>CAXKVY010000108.1:0-1200000 GCA_964058915.1 Tetropium fuscum | reverse complement strand
CGGCCTAGCTTAATCTCTACTTTTATATTCCTGGTTTCAAGTTCAGTTCAACGCTCAAAACATACGCAAAGGTTAAATGCACAAAATATTCTTTCTTGGCAATGGTTGAATCAGTCTGCCGCTTATGGTGGGTATATGTAAGTTATACCTAACCTAGTTGAGGATGGTATGTATGGTCGAAGTAATGTTAAATAATTCAACAAATATGTGGTGTTAGCTGTATTTATTTTCAGGTTTACCATATCGAAAATTAAATTATAACAAAACTGTTAGAATACTTAAATTAAATCTGGAAAATAAGGAGAAATGCAAGTTTTGTCATATTTTGGCAAATGCAGTACACAACCAGTCTCACAAAACCTCTCTATAAATAGAGGAATTCACACAATATTCCCTAGGTTAAACCATATCCACAGTAAACATTAAGTTCTACGACATATACATAATCAAGAAAATCGAATATTTGTTTTTGCAAAAATGGTCAAACCGCAGAAATACAAGAGAATATAAAACTTAAAAACTCATAAAAAATAAGATGTGTTTTTTATAAATACAATTTAAGAAATGGAATATACAAGAATATTCAAAACATTTACAGTTCATCTTTTCTCGTAGAGTCATCGTCCTCAGCCTCTTCCTCTACTGGTTCTTCTACACCTGCACCATCAGCACCACCAGATTCGACAAACCTCGTCAGTCCTTCCAAAGTCCTTGGCCCGTTATATTCAACAATTTGATTTTCACCCTTTTGGTACAATTTAATTGTGGGAAAACTAGTAATTTTTGTATGCTCAAGTTCGTTTGCTGTAGCATCAATTTTCGCAATCACTACATTATCGTTGCCCTCAAAGTGTTCTCCGAGCTTCTCATAAATAGGTACTAATTGCTTGCAGTGGCCGCACCAGGGCGCGTAGAATTCTACCAACACGTCTTTGTCCGCATCTAATGCAATGCTATCAAAGTTTGAGGCAACTAATACTTTCACAGGTTCCTTATCCCAATCCTCAGGAACTTCTTGGCTGAGTAAATGTTGTTTAAGTTTGCCGTCAAGGAAGTCTTGTACGAATTTCTGAAGACTTTCGGCAGATAAATCTTTGGTTTCTGGTTTATACTTAGCCATATCCTCTTCGAGCTTAATCAAACGAACAGCTGGTATCTCCTCCTTTTGCATGCCAAAGAACTCCAATATTCTCTGATGATCTTCCTCATCGCCATCAATGGTGACAAACAAAACTTGCTCTCTAAATGGTTTCGCAACAGATCTGGCGGCTTCGGATACCTTTTCGAAAGATTCGTCACTCTTGCTCAAGAACATAAGCAGGTGGCTCTTTATTTCTCCTCCAAAGATCTTCTGAGCAGTATCGTGGTTAAATTCAACAAGCAGAGGTAAAGAATTAGTTTGTACGAAAGTCTTAATATCCTTATCATTCGCTTCTCCTTCGTATAACACTTTCCCTTCATCAAACTGAAAAAGAATGCCATAATGTGATAACTATTATTAAAATTTTAATACTTCAATGTTGTATGATTGTTGGAAAGAAAGTATACCGAAAAAAAGTATACCGAATTTACATGGATGGGCACTTGCAGTGCAGGTTGAAAATAGGTTGAAAACAAATAAGCCAAGGCATACTCTCTACATACCTTCTTGAATAAAATGATGGCTCCACACTTGGCTTCATATTCGCTGTAAACTGCATCATCTGACGTAATTCCGAATGGAATATCATCTATAGAGGCTGCAACACTCAAGAATGCCTTTGCAGCATCCGTAGATTGATCCTTGAAAAATCCAACGACGGCAACATTATTTTCTTCAATAAACTCTTTAGCTGCATCAACCGTCACTAAGTCTTTAGCTGCTGGCCCAGTCTTCTTCAAAAGCCATGCTACAATATCATCTGCTTGTCTTCCACCTTAAACATAAAATTATATTTCAATTACACGGCACTATTAAAAAAAATGAAAAAAAGCATATTTTTCAAAGCCTTGAAATATATTTAGAATTGTGTTTAATTATATTTCCTGGCCCGGCATTCCGACATTGCTTATAATGTATAAAAAAGCATCAATATTTCATCATGTCAAGGTGGAAAATTCTGTAATAAGTTCATACATCTGCATGCTCAAAGCAAAATGGATGGACTGGAATAACAAATATGATAAATAGTTCCTAATTTTGGTCTTTCGAAGTCTTCAATGTTTTCCAGCTCGTTTATGAGAACAAACCACTAATTCATACATTTTTCAGTATATCAGATGTACATTCAACACACGCGAATTAAAAATCATTGATCTTTAGCTGCTACCCTTTTGCACCACGGCTATTAGACAATAGGTATTGCAATACAAATATGTATACTGATGTATACTAATAATTTCGACACAAAGCGATATTTTATTAAAATTTCTAAAATTTAATAATTTAAAAAGTAAATTTACTGTAAATATAGCTGTAAAGATGCTCTTTTATCTTTAGCTGCTTCCGTTTTACATAGAAACTCAGATAACTCAGTTCAGTTTCTAAATAACTTTTATGCACATAAAAACATTTTCCAACATGTATTTTTGCCACAGTGTTAAATTCACCATAATCTGGAATTGTCTGTGGAACAGAATTTTATTTTTCTGCAAAATCCATCTCAAATATATCCTAATGTCAATAGTTTGATTTATATGAATTAGGTTTAATTACATGATTTTACATACTTATAGAAGTAGTACACAGTAATTCTTCTGATTGAATAATTCTGAGAAAACAGCATGGTTCGAGTTCTGCCCCTCATTGACATGTTATCTTTAAGCCCAGCAGATCGCAGAGATATAAGCGAATCGAGGTAAGTGAAATTTTAAATATTCTAGAATAATCGAGCATTCGCGAAGAATCCACGTCAACCACCACTCCCCCAGGTTCTTGAAAAATTATGCCTTTCGAGACTTCTCATCCTAAATAAGAAGGCAACCTGTCAAACCGTATGGTTACAAATAATAAGAATAGGAATAATAATAGAAAAAAAAGTAAATATAGGCCAATATAGCCTGAGAAGGGTCCAGCTTACATTAATTAGGGTAAAAGATTTTTTTTTAGGATTGTTCTGTATAGTAAGAGGAGCATAAAACTAAGTTTGTGACTGCGAAAGCCCTGGGGAAAATCCTCCAAATTTGTGCAGTTTTTTCAGTTTTTTGAATATAGCTCATAAACGACACCGGAATCAGAAAATTTTATTCTTTCTGAAATGAGAGTGATTACCTACAAAATGCACTTTTGAAACTTAATTTTATGTCATCCTAACCCATTCCAACAGGATTTAGAAGTTTGACGTAATTAACATATTAAAATGCAGGGTTTTGCTCATTTTCGTTACTATTTTATTATTATTACTATTTATTTTATTTATATTACATTAAATGTTTTTGTTATCCCTTTTACTTTATTGTTACTTTAAGATTTTAAGCATTTTAAGATTCATTATAAAATTCCGTCTAACTTCAAAGTCCCATAGGAATGCGTATAATGACATAAAATGAAGTTTTAACAGTGTATTTTGTAGGTAGTTTGGTGTACTTTTAGTTCGGGAAGCATAAAATTTTCTGATTTCGGTGTCGTTCATGAGCTATATTGAAAAACTGTAAAAGGTGCCAAAATTTTGAGGTTTTTCGCCTACCAAAAGTTCTCCCCAGGGCTTTCGAGGTTGCAAACATAGTTTTGTACTACTCTTACTATACAAAACAATCCCTAAAAAAATCTTTTACCCTAATTAATGTAAGCTGGAATGTATATATATATATATTGGCCTAATACAAATATATCTAGATTTTATAATTTGGTTTTTAATAGACTGACGTAGGCAGCATTTCAATGTCCAAGATGAAGACCATGGCTTTGTTTTAACTGAAGATGAAGATGATGTAATAATTTTAGGAACCATCTATGACACTTAAATTAAATTGAAGTTTACAAATGACGACTTTCAAGAGAGAAAGATTGATAACGAGAAATGGTGCAAAGACCTGACACTGATAAGTTGCAACTAATATTTTAATTTTAAAATAACTTACTATTTATGCTACAGTTTTATCACAAGAAAAGGAAGGCATCCTTTTCTTATCGCATGTCTTATGTTTTCATTTCTCAAATTGCAAATAGATGAGACACAATACAATATAATATCCAATATCTATATGGTCCAAATCTTATAACTTACCATTATACTCTATGGGATTACCATTCCTAAAGAATTTAAGTGTAGGATAGCCTCTGACACCATATTGCTCCGCCAGGTCTTGTTCCTCAGTAGCATCAACCTTTCCCAATTTAATAGCAGATTCTTTTTCTACCAAGAGTTTGGCCGCTTTGACATATTCAGGGGCAAGCGCTTTGCAGTGTCCACACCATGGAGCGTCTGAAATTGATAAAAAGTATTTATTATAATTTTTCGTTTTTGTACCACCTCAATACAAACTTGTTAACTAAGCCATGGCCTGGTTTTTCTTCATTTTATATATAATGGGTTTTACAAGTCTATGGGTATTGAATATTTTTAACTTAGTAAAGAGATATAGAATGACTGGCATGAATACATTTAATAATTTCAATATACTACTGCAAAGCTTATGGTATGGTCAACGTAAAATAAAAATAACTATACAGTGTAAATGCAAAGAATATGCTATGGAGCTAAATCTGTGATATGTGTGACCACACAGTAAAAATCGTCCACAAGTTGTGTGCTATAAATAGAATCTAATGTTTCCTCATTAATGTTGAAATAATGTCAATGATTCAATGGTTACTTAATTCAGAAATTACATTTATGTTTGGATATGCGAAGAAAAATATACTAAACTCAACAAATAAATAAAAATTAGGTCAGGTTAAAAGAATTTACTTGTTTTCATTTAACAAAAAATTGTAATAAGTATGTAAGTTATGAAAATGTTAAAATTTCATAATAATTTGCGTTTAACTGTGACCATCGCCTGGATATAAAATGACCATTATTTGCACGCTCAGATTTTGGGACAATAATTTATTGATCGTCACCCAAATCATTCAATTATTATTGAATATTGCCTGGGAATCATCTATCAACCAACTAAAGACTTGGGAGCGGCTAGTAATCATGAGAACATTTGATAATCATCTAGGAATCATATGGTAATATTTGGGAATCATTAGGAGTTACTGGTAATGAAAGGAATCAATTAATTATAGTAAGATATGACTTCCAAAAATGGCCATCGATGTACATTTTTTGTGGTAGTGGTGAACCCTCGGCAAACACATAATGACCTTGTCCTTGAACTATATCCGCTAGGCATCATTACTGACTGCCCTTTTAATACTTGACTTAAGTAATATACTAATTAATCATACCTTTCTTGACAAAAACCCGATTGGACGATCTACATTACTACAAATAAATGAGAGGTGAGTGTCTACCAGTGAATTTATTTTCAATAATACAAAATTAGTATTAATCTCATGGTGCTTTATGGTTCATTAGTGCAATGAAATGCACTAGGTACTTTGCACCGCAATGTTATAATAAATGTATATGAAACAGACATCTCAAACAAGTGATTACATCTCTAATAACCTTGTCATTAGTAAGTTGTATGACAACTCATGAATTGTTAATATTTATTTTACAGGCAAAACAACTGTATAGGTAGCAATTAGCAAGTTGCTCGGTAAACAAAAATAATATAGAATAGGATTTTTTCATGCTTCATGTAGGCTGATAATAAAAAGTGAGATACGTGTAAATACAAAGTCAAAAATACATAAATTAATGTCTAGATTAATTACTTACTCTCAATATCATTTAATAACAAAATTGCTCTCATGGAGATTATCTTAGATAATGATAATTGGTGCAAAATACTTTGGTTTTTAGGAATTACAGTAATATAATTCTGTTTTCAAACCTCTGCACATCTACAATGATGCCACATAGGTATCTTATGCATAATTTTATCTTGTGGCTTTTACACATATGCACATAAATTTTAATCAAATATTTAACTGCATGGTTGATAATGTCTTGACCTTATTTTAATATTACTCCGAAAACATAAGAACTTGTTATAAGAAATAATAACTTATGCTTAAATATTGAATTTAATTTGCAACACATGGGCATCCAGATGCTATCACACATATGCCATCACCATCACACAAAGAACAAAATAAAGCATTTCCAAAAGCATCCTGAATCAAAACGGACATATTCTTCGAGCTTTGTTTAAAATGATGATAAAAGTTTATATTAAGATTAACTTCATATTAATTATATCCATATTATCTGGCCATGCGGTTGCAACATATTGTTATACATTACAAATTACTGCAGTCATTCCTATAGGTTATATGAGTAGATATGCAGTATGGGATACAGTAATTTCTACAATTAAATTCTTATATTACACAATGACAAATTCCTGTAAAATAAAACCCTACTTAAGTTTGGTAAAAAGAACTTGCGTTACCTTAGCTGCCTATATCGATTAAAAAACCCATAGATAGAAATTAAAATATATGAAGCTTTTTCAATGGCTGATTTTTACTAATTTTTGTAAAAAGTAAAAAGCTCCACATAGGAACCACTGCCCACATGGGTACTTTATGTATTATAAGAAATAAACGTTTCATTTATAAAAGAAAATTAAAGAGCACCAAGTATTTTAAATAGATATCGAGATACAGCACATGAAATTCAACATTTTTTATCAAACTGAAACTACTGTGAAAAATATTCAAAACCAAAGGTTTATGACCCTCCATTATAAACAAGAGGTTTTTTATTCGACAAGTTTTTGCTATATTCTAACACGAACTGCAGATGTTGATAGTAAATCGCTGGATGCTGTAAAGCCATTAATAACACGTTTAACAAATTGAGAACGTATTGTACGTAAATACTTACAAAATTCCACCAAGATGAATTCGTTGTCAGTTGTTGCGGTTTTAAAATTTCCCTTATTTAACACCAATACTCCATCGTCGCTTTTAATATCTTCAGTTGCGTAAATTAACGTTATAACTAACAAAAAACCAAGAACTTTTAACTGAATCATTTTGTTATAGGGATCTTAAAACGACCCGCAACAAGAAGAACGTAAAGAAATTTTGTGACCGAGAACAGGATGATGTGAATTGTGAATCAACATACAACACAACGTGGCAATCGTGGCATGGCACATTCGTGTGGTGTTTTGATTGGTTCAGAGTGACGTTTCGCGTATCCGCTTCTCATTCCACGAAGAAGTGGCTCCATAGCCGCCGAAGAAAGAAAAATTAATGGGATACATGTAGACATATTACCAGATTCCTCTATATCAAATAGATAAGTGTATGATACTCATTCTACTTTATGAAATATTATGATAATCTAATAAATTAAGATAAAGAATAAATAACAGTACTAAGAAAAAAATGCGAGCATTAGCCGAAAAACTAGTTTTCTGTTTCGCACTACAGCGATTCGTAAAGGATGGCAAACCTCGCGATCTAAAAATGGCAAAAAGGGTGTGGTTTCTAAATCCATCGATGTGTCCATCTTATCATTGCGTCAAGACTGTTGCGGTCTACCTTCTTGGGTGTAGAAATAAAAGATATAGAATGCATCTGAGTGCACTGTTCACGGAAAAAACTCAAATGGGAAAATGCACAAATGAATTTAGAAATCCACCATCTGAAATTTTGGGTTGGCACCACAGTATACGGACAGAACAGTAAAGGCAGTAGAAGACATAAAACATCTACAAAGAGAAGTTCAATCTACATCACAAATATAATAGACAAACCAGCGATCTCTTCGTTGATAAAATTCACAGATATATAACATATATATCTCTGTGATAAAACCCCATATCTCTGGATCTGCATAAAACTGTGACGTTGGACTCGCATCAGCGCCCTGGTGTTGCGGGGAAAACCAATTTTTACACGGCTGCCGAGGCCGGCCGGTTCGAATTGTTTTAACAAATTCAATATTACAAAAGAAATATAAATAAAACATCAGGCAAAATGTCACATATAGAAGAAAAAAATAAATTTTATATCTGCCGTGGCCAAACCATGTTTTGTACAGACCACTGTGTGGTAACCCGGTAAACACAGAACGTAGCAAGTTAGGTATGAAATAACTAATTTTTTCTTTATAAACGGCCTTAATTTTGGGTCAAAAATGCTTCATCCAAAAACGGCCCTATATAGATTACAATATACCTATATTATGTTTATAACATGAGAATGTGTAAGCCATGTACGTAGGTCACTATTGTACAAGGTTTACTACATAAATTAATAGAGGGCAATATAAATAAGAGACAAAATGATATTCGATAAATTTATTTGGGGCTAATTCAATGTTATCAGAACTTTATCCATTTCAACTTATTTTCTAACATTCATGGTAGATATATATATTAATATATTATTTTATAAACAGTAATAAAATACAAGAGCTATTTACATACATTAAAATTTATATAAGTACAATTGATATAAAATAGAAATGATAGTTACAATACCCCATGACGTTTATTTAAGAAAACAATAATACAAAATTGAATATAGCAATAAATTAAAATGCTTGATTAGATAACTTTTGTTAAGTTGCATTTGGTCTAGCATTTAAAATAGTTCTTAATAGTTTTCTGAGGTTTTAATTTTGTAGTTTCTAAACATTTTACATGTTAAGGGACAATGTATGTAAATCTGTTCCTACAAAATACACTGTAGTTTAAATGTCTTATTTTAAAGTACTGTTGCCCCTAAATTGAACAATTTGAAATAAATATTACGAGTTCAATGTAAATAATATTAATTGTTATTTAAATGTTTGTTATTATACCTATATTTTTTTTGGAAGCGCTCAAGCTGTGCTTGTATTGTTAACAGTATCGTTTCATACATAGTGAAAATGAACCATCAAGTTTAAAAATTGTGAATATTAATTATATGTAATTTTATTAAATTATATCAAATTACATGTAATTAATTATTAGAGTAGAGTATTTACAAGACTTTGCAAGATAGGCTAAACCAGGCTATATGCTAAGTTACTTTAAAAAAACATATTAGTGCCAGTATATTAATCTGGATATTTGGAGCCGCTTATATCAATTGTGCAGCCATTCAACAATCAATATATTCCTGGAATGTATAGTTGAATATCTATATATGTACCAACATATATATAGCTATATTAAATTATATATTAGAACTATAACTATAAACATAAATATAAGTAGTTGAAAATTCAATATAATGTATTCACACAACTAAGAATAATAAGTAGTAACATATTTACGTTTTCAAGAGACAAGAGGCAGGATTATCCAAATTGTAAATTATTGTAAGTATATCACCAGTGCGCATACGATCAGGATCAACAATTTCCAGTCCAAAAAAATCCCATTATTAAAGGTAAATAAATAAGTAAATTCTGAAAGTTCTAAAATTTATTATTATTCTTAATAATAATAAATCGTCTTTATTCATATAGATTTCAAAAAAATAAGTAATGGAAAAATAGTGAAAAATATCCCTGAAATAAGGTGGATTGGGGGATGAAAACGAGGTATTTATGGTTAAAATTCTGATACGCATAGAATTCGACCACCGAATTGTGGAAAAATCCTCTTGATGAATTATGATGGTAAGGGGGATTTTCAGAGAGTTGAAACTCTCTGAAAACTGCACTGCGTTCCTGTAAATGTAATTCCAATGCAAAAATTGTAGAAAAAAAATGGACGAAAAGTGGGGTGGTAACATGTTTAATTATACAGTAGAACCTCGATAATCCGGACTCATGTTAACCGTGTGATGGCTTTACCGTGCCTAATTCGAGTTCCAATTATCCTTGATCAGATTGACCGGTCGAGCACCAAGACTGCCACCTATGTTGTAATTCAGTCACTAGTTTGAATCATTCATTCCACAATTTCCGGCTGTTAATAAGTTTGTAGTGAAAATTATAAATATGAAGCGCACATCAACGTCAAAAACTGTTTCCAAGAGATGTAAAAGAAAAGCGTTAAAAAGTTAGTACTGTAGAAATGATATGCGTAGTGTGGCAATAGCCTTGCAATAGAATACCAAGTAGGTAGAAAGACAGTATGGGAAATCCTGAAACAGAAAACCAAATTGGAATCATTTGGATCAAATTGGAAAGTCTAAAAATCCTCGTGCTTTTGACAATTTAGGTATACCCAAAATTGTTACCAAAGGAGTATTGCAATCAACATGCAGGTGGGATGAATCAAACCATATTCAATGAATGGTTTATCAAAAAAATATCTGATTTATTATGTAATTGAAGAATGGATTCGCTGTGACCAAGATAATTTAGGTTATCGACAGAAAATTAAATATTAGGAACGGAGCAAAATGAAGCAGTGAATAATATTACACGAGTTTCAATCAGTACCGAAAGTACTCATTGTGAAAGTAACACATCAACAATACTCTAACTTACATACCACATAGTAAACAAAACTGAACTATATATCTATAATATAGCCCTTAACTTGTTCTGTATCCGCCATGGCTGCTTCATTAAATTGAAGCTCAAAAAACAACAAAAATCACTATCAATTAAACCCTGAAAATCCAAGTAAATAGTTGTGTATTTACTTAAACACATCTTTGTGTCTAGGGCTGGAAAATTCAAATGAGGCAAGTATACATATTATGGCCTCTTGCCCTTCGAAACAATTGAATTCATTTAAGTTTTGGCCGGAAATTGTTGATCCGGACCCAATGTGTGGTGGTACACACTAAAAAATTGAGAAAAGGTAAGAAAAAAACATATTTAGATAACTAGAAGCTTTTATTCCACAAAAAATTCAATTTTATACCAAAAGTTGTTCACAAAAATGATCGCCCCTCCGTACATAACCGGGTTAACTGTCCATAAACGTGTTAAATAACCATTTTGCTAGTATGAGTCGTACTATACTTACTAAATTGGATTAAAAGCAACAAAAACTCACAAGAAAATTTGTGAATAACAATAATATACACCTTACTAATAACAATAAATATCCTTAATAAATGAACCTTTACTATATATACTAATAGGTATGTGTCAAATATAATTCTGTATAATCAGTTTCAAGCATGATGCATTAGATATTTTATATAGATAGCTATATTAATATATAATTAATATTCAAAGATATGGGGTATTGCACTTTCACTTACGATTTATCTTATATTGATGATTTGCATTTATGAAGACAAATCCGCCTTTTTAACATTCTTTGGTGAATTAGTTGTCTTTGAATTAGTGGCCATTACAGTTGGTAAATCTTCTGCCGCCGCTGCCCTTTCAGCCAGAAATCTCTCAAAATCACTGCTCGAAATGGATTCTTCCCCTCCAGTCTAAAACGACATATCGCACAAATCAAAACAAATATTATATACATTCCGGTAGAACAGGTAAATAAATGAAGAAAGGCAGAGTAAAGTAAAGAAACTTATAGTAAGCTACGCAACATAATAGGTAAACAGAAGTCTCTTTGATTTAGTGATAATATTAAGTTGCCAGCACTGCTCGCATGTCATTTTGTGTACTTAAGATCCGTATCTATCAAATACAGTGGAGTCACAGTAATCCGAAACCCTTGATACACCCGATTCTTCGGTAATCCGGATCGTCTTTCTGCCTCATAGAGACACTAAGTAATCCGGATTTTGCTTGACTCGGTAATCCGGATTCAATCACATATTTTATACTTTTATGCGGGTTTTTACAAATGCTTTCAAACATGTGCTATTTGGTGATTTTAAACAGTCGAATGTGTTGCCCACTTTTGGCATAAAAGGACTTTATTTCACCTGCACATTTCCGGTCACTTGACATCAACTAAAAAATACGATACCATATTTGTCAAGTTTCTGCAGTACTACAATAAGGATAAACAACTTTTATGAACATTATGAACATTTATTTTTATTTTAAAAAAACGTAGATTATAAACTATTATAAAAAGGTATCCTAGCAACAGAAAGACACACTACTTGTCAAGGTTGTGAGTTTACAGTTGACTGAATCCTTCAATCAACAGTTTAACCATACACACCAACCATGCAATTATGATTTGGGAAAATTCTATCATTTGTATACATGGGCATCATCAGGGGGGCAGCCGCCCTCTCCCCCTAGACAAATTAATGATTTCCCGTCGTTTATAGCATTATTTATATAATTTATTTATTCCTAATTATTTATACACTTAGTAATTTGTGAATAAATATTATTTTTATTTCAAAAGTCTCAAAACAAAAAAATTATTTTTGTGATTTATATATTTGATCAAATGGATTTTTCCTTGAATTTTTGAAGCACCAGGAAAGTGACCTTGAAAATTTTCATAACTTTTGCATGAGGTGCTATAACGTACTGGGCTGCCCCCCTAGCTTTAAAGCTGGCGATGCCCTTGTTATACAACTATTATACAGACATTTTCATTGACAAAATTGTACGATGAATTGTGGAGGACGGGTCTTAAGCATTTGCTTAGAATTTTCTATATCACTATCAAATGGTGACAGATAAAACTATTATCTAGAGTGAATTATTTTGTTTATATGGTAACAAAACAACAACAAAAGAAAAAATATACTGGTTTACTCTTCAAATATATTTTTTGGTTTGCTTTTTGTTTAAATAATTGTATAATATTGAAAACTTATGTCTTTGAATTTGCATGAATGGAAACTTTTTAATTGTAACATGGCCTAGGCCCTGATTTATCAGGACCTTGCGACCATAAAATGATTGGGGGAGGGTTTGCTATTATTATTTCTATATTTACACTAAATATTCAATGGCATTTCTTTGAGATTTCATGTAATTCCACGAAAATTAAGACACCGGATTTTCTATGCAGATTATAGATGGACTTACCGTTTTTCCTAGCCAACTGGCCATTTCATCAAATTCACGATCTTCAGGATTCTGTACAACACATAAAGCAACATTATAGATAAGAAAATAAACAAAGAAGCTTGGAGATATAAACAACATTTATAGTATAAAATACATTTATAGGTGGAATTAACTTACAATTGGTTTTCCTTGCGTAAAAGAACTTAAGCCACCTGATACTTGATTAGGTTCTATGTTATCTTTGTATGTACTACCACTGAAAAAAATTACTTTTCATTACTGATCATAAAAAAGTGCAGTAAAATAAGTTGAACAGGTCCAAATGAACTTTATCCTACTAAATTTTAAATTTTACTAAGCAAGTTGCGGCATTCGTGCTACTTTTAAATAGGAAATGAATACAATAATTAATAAATTTATATATTATACACATTTCCATATTTTTCAATGTCTATTATTATAAAAAATCATAAACAAACATTGTATAAATTTATTGTTGTAACCATGTATCTAAAGACATGTAAATACATGAGCGTTTAGTTTGCTCACAACATCTTATTACACTGATTTTACTAGAGAAGAAAGCCGTATGTCATTACAATCGAAATTTAGAGTCTAAATGTTTTTTATTTTCAGTAGAAAAAAACAATAATTTAGGTATTTATACGATAGTACATAATTTATAGATTCTAAAACTTCCGAGGTAAGGCAGTAAAGTTGTCTTGATGATTGCCTAATTTAAGACCTATACTAATCGGGTAAATATAAAATATATATAAAAAATACCTTTGTTTTGAATTTTCATATGTAACATTTCTAGACTGGGCAAACATGTCAAAGTCATCATAATTTGGTTTTGCGGTCTTGTCCTCACTCTTTTTTGGCAAATCTACATTGTTGGTACCAGAAACACCTGCACATAAAGTTTAGGCAATAGATAGGTACATAAGAAAATAACTCTTAGCTGATATACTACTTATTTTATTCATCTGCGAAGGAAGATCGTCTTCAAAGTTTATAAGACTATCGCTGGGTTCAGAGGGTGTCTTTGACGATGGAGGAATGGCTTTGGCAAGAACCGCAGAAGCAGACTGTTTCATACCGGCCTCCCTGTTTTTCTCCCATCTGCTATATCGAAGGAAGAGGTTATTTAAGTCATCGTTTATCCTAAGTAATTCCTCGAATAAACCGTCATTTGGCAACTTATTTATTAATTCTACTAGTCTCTGCTGCATACTGAGACAAACAGCATGAAGTTCCTAAAACACATGAATGAAAAATAAGCTAGATTGCTGCTTATTTTTTTTAAATTTATTTTTCTACTCTCATACTTTAATTCATTTATTAGACATTCCTATACTTTAATAAGATTCATTAAGATATAAGTTAATAAATAATAGAAACGTGAAATACAACAATATTCTCTTAATATCAATTATTGCCTTGAACATCTAACAGATCTAAAATATATAAACTTTGACAAGTCATGCTTGTTGTATTTTCTGTAGTTGGTAAAGCAAATACTTTCCTAGGAACTGAACACATGTTATATTTATAAACGATGACTAAACTTGTACAGCTTGAATATATGAGTATGAGGAACTAAAACTATGACTCTCAAGTTATTTGTGTTGTGACATTTACATGATTATTATATTAAACAACCACTTTGATAAAAAAACTTAAAGAGCTAAAGAGAATGTCAAGTGTCAAATCCAGGTAGAAGGCCATGGACACATTCTCGCTTTCTACTTTGACGCCGTCAAACAACGCTGGTATCCTAACCTCAAATTTCATCTACTGCTTCCTGAATTATGACTTATGAGTCTTAGAAAAACACAGGAACTTGATCACGTTTGTGTTTTCTACTTATTTTAAATAAATATGGAAATAAAACAGACTTTTATAATACAATACAAATGAAATAAAGCAATTTATTGAAGAATGTTAAGTATTTATTGTCCAAGGTAAGCAAATCTTACTTTTCAATGTAAGTAGGTAGGATTAAAACTGTATTTTTTGTTTTTTAGATGATATCTTTGATATCTTTCTAGGTGCATCTTTGGTATTACGGGAGCTTGTAGAAGGAATGAGCTCCACAAGTTAAAATTAGGATATGTAAATGATTTTGAAACTATTTTAGTCACAATAAAAGATACTAAAACAAAAACAACACGAAAATTCACAGTTACAGGGAAATATGCAAGAATTACAGTAATATGCGTTCAAAAAACTCAACTTTATCCTTTTTTCTGAACTACATAAAACATAAACGGAAAATGCACCGTACAAAACGTAGGAATAAAAACATTTGGAAATGTTTATTTTCCACTACGTAAAAGACAGTTATGTGAATTTATGTAAAAATTAAATTATAAATAAACGTTATTCTATTCTATCAACATCAACAATGTCGGCCACCAAAATTGTAACAAAACTGCCACAGATACATTTTAATAATTGCACCATCCAAAATGCAACAATAAATAAAAAATAATAACTCTTATTTTGTTAAACCTTGATTTTTTCTGTGTTCCATTTATACTAGTTGCCATAATATTTCAGAAATAAAGTGTCAATTTTTATATATTTTATTAAGACTGGTGGTAGAAAAGATAGTGTATGCACTTACATTTAATTGCTATAAAGACACTCGCATTCATTATGACATTTGCTTACGGCTTATGTCATAATTTTCATGCTCGTGTCTTAATAGCCTGCAATAAATGGTCGTTACTAATACAGTATTATTTAATTTATGGGAAAATTCCATGACAAAGTTTTACATTACAGTAGGTACAGATTTGATAAGAGATTTGAGGACAGCAACTTTTTTTATCAGCTTTTCTACTTTCGTATTTAGATCATTAATTTTAGGCAATAATATGTGAACACTTTTGAATTACGATAAACATTGAATTCGATTAATTCGCAGCACAATTAAGCTGTTAGTTCACGTTATGTATTATTTCACGTGTTCATGCACCTAGTTTTAGCAAAAAATAATAATTAATAAACGGATGCTTATATTATTGCTACAACTAAATTTACCTGTAATAATTCCAATTCATCTGGTTGCTCCTCACCAGGTTTCAATTCATATAACATCTCGCCCAAAACACTCATATTACTTTGAACTACATCCAATTCAGACTGAAGTTTCGCCCTCTGCTCTGGCGTCAAATAACCCGTGGGACTCGGTACATGAGCGACAGGGGATGATGTGTTTGGTATATGCGGTTCTGATAGAGGCATATCGGAATTAATGCTCTACAAAATTAAAGATACAATGTATATTGGTCAAACAACTAATTAATGGCTGGTTCATGATGGATGTTAACCTAAACTTATGCTGTAACCGCTAAAATTGAGCCAACGCAAATCAATATGTCGGTTCACGATTTAACTTATGCCGTTAACTTCGTACATTTCACCAATCCGAATTGACAATAATTATACCGTTGATTGTATTTATATTCGATATTTTCATTCTTACAGCACGGAATAACTTCGACCAATCACGTTATTTCATGTAGGTGGAGACGCCCAGCTGTTATCTGTCATTTGGCACAGATCACACACACGATCTGTGGCACTCTGTCAGCTGCTTTTTCATTTTATGTGGTTCTTTGTTTTCCCATATTGGTTATTGTTTTTAAAATTAAATTTTATAAGCTAATGCAGTGTACTGACTGCGATAGATATAAAATTACATGGCCAGTCAATGTCACTTTTTAAAGTTACCGGAATAAGTGAACATCCATCGTGACCCATGTCACAATAAGTTAATGGCATAAGTTTACAGCATAAGTTACCGGAATAAGTTAACATCCATCATGAACCAGCATTTAGAAATATTACTTTTTTTGGAGTATGAATAGGAGCCAAAGAATCCAAATCGGTAGGAGGGAACTCTATTCCTTTGTCACGCAGAGTGTTGTAAACCTGTAGTACGCCCTGCATGTCTGTGTCACTTCCGAACGCACTTGCCCAGGACTGTATTAAACTTAAGACTTTTTCTTGGACTGCAGTAGGCGGGTCATTCTTGGGCCCTATTAACTTTACCTGAAAGTAATGATTGTATAGCTTTACTAAAAAAATAAAGTGTTTATCCGACTATTATAGTAGCTAGAGTATTTGACTCAATACAGTGCCTTGGGGCACCTTTGATTGGATTGAAATTTTATGGCTTAGCAAAATCTAAGAATACTGTAATATATTTCTAACCATCACAGAATTTGGCAATATCATTAATAATTATTGTGTACATGGGATCCGATGTAGAATCTTTGTGGAATCAGAATTGATAATTATGTGACGTATTGTTGACTAATTAATATAAAATTCAATGAACATTCTTTCAGCATTTTTTATTTTTTTTGCAAAATTATTTATCAAACTGTAGTTGTTTATCTTAGATTTATCTACCCATTTGTTAATGGCAGTAACAACAGCTATTTTGAAGTAAGACGGGACAATACCTGTTCGAAGCCATTAAAAAAGTTACAATGAGGGAGATACGGGTCATGGTGTTACGTTCAATGGCGCTTTTTTCACTTTCGTCTCAATGATTTTATGTAAGGATTAAACATTAAAAAAAATAAAAATACCATAAAATATAGGAACAAATTTTCTGATTTCGTTGAAAACGAAGTATTACTTACATAGCCATTAGAATGTTTAACAAAATGCACAAGATGGCATATAAATATTATTCTCATTATTTAATACAATAGCTTGCCTTACCAACTCTTCAATAAACTCTTTGTTGCATACAAGATAATGGAATTTTCTGCCACAATTTTTAACACAAGTTTCTACGATAGTTAACGTGTACATAACTACAGTGTAATTCTTGCCCGCATTCTGTGACAAACGTTTGCGAATTGCTTTAATCGCATCTTTTGGACCATCTTCCGTTTCATTAACTAGGTCACATATTTCCATATTAAGTGCCCAATTTTCTGATGCGAGAGTGCCATCCGTGGCTTGCTCTAAAAAAACAAAAAAATTATATTGGCATGGTTTTGGTCATTTTGTAGGCTTTATGTACCTCAAACTACATTCAGTTGAGTATCAGGCAAGGAAAAGATTTTTGTATAAATTGTTGAAACATTTATTTGTTATACTTAAATGATATATGACATTAAAAACAAACTTATTATGTTACCATTTCTTTTATTAGCAGAATACCATTTCTAATCAAGTTAATTACCTGTAGCATGTTAATGCTTCCTGTTTAACTGATAAAATTGTATTTATGAATAGTCTGGTGCGGGTTTACAACGGCAGTGAACAAATTATATTAGGTACACAAATAAAGCTTCATTGAATTCCCCAATTACTCTGTTAAAATAAAGTTCCTAATATTCCTATATAATTAAATAAAAACTGAAACATGTAACTGAACATGTAACTGAAACATTACTATTACTATTAAAGCAAAATCACATTAAATTACTATACTTATTCCGTTCTGTTAAAACATAGGAGGCATATTTAATTTGAATTATCTACTTCAACCATCAATTATGTGCTTCATGAATTATTTATAAAAAACAACTTTTAATTATTGTTTGAATATGACTAGGAAACTAGGATATAAACATGGGCATTAAATATAGAGCAACGCCTACAAGCATTAGACATCTCTAAAAATCATAAACAAAAATAATCTGCCAAATTGTAGTCTAAAGTAGATATACAATATGGACTATAAAGTTAGCTAACATTAATTTACAATGTTATACCAAAGGTTATACCTTAGTATCAATAATTATTAATAAATTGGCAATACAAAGGGTAATTATAAGCAGTTAATTATTTAGATTTGTCAATGAAATTGTTACGCCAAAATTGTAACCCATTGATCTCAGACTCGTTCAACTGTAAACCATTACATGAAGTAATCAACAAAATAATTGGAACCATGGAACACATTTAAATAATACGATTTCAAAAATAAAGAATGGAAGGCAAATACAATCAAAGGTATAATTATTGTCAATTCGGATTGGTGAAATGTACGTTCCTACTGAGACATCTACTTATTATGTATTACCAATAGACCACATTGGCAAATGAAAATTGCAAGGTTCATACACATTACTATACCTATTATATACCTAACTACATTATAATGGAATTCCAAATTATCAAAGCAGCGTTTACAGATCTCTTATATACACATTTATATTATAACAGGTAATTATAATTATCCACTGCATTATATCCATTCTTTTAATCATCGCTAATAAATTGTAATTGTAACAATAATGAATAACATTTTAAAATGGTTTCTACATTCCATAATTGCTTATCTTATAACAAAAAATGCTATATAATGTATGACAAGCAAACAAACACACCAATGATAAACAGATATTTAATGGTGTACCATATTTTTAATGCCTCTGCTCCACTGCTCCCTGAATGGTATCTCATTATACAGCTTTATTAGTATTACCATATAGAGCATAATTTGCATAATAGATTCGATGGTGTTTTCAATGTAGGTACCCACCTACTGCATTAATTAATTTTTTTGTTTACTGTTACATTTGTTTACCAAATGAATGACTAATTCTAATAAAATAGATGCATCTATTTTAAACAGCATTTACCATTAACAAATTAATGTCTCACACCTCACTAGCCGTTACTATGTAACTTAATAATTATACTGTGATATGTGGTAATTGAAATAAACTAGAAAATCTAAAAATTGCTACAAATAGGTACCTATATTAAAATTGATTAACAACAAAAGCAAACAGTCCACTAATCCGAACATTTTGCAAATCAGCAGTAGTTATCAAGGATTAACATATATATATATATATATATATTTAAATTATTACCTACGTACCTATTCTACTGCCAACTGGGGTCGAAAAGGGATTTCCAATTAAAGCGTTTGATAGAAAAGACATGGTACTCATTACAAAATACTATTTACGAAAAAACCGATGATCTGACACCTGTCAACACGCACAAACTGTCACCGTGTCACCCCACCCGCACCAGCAAGCCATCCACAAATCCTCAGCACAGCTTAAAAAACAAAGCTGTGTCAGAGAACAGTGTCCCCAGCTCCACAGCGGTAAAATCACAAAACACTTAACAGGTCATTTCTCAAACAGCGCCGATGCCAATGTTCCTTTAGATACTTTTCAATAGCCGAACAATTCAGTAGTTGCCAATTGCACTATATAGGCATTCACCAAAAAACATCTACATAGTTATTATATTATATTATTAATACGTAATTATTCTGTTTCGGTTGTATCAGGAAGAGTTTGGCTGTCCGTATGATGGTTAGAATGCAGTTTTTCAGATTTGACTGATCTCTGTTTAGATTTTTACAATTTTTACTTAAAGAATTCCTTGCCTAAAACCAACGATTAAGAACTAATAAATTTGTGGGCTTGAATGTGTGCTCTGTGACTTGATCAAGATAAACTCTAATAAATTGTGCTTTGGCACAGGTAAACTGCATATATGAAGCCGTATAGTTTAAAGTTTTTAGTAGATATCGACTTATGTCGTAAATATAGAAGGGTATCGTGATAATAGAAGTGTGGGTAAGTGTTCTCTGGTGATTTGATGTTTTGTGGCTGGTTGTACAAGATCCAGTCAGAGCGCAAGGCAAAGCACAAAATTTGACAGTTTCAGAGTTTTGTGATTGTGGATAGGATAGGAAGTAAAAAAATTAAAATATTTGTTTGTTTCTGATTTCTCTTTCTTCAAGTGTACGCTTTTGAAAATGACGGTTGATTTAAGTAAAAACGGCGTTTCTCTACGGGAGGCTTGGAAGGATGTTTTGAATGATAAAACAAAAACAAACTGGTAACTTCTAAAATTAGTAAGGTTATATGTTGACAATTGTCAAGAGCAATACGTTCTTAAATAACTAATTTATGATACCTACCTGTATGAAACATTTATTTCTTTGTGGAAATTGTTTTACATTTTGTATATATACTTATATAGTGGTCAACTACAATTAGTTGCATTTGTGCAACATTTAATTTATGCAGTACTTTCTCGTATCTACTTCAGATAACTGGGTATTGTGCTGTAAAAGCAGCGCTAATATACAAATAATATGTTTTAAATTGTTGATTGAAAAGGAATTATATATCATTAGTCAAAACATAATAATGTAGGTAATACTTAGTCATTACACGTTATTTGTACCATTGAGGCAATAATATTAAGTCCTGCATTTTGTGTGCAAGTCCAGTGGCTACATGCTGATGATTAATATGCATTATTAAGCATATGCTTAATGAATGTTACTTGCATCATAAGATGATATACTTACATTTATGTCCCTACCTAATTTAATATTTATATTGATTTCTAATTAAACTAAAATATACAATTAAAAAGTAGTATGTGCTCTCAATATTTTAATACTACAATGAAATTTCCAAATACTAAAACATTTCTAACATTTTTTACAGGGTTTTTTTTGGAAAAAAATAATAGGCAAAGTTTAAATTGTTGTTTAATTCTCACAGACGAAAAGCCTCCAATTTACTTTCTTTTACGATACTTTCTTCTATGATTCTATTGATTAGTCAATGTTACACAGACTTGAGGTAGGCAGTTTGCTCGGTCGTTACTTATAGGTATTACCTATGGAAAACAAATGACTGCAAAAATGATAACCTGTAAATTTAATATACCTACCTACCTAATACAGTTTTACTCAATTCATAGTCTTAAAAAATTACTAATAGAATTTTTAAAATCTGAGCTTATCTATTATAATATTAAACAAGTCATAAATACAGAAGATATTTTGTTTACATTTCCATGAAAATTCACGCCTTGACTAAATAGAAAGGAACTAAAATAATTCTTGTATAACCTGTAATTATCTATTGTTTTCATTGTTCTTGTTTACATTTGAGTGCCAAATACGCAATAAATGAAACAGAATTGGGTACCTATGTGTTTCAAATCAGTTATTTATTATCTAACACCATACATTCATTGTTTGTGGATTACTACCAAGATTTAATCTAGTGATAGTGTTTGCAAAAATAATGGACCTACACTTCATGAATTAGTTAGGAGTATTAGGTCATATATTGCTACATAGAATGTGTTAAAAACTACACTTCACATTTTCAATACATCTTATCTTTAAAATAATTTGACTTAGATGGTTCATAAATATAATTTCATTATAAATATTGAATTGAGAATTATTTAAGAGCCATGCATACCAAGAATATTGTTGTCCTCTGCAGGGGTAAACGGTTAAACTTTTATGGCGTTATTTATTAACATTTTGATTTTTGCTTCAGTCAGAATATATATTATACCCTATGTATTTTCCCTATTTCATTGATGCTAAAAAAAATTAATTGCAAACACATTGTGTTTATCTACTGCGAAAATCACCATATTTTGAACACAGTAATTTGAATAAATAAAATCATTTAGTTTTTACATTAATTTATATTTGAAATAAATAAACAAACAGAACGAAATGTTCTGCTAATATAAAATATTGAAATTTCTTTAGGGCCCTATTCGGGTATGAAGGACAAACGAATTCATTGAAAGTTGTGGGTGTGGGTTGCGATGGAATTGAGGAAATGCGCGAGGACCTTAATAGCGGGAAAATAATGTATGCCTTTGTCAAAGTAAATGATCCTAAGACATCTTTAGATAAATGTGTTTTAATAAATTGGCAAGGAGAAGGTGCAAATACACTAAAAAAGGGCATATGCGCAAATCACTTACGCGATATAGAGAAATTCTTTAGCGGGGCACACTTAACGCTTAATGCCAGAAATGAGGACGAAGTCGAACCAGAACTGATTAGTGCGAAATTAGAAAAAGGAGGTTCAGAGTATAGATTTAAAGTACGGGTTGACCCGATCGAGCCTGCTGCCCCTGTCGGCACTGCTTATCACCGGGTAAATCCAGTTAAAGAGATAAATTCACAAGAGCGCGATAAATTTTGGAGGAAGGAGGAAGAAGAAGAGAGAAAACGTGTAGAAGGAGAGAGAGAAAAGAAGATAGCGGAATTGTACAAACTCCAACTGGAAATTACTCAAAGAGAGGAAAGGGAAACGAAGTTAAGGGATGAGCAAACATTAATTAGGAACAACTCTATAGATCAAATTAAGGAAAATGATAAGTTGAAAAACGCAAACAATGAGGAAATTAGAAGTATTAATCAAGGTAACAAGACACCAGAAAAACCTGTTAGGACCTCAATATTAAAGGCTGCCACACAAATTAATAATGAAAGTGCCGAGTAAGTAACTACTTTATTATCAATTGAAATATTATGTACAATCGGCATCAGCACAATGTCACCAGTAAATCTGTTACTCTCTTTCTAATACTAGCGTAGTCAGGTTTGTTAGAAAGGGAGAGCGTATGTAGCCGGTGACTTTGTGCTGGCGCCGATTGTACATTTCTGGAATAAAATTTCTATATGTAATAAATTCTATAATTTTATAAATATGGTCCCAATATAAACTAGCATAAACATAGAAACAATTTTCAGATTTTAGGGAACAGTGGATATCATTCGGGTTTTTAAATCCAATTGCCCCCATTTTCAATAAAAGGTATTCATGTGGTAACTTAAGAGAATAGGTACATCCTTGTGATTTGTGATGGAGTATCTACTCAATAACCCAAGCGCATGTTCAACACGAGTGTGTATCTACTAATAATTATGTCTGATGAGTTTTTAGTTTAGTATCTTGCATGTTGTGCTCCAATATGTATTATTTTGTACTGTTTTTTTAAAGAAAAATTCAAAGAAACTCAACAGGAAAAATGATTCAACACGGCAATAACCGAGAAACCGTCATGTACTGTTAATGATATTTTAGTAGTTCAATTGTATAATGTTTTTAAGTTGTTAGCTTCGTTTTGCGGATTTAATCATCAGATAATGGGTTGGTTGATTTGGGATGAAAGTGTAAACGGTTTTATAGGTCTTATATTTCAAATCAAATATTTCAAAAATATTTACTTTTTATTGATCAGAAGGAATTATTGTTGAATATGACATTTATGTTTAAGACTATTTGTTTTTAGTTATGCCTTTTACGAAGCAATTTTCGTAGCTATGTCATTTGGATAAATTTTTGAAGAAACCCAAACAGACAATATAGTTATTAATAGATCTGTTTTACTGTCAAGCATATACCTATGAGAATTTACTGAAAATATCAAAGATGAATGAGCTCTCCTATCCAATATATAAAACTACTGTCTTAGAAAGATTTTGTTTTTAACATTTTCTTCATTTCCGCAAGCTCAACTCGTTCATCTGTATTTGTTGCCTTTTGCTCTTCTATCTATTTGATGAACTTGTCAATTCTTTTTTTATAAGCGCATTCCGCTTTTTGCGGTATTACCGCGATTCTGCTTTACTATTTAAACAGTCAATGTGCAAACTCATTTTAAACAATATCATAACAATATACAACCAATAACAACTGCCACAACAATAATTAATCTTATGTGACAGATTGCAAATTAATTTTTGTTTTTCTCTTATCCATGACAACCAAAGGTATACTGATGTCACATCACGAATTCAGCCATTTTACATTATTAGTTCTTATTTCCATTTTTTGGAGTATTACTACTAGTATTTATGATTTCAAAGTGTACCAATAAAAACATAATGTAAAGTATTCGTAGATAACTGGTCTTTAAAACAATTGCACAAATTTTGTTTTTTCCAGCACAACCATTTTCAAAGCAAAAATTTAAGCATAATTTTGATTAAAAAAAAATTCCAATATTTTGTCTATTTGGTTACAATAAACAAGTACATAGCGTTAAAAACTCATAAAAACCAAATCAGCAAGTAAAATTATTGAAGGTTACAGTAATGTTCACCGTAATTTGGCTGAGGAAGTTGTAAACGCTTATTTAAATTTCAGCCTACCTATCGAAGCGACTAAGCATAATAAGATTGATAGTAATATAAGTGATGAAGAGACTGATCAGTTTTCTACAATTAAAAGATCTCCCAAAGATAATATAAAAACATCAACTCCTGCTTCTACGGAAACTAACAGGACTAAAGAAGAAGAAAGTAAAGAGGAATTGGTACAGAACATTGAGCAAATAACAGATCAGCAATTCGTAGATGAATACATATATGGGTTAACTAAACCGACCATTCAAGCTAAAGCTCTGTATGACTATCAAGCTGGTAATTAGACTGTGAACTACAACTACTCTTATTTCTTTCAGTAACTAGTTAGGAGTTAAATTTTCAATATTTTTATGAATAACATATAAATAAATTTAAACAAAAGATGATTTACCAGTTTCTTTTTGCAGCTGATGATACTGAAATTTCGTTTGACCCAGGCGATATTATTACCAACATAGAACAAGTAGATGAAGGATGGTGGCAAGGTCTGGCTCCTGATGGCAGGGCTTATGGTTTATTTCCAGCAAATTATGTAGAACTAATCGAGTAATTTTTTAAACACGGGTTAGGTGTTAATCTGCTGAGGAAGGTAGTATAATCCAATAAATGAAAGAGTATATATTTTTTAAGGGAAAAACGGCCGATTTAAAGATTTTTTTAGATTCTTCTCTTATAAGTATAGTGATTATTTCTTCAAGCAACAACTATTGCTATTAACAAGGCAACTGAAATATTTTTTAAACGAAATTTATTGCATTCACATTAATCTTATTTATAGTGATATATTTAGTGCAATCTACTTAGACTTTACGCTTGAGCTTGAATTTATTGTAGCTTCTTTAAATGCCATTGTAGCATCCATAGTTTGGGTTGAAACTGCTTGTGTGTACCATAGACTAGCATGAGTCGTGCAATTTTAACCTAAAGCTTATAATATGTAAACACATGCATATATTTTACCCCGCAGATTGCTGATTTATCTATCAATCATGCTTTGCTATACATTTTCCAATACTTCAGAAACTTCTACGGTTTTTAAATTTTAATGTTGGAAACAGCTCTTCATGTAAATTTATACATTAATCTGCAAATTCAGTTTGCCTTTGTAATATTTTCCCATGAGTTAAAAGCAGGTCCTCAAGTTATGATGAGACCAACTTAAAGAAAGTCAGTTCTGTTGATTTCAGCCAATTCATGGCTTTTAAGACACTGTCAAATCTCATCGTCTCTTCAGTGGTTTGGCATATATACGAGCGGGGGAACGGAAAATTTGAATGTTTATGTGCATTTGATAAGATGCCAAACCTGAACTGAGGTTTTATTTATTGTGCTCACAAAGTATGACGATTTTGGAGGTCATATATGCTCACTTGTTAGTATAAGATGTAGTTTTTCCACTTTTCACTATATATGTAGTTTTTTCACTTTTCACTATATATGTAGTTTTTTCACTTTTCACTATAATTGGTTCATAAAAAAATATTACTGTTTGAGTTTGAATGTCTAGAGACATACGAGGTCTGTCCCAAAAGTATCCGACCTTCCTTTGTATTTCCCGGCTCCTGTTATTCCTCCTGATCTTTCCAATCTTGGAAGCAATCCTGGAACGCGTTTTTTGGTATTGCCTTTAGAGTGTTCGTTGTATTTGTTTCGACTGTTTCTTTATCGTTGAATGGTGTGCTCTGAGTGGCATTTTTAATTTTGGGAAAAGCAAAAAGTCACAGAAAGCTACTTCAGGACTGTATGGAGGCTGACGGAGCTATACGACTTTGTGTTTTGACAAAAATTGCTGCACAAGATTCAATACATGCACTAGTAACCGCTTGACCAAGGCTGATGTTGACCGTTTTCATTCTCGTCACTAAAATTCTCAGGCGCAAAGATATGAACGGAGGTTGGATACTTTTGGGACAGGCCTCGTATTCATTATTCTTACTCTACTTAACATGTCATATACATACTTCTCATTCACTTAAAATCATAAATGCTTTTTAGTCAATTATTATGGTTAAGTACTTTGTAGGCTCCATACATTACGTCTCTTTCATTACTGCCAAGCATGTGACTGATAGCTACTATAACTTGACTGAATTTTATTACCCTTCAGATACAAATTCAATTTATATCGTTGACTCTTGTATTTATACTTATTATATCATTAGTAGTTATTATTATGTATATGCGTTTAATGCTAACTTAAATTAAAGGAATATTTGTATTTATACTATTTATAAATTTGGCTAGTGATTATAATCGGTTTTTGCCAAATCCAGGAAATTATCTGCGCATTGTTATAATTAATACACCACGAAAAAATATTAAGACATTAAAAGTATAATATATTTACTGCAGTGAAGACAACTTAATTATTGTACCACTAGGCTGCAGTGCTGCATATGGTAATTAGCTTTATTAAATCTTATAGTATTAAATATTGATGCAATCTTATGAATATTTATCACTTTGTTACATTTTTACACAATATTGTAGACATATATACATTGCAAATCAGAAATAGATTATTAAAACTGAAATATATATATATATATGTTGTGTTTTGTGTTGTAGTTATTTTTATTAATAATTTTGGATTTGTGATAAGGAACTAACCAAGAATATATATTTGGCAACAGAATTGTAAACTATTAGTAATCTATCTCCTTGAGCTCTGTATATATGGAATATGGCTAAATATAGTCTGATATAATAAAGGGTTATAAACTTGAATGAATTTTATATTATCATAACCTATAATTTATTTTCATCCCAGTAATACACCTAAAAAGTAAATTTCAACTCATTTATGTTTCGGTGACAAATTTAAATTTACTGAATTCGTCCAAAATATAACATTAAGACAGAAAACAGCTAATAAATCAGTGCAATTTGCAGATCGTTTGTAGATTGATATTCAAGTTGTTCGTGATTGAAAACTTAAGTTTTCCTGTTAAAAATAGTCCAGTCTAATCCTGAACCTGAAAATCATGCAACCTTCCAAAAATAGACTTCCCCGCAATTTTGTTTTTTTAAACTGCTTCAAACGTATTTCTCTACAATTCAAGCCCAAATTGATTTTTTAGACCTATGAGTTAAATATACAAAGGATTTTAAATTAAAATTCTCTATAGTTCTCCATAGACGTACGTCGCATATTAGTTTTAACATTTGTTACGCAAGAGCGCCAGACTGGCTGAGCTGTAAATTAGTCATGTTAAGGGTTAAGTTATATATTGTCGGTGGGTTGTTTATTTATTTATTTATTACTATTTTGGCCAATGTCTATCGATTTTTTATAATAATGATGTAATGATATACCTACTATGTACACTTTTATAAAAGAATAATGGAAAAAAAAGTCCCAAATGTGGAATTCTTCATATAAATAATAATACGGTAAGTACCTATATACCTACGTAGATATAGGATTAATATTTATATGGACATTTTTGTCATACAAGGCAAACTTGATGATACTAATGAAAAAGTCTCGGAAAAACAATCGTATTGTGCTTTACACCATTCTATTTATAATAGAATGTAATAGATTTTCTGCACTTATTCCATACATATAGGTCAGGGCAACCAAGAACAAGATACCAGCTGATCCTGATACTGAATAATGTGCTTTTAATAAATTTAATTAGTCATCCAACTGAAAAGATTTTAGGTGACCAGAGCTTAGGCTACATATTCTCGCCACGTTTAAAACATCTTAAAACGTCTAGGAAAAAATAACTTATGGTTCCGAGTTTGATTAGGTAGGTACTCTATTTTCACCCATTTTCTAACCAACACTCAAAATCAATTATTTGCAATCAGATAAAAATAGATGTAAAAAAATAAATTGACTCGTGTTGAAGACTTATCAGCATATCTCGAGCAGCTACAGTAGGAATCATTTATTAAGGTTACCACAAAAAAACAGCACAGTGAAATTGTCATCTCTGGCTCCAACAGTTGCAGCCCTAAAGGAACACATTAAAAGGGTTTATTTACAAACCCAAATATGCTCACGAACAAAAATATTCAACAGATTGGGGGTGGATTAATACCGACGGATCTTTACATCTCTGATTATATTGTAACGCTACATATGGGACATGACTCGATGACAACTGCCAGAATTGTCCTACGATCGACGAAACGGAAGAAGGTTGCTCTGACAATATATAGGTTCAAAATAAATGTAATTTTTATATTATATTTTTACAATATTTTCTTTTATTAATTTAGGTTTTTACTTTTAAATGGTTGAAGATTTGGAATAGATCGTAAATCATGTTCGAGAAGAAAGAAGCTTTATTCTACATAATTAAATAAGATGTGAATCCATAAAATGCTTAAACCTAATTTTTTCAATATTTTTCAAGAAGGCATAGTTTTCACCCCCTAAAAAAAAGCCCCAAATCAGACATATGTCACTTTTGAAGTTAAGGATAAGATGAGCTTAATTTCAAATTTTCATGAAGATCGATAGAGGTTCAAATAATTTGAAGTAAACCTATTTTTACCTTCAACAACTGGACTATTACAAATTATTGTTAAAATAAGGGTGAATCGTTGCTTCGCCCTATGAGCCTTCTGTCAATATACCTACTTAGAGATGAGCTGCATCGGACAAGACAACCTTTAAACATTTAATATAGGTAGGAAATCAAATAATCTGTAAAATATTATATTTTTATTTATTTTTTAAAAAAATATTAACAATTATTTATTATACAAAAATATCTGAGGGGTAGAAAAAGTGTATCTTGGGTACTCTTTTTATAAATTAAGACATAATATAATAGTGAATGTGTGTCAAAATACAGGAGTACGTCACTAATACGCTCACATGATAGCGAGCGTCTGGACATTTGACATTGTTTGTTTGGTTTTAAATCATAGTTGTTTGAGAATAAGAAGATATAAATAAACAAAAATGTAAATAAAAAACCCGAAATAATCGAATGTGAGACGAGAAGTTGTATATTGTGAAATGTATTATAGAATTATTTATATAGCCTACTATTTGTTTTTTGATGTGAAAATGTCTCATGAAATACGAAGCTAAGTTATATTACGAGGATTGATCATTAAGTCCCAGGACTTTTAGAATTGCTTGGCAACGGAGCGCAGTGTGATTGGCAGCATTTTTTAGCATGACAGCCCAAGCAGTGCTGTTTGTTACGATGCGCAATTGCTTTCGTTTTCGAGAAATTACAGCTGTTTGTGTAGTGCGTGTTTGGCCATTTTTCGATACTTTGAAAGATGAATTTAAATAAAGAAGGTAAATACTGGGTAAAACTCCTACCAAAACTTTTCAAATGATGCAAGAGGCATTTGGGGATGAATGTTGAGTCTGTCACACTGTCATGAGTGGTCCAGGAGGTTCAAACAAGGACACGTTGAAAGAGTGAAGTCTCCTGCGGTCAAATCGTCGTCTAACCATTCGTGAGATGGCCCGGGAATGCAACATTTCATTTGGTTCAGTGCCAAGCTATTTTAAACTAATAACTGCACATACACCGAATTCATATTTGTCAGGAACTTCCTGAAATGGCAAATGGTGATGAAAACTTTTTGAAACGCATCATCACTGTGAACGAGACGTGTGTTTACGGCTAACCATGAGAACGCACCATTCATTCTGTGTTGCTCATTCGCGATTTCTGCAAAAAAAACGGCATGTCTGTCATCCCTCAGCCCACCCACTGCGGACCTTTTCTTGTTTCCCAAACTCAAAAGACCTTTAAAAGGGCAAAGGTTTGATTCGATTGAAAACACTAAAGAAAAATCGCTGGAGGTGCTAAACAGTCCACAAGAATAGTTCTCATGGTCCCTCCAGCAGTGGAAACGACTTTGGTAGAAGTGTATACGTTGCTAAGGGGAGTACTTTGAAGTGGACCATGTTGAATGATTTATAATATTTTTAAATAAAGTTCTTAAACATTAGTCCTGGAACTTTTTGATCACCCCTCGTAGATACATTTCGTGATGGTGATGACACAAAGTAGCCAAGACATTTTTTACTCATTTACCTCAACATCATTTACCCTAAGATGAACAAACAATTATGATAATTGTAACCACTTTTCACCACTCAGGAAAGGTGGAACACTAGGGAGACTCCAATTGTATAAAGTAGTACCCAAGCTGCACATTTCTTATACCTGTACACATCATAATAATATATATACACTTACTATAATGCCTAATTCGAGTCAGTTATTTACTAAAATATTTTACATCTCTTTACTATTATATACAGCGATATACATAGAATATATTTAAATATAACCATCATAGATAAACACATAAAATATGTACCTCTTAATCTCAGGCACAAATCATATTCACAGTACTTTTTCTATGTAAGTATATAACAAAGTAATATAATTCAGGGAATAAATACAAAAAAAGACCAAACTTCGAAAAAATTAAGGGAAAGCTGGATTTTTGCATGAACCTTCTATTTGTGGTTTTAAACAATATCCCAAAAGTCCCCATCAATAAATGTGCCGCTGAAAATGATACTCAGGGTCAAGGGTCATGAAAATATCGTAACGGTAACTTTTATCGAAAAATTAGTAGTTATCAAATTTGTACCCTAGATAATTGCCTACAAAAAACATATCATTACTTATTTTCCTAGGACTAACGGTTGTTGAGAAAATTCTACCAAAAAAGTTGTAACGTACAGTGCAATATAAAGAGTTGTCAGATGTGTAACTCCGCTGGAATATCAAGTCCAAATGGCATTCACGTAAACTCATACCATTGCTGGGGACTTTTGGGATGTTGTTGAGAACCACAAAAGGAAGGTTCATGCAAAAATCCAGCTTGCCCCTAATTTTTCTGCTGTGCAATATCTCTTATTCCCTGTATTAATACGCCAATCACATTTTTTTAATCACATTTGTGGACGGACCAAATAACTTAATTCGTATATCTTCTTTAAGCATTATCAGGAATAATTTGGCTCTTTAATTTTTTCATTAAATAAACTATATTTCAATTAAATGTTTCTATTTAGTTTTCCACTTTCAAAACTACTCCTGCAGTAGAAATATTGGCATTATTGCAGCAGGAACAATCGATTAGTACTTGTTAAATGTTGTAGTGCTAAAAATTCACTTGGAGCATTTTTAGACAGAATATTTCCTAGACTTCAGGTTGCTTAGAATTAATGATGGATTGATTAATAACTTTTCTGGATGTTATAGTTAAGTACATCATTTACATGGGCCTATGTTTCACTTCAAGTAGCTGAGGATGATTTTCGACGATATTGAGTAAAATACCTTCTATATATGTTCGTAACTGCCTATTAACTTCTTGTTGTTCCTTTAGGGCATTCTGTACCTACAAGAAGGAAGGTAAAGTTTGTTTGGTGCACGACTTCGTAATCGAAGTAATTTTTAATGCATATTATACTAACCTCATCCTGTGACATAACGTCTAATTCGGCTGCCAAACTATTTTCGCCTATGGTAAGGATTCGGCCAGTTTCCAGTCCAGCATGGAGAAGGCTTGCCTGCAGCTCTTCATTTAATTCCTGGAGGTGGGAATTTTCGGCTCGTAACGAGGACATTTCTTCATGCAGTTCTTCTAATCGTAATATTTCAGGCGAGGTTGTCGGCAAGGCAGGAGTGCGAGTTTCATTCCGTAGCCTTTCTACTTCTTTCGACAATTCTTCTAATAACTGGCTTTGAATGTCAAAGTCACGTTTTAGCCTAAAAAATTACAATAAAACATTTCAGATATAATTGGAAAAACCTTATTGTTGTTGTAAATGATCTACACTGTTAATCAATGTCAAAGAGGTTTGTATTTTACCGGATAAATTTGAACTGTTTAATGAGAAACTGTTGCCTAACAGTTAGACGAGAAAAACTGTCAACTATTAAAAATGCAACACCAAAGGTGGAGCGTTTTTAGGTTGACAGTTTTTCGAGACAAATTGCTAAAGAAAACTGTTTAGAATTTACAACACAAATTTAAGCTGATCAATACAAACATCGAGTGTAAATCGCCAGAATAATTTAATGAATAAGAAATTTAGAAACATATGAATGCAAACTTTATTTATAAAACACATTTTTATTTGAGCATACAATTATTAAACACGCAGTTACTGAAATTCATACGAGGAATATTAATGTCGCTAGGGGTGCCACAGCTAATCGTTTCTGTAGTAGATGTTGAAGTTTGTTTTTCAAAAAGAAGCGATTGAGTTATGTTCAAATGATACTCTTTGTCAACTTGTAAGTATGGCTTTATTGATGATGAATTGCTGTGTATTATTATTTTTATTAGAGCTTGTTCTTCAATTCCACTTCTACTTAATTCAGATGCAATGATAAAACAAATGTGCAATTTGGAAGTTTTGCATTTTGTGATTGTTGCAACAGGGGAATGCTAAAAGGACGCCTGGCCTGTAAGATATGAGTAATCCTTTGGAATTCAATGATGATGTTTGTGACAGGTATCGTTTCAGGAAAAAAAGCAATAAAATTTTGTATTTCATACAGACATGGCTTATGCAAAATTAATATTCGCAGTCTGCCATTATAAATCAGCATAACCAGATACAAATCAGATACAACTATGCTATGTTCCACAATAGCCTATCCTAGGGTCCAAGATGGCTACGCTGACATAATTAAGGAAGGATAGTGACGTCACATATAAACGTGCACTTTATTTCCGCACTTTTTTTTCGATATAAATCATGCTCAAAAAAAATTAAAAATACTGCGAGATTTTTTTATAAAACACTATTACATAAAGCAATGGAAAAAGAACACTGAAAAGGCCCATTGGATTAACTTCCAATTTTTGATGTATCAGGTATCACATTGTAGTATCAACAATGGTGTGACAAAATATAAAATTAGAGCTCTATGCTCTAATTATTATATGCTATTATGCTCTAATTTGAAAGATGGATCTTGTTCCTTACTCACCTACTTTCCTGCTCTTTATAATGTTTCATATCTTCTTTACTGCTATTTAAGTCATTAGTGAGATCCTGTACTTGGTCTATTAGTTCCTGTCGCTGAGTCTCGAGTTTCTCAGTGCGCGTTCGTTGCCTAGAAATTTCCTCTTTCAAGCTAGAACACTCACTTTCAGAAGCGTGCAGGCGTATGCTAGCGTTTTCCAACTGGAGTTGTTTCTCCCGTTCCATTCTCGATAACATTTCTTTGGACCTTCTTTGCTCATCCTAAAATAAATACAGTATTGGCTTCATGGGTTACGGCAAAATATTAGTGTTAGAATTAACCTGCAACTTTTCCTCGTATCTAATTTCGGTGTCACGTAGCTGCTCCTCTAGCATAAGAACCCTCGCCTGGAGAGCAGCGTTATCAGCTTTCGTTCTGGTGTATCGCTCATCGTTTTGATTTGCAGAATCTTGCAGGACTCCCACTTGCTGCGTGAGCACCTGAAACTAATACTTCGGAATCAGTAGGAGTCAGAAAGAAAGTAAGGAGATTCCACTGTTATGATTCTAGAAGCAATTTCAATGTCAACTTTAAATGTTATCATCAGCATAACAAGGAAGTGATTTGCGAGCCTTGAAAACATTTTGAAACTGGGCTGTGTATAAAATAACACGAGAGGGCCCAAAATAGGTGTCCTTGTGGGACACCTTGAGTTACAATATATCAGTGTATTTATCATTAAATATGTATATACATTTATTAAAAATAATAGGAGCCCAATATGGAGCCTTGAGGAACTCCATGCTGTAAATAAGCCCTTTCCGAAATTTAAGTTAATATATTGCCATGTGCTCCCTAATTTGTTGGTTCATATTTATTTGACTTTAGACATAATCGGTAATATGGTGATTGGTCTTAGGTCTGTTGAATTTGAGACTAATAGTTTTTGATAATGGTATTATTTTATAATTTTTCTAAAGGGATGGATAGACATTTTCAAAACAATAATTAGTGATATGTGTTAACAGTGGCAAAATTTAATATAAATGCTTGCTGTCCATAAAAAGACAAACAAGGACAAGGCTGGAGAGGACCTTGATAGTAATTTTGCAGTACTAATATACGGTGAACCAAAGTCGACATCTCGATAAACTCATTAGAACACGAGAGCATAGCATTGAAAAGGCTAATAATAGCAAGCAAATTAATATAATTAAAGAAAAAATAAAGCAGGAGATATCGGAATCAAAAAATTAAGGATGACATTGAAGGAGATCCTAAGGAATTTCATACTATAAAATGTACCATTGTGTAAATACAATATAATAATTGAATGGAAGAATATATAAAATGTATACTATTAATTCATGGACACAGGATACTGAACAGCGCTTCATTAAAGTGGTCGAGTATTGAACACAGAGATAAAAATCATAATTTTAGTTATGAAATCGTATTAAAATTTAATACCCCGACAATTTGCATACTAATTGAAAGACATACATTTTCATCATTTGATTGTGGTTTTTTTACTCCATTAGTTCCATAAAAGTTATTCGTTAGCATTTCTGATGTTGAAGATCCCATAAATTGGAACTGTCCTTCCCACATATCGTAGTCCATCTCTTCAGGGTGCTCAAAATCTTCATTGTTGTGAATATTATCCATATTCGAAACACTTAATGCAGTTTATCCTTGATATAGAGTTAAATTTTCACATTACCCCTTATAGAACTCATTAAATTGCACCAATTTTTTATTATAATCAAGCAGAACGCAGAACACACACATATTATTCCAACTAAAGGTTAACTCCAAAAAATATCCCATGCTGATAACAGTGACCAAGTTCATCGGATTCACGAGTTTTAAGTTTGTAATGTGTTGATAGTGAGACCGTCAAAAATATTCTTATCACCTATCGCTATCGCCTATAAAAGTGTGTATCTGTCGATATTTCTATTTAAAAATCTCAGATTTATTTGTAAACAGTAATAATCAAATTGAAAATGGATACTGTTATGTTTTAAATGTTTTGGTATAGGTACTTATCTATTTTTACTTTCAAAAGTACCTAATTACATATGTATCAATCACCGTTTATACAAATGTAAAAAAATGTTTGACAATTTAAGCCTCCCTACTCCTAAATTCATACATTTTACGAAGCTGGTAGATATATATTTTGATCTTGTTTAAATATAACTGTATGTGTGCACTGTCATGGTTTATCTCTAAATCGCGATTTAGTTTTACAGAAGACACTGTTAGTTTCTAGTAAGAGCGAGACTTAATTTTAATTAGTTATCGCTCCCACCAACACATTACTACACTACAATAACGGATGTACTACTGATCCATAAAATTATAAATAAATATGATAACATTCTTCTGGGCACAGTTCCATAAAGCGATCTTATTTAGAAGCGATAAACACAAATGTATACATTTATGAACATCTACGTCACTGCGCTTCGCGGTGTTATCGTCTTTTGCCGCTCGACTGTCAAAATAATGTTTACTTCCGAATGTACATTGTGCTTTCGTTTGTGCATTATTTAAACTTGGGACCACACACGACCCTTAATTTACGAGATTACTCACGATCTACTACTTACTCATACTCGGACATGACAATTAACAACTTCAAACAGTTGCGCTCGGTAAAACAATCAATTTAGTCTTATTTAAAATTACGGAAGTTTTATTTTTTAGTCACTAATATTAGATAGCCAGTGGCTCCGTATCCATAATTTTTATCTAGCGTCGGCAATAATATATCGGGTGGGCCAAAAAATGTTGCACTTTTTACGTTTGCCCTTAACTTTTTTATTTATTAACCGATTTTAATCAGCTTGGTATAATCGTTTTTGACATTTTTAAGCTGAAGTACTTAAATTGCACTTTATACATATTTTACAGTTGCAACACTCTTCACAGCTGTCATATAGGTTAGATATGATTTCAATTAAAACAATTTTGTCATGGCCAACTACCTATTTGTTTTTTGACAGGTTCTGCTTGTTCTCGGTTCTGTTCTTCTCCGAGTAGCGCTATCTGAAATGAGAGAGAAGAACAACATACTTCATTTTTATGCACGTTATGAATGGAATTTTCAATTTATAATTTCTGCTGTAGGTATGTAGGTAGGTACCTAATTAAATAATCTGAATTTTTAATATACGAGTTTTTACGACGATGCTCATACAGCCGGGAGTAAGCAGTTTATATATTTGGATAACAATTTTATTTGAAATTTTAAAAAGTAAACCGTAGAAGTAAAGAATAAAAAAAAATCGCTAAAAGTGTAACATTTTTTGGGCCACTCGGTATATACATGTTCCTCTATTATAAAGTAATTTGGTGAATACGTAAAAAAATTATGCCTCTGTACTGTCAAAAGCCAGAATTACATGATGCTAAAATAACAAAAAATAATTATAAGAGTCGATTACTTTTCTTATTTAGAACATTCTCAGATATATCCGTGATTCGTGATAGCCGTGTTAGGTACCTACGAGTACTATACTATTAAAATTCCTAGGAATGCCTAACGTCACTATATTAAGCATATTGTCCTTAACTTCACTGTTGCTCCGCTATCAAACAACACTGCAAACGCCTTTTATTTTATAAATAAGTCAATAAACTTTGCATTGTCCAGTGTCCGTCTCAATTAGAGTATTTATAGTTTGATTCAACGGTTAGATTCAACCTACCGTTACAATTTACAATAATAATAATAAATAAAAATATGCCTTAATTTAATTTACAAGAAATATGTACATCACACTCTCATAATATTCGCTATGTGCAAGATCCGTTAAGTGACATAAGGTGTCAGTAACCGGCGAATCCAGTAGCATTTTTATATACCACAAGATACCACCAAGTTTCAAAGTTTACAGAATAAATGCTCTGTAAACTTTGGTACCAAAGTTTACAGAATATTTATTCTGTAAACTTTAGTACGATAATAACGTGAAAATCCTTGGCAAAATCATGTATTTAGCAACAATACGAATTATTTCTATGTATCAAATTGCAAAAATCAGTAAGTATTGCGTGATAAGTTTATTATTACGGAAAAAATGGTTATACGCAATGGTTATATCGAACGCACGCTCTTCGGTACACGTAGCCAGCGGTTTACAGCCAAAGCTGTGTTGCAGTATTACAGAAGACGATCCATGGATGTTATTTATAACACCGGCTGATATGCGTGATATGTGTTGAGTTTTTTTGCTTTCTGGAAATCAGTGGAAATCCAATTTTCATTTTGCTTTGGATCAGCTTAAGCTGATATTTTGAGAAACAATTGACCATATTAGTTAGGTTAGGATCTCAAATTGGCGGGGGTTCCTATTTAAAAAATCAATGTATTGTTGTCTTATGGGGACTCAAGTTTAAGAGCGTCTGTAGGCGTGATAGAGTGTCTGTTAGTGAAATAAGTTGTAGGTATAAATAAATTTCGTGATATTTTAGTTGACTGAGAAACGTTTCAAAAATTAATTAAACATTATTAAAATAAAAATATTACGAATTTTTGAAGGCGATGTTTGTATAAAAAACGTATGTTGTTGCTTGATCCTATGGTTCAGAATGGAAAGGGTTTGACATGGTCCTTAAATTTTGCGATGTTGTCGGATGGTAAGTTATGACAGTTATTAGGTATAGAGGAATGTAAAATTTAGATAAATATATATTTTAATAAGAATGAAATCTTTATCATTAAAATAACAAGGAAAAAATGAAAACTTGAGAGGTACTATAAGGTTTTGGATAAACATAATATTTAATAATAGTTTCTTATATTAATAATTAATTATAAATTCATTGTGTTAATTTCAAAACCGGCAATATTTGTGGCAACATCGCTGTGTTTGTATTTATATTCGTTAGGTAGGTAACTTCTAATTTATAATATCATTTTATTTGAATTTACCTATTTCACGTTTTGCAGTTTTCATCACAAACTTATCTATATTTTTCTGATTGCAAATAATTGACTGAAAATCACTCTTTTGAATCTCCCATAAGAAATACATGGCAGTCAAATTTGCTGAAGTGTGTTTAGGAACCCATTTCAAATTTCGCGCCCGGATTTTCCTAACCTAACTAATATGGTCAATCAATAGCATTATTAAATATAATACTGGCTATTTTTTTAAATGTATTTTTACAATTAATAATACATTTGCCAAAGAGCTCGCTTCACTGTTTTCTCAATAATACAAAAAATAATGATTTTAGAGAAAAAGTTTCGAACAAAAGTTGTTCAGCGGGATATTTTTACGTAAGGATTAAATATGTAGGTATTTAAAAAAAAAATTTCGCTACTTACTATATTTAGAGCCAAAGTTAAAAAATGCGAAAAAAATAATATACGATAAAATATAGGAAATATATTTCGGAATTCGCTGAAATTAGAGTATTACAGAGCTACTAGAATGCTAATTATCGCTAATAATTGCTATTAGAGCTATTAGAACAAAATGCGCTGCGTCCGATTGAAAAATTTTAATATTGCAAAAAGTTGAAATTCCGGACCACTCCCCTCCTGTCACAGGGTACGGATCTTGATGAAAATTATTGCAATCGGTAAGTATTCACAGTAACTTACAGCATGCCAATTTTCAAAATTTTTCACAAACAAATTACATTTTTATTAACGAAAAAACCGTAACTAAGGACCGTAATGTCAATTTTCAACTTAGAGATGTGCAAAAAACTGCATTCGATGCGCTTATTTTTACATGAATTTAGAGACATTTTTACTGTAGGACCTATAGAAGCCGATATACGAGACAGTCACTTTTTAATAAGTAGCAGTCCCTCCAATAACATTCAAAACTTGTCTAGTAATAAGCAGAAAACTTAAGCTGATTTTTTGTGTTGCCTACTTTTCAGTGTGAGAAGTGAACCGGATGTCCACCCTTAAGAAATAAATAGGTAGCAGCAATGAATAACGGTCACATGCCACGAAAAAATATGGAAAATAAGCGTAAACTGCGTATATCCATGTTAAGACGCAAAATTGATTATACGCTTGATTGGGCGTAAAATAAGCAGCACTATCGGCTGACTGAGGCAACTGAACGAGCGTATGGCCGCACGTTTTCGCCCTACATTAAACAACGATTTCTTCACGAAAAAATGCTTAACACTATGAAGAAAATTCAGTGTATATCTTAAGCTTCTTTAATTGGAACGGCTGTATTTGTTTCTGAAAAAATCTGAAAATTTGCGTGGTGTGAGAAACTGTTATCATCTACCGATTCTGCAACAATTTTCATCAAGATCGGTGCGCTGTGACACAGGCTAGGGAGCGTTCCAAAATTTCAACTTAACTGTTATGCAATACGTCGCCATATTAAGAATTGTCAATCGGACGCAGCGCCTTTTGTTAAGCATCCTAATGGCTATATAATACTCCAATTTTAACGAATTCCAGACAAAAATTTCCTATATTTCACCGTATTTTTAATTATTCACATTTTTCAACTTTTTTTAAAATACTTTTGTTAAATACCTTCTACTTAATCCTTACGTAAAATGATTCGCTGAACAACTTTTGTTCGAAACTGTTTTCTCTAATATCATTATTTTTCTTTATTATTGAGAGAAAAGTGCCGTTTTCAAAATAATTTTGCAAAAAAACCATGACGCGTATCGTAAAAAAAAATTGAGCCTATTTCTCGTTTTGCAAAAAAAAGTTTGGGCATCTCACAATTTTACAAGTAAAATAAAAAGAAAGTTGATTCTTGAGGTTGACGAAAGTTGATTCTTGAGGTTGACGAAATTTGATAAAATAAACAGATTTTTTGTACTTAATTCTATATTTTTGACTGCAATAAAAATCACCCGGGAGTATCCGTATCGGAGCGAGATAAACGTAATGACGGATAGACATTGTTATGTGGCTCGAAAAGGCCGACGTGTGGCGCGACTTAGTGTTTTTAAATGAATTTTAGCTGATGATTCATGCGACTTCCACGGGCTCTTAACGTTTTTAAGTCAAATAAAATTAATCTTATTGAAGTATTGCCAGCATATCCTTGATCTTTCGTCTTCAGTTCATATTCCTTGTCATCTTTGTTAGTAAAGATGAAACTATTATACATTTATTATTACCTTCATGGAAATTACAACGTAGGCGGCATTTAAAAAACTATTAAATAAGTTAGTTTAAAAATGCGAAGTAGACATTAAATACTAATTAATGGGAACTTACCTTGTGATGCAAATCGTGGACATCCTCTTCTAAAGAAGCATCTGAGTACATGTCATCGGTGGTATCGCATGTGCTGCTTCTTCCTGATGAATTGAAACTTGAACTTCGATAAAGCTGACTGTAACGAAAATAATGTGTCTGGTAAGCAAAATATAAATATTCCATCAAATAATACCTTACCTTGCTAATGCATTCGATCCTAATTGTTGCCGCCTTCCACTGCTATAACAAAAAAGATAAGTACATAAATAATATGTCCTTTTAAATCCCTTGAAAATTTACTGCAGCCAGATAAGAATTCCGTACTTTTATTATGAAACAAGCTGAATCCTATAGCGCTGTCAGTATGCCAAGAAGGCGTAGCTACGTTTTATTTTGTTTAGTTTTAAAACTTGGCAGCCGCTTTGTTGGCCAACAAAAACTAATGAATAAATAAACCAACCAGAAATTGGTTCGGTGATTTCGTATATTGGTAGATGGTTTAGTAAACGAATATGATTACCGTAATTCTTACATCCTCATGGTGAGAATGGTGCCCAAGGTAGGTGCGATTTTTTTTAGAACTATAACATAGTCGTGGGAAGATAGCCTGAAAAACCGAAGAAGTTCTGATTTCTCATAGACATTACCGATTTTTTTGCAGTGTTCAAAAACACTTATTAATCAAGTTCGACATTTATTTTGGACCTATTTAATATTTTTTCCCATTATTTATTTAACAATTGGCTCATTTACGAAGAAAATGATTTAAATGATCCATGTAAAAAGTTTTATATTATTTGTATTAAAAAATAATTTAATAGGTAAATGTAGATAATGTAAATATAATTATTTTTTTATCTAAATATTTATTTTACTTTTATTTTATCAACTTATTATAAAATATTTATGTGTAGTACTCTATTTAATAGTATATTATGTACCGCGGGACTGAAATTGCACTTTTAATCCCGAAGGTAAAGTTTATGGCCCGACCGTAGAGAGGGCCATAGACCTGAGTACTTCAGTCGCAAGGTATATACGATATTTTTCGTACTTCCGAAATTGAAACGCATGCATTATATAAAAAAGTGCATAGAAACCCTTATAGAAACACAGATAATTATTAAGCATAAAGCGAGGCAAATAATGGGAATCACTGATTGGCAATTGCGTAACCATAGTAACGTTGCGTTGCGACAAGATTAATTTGGAGATATTGTCATTGCTAGTGTCCTGGCCTCAATTATGAGTGAAGAATAATATTATCTGATATTGATAAAAGGGCAGCCGTGGCAGTTCAAGTATCTGCTTTATTCACCCAGGAAATACTGGTTAATATGACGAGGTGTAACAACATTAATTTAGGTAAATATGTAAATATTAAATCAATAAAACGCCTGTTATATTCTTTTGTTTATAATTAAATACTTCCGGGATTTTCGTCAATTTAATTCCCGGAAGGACAGAAAGTGACACTTCAGTCTCTGTCCTAAGGGAGCGAAGGTTAGTTTTATTTTCAATACTTTATTTATGACTAATAGTTTAATTTTTGTGTTTTTTTTAATGACCGTTTCAGCATATAACCTAAAAATTCATTCTCAGTGAACAACATTTTTGATTAAAGATAAATATGTTTTTTCTAATGCATATTTTTAATTTTATATTATACATTTTTACACACAAACGAAAAATAAAAAAATGTTTCTTATAACATTATATATTTGGAAAACTGACTATTTTTATTCATATTATAGGCAATAAATTGTTGTACATAAACGCATATATTTACTTAAAAAGATTTTGTTCATATCTGTTAGCATTTATTTACATTAAAAATATCAGTTTAACTAAAATATCGGCCATATTTGATCCGCCATCTTTACCTCAAAATCATGATCAGCGACCTCGCAAACCCCCTAGTATAGATTTTGGTCTAATTCTGTTGATTATTTTCCGAGATTGATAATTTATTTATTATGTTAATAAAACTTATTCAATTATCGTTAAATCGATAACGGGAAAAATTAAATGCAGGTCCAAAATATATGTCAAACTTAATTAATAAGTGTATCGGAACACTTTGCAATAACAAAAAATAAATAGGAAAATCGGAAGAAAAACATAGAAAAATGTTTATGAGAATTGTTAAATAAATAATGGTAAAATATATGCACGTCCAAAATACATGTCAAGCTTGAATAATAAGTGTATCTGAACACTGCAAAAAAAATAGGAAAATCGGTAATATCTATGAGAAATCAGAACTATTTTGCTATCTAGACACGACTAATATTGAATAATATTTTTTGACTCATCAAGCAATACTTTCTCTCAGTAAATTCTTGGGAGGGGAGGGAGTCTCCCAATTAAATTTTATCGATGCAGTAGCATCATCATAAGACATTATATCATAAAAACAAAAATTGTAAAGTGTTTTTATTAAGATCCATACCTAAACGGCGAAAACGTATAAAAAAAATTTAAAAACAATACAAGTATGATTTTTTGTTAGTTGCTCTCTACCTTGGGGGGGGGGGGGGGGTAAACCCTCGCCTCCCGGCTGCGCCATTGCTTCCTCCTAATACTTTCACTATATTTCAAAACCTTAGTATGTATATTCTAAAATTTAATGTAAATTTTTAAAATTATGAATGAAATAAATTTTCAATAATTTATCCCCAAGAACCAACTAATGAGGTTTTCCTGGTTTCCCTCATTCCTGCACTGAATGGTGGTTAGATTTGACCAACCTAAGTCGATCCTAGATCCTTATTATGAATTCATAAAAACAATAGGTACCTTTTTCCTGCTATAGGTATGCATGTTAGAGAGAAAACTGAATTACATAACGGAATTCCCAGCATTTAAATCAAACAAATCCTTGACCTTGAAAATACTTGAACCAGACAATAATAGCAATGTGATAATAGGCAGGTAGAAATGATATGTTACACCACCGGCACCATTACATATGGGCAAGGGAGGGTGGCGCCCCCCACTGAATTTTGGACGGGTAATATTTATTTTTACCATTGTTTCGTAGGTGGTTTTTAATATTTAATCGTTATCCGTAATAACAAATAGAGTAATAACGTAAACGTATAGATAATTGAAAGACACTTCAAATAAAGGGTCGCTCGACCCCCTTTCCCTGTTTAAATTCTTGACTTGGGTTGCTGGGGCTATGGGGTTGAGGTGTCAATTTCAAGTTTGACATAAAAAGTTGGCCCCTAAAAATCCCTAAATGCCCCTAAATGTAAAGAAAAGCCGCCATTTTCGATCTTACGGATCCCACCAGTGTGCTGCGGGTGAAATTGCTTAAAATTATCATAAAAACGCACACAAAATGTCATGCTTTTATCACAATTGGCAGAAGATGACACTTTTTTTCCAAATACCCTGACTAATAACTAATACTGACAGCAAAAAAATACGCAAATTCCATTTAATTTCCATTTCTTGTTTTAATTGTACATCAGAACGATTTTCATTTTTCTTATATATATGAATATTAAAATGGGGAATAATTCGAGCTTATTTCTCATCGTGGAACCATAAACAAAGCGCTAGCACAGAAAACTGATAGCTATAATAGTGCTTTCGTTTAATATGCGCACTAATATTAATATGTGGCGCGCACAATTATCATAATTTCTTTCTTTTATTTTAAATTGTTATTGGCTAAATTGAGCACTAAGTTGTACACGTACCATGCAAAATGTTTTCAATATATTTTAAATACATTCAAAACTAAATATTTTTTAGCTTAAAAATGCACATAATATATGAATATAACATAATAAGACATCTTTTGAAGTCATTTCACCTTGGTTGCGCATGATGATACGCCACTGAGCAGTAAAGCCATAAATCGCCGGCTTGGTCAGGCAGGTGTTTCTAAGTGAGCGAGAAGGGAAATGGAGTTTATATATGAGTTGAAGAGGGATAGCGACCGATACGGTAAGCCGCGGATTGCAGACCCTAGTTATACTCACAAGAAATTGTAGTGGTGTACAATTTTACACTAAATATACTTTTGTATTGCATGTGATTTACCGCTTTTGTAGTAATTGGTACGGGTTTTCTTTGTAAAATGCCGCACAATTTTTTGCTCTAGTTTGTATATTAAACGAAAACACTATAGTTCGGGGTCACCAGATTTACAGCGTGCGCAAAAGCAGACTAAACTATGACTCCGACGTATCGTATCTTCCGTTTAGTGTATCATGGCATAATCCTACATAAATAAGTATATCAGCCAGAGCACATTGTAGCGAGGTGAGTAGTTCCTATGGTAGTTATGATTTTAAAAACCTACTTATTTTAGAAATACTAAACATACTCACTGTCTGAATGATCCCCATCTCCTGTTAGGAAGATTATCTTGTTGACTAGAAAATATGTATTTCAATTACCTGTTCACTATTAATATCAAACAATGACACTTACTTTGGAGAGGACCTTCTCAAACTCGTTCGCAACCATGTGTTTCTATTTATTCCGTTGGAAGGACTGCTGGTTTCAATTGCGCTAAAAATAAAGTAAACACTAATATAAAAAGAGTAGGTAATACTATTATACCATAAATTATTGTGTTTACAATGTTATGTATGTTGTACATTCAAGGTGATTTCTATTCGACTGGTACCGTTAGACACAATTATTGTTAAAATCACTATAGGAACGATTGTTTATAATTTATAATATCCTTGTCATATAGAACACATCTGCTTTACTTACATCGGTATATTTGTAGCTATTAAATAATATGCAGCTAAATCACATATACTCCATTTATTTTAGACTAAAAAAGGTCATAATATAGGAAAAAAATGTGAGTTTTTGTTGCTAAGATATCATTTTTTTTTCAGTAAAGAAAATGTCAACCTTACAGACTCCTGGCAGTCAAAAAATGTCAGACTTTTGTGACGGTTGGAGAAAAACAATGTTCCAATGGCACAGGTGGGCGCTTCACCCACAAAAGCTACCCCTAACGCACCTCGGGGCTGTTTTTGCCATTTTACTGTGAAACGGTTCTCCCCATAGCAAATTTCATACTTATTTAATATATTTCTTTTAAAATTTTCTATAAATAACGGCATTCCCATTACAGATAGGCCTAGGCTTTCGAGCAGTGAACGATCAACCCCTTGGTAGGGACCAGCTAGGCGTATCTTATATATCGAATCCACTTGAAAACGGAGATTTTTTTTTAAATATTGGTTTACCGGTAAGTTACCTTCATTCTAAACATTTTGCTTTTTGATTTACCTCAATAGGTTTCTTTTTGGGACATACCTATATACAATTTGAAATGAAATGGCGTTAATAGTAGGTATATTTTTAATTCAGGTGAGACTTTTAGTTTTCAAAATGTCTTAATGCCGAAATGTTTGTTTAAGTAGACACAGCTACGAAAAAAAGAATAGGCAAATAACGGTGAAATCCCTATAATAAGAAATATTCACATTGCATCATCATGTTCAATAACATAAAATAAAACGAATCCTAAATAAAACAAAACCAATATGCAGTGATGTGAATGTAAAAGAAAAAAAATAGAATTAGTTTGTCTCAAATAAATATTTTTTTATGTTTGCTTTTTCTTAAGATGTTAACTTATAAATATAGCCGATATACATGGTTACAGGGTTAAAAAAGCTTTTTTTCAAAAAATAATTTTGTGATTGTTTAATGTATCAAAAAAACAACGTTACGTTTTGGCCATTTTCGTATTTAGATATGTTCATTCTACTACAATAAATATGCCATTGAGTTTGTTACAACAAAAAAAAATATAGGCCAGTGACTCTTTTTCTGTCATTCTCACTCCAATTTTGGTGATCCCTTGAGTTACACCTGGTTTAGCCAATTGCAGACCTGCTTCATTTAATCTTCCCAACAGTATGTACGTTCATTTACATTATTTATGTTTATTACTTGATGTACTTAAAACTTAAATGATTTCCTATTAGTACTGCTGATAAACGACGCTTTCTTAATGACGAGGTCACGATGAAACGATCGTCTCTATTGAATGTTCTCCTTCGGCGATCTGTTCATGGACGTCTTGTTTATATTAATATATTATTATAATTATTGCGTCTCTCTCAAGCGAGTGGAAACACGTTGCACTGTACTGCGTTAAACCCTTGACGACAATAGTATGACTTCTAAACTGACGTCTCCAAGAAAACAAAATTTCATAGGCGCTCTGATTAGTCAACACAAAGATGCAGAGTTAGGTTTGGTTATAATAAAAAATAATGCAAAATTGTTAAGGTTTTAAAAATTGTATATCTTCCAAAATCTATTGTCAATCAAAAAATAAAATGCCTTTAATGTAGTTTGCTGGTAGGTATATTTTAAAACTGTAGAGTGTAGCCCTAATTACTCCATGGGGTGATTGAAACTTCCTCCAAAAACATTATTATGTCAATTATAAATGATATCGTATAATTTTGCTGCTCTATTATTGAAAGACGGATTTCAAATTATCTCATTGACAGCCCTAATTCATCTCAATAATCAAATTAATAAAACAGGATACAGCATAATAGAGTAGTAAATTTATTTTATTTTTCAGGTTCAAAATATTCAACAAAATTAGAATAAATGCCCAGGATGAATCGCACCATAAGTAAACTTGTGTTGTGCGATTCATTCTACAAAAACAAGATTCCATTTTAACTATTTTATAAATACAAGAAAGATAAAATACACAGTCGTGTGGAAAAACAGATAATAGGTTCAAACAAAGTATAGTTTTCAATTACAAACGTTTTTAGTTTCCTCCTTAAAAATATATTTATATTTTTTTGGCAATATATTAAATAGTTTAGGACCTAAATACGATATAAATCTTTGGGTCCCAATCAAGACCCGGTTATTTAATACAGTTTTCAGATTAAAAAATACTAAATGCTCGATAAAAAATCTAAAACGCAGTAATATAACACGATATGCCTTATATATTTTTTTAAATCACAATATAAGATATACAATTCGCACGCTAAATTCTGGTCGGTGAAAGTTAATGAAATATGCTCCCATCAAAGATGTAAATGATCGATAATTTTCTTGGGAAATCAACCTAGTCCTCCTACGCAGACCTTATGCCATGTACACGTATTTTTATTATTTAGTCAGTCGTCGACCCATGACAAAAGCAATTGCTGCAAAACTGATCCTCCTTGGCAGACCCTATGCCATATATACGTATTTATTAATTTAGAAAGCTTGTGAATTTGGTACAGAGCAATCATTTTATTTATCGAGCATCTATTATTTTTATCGAAAATTTATTATTTTAACAAGCACCTAAATTGTATATCGAGCATTCATCACATTTATCCAACGTCTCTTGTCTCTTACTTTTATCGAATATTTAGTTTCTTGTCATGCTTTTGGACAAATTAACTGGGAAATGTAACATGCATTGGGAATGAAATATCGTGCATTTAATTTGTTCCCTAAATCTTTGCGTATTTTTTTTGCCACGGGGAGTATCTGTAATAAATTTGCTACAGATCGAGTATTGTGGGAATGTGAAACATGAGGAATATTAGTATCAAGTATCCCCGGCACACAATGATAATATAATATGAAGTTGCAGTTGGGCAGTTATACAATATCTTAAAATAAACACTGTCAATGCCTCATAAATAATAAAAATATGTTTCTTATCTAAAATGTCTCAACTGGTAATTTTACCAGTTGAGACATATAGACAAGACAGTTGAGACATATAGACAAGTCTTTTTAATTTTTAAACAGTGTGTTCAGCCCATCGTGCCCACTGATCGAGCATTAGGTATACCCAAATACTTTTAAAAAAATACTTTTTCAATAGTAGAACATGAATAATTTAAAATATTTGTAAGTACAGGATAAGTCTCTTAAGATTGACACCCCCTTATCTCACTTATCCTTTGCCGATTTAACTCATTCAAAAAAGGAGTGGACGCGGTTTTTGATGAATTTTTATAATCTGAGCACGGATATTAAAAATCTCGTAAGATATACAGGGTGGAAAATAAAATATGATTTTTTAAATGGAACACCCCGTATATTTTTATACCAAAATAATGTCCTTAATTTTCTGAATAAAAAAATATCTAATTGTTATATAATCACTCCACCTGTTCGTGAGATATTACTAAAAACTTATCACATTACGGGTGTCAATTCTAAAACATATCAAGATACCTCTGAAAACAATGGTATTTATTGAGATAATAAATAAATAATATATAGGTGACAATAACAGTAACGAGTAGTAACAATAAACAACATAAGCCTAATAAAAACAAATAAAAGTCAATATTAATACAGTAACACAATACAGTAACACAATTTTATTTATTTACACGTAACGTAATTAAATATTTTCCACCTAACCACCACCATTCTGAATACACATTTGGCATCACTTTATAAAATTGCTTCTCACCCTTTGAAATATATCACCATTTTGGTTTAATTCCTCAATTTTTACACGTATGCATTTTTTAACTGATTCATATTATTAAAAACCCCAGTTTCGTATATATCTTGTTTTATCGTACCCCAGAGAAAAAATCCATAGGTGTTAAGTCCGGACTTTTAGCGGGCCAATGTATAACACCGTGCCTTCCTATCCAAATAGGATATTTTCTGTTTAGGTATTCGGTGACGTTCCTTGCAGAGTGTGGTGGTGCTCCATCCTGCTGCCAAATAAGAGATCTGTTGTCCACTAAATTAATATCATCTAAATAATTTTCAACTGGATGTTGAAGAATAGCTACATAACGTTGTGCATTTAAGGGCCCATTTATAAATACAGGACCTACAATAGCATCCTTGTGGATGCCACACCACACGTTTACAGTTTGGTATCCTTGTTTTTTCTATTTTTTTTACAATATCTGGATTTTCCGCTGCCCAGTTATGTGCATTTTTTCTGTTAAAAATTCCCGCAGTAGAAAAACTGCTTTCGTCAGTCCAAAAGACATGACTTAGAAACTCATCATCTTCCTCTATTCTATCAAGTATGTCTCTGCAGAAGGTTAACCTGTCTTGAAGGTTGTTGTCGTCTAAATATTGAACGGGCAAAATACTATATGGTTTAAAATTATGACGATATAATATTTTTATCACACTTCATTGTGATATATCCAATTGCTGCGGCATAGGATGATTTGGATGGATTTTCAGCAAAATATAATAACGCGTTGAGTTCTGTGTCTTCTCCTGTTTTTGTTCTTCGCCTTTCCCTTTTCTTGTCTCTCAGATATTCGGTATTCCTAAACTTTGCATAAATGTTTTTAAAACTATTTTTGGAAGGAGGTAGCCATTCTCGAAATAACCTAACATACTCCCTCCGAGCAAGAGACTTATTCTTGTTGCACTGAATATAAATTTCAAGTAACTCTTTTCGCTCTTCCAATGAATATACCATTTTCAAAATAACTTGCTTCTTTACGAACACTACGTATTTTTTACGCTAATATCTAAGAGAGTGAACTACTATCTTACAAAAAACTGTATGACATCTGTCAACAAATAAACAATGCAAATATGCATTGTTTCCAGAGGTATCTTGATGTTCTTATTTTATAATTGACACCCGTAATGTGATAAGTTTTTAGTAATATCTCACGAACAGGTGGAGTGATTATATAATAATTACACATTTTTGGATTCAGAAAATTAAGGACATTATTTTGGTCTAAAAATATACGGGGTGTTCCATTTAAAAAATCATGTTGTATTTTCCATCCTGTATATTTTACGAGATTTTTTATATTTGTTCTCAGATTATAAAAATTCATCAAAAACCGTGTCTACTCCTTTTTTGAATGAGTTAAATTGGCAATCTTAAGAGACTTACCCGGTACATGGATATTTATGCATTTTGCAATAGGGTTCATCAGTGAACGATGATGTAAAATTAATGAACTTCGTTTTATCCACATTAAGACTAAGGAGACTACAATCTAGCCAGTCTAAAAAAAATAGGACCCATACTAAAAACAAAATAGGACCCAATACCGTCCCCTGAGGTACGCCCATGCTTGACGGTAACGGGTCACTACATGGTTTGTTAATTGACCATAATACCAATATTTGCAGAAATGTTGAAATAATTAGCTTTATCTGTGTCAGCTGTAATTTTCTGATCATCGTTATTAACGCAATACAAATACAAGATGACGATGTATTCCTCAAATCAGAAGTAGGATTAGTGACATTTCTCGTCAAATTCTTTTTATAATCATTTTGTGCTTCTACAACTTTATTGTGATAATATTGGGATTTAGTTTTTTTTAATTAAGTCATTGAGAAAATTCCTATAAATTCTATCAATACAACTCAGACAATCGTTGCCTTTTCTGACACGTACAGATCATCCGGAGAATGATTATCAGCTGCTATTATTCAATATTATTGTATAATGGCTATATTATACCACACTTTTCGAATATATTATTGAAGTATTATCAAATGGTCGTCGACAAAATCATATGTTTAATACTAAGCGTGACTAAGCAGCAAGCACGATTTCTGTTCCATGTTAAAGAGCAAAGAGAACTGGTATTCCATAATCTCTTAATGTCAATCCAATAAGTTAACAGAAATAGCCTAGTCCTATCCACATTCCAAGTTAATATTAACGATTAGTTTGTTAGAGCTCTAAGTCTTATTGATTGCGGAAGCTCATCGTAGAAAACTCGACCTAGATATTTTATTGTCGTTTACAATGAAACAATGCGTATGTTTACTACCAATAGGGCCTTAACATAACAGTCCGGCTCTGATTACCATGTCGCCAATCAAATAGGTAGGTATGCAAACATTAAAAATAACGATAATATATCTATACAGAGATTTCATACAAAAATTACGATAAATGTCAAGGATTTTGACCTGAAAGAACTCCTGCTCAAAATTAAAGCAAAACAAAAGTTAACCATGAGTTTGGAAGTATGCGTGATGTGTCGGTGGTAGTGGTCCTACCTATATAGTATATATTTATTTTTTATATCTTGTGCTATAAATGGATTACTCTTGGGCAATAACGCTAAACCGTCTAGCATGGTTCTACAAGTGCTTCCCATAATATAAACAATTATATATTCAGAGCAACCTCATTGTTACTCTACTTTGCGCGTTAAAACAAGGAATAAAACAAAAATCATAATAACTTGTACTTTTAATTATTTTAGTAAAGCGAAAGAAAAAAATTAAGAAAGCATGGTCAACATATATTAAACCAAATAGTAATAAGACAGAACTGAATCTGCAATTTTAAGCAAATAGCATGATGGCAGTGTTATGGATAAAGAAGAGGATCGGAGGAGACTGGGACGGAACTAGAAAACTTTAAAAATTATGACGGTACATTTCCCAAAATTATGACGGAAGGGAAAGGAAGAAGAATATATGCTGACAACGATAACATCCGAAATAGTAGACATTTGGAAAAGTCCCATAATAATAGAGCCGAGACAGAGTAACAGAAAGAAAAAAGGCAGACCGAATACTAAGCAGAGCAAAACAACTAAATAAAATCGAAATGTTAGCAGACGGTCGCGTTAAGCAAACAAGGAATCCAATCCTTGGTACCTTTACAAAGTACCTATTATCTACGCCACTGATCGGCAGTTACTTTTAAAACGTTCAGTTATTTGTTGCCATCTACATTCCATCTTTTGTAGCCATTCAACGTAGATAAGAAATGGTGACCGGCTATGTGAAAAATGTTCTTAGAGAATTTAATGTTTTCTTTATTTCTTCCAAACGAGAAAGTAATTGCTTTAAATCTAGGACAAGAATCTCTAAATACCCGTTCACACATTTAATTGTGCATCTTCATTATTTTTAAGAATGCCATTAAATATTGAACAATAGGTTCATCAAACTGCAGCTGCAGCAAAGCTATAACAGCCGTATTCCGCTTATTTCTTTTTCTCCTTTTGTACCATTAGGAGGCAAAGTATGATTCATTTTATTCTGTCCAGTTCTTCCAAGAATTCTACTCGTACATACATAATATTGTAAAGAATATTTATTTTTGGGAAAATAGGTACCAGTTCTAATAAATATAGAAAATGCACTGACCGCCTAAAGAAGCAATTTTTGTTGTCACATCTAATTCTCAAATTTCTCGATATTCAATTAAAATATCAAATTCCACAATACTATATAAAAGTTGTATATATTATTTACGAATGTCATAAAAGAATTGTTGTGCATACAATAATATAGTATAGGCCAAGATTTTAGCCATTTTTACCTTTATTTTCGTCTTCTTTAATATGGCAATTCCGTAAATATTTATTTTTATAGTTAAAAGCGGCAACGCCGCTCTATTGCACACGGATTATATCTCTTTTTAACTTATTGGAATGACGCGCTGTCTGTATTTCATTTGGCACAGTCGGTAAATCTGGTAAACATTCCTTTGCTTTTATTTACCGAGCATTGGCGGGTTTGAGGGATTTTCGCGGGTATTCTATAATCTGTAACGGTCACTCGCGAGAGAGTAGTGCGTTAGTTGAGATATTCGCGTATATCTAGTGCTGTTTTACTGTGTTTGTGAATATAATAACAGTGAACGATGGAAAATATTCCACTACGTAGACGCTAACGATGGCTGAGAAGAAAATTATTTTACGAGTATTTTACTGCCTTCAAGTAATATTCTTACACGGAATGCCTTTTTCTGTTAATCATTCTTGAATTCTTCTCTTTCTCCACGATTGCTGGGGTGTTTCTTCACATTTTCGGCGATGATAAGGCGCATTATCCATAACCACGACACTTCCTGATTCCAAATGTTTAAGTACGCGGGCAAACAATTTCTCGTATACTTCATTTCCTCGTAGTAGTCTACGGTCTTCTTGGATTGAAATATCAATTCTCCATTAGGCAGAAATCAATTATCATATTCTACGGTCCTCTTGGATTGAAATATCAATTCTCCATTAGGCAGAAATCCATTATCAATTCCAATATGCGTCATAATTAAACGGCGACCTTTTCCAGACGGTATTACCATCCGCATTTTTCACGTTTCCATTCTGCCAGACTCTCTTCACAGTATGTCCTTCGTTGGCCCATGTTTCCAAGTTGCTAAGGTACATGTCCATAAATATTAAATATATGAAACTGGCAGTGGATGAACTAGCAGTGACCCATGGAGGCACATTGTTGAGATTACCTCCTTATCACTGCGAATTGAACCCCATTGAATTGGCCAGATCAATTCAATGGCACAAGTAACAGGGGCGAGAGTGAATCGAACTCTTTTAATTTAAGCGGACGTAGAGAGCAATCTTCGAGGAGCAATGGAAAATGTCACAGCAGAAAATTGGTAGAAGTTCCCAGAGTTACCAAAGTTAATTAATCACGTGATCAAAGAGGAACAGATAATAGAACCCATTGTGATTAACATTGGAAATGGTGATAGCGACAGTGAAGATGAAGTGGAAAGTGAGTAATTATAATATTATTAAATAGCGACATAGAAAATAGTGGTATTAATTACACGTAAAGTATAAATGTATTAAGGTATTTTTTGCTTTATTTTGAAATATATATTTGTTTTATTTATTTTATTAACCACCCACTAAAAAATGGTAACGCGCTGAAAGCAATACTTCATGAGTGGTGTGGAAACTTGCATTCGATATCAGCTGTGGCGTTTAAAATATGCATATAAAAACCTTCTACTTCGACCTCCTAAAAAAATAATGCCTACGCCCATGAGTAACACTTTGTAGATCAGAGTTGCCGGTTCGTGCACTTTGTATATTTATTAGGACTTATAGACAAATTCATATGCATTTTTAATGGATTAAAACTTGCGAATCGCTTTGTACAGTGGATAAAAGGTGTTAATAATTATTGCTGGTCGTGAGTTAGTCATTGAAATATGTTGAAATTTACATACTGATTATTCCCGTTAGCGTTAACGCTGGAATCTGGATCTACATCCGCATTTTCTCCTGTCCACTCATAGTTTTCCACGTCGGAAAGGGAGGAACACTGACTTTTATTTTGATCGGCAGTTCGTGAACCGTCGGTGGTTGACAGCACAAAACTGGGATTGGAATTTGTAGTACCATTTGGTACAACTACCTCCGCACTTGTAGTGGGTGACATCATTACTCTCTAAAACACAACGCATGGAACAAAATGAGATGTTAATTAGTTGCCTATACCAACACATACAATGAAATTTCAAAACAAGGTTCTCGTTTACTGCGGTTGATATTTCGTTACGTAACGCATTCCGCGAAACATGGTTTTAAAAATGTATTCGACGTTAGGAAAAAGAAAAAGATCAGTGATAATGCACTAATAGGTATACACGTTTCCAATAATTACCCAATACCTAACATGCAATGTTAGTAGGTACCAGTGGCGTGCGGTGACATTTCAAATAAGGGAAGCAATTCTTATAAACTCATCAATTTGTAGTCTTATTCAATTTTTATCCATGTTGACGTAGCACATTATTACAGACAGTTGATATAAATTAATCGTATCGGTTGTTCTATATATCTAGCAATTAAACAAGTCTGTTTAAGAGCCCGTGTTCACAGAAATGCTCCGTGAGGTAAAACTAACACTTATACTTAAACTAACTTATAATGACTGTATAAGGCGGTACACGCATGCGCTTGAGTAAATTCCTGTAAGGCGGCAGCACCTCCTGGTGAAAAATTGTGTCCAAATCTTATCATCTTTTAAAAAACGCCATTAAATAATGGCTTAAAATTAAGAAAAGATATTTGGGGTTTGCAATGTTGAAAATCTGATCTAAACACTATGATTTTGAAAAACAAATCATTAATTAATTACGAGAGTTATTCAGTTTTAAAGATGGGGTTCTTTAAGATGTTTATATTTATAATTCAGTGTAGAAATAAATGAGAATAAATATGCATGATGTTTAAAGCATACCTTTTTCTATCCGCAGTTAAAATTTGTTGCTTTTGTATCAAGTGATAGAAGACTTACATTAGTTGAAAACATACCCTACTTATCGCGCTCTGAAAAGCGCTCTTAATTTCAGATTAAATTTTTCTTAAAATAATAGTGCCATCAGCCGAATTTAAACTATTAGGCTGCTTCACAAGTGATTTTCTTAAACACATGTATTTGACTAAAGAAAAACTATGTCTCTACGAGTAAGTTTCACCAATAAGTCTTTTTAATATGTTTCTATTTTTATCAACCAGTCCATGCTGACTTGGTATATTTAACTGAAATCATTGCGCATATTATATATTATTTACATCCATGGCATGTTCGTTCGTGGTCGCGTTTGCTCGGACATGTCATTGTAGAGCTGTGTAGTTCACGACCGAACTAGTACAAAAGATCGATTCAGCAAACTGAACTAAAGGAATAGTTCGTCAAAACAGGTCAGATTCATTCAGTGCGAACTATATGATTTTTCGTCACTGGCGCTGAGGATCGAGAGCGCTCGATCGATTGCACTCGCATCACAACATGAATCAATCGTTCATCATTCATGATTCTGGGTTTCGAAACGGACCGAGACCGACCCCGACCAGCAATTCGATCATTTCTCGTTTCGTTGGGCTCTCGCTCTGATTCCGTCTCCGCTGTCTCTCTCTCGCGTTTGCTCGGCGTAGGCCGTCGGCGTTTGCTTTGTACTTGCAGCCCTCAAATTTGTGGTGTAGTTTTGATCACAATGTAACTAGTATTTTGCAAAAACGAAATCCTACTGCTGAAGGCATCATTGAACTCGACCGATACTTGAAGGAACCTCCAATACATAGAACGGAAGATCCTTTGGAATGGTGGTTTAGCAGGAAATTTGTCTACCCCAGAGGTTATATACTTACCAAAAAAAGCGCTTGTGCATTCCTGCAACATCTGTGCCATGCGAGCGCACATTTTCAAAAGCAGGCAACTGATAGGCGATCATGTTTCAGTGGGAACAAAGCGACGAAAATCTTATTTTTAAATTATAATTTGTATACATAAAAACCATTATTATTTAGTTTTATTACGTGTTACTTTTATTTTTATTGTTATTATGAAAATGTCTTTTATTTCCTGTCCAAAAGAAGTTTACTTACAAAATGAACGAATTAGATACTTATTTGGTAACGAGAGGGAGACCGATGCGAACCGAACCTGCTCTACGCACTACGATACGCTAGCGAACTATTGAACTAAATGAACTAGTCTTTTGTACTATTCATTTCGGTGACCGAGACCGATTGAACTAGATCCCTTAAAAGAACTAGTCTTCCCAGCTCTATGTCATTGCCAAACGTTCTCGGGACATATACGGCGAAGCATAATATAGGATATGGGATTGCGATTACAGTGTACTAAAATTGCATATTAAAAATACAAGAAGCGGTTTTAAATAAGGGTGCTTCCCTTGCTTCCATGGACCGCACGCCCCTGGTAGGTACAATAGACCAGTCGGTAGGTCGGAAAAATCCACTATGGTCGTCAAATTGAGGCGGTTTACGAGTTGCTGCATAAATGGGATTTTGGTATATAACTTGCATAATTCAGGTCAGTCACGCGTTTGATATATTATTTCTAACCTTCAAATAAAAACGAAAAATCCCAACCGACTCAATTTGACGCAACAATATACGCCTGGTGCACTAGATATTACTTATTTAGTAGGTACCTTACAAAGTAGGCATATTAAAGTGATTATATGTCAATAGACCTACTATACAGGGTGTAGTATTTTACACAGTGTCGTGTAATAGTAGATTTAAAAATATATACATATATAATATAATCCTTTATAAATATATAGAAAGGCTTCGTTTCCGAAATAATAATGATAATAAGTCTTAATGATAAGTCTTTCTGGAATATTTTCTTGATGATGTACAATTATTCTAAAATTTGGAACATCCCTTTCCCCCTTACACCATCGTCTGTCATCTTCCGCACAGTAGCAAAAATGTAAATACCTACTTAGGAATTTCATTGAAATATTTGACTGTTTTTTTGTAACTTTGGACGGATTTCTCTAAAAAACAAGAGGGTGAATCGAAAAAAAGTTCAACCAAAAGCCCCCACGGAACCCTGCACCGTTCCCCCTCGGTGCACCGTTCCCCCTCGATCATTTGGACACAATAATTACCACCAACCCCTCACCCCTTGGCAGGGGTCACTTTAGTTTTTCAAATGGGAACCCCTATTTTTTTTGGTTGCATATTGTTTTTTGTCAAAAAATAAACATCTTTTGTCTGAACTTTTTTTAATTTCGGCTTGTAGTTTTTTTGCAAATTGCTAATTTATGTTGATTGTTTCACAAAAAACAATACAAGACTATAAAAAACAAAAGTAAAGTCACCCCCTCTCCTAGTGTCCCTGTCGAACGGGTGGGGGATGTTATATCGAAAAAAACCCTCATCAATTAGTTTTATCTTTTTTTTATTTAACATCAAGACAGGAGGTTCTCAAAATGATGTCCATTAACCTCCATACAATAGAACAATCGATTTTCAAACTTTTTCAAACAACAAACAAAAGCAATTTTCAAAAAACTACTAGCCGAAATAAGAGAAAGTTCAGACAAAAGATGTTTATTTTTTCACAAAAAACAATATGCGACCATAAGAAACGGGGGTTCCTGTTTAAAAAACAAAAGTCACCCCCTCCCCCTGCCAAGTGGTGAGGGGTTGGGGGTGGATATTGTGTCCAAATGATATCCCCCTCGGAACCCTACACCTTTTGTTTTAACTTTTTTTGATTCACCGTCTTGTTTTTTAGATAAATCCGTCCAACGTTTTTAAAAAAACACCCAGTATATTATTGTATCAAGAGAAGGCTTAAAACGTATGTACAAAATCAGCTGGGTAGGTGATTTTGTCACTATGATTTACCTGATCGCCTGGACTAGGATTTTTTATTGAAATCAATGATTTTTTCAGAAATAAAAATCAAGTTTGACCTGGTATTATAATGAGAAAGTTTTTTTTTTAGAGGTAAAGTTTTAGAGTTTGAGATATAAAGTTTATAATGAGATATAAGGCAGACACTATCAAACTATCTCGTTGATACAGATACATTGCACCGAATAGCACAAATAACATGGTCGAGGTGAATGTGCAATAGTCCGAAATAAAGGTGAAGGAAAAGGTTAGGCCATTCAATATTCATGGTTTTTCATACCTATTACCTATACAAATAGTGGCTAAATGCCACTATATTTGTTCCTAGAAAGGCATTTAAATCAATAAAATAGGTGAAAGTTAAAAGCGTTATATATGCAGAAACCACCTTGTTATGGTTAGATGGTACTATTATTATAATCCTTTCAATAATTTCGTTATTAATGAAACGCTTTCAACGCATCTATGAAGACAATTTCTAATGAAGAACCTTGAACAATTTCCGTTTATTTACCTGTTTCTATATAGGTAGCCGAGAAATCAGGCATACTGAATTAGTAACACTTAGTTACTTCTAAAAATAGCCTTGTACGATTTTCTTTACTTTTCAATGAATCTACCAATAATCAAATCCTAACCCTAATCAATTAAAAGTTGGAAAGAAGTCAAAATAATAAAAAAAATCACAACAACCAAATGTTGTGTTTATTTTTCGCTATATATTTATTCGTTAAATTAGGTATTATGTATCCTTGTACTTTTTGTCATACCGATTAGTTATATTTTCTGTTTTTATAAATAAATATAATGAACTCTTGGGTGCATTTTTTTGTTTACACTTGAATTGATTTGCTTTCATAGTCCAGTAAGCAAATTATTAGCGGTATTGTTAGGTCAATTGTTCGAGCAAGAAATAATTTCTACAAATTTTTAACTGGAAAAATATGAACACCCAATTTTTTTCATTATTTATCACACGCATATTTTTTCCGATTGTCCTTTTACTATAACTGCTGTTAGTAATTATAGTATTTTATATTTTATTCCTTTAGAAGGCAGCTTAAAATGTAAATAAAATAGTTATACCTGCTGGTTACATTAAATAGGAACTGCACTCTCAATTGAACTATTATTATTACAACTTAGAAACTTTACACATAAATTAATAACAATCCACTAGTATATAAATTACATTAATCTGACCCGCATGAATACTACAAAATATAAAATACCCGAAAGAGAAAGTGGTATAATAATGATCACAAAATGAGTCTACGAATGCCAGTATGGTATTAGTTGTAATTGGAAAATGAAGTAAATTATTTTCAAATTTTTAAATGCTCACTAACTCATTTAATAATAATTATCTGTAACGACATCCGGAATAAATTCCTACTCAAAGTGCGTGATATAGGTACGTAGAATAAATGATCTGAAATCCAGTTTTGAGGTCTAGATTCTAGAATTGCTAGATGAGATTCGGTTTCTTTATTAGTACAGTCGTTTTCGAGTACCTATTAATTTTGAAGCTGCAACGTCCATTCAAAAAACCATTTTACAGGTAATTTTAAGGGCTAAAAACCATTTTACAGGTAATTTTAATGTATTTCAACATGCCCAAGCCCCTCATATATAAAAGGTCATGGGTTGAGGGACTCGGGATGGGTGGTCGCGCACTATAAGGCAACTAATAATAGTAGGCACATAATATCTCGCTAACATGGCCGTAAAAAATACTGTGAAAGAGAGAAAGTCGTGTTCAGCTAACAGCACAGTGAGGAAGTCGATGATGCACAAAAAATTGAAACAGTGTTAAATAAGTAAAATAAGGCGATAATAATTTACGACAAAAAAAACGAAAACATTATTATTACTACACATTCACATATATTATAATATTCATATTTTTTTGCTAATAAATTGTTTTTTTATATTTTTAGCCATGAATATGCTCTTTTTATATCTATAATTAGGCTCTACCACAACACAACTTGTATGCTTATTATTGATATCTCATATATGTGCCTTTGCAAGTACCGTTGCAAGCGAATATGCACAATTGCATTATCTCATGGAATATGTGATGTGAAAGTATTCGAGTGCTGCTTCCTGCTGTTGGTAAAAGTGTTTCATCGAAAGTCAAGATGAGGAGGCACTCAGCCTCTATACACTTACTGCCGAAGCATCCTGTGTCATGCCACCCTCGGAATAGAATTTATAGAATAATATAAGCGATACGCACCTAGCGGAGAAATTAAGTACTAATTTAGTATGCCGGTCAGCTTGGGTACTTGACTTCCTATGTGTTTGAATGGGTTTTTTCGTATTTTTGAGGAAACATTATTTAGTTATTGTGATGTGATGATGTTACTCAACTTTTTATGAATGATAATAATATGTACACATCTTTCTTATATTATATTTCTGAAATTGCGGGTAAACATAAAATTGGTAATATAAAATGCGTTATAAAAGATTGCCTAGATGTTTTTATGTTATCTAACCTCATTTCAATATAGATATGTATTATATATGTAAATAATATTAAAAAATATACTTACCTACTTAAATTCTTAACAAAACTTAATTATTAACTTAGATACTTGAAATAATAACTAACAATGAAGGACGATAACCAAAAACATTTACAACGCATTTTTACAATAATCGCATGATATTATATTCACCCACAACTTCAGAAATATGTAGAAAAATGTCTATGAATACTGTCACCACTCTAAAAAGTTTATATAATTTACAACAGGTCAAACAATATCTTCTCAAAAACAGGACAAATCCAATATACTTAAACACATAGGAAAACATAGCTGTTAAAACATAGCTGTTACTCTCCGCCCGCATTTAACGCGCGTTCTGAGCCCACGGCAGCCTTTTTGATATTAAGTCGTGAGAGGGGGAAGCAGTGGAAGACGCCTTTCGGTGCGGTGACGCACGGCGTGCGCGTGGAGGAACTGAACACTGCTACTTAGTTTATTTTACTATTACTCGAAGATCGAACGGGAGATTTACGGTAATAATTAATTATTTATTAGTGTTTATATTTGATTATATTGGATGTATACTTCCCTATTTGAATCGGATTTTGTTCACAATTTCATGGTTTTATTTTTTTTGCGCGGAACCCTAATTCTTTTTCTAAAATAAAAGTAGCCTAAGTTACTCCTTATAACATCAGGTATCTGCCAGTGAAAGTCCCGTCTAAATCGATTCAACCGTTTCGGAGATTACCGGAACAAACAGACAGACAAAATTTTTATTAAAATTGGTTTTTTAAGTACCGTATACTTATAAATGTACCGTATATACTTTCATACGCATTTAGTAAAAACCGAGTAAAAACCTGTTATTTTAACATCATAGAGCCTGCAATTTTATATATTTGTATAGATGTATAGTTCTGTGCACTTTTAGATTTCCGAATTTCACAATTCAGGCTGGCGGCAAAGAGTAAAGGATTCGATTCTTCCGACCAAGATCCGAGCGCTCACGACTGCCGCCGAAGATTTATATAACGTTAAAGCTGTGGTTAAAGTATCATGTTCCTCATCATTGCAAGGTATATATTCAAAGCGGGATTGCGTTGCACATTAATGCACAACCATGTGCAGAAAATGCCTTGGTCAAAGCTGTTCAAATACAGAAGCAGACACTGGGGATGACGATAGTATATAAACAAGAAATCTCCGTAGTGGATTTAGCCTGATGGGGAAATCACTGAAAAAAAACGCGCCACACCCTTGAGGTAGAGCTCAAGGGTGGTGTGGAGATGAGCTCAAGAGGCTTTACTTTAAATGCTAGAGTCAGGGTTTGTGTTAGAGTTAATGCTAGAGCTTTGGGGTGGTTTTTGGGGGTGAAGCGACCACTTTACTGTTTATAACTTTTTTGATTTTAGAAAGTCTTACTTTGGCGGGTATAATTCCCAAATGACAAAACACTATAATTTATTTTTTCTATTCCTCAATTTATTGTCTAATATGATTGGACTGGATTGGATTGGATTAACGGGAGTGAAATTAGAGAAGTAAACGCATAATCGTAAGTTATGTTTAAGTTACTTTCATATTTCATACATTCAACCAAAATAATTGAGTAGTGGCAGAACCTTCATTCGCCCCAGGAAATTTTAGTTAAAGCAGGAAAAAATGCTATTTTTGGTTATAACACCACATTCCAATTCATCAGTAGGTAAGATATCCACATTCCTTAAAAATGATTCGTTTTATTGTTTGCGACGTTCGCGTGTTTGCCAAATAGAACTAGTAGGTAGACATTAGACATATGACATGAAAATTAAAACTGCAAACTAAAACTGGTTTCCCAGAATTCGTAATGAACAAACTAAACCTGCGTCAGCGATGTTATTTTTATTACATAGGTAAATATTTTTATGACTTATTCTGAACTATACTCCGTTTCGGAAATAAATGAGAGTGACTCAGAAAGCGCTTCAATGGCCATGAAGAAGACAGCGAGTACTGACGGCGAGTAGCGACCGACGGCGACGGCAGCGTCGCAACATGCCACGTGCCACGTGCATGCACTTGCTCGTCTGTCGTCTCATTCAGTGAGCGCATGCCATCGTAGTGAAAGCACGTCCACGATACACCGACAACGGTATGTCAGGCACAGGGTTGCCAGATCGTGCGGCTCAATTTCCCAATTGAAATTTAAAAATCCCTCAACTTCAGAACTTTTCGAAAAAAATCCCCAAAAAATGCATTTTTTATTTTCGTAGATTATGATTTATTTTTCCTGGATTTTAACAGATTTTCTTGGCTGAAATATTTTATGAATATATCTAAAATACCCCAAAATAAGCTGTTAAAAAAGTCTCCAAGATCTAGAAAATATTTAGGGCAAATAAAACTGACTTTGTCGAGGAAAATTTTTATTTTTCAAATGAAAGAAAGAACTTGAGTATAACCAACAGTAAAAATAAGATTAAAAAAATAATATTTCTTGAAATGATTAGTAGTATATTTAAGTCGATGTAAGACGCTGGCGATGTGCTCTTTTTCGACCATGAAATGAGTGAAAACTTTACCACAGAGGTCTCTGACTTTAGTAATAAATAAAACAGGCAATGAAAGAATGAGCAGTCTAACTCCAATTTCCGTACACTGGGATATTGAAGTTGGCCCTGGCAAAGTCCTGGTTTATATCTCATGGTTGTGCGGAAATCCAGACGAATATTACTTTAATATTTATCGAGATATTTATTTATAAAAAGGTATGGAATTCCAAATCTTTTTCTTGTGAAAAGTCGGTATTTTTGTACAAATGGAATTTTCATTGAAAATCTAAGTGCCAGGAAAACGCGTGACCTTGAAAATTTAATTTTACGCACGGGCCAGATCGAATATCCGGGTAGTGATGCTCGGACCCCCCGAAATAACATCCTGGCTATGTCACTGGTCACTGATTATAGAAATATTCGAAATGAAAAGCACGGGGTGAAAAACTTTTAAAAGTTGGCAACCCTATATAGGCTTTGATCTTGATACCTATAAGTATTTATGAGGTAACATGAAGTATAAAATATCGGCAAAAACGCAAGATATTCCTTTCATAACCTGGTTAATAAACACATTTCAGGAAAAAAGTACAATAATGTTACTCGTGTAAAATAAATTATAGCAAATAATTTATTTGCTTGGCTTAATATTTGGTACAGCGTTTTCTAAATAATATTAAAAAATATCATTTCCACATAACATACCACTTTTAATTATAGACGTAAATAAAAACGAATACAGATACGTACAACGTACCTAGGTATAAACAGTTTACGTTATATATAGGTATAGTCCTCTGTACTTTAAGATTTCCGAGTCTCACAATTTGTTTTCAGTATACAGTCGGCTAAAATCAAAAGCTTTTTATAGTTGTTTGTTTATCCTTCACTCTTTGCCACCAGCCGATTGAATTGTGACACTCGGTAAACTAAAATTCCAGTCCACTTTATAGTTTGTAACATCGAAATATGAGATATAAAAACCCGAGCAAAAAACCCTCGTTATATAGATAAGACCTCCATACATCTCTCACTTTGTAAAGTCATTAGTAAATTTCTAAAAATTCATTCATTAAAATGTATCTATCTAAAGTAATACTTGTCTACTTACAAGAAGTTTATAATGCTGAATGTTCGGCACTAAATGAAACTTCGCACGGTTTGTTTGTATTTTATTAACGTAAAATCTGTGTAAGTTAATATGTGGGAGTATGCGATAAGTATAATTAGCCATTATATTGCAAATAAGTAGTGTACTCGTATGTTAATTAAATTATTACGAGACCTGTTCAAATAATAATTATTTAATAAGTGTTATATCCATAATATATTTCATTCGTCTAATGAATTCGAGAATTAATTAATTTTATGGTGAATTCTTAGGTAAATACCTGTACTATATTATATCATTCTAATGCGTATATTAAAAAATGTAAATTAAACAAACACTTTTCCTCCAGCTATTCATTTTATATTGCGTATCTTATGACCTACAATACACTTATTAGATGAGTAGGTATAAGAAACTTTGGTATAAGTAATTAGACAAGAGCACACATTTGCTTTTGGCATATAATCTGAAGTAACATATTTATTATTATGAGACAATATTATGCTTTATGATTGGCTGTGGCAACCCAACGATCTTTCCCGACTGCTATCGAGGTTACCGCGCATGAGCGGTTAAATCTTACAATTCATATTCGTACATATTCATATCATACATTTAGTGAGTTCATCACAGGTTTGTCACAGCGATGATAGTCTAGCGGTAAAACGTATGCTCTGTGCCCTATAGGTGCATATATTGCGTTCGAATCTCACAGCTTCTTCATTTTTTTCTATTTTTTAACTAATCACATACTTAAAGACACGTGTACGTGGCATAATGTCTACCAAGAAGAACCAGTTTTGTCACAATTACTTTTGTCACACGTGCGCCCGATTGACCAGATAATAAAGATACGTGTACATGACATAAGGTCTGCCCAGGGGTACCAGTTGGTTGTCCAACAATATTTTTAGATTGTTATGTGACAGGAATTTTGAATACCTTGAGCGTACCACGTGCTCATTGGTGGTCAACAAACATTTTTTGACGCTGAATGGGTGTTTTATTGTGCTTCGTACCTATTCGTTTACTCGCACTAAACATGTCAACGCCGCGCTGGCCGCCGCGTCAGCCGCTTTTGTCTAAAGCACAAGGGATAATTGCAATTTCGAGCAAAACACGACTGCCTCAGCGCGGCATATATATCTTAGGTTGGCATATACATCTTAGGGCGGCGTATACTTATATACAGGGCAAATACCCTCGCGCCGGCCCTGTAAGAAGATAAAACAGCGTACGACAATGACGAGAGGCCATATCTTGAAAGTCATCTAGAAATGTTCCCTGCAGTTATATACGTCGAGATTTGTTGTTAACTAGGTTATCGATTTTTGCTTGAAACCATGAATTACTTTTCTGATGGAAAGTAAAAGTATTATTTAGTGAAGTGCCTTAGCCCCCTTAAGTAAATAAAGCTACGCCTCTGATATTAGGCAGATATATATTATATATGGGACATACAATATACATAAGGTAAAATCGTTGCGTGAAGGAATTTCCTTCCCCCCACGATAAAAGACTAGGTAGGTATAATGAGTATATCACTTCTGTTGGAATATTGTATACCTATTGTATGACCGATGGGAATGTCATATTTATATAAGATAGGAGTAGTTGGGTATGTAGGTACATACATACCAATTAAATAATTCATGTGCCATGTGCCCCACGCTTGCAAACAAAACAGCAAAACACGCCATAATTTTACGTACAATATACTGTTATGTTATTAGAGGTCCAATGATCTTTCACCCATCCCTCTTTTGGTAGGTAAAGTAACGAAGCTTAAGAACTTACAGGAGCGGAGCAAAACACATTTCCGTTTATTTTAAGAAAACTTTTTTAATTAATTTCAGTATCTTTTTAATTTAGTATAGTATAATGTACTACTTACTTAGGTAGGTATTTTATTATCTAAGTACAATTGTATTATAAATACAGGTTCAAAAAATACCAGAGTATAACCAAATAAATGACCAGATGACTTGTGAACTTATTCCAAACTAATTTAAAGCAAAGTTTACAGACTTTGTTTAAAGGCTCATTTAACGGTTTCCATTGAATTTTGGATAGCGCATTTTTTTATTTCCTTCAATCGACATGTACACCAAATGCTACACGTAGCACATTCAAAAGTAGAAAACATTATAAAGAGTAAAGTCTGCCTCACGAAAGTTGAACAACCAAAAGAATGGGGGTATAAAATTCCGATGTTGCCACATTCTCTATACCCGAACACCAGAATAATAGAGACTGTCTTCGTCTTCCGCAGTTAAAACAAAGCCGCTGTCTTTGTCTTGGCCATTGAGACGCTGTATACGTCACTCTCTATTATTGTCGACTTGTAGTAGGGTATAGCGAGGTATTATAGTAATAAATTATAATTACATAGGTTCGTATATTATTTTTGTGCTATAGTTACTTAGATAAAGAAGCCAAACTTGCATTATGCTCTTACCTCGACAGAAGCTTCTGTTGCATAGGTACCTATTTTATCGCCCTTCCCCCTCATGCGTATTTGTTCAACTTTCGTGAGGGAGACTTCAAGGAAATGATAACTTTTGGATGAGCCGTAAGAAATTGATTTTGGAGTTCGTGCAAGCCCTCGGATATAGAGTACTATTTATTTTCAGTTGCTATTCAACTCCTCAATAATATAGGGATCATCGGTAAAAAGATGGATATAGTTTGGACTCCCATATTCCTATGGTGACTAAACAAACTAGCATTGCAAGGGGTGGGGAAACCAGTGCCCAATTTTGTGTACCGTGTACCTACCTTAAGACGTTAATTATACACGATAATTCATGGATACTGCTTGATATTTCAATTATTTTAATATCGTCTGAATAAATTTCTAATGTCTATAATTGCACTACCGGCCATAATTATTAAATTACTCATAACTCACATTAAAATTAACATGTGGTAGGTAGATGCATAAAATTGACATTTACCTTAACTACCAAGATTCAGGTTTTAACCTACATTTAAATCGCTTCGTAAATTACAACAGATTTCTTTTAACCTCCTTTGAAAGCACAAGTTACAAGTTTATTAAAAATATTTAGTAAACTGTTTCTATATTATGATTAGAAAAAAGAAAGTAACTAATAATATATTATGCACCAAGGTAGAAAATACTATAATTATTGCCTTACCTCGATTAGCCGATCACCAAGATTATTATAATTTTTTTAATACTAACAGAATCAAATATTATAGTAACACATATTGGTTGCTATTTTTTGCTATTTTTTTAATGCTTTTCAAATATTAAGTAACCTGGCAGTGCAGTTGTCAAACCTGTCATTTCGCAGAAAGTAGACGCTGTGTCCACATGTATCATTGAGGTAGTATCGTAGGGAGACGCTGTCACGTGGTCAAATGCAGGATTGATATGACACATCTGTCAAACTGACAACCAGCTTTCGTTTTGTTGAACCGACTTCAGCCAAGTAGTTTTTAGTATTCTTGTGTTGTTTCATGTGTTCAACGTAGCTGTGGTGTGGTAGCAGAGACGGCGCGGCGCTGGCGGCGTTGATAAGAAGAAATCATCCGGAATAACATTTCATAGATTTGTATTAGAAAACAATAAACATTATGCAGAACCGTATTCGGGAAATTACAATTTATTTTAACATTGGAAATGTTTACGGTCGTATATGGTATGCAAGTTACGGGATTTGTTTATTTTAAGTAATGAGTTAAGTTGTTCCTGGAAGGGAACAGGGGGCGACATTTGCAAAAAAATATATGAAAGATCCCCCATTATTTTTTGCTGATAATTATGCTGATAGTTATTGTTTACCTAAATCGCAATAAATACAAAGATTCATAAAACACACTAAAGAAAACACAACGGCGTTTCGGCAACCCCTCAACATGTGTTCCATTCATAAATCGACCTTGATGTAAAACCCGAGTTAAACGTATAGCGATGTTGCCGTTGTTGAGAATTATATCTCAAGGCACAGTACATTTTCGGTTTTCACCATATATTATTAACGCAATAAGCCAATAAAATACATTACTTTCACCACGAAGCTGTTTTAAATAACATTTTTGTATCAAAAATCAAAATGAATCAGATGCGTTGAAATCATCAAGTCATTTGAACATCTCTTAGGGTATTCAAAGCCTTAAGTAAATTTAACAGTGCCTGGCCTGGCAATTTAACAGGGCCTGGCCTCCCCAAATCGCGGAAGAAGTTCTAGATATAGAATATAGACTTCCGGACTTTTAGTGTGTTCAATGTTAGTATATTATGTCGAGATAAAGGCCTCCACCAATTTATAGCTTCTTACCGGTTAATTTTTGTTAATTTAAGGAAACTATATTCAATTTCTGCCCGAGTTCCTGTGGATACCTTGTGCATATCCCTATCGTTAATCTTAATATATCTTCAATCTAGATATGTGGGATATTTGGGAATTCGTGTCGTGATTTATAAATATGGAACTGTAGATATAAATATGGCAAGTACCTTATATATTTAAGCAATAAGGTGAACAATATTAGATACATAATTATTATATTACGCGCAACTCCGGTCCTGTTTAACACTAGAATCTGGGAACACCAATTATTTTTTTTAGAAAACTAAGGGGTAATAAAAACTACGGTAAGCGGTAAGCATTAGAGAATTTATAAAAGGTGTACGGGGCCACGAGCCTTATAAATATATTATGTTTATTCTCAAAGTAATACAAATTATAAGCTCATACCTACATAAGGAAACCGGGAAACCCTATAAGCATTGTATATCTCCAATACCCAATAGCCCCAGTATAAACAACCCTGAAACCCAAGCTACAATATTACACAGATACTGGTGTTAGTGTTTGATACTATTTTATTTTAATGTTTAATTCTGCAAGTAATGTATAAATGCATTTTGCATACTTAGCCATACATTTTAAAAATACTGTGCTACATAAATATGCTATTATATTAATATTATTCTCTCTCACTTATACCTACGTAATACGCATACGTATAATTTAAAGGTAAAATTCACCTTACCTTTTTCTACAAGTGAGCTGAAGATAAACCCTTTTGTTGCCTAAAGGTGAGTAAGTAAATAACTATAGATGTAGATAGGTATGCCTAAATAATTTCTAATGTACACTTCCCGAACAACCACATTTCAATGTTATTATATCAGCAAGATATAATTTGGATAGGATTTGCTAATTTTTAGAAATCATAACAATCACACTTGACGTAACTTTGAAGAGAAACTAAGGTACATCATGCTAGGAAATACGAAATAGTACGAAACGCACCACACATTTCTAGTCGAAACAGTGAAAGACAACTGGCGATTCCGACGAAGACAACTACCTATTGCATTTGTTGAGTGCTATGCGCAGGTTGGTACTGTGTTGGTATTTCACCTGTAACGTAACTACAGCGATTCTCAAACGTGAAACGTGTGGATCTGGAGAGCTTAGGTTAAAATTAAAACTGATTGCAAGTGATGCGTTTGGTCAGGGGTGGGCTCATGGTAGTGGCTGGCAGATTGGGGACACTAACGTTATCCTGTAGGGGTGATGGGAATGGATAACATTTTTGCAAGTAATGTTTAATCTAAAATGAGGATTCAGACGTCTTATTTTATTGTATGATACATATTTATATATTTTATTACATAGTGCGTTCTAATGGCCGAGTGCGCCGTACGTGTTTATCCTGGATTACGTTTAAGGTTTAAGTCAATCAACGGCCTGATAATACCCAGGGGCGGATTCAGCCTGATACAAATTACTCTCGGACGGCTGCACAAAAGGGGGGGATGTTCTAGGTAGGGATATCCATTTTGAATCGGAAAGTCCATGGACCTTTTAATAAACTTACCTCGAATATCCATAGGACTAATTATCTAATGTAGGTATAGGCATGAAAACAAAAAGCAAATATATTTAAGCCTATTTGTTCAGCAGTTGTGGTGTTACAACTGTATAAAATTAAATATTTGACGTTTAACATATTTTCAGCTTCACTCACACAATCACACATCTATTATTTGGAATATATAGCATCTAAGCAAGAAAATAAAGTAACTACCTACTTAAACCGTTGAGTGAACGACAATCAACGCTTAAACATAAAAATAGTTCCTTTGTGTTCACTGTCGCCCATTTTACAGTTTATTTCTGGAAATAAATATTGTAAAAATAGGTTATTAAACCTTATTGAATTTACTTATCTATGAAATAATTAATATATTAGTAATAATACCTATGAAATAATTATATTAGTAGCTATAAGCGAATAACAATTTTTACTCAAATAACAATTTTTACAAATATGTGTTTAAATAATATGCCGAAAGAACACAAAAGTGCATAACACGAATGAATAAACTCCTTTATTCTGTATAAACAAAACAACAATCAACTGATAGTTACTCGTCCAATCACAGCGCAACCAAATCTGCCGTGGTAGTTTTATTCCCCAATAGTTTTCTTAGTAAAAATTAAAAATTTGTTATCGACATCGACATATTGCTTCCTATTATTTTGCAAAATATTAAACTATTAATTGTTTAACGGTTATTTCTATGGTACACAGAGAACGGTATGTTTTTAGGAAAAAAATTCTCGCTTGTGACGTCATAGTCGCCTGCGCGCTAACATACCGTGATTATTTCTGAAGAATTATAGCTACTACCAAGACGTCTAAACGGGAAAGGAGTGCTTAATCTCCATAAGCCAATGTAAGCAAATTGAAAGAAGACGATAAACTGCATCAGAGTGATGTCATTCGATTAAAAATGGCCGCGGGTTATGGACAAAGATTTTGACGCATCGCTGATTGGTTAGTGTCAGTCAGTTAGTTTGGTGGTTTGGTTTCATCGATCGTTCGGTGATTTGATTTGTTGAGAAAATGGAATATAAGTTTAAATTAAGATTACATTATTTGATTTACTATTATACGCCGGCGTTATTGCTTTTACTCAATTTGGGACGCCCTATACATATTTTACTTGGACAACCAAAAATACATCAATGACGTCAGACTATGTTCTCATATTTGAATGGTTAGAGCCGATAAAGCACTCCGCACTCCATAGAAAGTTTTCTGTGGCGCACTCCTTTCCTTCAGCTACACGGTGCTACCACAGTATACTAAACAATTATACTGTGGTTTTAGTGATTCTTGAATTTGATTAGAAATTTGCATCTTGTTTTGAAGTGAGTCATCGATATATCCCTCTGCAACCGCGCTGGATTTCCACCCTCCGTGTCGATTTTGCCAATTTTATTGATTCTTACTACTTGTTTGTGCTCGGTAGGTACATTTACTTTGTTGGTAATTCAAAAAGAAAATTTTGTCGTACACGGTGGAAGGACTGTTCACAAAAATTATCTTATAAACCCATAAACGGAACTACACACTAAAAATGAGGCGCAAATTTAATTTCCGATATCAAAATTATCATTGAAAAAACAGCGGCGTAGTAAAATCGATTTTACCGGGGATAAAACCGATGAAATTAAAAAAAAAAACACTAAACCGTTGGATGTATTGGTCCAACTTAATTAAACATTTTTAAGCGTCCATCCGCCTTCCTCATAAAAATATAAGGGTCGAAGTGTCCATCCGCAAAGATAAAGGAAATATGATTTTTCGAAGGAAACCATACGAATTTCCAAGTAGTACCTAGACCTTCAAATTTATATAATTATGTAAGAACGTTCCTATATACCCTAAGATGGTCATATATAATTAAAATGAGCCGACCGCCAGGGAGTTTGGAAACATGGGGCTTATCAATTCTTGCAAAATATTACGCATCTCACAATTTTTTTCAGATTTTTATATCCAAATATCATATATATTATATCCTTTTTTGGGGGTTATTTCCTATGAAAAATGGATTTTATCACCGCAAGGTCTTATGACGACATACAGACGAACAAATACCACTATGCTATATGTGAACAACCATACTGGATCTGATGACGCCCTCAGTATCGATTCTGAAACGATCGCTTTCGAGTTACCGTTGGAAAAGTAAAACTCATAATTTTCCACTTTTACTTTAGGAGATTTCTTGAAGGAAACGGTGTAAAAAAAATGAAGTTAATTTTCTAATTAATATTCCAATTATCTAACTAAATATAATCTATCTAATTTGTCTTATATCCCCAAATACGGTACTACATTACTTAAAATGAGGTGTAAATTTCATTTCCGATACCAATATTTTCATTAAAGAAACAAAAAATGGCAAAATCTTACATCATATTACTCCATTTTCTCCTCGTCGACTTGTCAATTTTCACCAACCACCCGAAATGTTTTAGTAAAATCCGAAAATCCCCTGTATTTAATATGTTGCACAATTTTAATGCTCTTGCCGACACATGTGATATCAATCGTGATAAATTAAATACTATTTTACATAGATAATCAACAAATTTCATTACTTGATATTAATATAGGAAGTCACATAGACCTATATATTGTTCCGGGTCATGGTTGCTATGGGTTTTTTTGTAATTTTCGAGGGCAGTTGTAAATTAAACTTTTTTGCTTTAGAATATTGATATAGTATAATTTGATTAGGGTATTTACGTTGGGTAATGAACAGTAGGGTAAATTTAAACAATATATATATATATATTCTAATTTAATTATGCATATCTTTATTTATTCAATGTATTATCCATAATAATCTCCAAACCATTTTAAAACTTACAAATAATAAATAAACTACCTTATTCTGTAGGTGAAAAACACTGAATTAATAAAAACACAACAACCTAACCTAAATCACAGGAATATAATATATACTTACATATATATTGTATACTTATATTCCTCTAAACATATTCGAAACAAATAGATATAATGTGCACAGGAAATTTTGAGGCAAGAATTTTTTTTCTATGCACATTTTATTTTAGTCAAAATTTAAAAAGTAATTATTAATATATACCTACAAGAAAACTAGTAAGGAATTCTTAAAAATACCAGACGGTTAATTAAATGTTTTTGGAAAATGTAACTAAACTCTTAACAGGTAAATTTTTCTTGCTTTAAACTTTTCACTGAGCATTTCATTACGGAATATAAGTCACACAACCAAACTGTAAATGTACAGAGATTAATATTTTGGAAAATAAAATTCCTCCGTTTGCGATATTACATTTTTCGTTAAAATTAAGTAAGCCTAATTTAATTCTAACAGTCCACAAAATAAAAGTATATTTTATCAAAATAAGATAACAGGCCGAATATATCTCGGATAAATAAGAACAATAACAAATATAATACTTACTTATAAGTGATGTACTTATTCAGGAGCAAAAATTAACAAAAACATATTTGTAGTCTCTGCAATATACAAGGTGTAATAGTTTGGGTAAATAGTGACTTCGGGTTAGATTAGTAGATAATAGATAAAAAAAATAGCTGTCGCTTCTTGTTAAAGTACATAAAGTCCTCGTTTCCAATATTTTCCGTTTCCGAGGCGTCAAATTTTCAAATATCTTTCAAGTATTTTTTGGAATTTTATCTCGAGGACTTGATCCCTTCTTCCATCTCTAACTTGCCCGCCATTACATTTTGGCAGAAATGATTTATTTATTTTTTCATTACAGAAATTGGATTCATTGTTTTAAAAATTTTTTTGGTGATTTGGGTTTTATAATTTTTGCCATAAATAAAATTACGTAACTTGGCATTAGCATTTTATATAATTCACAATGCCATAATTTTATACCTAAATTGCGAGGGCTAGTCAAACGGAAAATAGTCTTTCTTTATTTTTACATCTTGTTTTTTATAGTATGGGTAAAAAGTCTCGTTATATTTATATCCACTAACTTGGATAAAATAGGCCATAGTTTCCGGAACGTTACATCGTACATACAACAATAAAAATATAGACATTGAAAAGTTATGCCTTTATTTTAAAACTATTCAATCCTGAAGTTAGGAAGATAAAAACTGTTACACCCCGTATATCGGCGAGTTTCAATACATTATATGACGTACCTATAGAATGGAGGCAATATTACAAAGCTGTGATACGAGCAGTGGCGAACATTAACGCATGAGTGGAAAGAGAAAGATATCCACCATCCTGAAGATTTCAATGAGTCTCCATCCAAAACATTACATTGCACAAAGTATTCATATCTATTGAAGAGTCAATAGTTTAACAAAGAAAATGTACGAATTTAAAGGATTGATATTTATTATTAAACTTGTTAAATATATCTGACAGGCAGGTGTTAATTCTCGAAAACTGTATCCATGCTGAACAGACATAACCTAACATTCCAGCTCTACTCCTTATTAATCAATACAAGTAGTTAAACGAATTACTTGCTATTTTAATAAATGCGTTTTAAAGTGTTATACAGTTCAACAACGTACTCTCTACAAAAGTAAATATATAATCAAGCAATATTAGTTACATTATGCTCTGTGTTTATTATATGTAGTTAAATAGTGTAATATATATATAAATATACAAATAAGCTCCGCTATTATTACTATTCTACGTTATATAATAATATAATACATTATTACTCAACATTCAGTACAAAAAATAATACACATAAAGAAACCGCAAAGATGAAAAAAAAAGGAAAGGTTACTCCTAGTCTCGTGAATTTCCTATTATCGCCAGAATATACATGAAAATGTTAACAATATCAATGTAAAGATTCAAAGCGGCAAATATGTACTCTTCCGGAGAAATGGTATACTTGTGCTTGCCCCCCATCATCAGCTGTGTATCATAGATCAAGTAGATAGAAAAAATTAAAGCACCCAGTGATGCGTACACCAACTGAACGATCTGGTTACGAACGAAAATTGCCACGATTCCAAAAATAAATAGAATCACTACGGCTACAAACAAGATACCTCCCATCATTGTAAAGTCCCATTTTGTTTGGAAAGCAAATAGCGTCAGGCCGAGACAAACGCCTGCTGTAATACCCACCGCCATCAGTACCTCTATTTTGTCGTAAGTAGAGGCGGAAGCAGCTAAAACAAATGATTCTGCAAGTGTGAAAATAAACAGGAATATGAAATTCAGGGGGGCTTTCCGGCGAGTTTCCCCACAACATGCCAGTGTAATTAGACAAACAATTATTAGAATAAGAGCTATTATAAGTAGTATCGGATTATTATGTACAAAACGCTTGGTTGGTTCGTGGAAAAGGAACCAAGCTATAAAACTTAATGTTATTGATAGCTGAACGCATAGTATAGAATAAACCTTTCGAATGAATCCTCTCCTAATGCTTGCGTCGCTGAAGTCAAAACCTTTCACCTCAGCATCTTCTCCTCCATCATAAGCGCCTCCATAACCGCCCCCTACTCCTGAAAAATAAATTAATGTATAAATTATATAACCGGTTACATAAAACCTGCTTTCATAACAGTAAATATAACATGTGCTATAATGAGCTCCATTTAATAAACAACAGTTTATCACTTCAATGACAACACAACCTACGATGCATTTTATCAAAAAACAATTTATTCAAAAAGTAGACTATAGAAATAAGACAACATGACTTGTATGATGACATGTCAAATTAGTTTATTAACAATAATTGCATGCTACTTCAATTGCTAATATACTGAAAATGTATATATGAAACTCGATATAACAGTGTAGCAGGAAACAGGATATGTTTATTAAATATGAAATAAAAAAAAATTATACACTATAACCCTGGTTCCAAAATAGTGTGGAGTGATTCATCACCAGCATATGGACGGCTCAGGGAGATGAGGGGTGAAGGAAACGAAATTCCATAGGCGTATCATTTTAGAGGGAGCAGAATAAAAAAAAATTAAATAAAATATCCAAGTTATTAACATTGTTTTTAAGTTTACTTGTGATGGTTACTTTTTATTATCTTAAGAATATTCCCTTGTATACATTTTTGATCATTTTCAGTATCCTTCTGTCAAATTCGGTCGCTTACGATTGGAATTATTGATTCTAGAACCACTACTACTCGCATTCGTCGCTTCCATCGCATAAAAACACTAAACACTCGCGTATAACACAATATTATAATTAATTTATATCGCGAATCAATCATACATAAGACACAGTGAAACGCCACTGTCGCGCCAAAACTTACATGCATGAAACAGCGCATGCGTCAATATTACCAAGGAAATCCCGCGTCTTTACCTGTGACCAATGAAATTTAATTTAATTTAGAATGGCCTAAAACTCACCAATGAGAGCGGTAGACTCGGTTACTAATGAGTTCTACCCACCATTTCTATAGAGTGTACACAAATTTGCACACTAAGAAATTCTGTGATCCATTGCAAATAGGCAGACCGTTCAATTGTGATGGTGGTGTGATATTATGTATGATATTATGTATTATGTATCACTCCACACTATTTCGGAACCAGGGTATAACTAATAGAAACTAGAAGAAACTTATCTAACTAATAGAAAAGATGTTGAAATTGCTGCCCACCAACTTGGATACATTTATCTATTCGCTTTACAAAGTTTTCATGGCTTCTACCTAACTGTTCAGGAGTCATGTTAAAGACATTTCAAACATCTGTCTTTTACATGCCTCCATATGAAAAAATCTAGAACTGTTCTGGACATCGAGGTGGCCATACTATAGGACCTCCCCTCCCTGCCCAACAAATTCCAAAGGTGGCATTTATAAGGCGTAGCACTGTTTTGTTGGAAATAGATTGTACTCAACAAATTATCCTGTGTAAGTTGGGGATAAAGGAAATTTTATAATGTGTGCAAATATTGTGGGCATTGACAATTGGATTGTTAAAAGAGGACTGTAAATTATTTGTTTTGATATCGCACACCAAACAGTAACTTCTGGAGAGGATCTGACATATCGATGGAAATTTCTGGGATTTTCTGATGCCCAAACTACAATTATGGTTTTTTCACCTTGTATTTTAGTGAAATGATGCTTCGTCTAACATGATTAACTTGTCAAGAGACTGCCTGTTCTTCTACATAAATTAAGAAGTATGAACAGTAGTTTTCGAAGTACCTGTTGCGGAAGAAATGTTTCCAAAATTTAAACTGCATTATTAAGCCTATTTGAAACTCCACAATTGGGAACATGACTAAAATTTTAGATATAAAATAATACTAGGAAACATAGCGTAACTTTGTGATGAAACGTGTATCTTAAAAGAAAACAAGATTTCTAATTCCGCGCGATCAGTATGAAGGATCTAAATAGCGATAAAATTGGAGCGGCCCGAAACTAGCCGTGACGTCACAAACTACAATATTCGGTAGGCGTTGCGCCGGGAAGCGGCCGAATGAAGAATTAATAAGTCAAGCGGTCGAGTGCTGGGATCTCCCGTAGCCGACCGAATCGGTCTGCTCGTCGTTTGTAAATTGTAGGCTGTGACGTCACGACTTTGAAACGGTTCGCTCGTGCGCGAGACTTTAATAATTGACAACAAATTTATTATTGGGAATTAAGGCGTCATATTTTGCATATCTTATTTTTCAGTACGGTATAACATTCTTATGCAATAAAATTCACCTAGCCATTTAAGAGACTATTCCTTGCCTATTCACCTTGCCATTTAAGAGACTTAAAAAATATATGCATAATTATAATTATTTTTCCAGCTCGGCGTTACGCCACTGAGCAAATTATCTAGCTCTTTCAAAACATGGCAAATTAAAAATAAAAATCGACGTGTCTGAGCATTTGTGCAAAAAGTACGCTATTTCGGGAGATATTTCATGTGTTCCAGACTTTTGATCCACACTGTGTAACAGGAAAATATTTAAATAACTATATAAAGTCACATGATACGATTAATTAAATAATGAGAACAGGAATACTCATAAGTAAAAATTATTATGAGGCTTTCATATGGCTCATAATAAATTTATAAACCTGAATAAACAGTAGACATGATTGAATGGATCTGCAATAAAATATAGTTAAACAAAAGTTTTAGTTTCAGTGTTAATTAACATGAGAATGCTAATATGCCATTTAAATATTTTCAAAAAAAAATTCCACCACCAATTATTAATTAAAGAGGTGTGCAATAAGCAGTGTGTAATAAGATGTGTGTTAGTTTAATTCATTCAAAAATGATAATTAGTTAAAGGTCCTGTATCTCAGAAAACTACAAATTAGAAACTAAATTAGGATATTAAGATTATTTGTATATCAGTTACAGAACTTTAGATAATTAGTAGGAGTATGAAAGTTATTTTTAATTTTAAATAGTTCCATACCGTGTCTAAAAATACGTATAAATTTACACATATCTACCCATATCCCTAGATTGGTCAGGCCGTGGTCTTTTAGTTACACCAACAATTCAATAATACGGTTTAAAAAAAATTGTTTAAAAATGGAGGGTGATTTTATTATTTTAAAAGCTCTATTTACATGTTGCGAAAGTGAAAGTGTTTCAAAGTTTTTACCCTACACCGAGACGAGCGCTAGCATTGGCGACGCAGAGAAGGTAAAAGAAATCAGCTTTCAGTCAATAACTTGTTTTGTTTTGATCGCACGGCAAAGATAGTATTACCCCTCGGTGTACATTCAATAGCGAATTAAAGTGGGCAATAAAAAGTTTGCCTAAGCTAGCTCAGCTCTGAAATAATTAAAATGAAACTTTAATTCCCGTGGACGCCACTGACCATACGCAACCACGGGAATTTAATTTTTATTTTAATTATTTTAGAGCTGAGCTAACTTAGGCAAACTTTTTATTGCCCACTTTAATTCGCTATTGAATTTACTCCGAGGGGTAATAAGAAATTGGCGCCCAACGTGGGGCCCCAATTTCTCATTACCCCTCCGTCAGATGCGCATTAGTAGCGCGAAAGTGAGCTCCTACAGGAAAAATCCGAAAAACATCGATTTTTCGTCCACTAAATTCTATATTAACTTCCAGCCATGATTTTTAGTTCGGTATATTATTTTAGTCAATACATTATGCACAATTTTTGTGGAAAATTAAGTTTCAACAAATGCAATTCATTAATTTCATTTGGACATATCGCACGTCGTTCTGGGATGATTCGCTTTGATCCTATTTCTGCCGAGGTAGATGGCTGAGAGGTGTCTTCCATCTCATGGCACAACTCTGTAAGGCGTCAATAGTGCCTTTACTTTGCAACAGTATGCCTTGCCGCATCGGGACTTTCATATAAATTACTCATAGCATCAAACTAATAAGATAAAGACAAAGTAGTGCAGAATCAGAATCAAGCTGTCGATGAGTTGCATATACGACATATGTGCTTACTTGATGTTTTTTCTACTTGGTTTTCTCACAAAAAAAGATTGTAATGACGCTTTTTATTATGTTTTATTTTTATTTTGTTAACGTTAGTTAAAAAAAATTAATTTATGAAAAATTCTGAAAATTGCCATGCTGTAAGATACTGTTATTACCTACCAATTGTTAGTAACATTGTTAATGAGTGTCGCTCATTACTGAATACATTAAATCATGTTCTTCCTCCTGTACATTGATAGGCACCACATATTCAATAAAAAATAAGCATAAACTGCATATATCCATGTTAAAATGCAAAATTCTAGGTTAAATGCTTGATTGAGCGTAAAATAAGCAGCACTATCGACTGACTGAGGCAGCTGAACGACCGCATGGCCGCACGTTAACGCCATACATTAAACAATGATCTCTTCACAAAAAAAGAGCTGTGGAAAAAATTCACTGCATAGCTTAAGCTTTCTGCATATTACCAGCCTGGTTTTAAACGTATCAGTTAATTAGAACGGCTGCTGTGAAAAAGTGAATGTTTCATAGCTTGGCCTCTATGGTCCTACAGTAAACAATTTTTTCTAAATTCATGTAAAAATCAGCGCAATCGAATGCAATTTGTTGCACATCTCTAAGTTAAAAATTGACAAAATTATGGTTCATAGTTACGAGTTTTTTGTTAATAAAAATTTCATTTGTTTATGAAAAATGGCATGCTGTGAGATACTGTTAATACCTACCGATTGCAATAATTTTCATCAAGATCGGTACACGGTGACAAGCTGGGGAGCTTTCCGAAATTTCAATTTAACAAGTTGGCAATAGGACACCGTATTAAAATTTTTCAATCGGATGCCGCGCATTTTGTTAAGAGTTTAGAATGGCTATTTTTTGTGACCTGCTTTCCCAACGATAACTTCACATAATTTATATTTTAAATAATTTTTTCTCACATTTAAAAGGGTTACACAGATTTATAAGTTTTGCGTTTCGTTTTACCTTTCTGACATGGTTTGGTGTACTTTCTTAAAAAATATTGAAAAATTACTGTGTAAAAACTGTAAATGTAAATGTTCGATAATTTTTAGTTTCTACAAAGTAGTTTTCTGAGAGCAAAGCATTTTTAAATCCCACACAAGTTGAAAGTAAAAACGAACCGGTGTTACTATAGAAGGGTGCATGTTCACCTGCAGAATACGGATCATTTGCTCCATAAGGTGGTTGTTGAAAACCAGGCCCAGCGGGGTACCCTGCTGGTGGAGCACCAGGGAATCCACTGGGGGGAGCGCTAGGGTTGGCCCCGGGTGGCGGTGCATAGCCACCAGGTGGTGGATAGGCGCCAGGTTGTTGAGGAGGGTATCCTGGTTGGCCTGCATAGTATGCCTGATTTGGATCTATGAAACATCAACAAACACATGATACAAATATAAATTATTAACGATAAATGTGGAAAATTTTTGTTACCTACTACTGGAACTTTAGATAAAATATCAACCACCATGCATAACTATATTTGACTTTGCAGTTTATACTATATAGTATATTATTTGTACAGTGCATATTACAGAGAAAATTACATATTTGTACAGTGGTAAAACTACTGGAATAAATTCTCCAAGGGAATATAAAAAAAACATATCAAAACTTCAAATTTTATTTTTACTGTTATTGAAATACACAAGTATATGTAATTCTTAATAGTGTTTGAAGTGGTACCAGGTTTAAATCTCAAAAAAATATATGCATTATAGACGCCCCACGATCATTTGGCAGAACATAGTAAGTATAGTACACTTCAAGAAATCGTGAATAATAAATAATGTAAAAAGAAAACAGATTTTTACACCAAGAAATTTATCAAAAAGACAATAACAAAAGATAATTTAGCATTGTCTCGTCAAAATCAGAATCCAAAGTACTCGTGAGTGTATTTTACATAATAGCAACTCACACTTTGTTTATCTCTAGCTTATATGAGATAAGGTATAAATTATTTTCATAATCGATTTTATTCTATACCATAGATTTATATTTCAAATCTTAAATCTGTTAAGTTATACCTCAAAACGTAGAAAAAATATACATACCTTGAGGATAAGGCCCACTATTCCACTGTGACATGTTTCTGGATAACCTGAAAATCAAAGTAGTGATTTAAATTTAATTAAGTAGCAGAGAATTTTAAAAATATTGCGGGTATGTTAAGTAGAGAAAACAACTTCAATAGTAAACAATGACCTTTGGGTAAATCATAACTCAAATTTTGTAAAACAAATGTTATACCCACAGCAGCACAACATAAATTGAGGGAAATTTTAGTATTTTCCTTATTTGAATTTCATCAAAAAATGTTAATAAAATTTAATTACCTATTAGTTTCATACATTTTATTTTAAGTTTACAAATTTATGTATGTATTTGTCTCTATTTAGTGTAAATAAAACGGAACTTTAAATTATCTATATTATGAACCATCCTATAAAAGATATAAAAGACAGACAAACACTGTAATGTAAAATCAACCTACTTCCTGTTGCCTGATAAGGTCTGATGAGGATAAGGTCAAATTAATAAAATGTTTTATAATATAGTTAAGAATTATATATTAATTAAAATCAGCATCTGCAATTCATTCTCCCATCACTGGCAAACACACATTAATTTTCTAATTTCAGATTGTGTTATTTTTTGTATGTATCGAGCAGTTTTTAGTTATAGCAATTTAATTTGACGGATATTTGTGTGGCAAGATATGAATCGTATGAAGTAGGGTCGGAATCAGTGGCTTCAAAAGCATATTTTAGGCCTAAAAATACTATTATATACTGACCATTATCAACGTTTTGTTTCCATTACTTTACAGTGGTTAGGACTACAGTGATTTCTTGGATTTAACAGTGACCTAGAATTACTCAAGTGAATTTTATGAAGTTAGACTTCAATATTTTTAAATAGATATCGAAGATAAAAGTACAAATTAAGTTTTATAGGCATTAGTCGATGGGAGATGTTGTTAAATCTTTCATGATTACATCACAAAAGTTACTGGGAATCTGGGAAATAAACATTATCTTGTTAATATACAACCCATGCCTATCATTCTAAGTTTATCAGTACCGTTTAGTAAACGGAATAAATACCTTACAAGCGTATACAATTTCAAAGAAGTTGAAGACAAATAATATTGCAGTATTAAGTTCAAAAAGCTGAGGTAGAGCCGGGTATCATAAATGACCTTGAACTTAACAAAGCAGGGATATTAATACCATTGTACATATACATATATCTATATGGATTTTAGTCTATATACAATGTTAATACATAATACCAATTTTCTATATATGTACCTGCTGATAAAACCTCCGATAAAATATAATGAAGCAATTAAATGCTTATTAAAAACACTGAGACATCATATAGATTTAAATCATATTTCTGTCATTAGATAACAATTACCAGGAACAATTTAAGACCTATTGATGGATAACTGTCATTAGAAATTTTCTAATAATAATAAATTTATATAATAATAACCAATTTTAACAAAATCTATGAAGTAAATAAAATTTAGTTCAAGCAAAGGTTTCTTGGCATTAGTTATGTCAAAGCAGTAATACTTACTTAATTATATTTTTAATCTTAACACCACAAATTTGCTAATATAAAGTATGTAATCGTGTTACTGTTTGATTAATTGGTAGGTAATATCTTGAGTGTATACTATTTTAAATGGAGTGAAAGTGACACTTTTTGTGTCCATCTCGAAATCACTTTTACTCCAGAAAACATGCTATTTTTTCTTCAAATTTCGAATATGAATTAAATAAATGCTGCACTAAATAATACTTATAATGCTGCTATTTTTAATGTTGCTTACGTGGAGCCTGTGAGAGGGTCAGAGACTTAAATTCACAAAACATTAAAACATGTTTTTTGACGATTGATGAAAAAATTGTAGTTATTTCACGGTAGGTAGATGCCTACTACCTGCTATTTTAATGATTTGTATACAGTGATGTCTCAAATGCAAAAAGAAGATGGCTGTCTAAGGTGTATAACTTTATATGTTTTTACATTACTCAAAATTCAGTGGTTTTATATCGAAGAACAAAGATATAAATAAAATGTCCGCTATAGACAATGTTTAGTTGATACGTAAAGTAAACATTGTCTATAGCAGACATTTTATATCTGTAAGAGACTGGTGGTCGGTACACTTATGACGCAGACTCTCTTATTACAGAATACTAAACAATACTTTAGTATGTCTGTGCTTTTATCTACGTCATGAATAGATGAATATGACATATTTATGTAGGTACTCCTAAATATGACATATTTATGTAGGTACTCCTAAAGTTTTTTTAACGTTTACCGTATCTATAACACACATTGCAGGTGTAGTAAGAAATTAAGGATAGGGTAGAAAGAACATGTGTCATGAATAAAGTACATGTTCCTTCATAATGATCTTTATTTTTTAATTATTTTGGAATTTTTAAAACAATACCCATGCTACTTCAATATTTTGTAATAAGCCTAAAAGGGCCGTGTGATAAAACATCTAAATTCTAAATATAAGTAATATATTACGACTGATTGCTGAGTCACTACCTAAAAGCCTATGTGTTTTATAATATGCCTAATTCTGCAATATTTCTATGACATAATAATTATATAAAAAATTACTTTGATACTTTGATCTTGATATAATAGTTATAAATATGATTATTTAAGGTAAATGTTGTAGGCGTATTTATAATTATTGACACAAAATTAAAAACTAGTCTGTAGGTCAGTATATTTCCAAAAAAAAAACAGGAATGATTAATTTGTTTACATACTGGGATATATATCTGTCATTTACATATTGTCATTGTGATTTTTAAAGGGTAATGGGAATGGGTTGACAGTTCGAACATGAATCATCTCATGTTGACAATAAAATATGTGTTAATAATATCTATTAAAAAAACTTACCTAAATTATACCAGCAGCTCAAATCAATGTATTTATACTCTTCTTGGCGTATGTATTCAGATCTATATGTTAGTAGTAGTTATCCCACTTTATTCTAGAGAATAATCTAAAAATCAAACACTGATTGCAGACACTCTCGTTCGTTCTAGATGTATGTCGTATCACATCACAAAACAAGACAACTGTGGACTGTGACAAGACAGACCGCACAGAACACTTCAGTGGCAGACAGAAGCGTGACAAATACCAGAAACTCCACTCTAGGGAGCATTACCACACCACAGACAGGCATCACAACGCATGCGGTGCCAAGCCAAGACCACAGCACAGCTTAGAAGAAGACAAACTGGATAGAAAACAAACTGTTTTCTAACCTGTGATCACAGCATAAGCTGTGTCAAGACTGCTGCACAGTACACACACACACACACACGTAAATGTTGAATTTCTTCAATCAACGGCAGCACAGAGCACACATTTGTATGCAAATGTGTCAAAATAAGTCAGTCTTAAACATAATAGAGGATTAACACGTACGGTGCACTCACCGCTAAAATATATTCGTCTTGCCCCTGCCGGACGATTTTCTACACTTTCTAGCACTTGCATATGTTACGAGTTTTGAAATTAAAAATATAAGTTATGTTTATAACTTTTCGTGGTTTCAGACAGGTTATCGGGAGTCATCGACTTGTATCGGGACAATGCGTACTGTGATGCCTTAAATGTCTAATAACAGTGGCTTGATTTGGAACCAGCGCGCATGCGCGCTAAATTCAAATGTCTCACTCATAATGCATATTTAAAAATACTCTTGTGTAACCAACTGGTCCTCCTTGAGGCACCTTAAGCCTTGTATACGTATTTTTATTATTTGACCAGTCGGCTGTGACAATATTCCCGTAAAGTAAGTAACAATATAAAAATATTTTTGAGAAAATTGGTTTCATCCTTGGAAGACCTTTTACCATGTACACGTATCTATATTATCTGGTGAGTCGCCGACCCTATATAAAAGTAATAGTGTTTTAGGGCAAGAGATTAAGTAAAAAAATAGCAATAGCTGCGGAATTCGTACGTGCCACCAACTAAAAGCATATAATTTACCACTGGTCTCCCAACAATAGGTTCGTGGTTTAGGACTTGAGTGTAGGTCTAAATTTTCGTTTTGTGGTTTTTGTGTTTTGGGTAAGTTGGTAATGGTAATGTTACTACATTACTAATGTTGGTATCAATATTCAACATAGTTATTTTTGATGTTTTATAATTAAGCGTCAAAAATATAAAAAGTTAAAATGGCAAAAAAGACATACGATTTGTTATTTAAGTTATTACTAATTGGAGATTCAGGTGTTGGTAAAACATGTATTTTATTCAGATTTTCGGATGATGCATTTACAACAACTTTTATATCAACTATAGGTAAGTTTAATATATTAATAATAAAAACATTACTTTAATTTTTAATGTTAAATTCCACTTTATTTTCTTCTATACCCTTTGTTTTGTTGCATATTCATACCATATAATTAGAATAGCAAATAAAGGGTGAGGTCATAAAAAGCGGTAAATTCAAAATATTCTATTTTAGGTATAGATTTCAAAATAAAGACAGTAGAATTACGAGGCAAAAAAATTAAACTACAGATATGGGATACAGCTGGACAAGAAAGATTTCACACAATTACAACTTCATATTATAGGGGTGCAATGGGAATAATGTTAGTATATGATATAACTAATGAAAAAAGTTTTGAAAATATAGTGAAATGGTTAAGAAACATAGACGAGGTATAATATTAATTATATAATTGTTGGGTGAATACATATTCATATTATATTTCTTCTTTCAGCATGCCAATGAAGATGTAGAGAAAATGATATTAGGAAATAAATGTGATATGACCGATAAAAGGATAGTAAGCAAAGAAAGAGGAGAGACAGTAAGTTTTATCTGCATATGACTTATTTTTAGATTATTGTTGTGATACAAAACAGCTTGCAGAACTCAGGCTATAGGTGTATTTTGAACTTTAGTCAAATTAGACTTATGGATATACCTACCTACCTGCTATAAGTTCATATGGTATAAGTATGTATATACATAGGTACCGGGTATATCAAACGCGAAAATCTGTGTTTGCAAATGCGGTAGTTCAGATGCAAGCTACATATATTTTGTGTATCTCATCATTAACTAGGCAAAAGGATAGTTTTAGAAATCGTGTTTCAAGGTCGCTTTACAAAGAGTTGAAACTTCCAACTCTGAATCTCCACATATTTCCCATTATATATTGAGTGGCAGAAAATTAACCTTCAAATTTAGTGTTCCTTTGTTCTGGGTGAACTATAACTGCAAAACCAATATTTGTAAGTATAACCACAGATCAGGGGCGCCAATTTACCAAAATTTGTGTGGGTGCTGACTAGTTCACAATTTTATAAACATTAGATTTATATAAGTCCGCCAGTGATATGCTGGCAGAATACAGGCCCATATTCTTGTAATTGAGTTCATTTGATCTTGTTTATCCAAGCATCGTGACCTCTGAATATCATCATTTAGTACTGGACCTTTTATTTGCTATTGGCAGTGCCAACGAGTGCAGTTCTAAAAGCAACATTGACTAATAATTTCAGATGTATATTTTGAATTTGTTCAGGATTATTATTTGCACAAAAGTGGAGAGTAAGACATCACATATTTACAATTAATTAATTAGGGCAATCGATTTTTAGACTAAGCTGCATGATTTAAATTTCTGTGGGTACTGCGCACCCATAGACATTTTTTCTGTGGGTGCTTAAGCCCTGGACTGAACTGAACAGTATGCTTATCTGAATCGTTTGGTCTAAATCGAAGTATCTGTAAAATGATGCACTCTGTAGATAAAGTGCTGTGTTGTTGAGTTTAGATACTTTCCAATTATTCTGGAATCGAATCTAAATTTTGATTTGTAGATTGCCCGTGAACATGGTATAAGATTTATGGAGACATCTGCTAAAGCCAATATAAATATTGAGAGAGCTTTCAATGAACTTGCAGAAGCAATTTTGGATAAAACTGCGGGAAGGGAGCCTGGGGATAACGTTGACAGAGTAATGGTGGATAGAAGGCAGCAGTCTAATACTACAAAGTCTTGTTGTAATTAGTCGTCTTATTTTGTTAATTTTATTTGAGGCATATGCATGTGAACTGATTTCTATATAAGTAAAATGCTCATAACTTACAAAATATATTTTTATGTGATCAAAACCGATGCTATTTATCTTTAGTTTTATTGTAATAAATATTCGTTCCCTTGAGATTCTTTTCTATCAAAATATCAGTTTATTAATAACTTTATAAGCCTAAGGCTGTATTTATTGCTTATTTTATAGCGACATTTAGTTAAAAATGCTATATAGATTTGAGACAGAGTTTTGTTTTTAACACTCACTGTCCAAGATCTAGAAAAGTGCTTTACATATAGCTAATGGGGCTGTAAAATAAGATATAAATAGGGCCATTATTCTTCAGAACAAATCAACTTTTTCTATCTTAATTATTTATTTGTTTCTTGTATAATATTAAGACCAAAGTGTTAGTGTCATACTTTTCTGCAAACTATTTTTTAATATGATATAAAAACGCGATAACTATATGCTGATAAATGATGCCTGCCAAAATTATATTATGTTAAATTAAATAGAAATCAGGAATATTATTTTAATATTCTGTGTCGAACTATTAGTTAAATTTATTATAAAAGCAATATCTCATTTTGATTTTTAGTGGCTTTAATTGTTTATCTGTAATAATTTTATAGCACAATTTGTAGAATATGCTTAATACTTTTATTTGTGTATACTATGGAAGTTGTTATTAAATTTTTAATATACCTACCAGCTTTTGTTTTATTTATTTTAGCTTTAAGGGTGCCACCAGCTGATGAAATATCGATCATAACAGTGATATGATTGAAAAACGGTTGTAAACATCTGTTGACTATATTCTTGGTTGCATATTTTTCAAATTACATTAAATCAATGAAACATATGTTACATTAATTTGTGTATAATTAAATTCTTCCGGGATTTTTGTCAAATTTAATTTCCGGAAGGACAGAAAGTGACTGCTGATTACATTTAATGGAAGGTACAAAACTGGCCCTAAATTACAATTTTATTTTGTTTTACCAAATTAAGGTCATGCCGGAATTCTTATGTCGATATCATAGTGTCTTCATTTAACTAAAATTACAATTGACTTTACATACGGTGGCAAAATTTCTGTTTATTTGCGATTCGGTGAAAAATGTTGTTCAGAAAACATTACAAATCGACCTTGAAAATGTTTTATTACTATATATAATTAAATTAAACACTTAACCTAACATTAAAAACAGTCTAAAAAATATTTTCATTGAGAAAATTAAATATATGAAAATTAAAATATATTTTCAGGGATTTTTTCAAATATTTTCAGGAGTAAAGATGTGTTTGGGTCCGAAATATGAACTTAACAGTCGAGGAGAATATGTCAGTTTTGAAGTTTTTCCAGGTTTTTGATATACCTACACTACACTATATTTCGTATGGATTAAAATTATTTTCTTCTTTGCTAACTTCACTGTTTCTTTCATCTTCATTGGCATCTAGTCGAAATCTAATAATGTCGGTGTCGCCTATCTAGAAATTAAGGAAAATATAATTTTTTTTGTGTGATCTTATTATGTCGACATATAAAATGCGTGTACTTTTAAATCTACTCAAATTACTGGCCTACCTTATTATTTATTAAGTCATCTTGGCTATTTATTACTTGATACAAATCATTATCAACTAGCTGTTCATCCGCTTTACATAAAACACATTTCTTGGTTTGTTTAATTGACGTGTACAAAGCTAATCTCTCTTTTGATAGTAGTACTTTTTCTTCCGCTAATTTTTTCTCTCTATTTGATACAGATATCCACTGACTTTGTAGTTCTTGCAGTCGCTGCTTATACATATTCTCCATCCGCTTGGCTTCATTTATAATCCTTTTATCTTCATTAATTTTTTTCTGTGCATTTTGGGTCAGGTAATCTAATTCTCGCTCTTTATCTTCCAGTTCCCTTTCTCGGTCAGTCAGTTGTCTCCTTAAGGTTTCAACCTCTGCCCTTTGACGGGATAAGTGTTCTCGCTCCCCAGTAATTTGAGAAGTAAGCTCTTTAGCCACTTGAATAGCGGTTTCTGCCTCTGTTTTCATCTTCTCGGATTCATAGTTATTAGTTAGTTTACTTGATGTTTCTATCCTGGCTTTTTCTGCAGATATCAATAATTTTTCTTCTGTCAGTTGTAATAGTATTTTCTCTTGTTCCGCCAACAAAGATTCCTTTAAAGTCTAAAAATATGGTTCCATGAAAATTTGAAAGTTAAACTGGTTTTCAGTATGCTAAACAGATTAATCGATTATTCCGGTATAGGTATATGTAGAGTATTCAATCCATGAATATGACGTATACAGGGTATAGCTATAGTTTGCTTTATAAACTTAGGTACATACAGACCTGTTTCCGAAATGCATAGTGAATATTTTCTCAAACGTGATCAGTTATTCTTAAATTTGGGACTTCATTTCTCATTAAGATAAATTAGATAACATGAAAATATGGTAAAGAAAGTGTAGAATTTTGGTGTTGGTAGGCTTTTTCACATCCAATTGCTTTTTTTTGGAAAAATTTTATATTTTTTTATTTCCTGCTTCAAATACAAATAGTTATGAGTTTAACTTTCATTTTATTTTTTTTCTGTTTTATTTAACCGACTATTTTAACATTTCCAAAAAAAAAATTCAAAAGTGCGGAAATAAAAGGCGTGCTTATAAGTGACGTCACATATCCTTCCTTAGTGACGTCACAGACCCTACGTTCTTGAACATGATACAACGGTGTTTTAGTACAATGATTTATGAAGGTATAGTACGGACTTGGGAGGAAGTGCTTAAAGCATGCCACAAATTTCATTCGTATCCGTATCGAACTGCGCATGTGCAGAACATATTTATTTCTGTGCTGTGATCGTATGGAGTATCAAGTAAACTGTCAACCATTTGAGTGAACATAACCTAATCATTTTTTGCTAATATGATAATACCCTCCATTATTACAACAAATCTTCGAAATCAACAGCACAACGAATTTCGCGGTTGAAGATACCACAGACCATAGTTGAATAGGAATACTGTGAAGATACGATACGGATCCGTAGAGAACAGCTTTAACTTATTTTTTCACAGTATCGCAAGCCGATACGATACGTACCAATTTTTTAGGCTCTGCTTTATTAGTATCGTCATAGATTAAGTGAATCTATGGTACTATATTCCAAAGTTGGTTCCCTGCTTTCTGACATCTGACAGTGGACGTTGAAATCGGTGGTTGAAATGTCTTATTTATGGTTGATGTCTTATCTATGAAATTGATTTTGTTGACACTAGACTTCTACTGATATTTTCATAAATAATTTGACAGGTAAACTCGCCCGCCATGCTAAACTCAACTTTCGGCAGATTTTCTGCACTTCAGAAATTCTTGGATCAATTTTCTTACAATAATGTACAGAAACAAAGCACGTAAAGAATGAACAAAACTAAGCGTAAAGTGTGGGCTCACGATGTAAACTATGGCGTGGGTTTTATTTCTTTGTCTATGGGGGTGGGCAATGATGGCTGCAAGAGAGCAACTGGATGGGCACATATTCCTTGTTTCGCGTTAATTGTTAGGGACAGTTTGGTACATGGTACATAACATATTGAAGAGTTGCAAGTGAAGGTTAAAAAGATTGATCATTTCCATAATAGTTCGCAGGCTACTGCTAAACTTACGGAAACGCAAACTCAAATGGATCATGGATACTACAACCCTTCCTTTAAAATTTAAAAACGATGTACCAAAAAAAATTGGGTATCAACCATGTGCCTAATTTTACGACTTGAGTAAAGATTCCAAGGAAACTAGGTATTACACCCGCCTTTACAGACCCTATTACACAAAAAAACTGAGGCCCTAGGGCGCGAAAAATTAGGAGAAATATGAATATGAGGAATGAAACATGACAACAAAGAAAAGCTGGCACTAGCCCGCTGGACGCAACCGGTCATATGGAGTTGCATTTTCAATTTTTTTTACATTTGCACAAAACATGATTTTATCTGATATTTATATGGGTTTTACATAAGCTTTAATTCGCTTCATCAACATTCAGCTTTTGATAAAAGAGCATTTTAATATAGGTATCAGAGAAAACAAAAAATATGACCGGAAAGCGTACAGCGGGCTAGGAAAGGCTCTTCTTTGTTGTCATAAAGATGCTCTCACGTCTCCAAAAGGCATGCAGGGTGAAATCAGAGACTCCTGGTCCATTATAATAAACTATACACCTACCTTTAACTGTTCTCTCTCTCTTTCTATGATACTTCTATTGTATTCAGCTTCCCTTTCCAAAGCTGCCGATCTAGCTACTAATGTGGCTGAAGCTTGCTGCATTGCCCACCTGTCTTCGCGACCGTTGTTACTTTGCTCGGCGATTTTAGTTTCCAGGCTTCTAATCAGAGCCAATAACTGAGATCGTTCATTTTCAGCGGCGTCCCTACATTTTTCTAAGGCATTCCGCATCACTAAATAAAAATTAGGTAAGTAATAAAGTAAGTAACCCAGCCTAATGATGAACGATCTGGTGTTTAAATTTCGAAAATAATGTTCAATTTTAAACCATGGTGTATCTAAAACCAAGAAGCCAGACGTAGACATTGTAATTACGACTCGGTTCGCTACTTATTGGCTAAACCGCCGTAAAGTTTTAGCACAGCTTAGAATTTGTTGTTGAAGCTGTGGTTTTAGCTTCTTATCGTGTAGGTACCTACAAACAAATATGATAGACAGTGTAATGTAACACCACCTGCTAACTTCATGATCAATGCCCGGGTTTGATTGTGTTTTTGGCCTCTTGGTTTTAGATATACTATAAGACATAAGACCGTATTACTTACATATAATTTCCTTTTCTTTCGTCTCGATTGAATTTTCCCTTGCAATTGAGATGATGTCATAATTATTAACAGCTTTTTCTTGAAGCACTTGAAGGGCCTTAGTGTTGCTGTTAAGCATTTCAATGCCGGTATCCAGCTTTTGGGAATAAGAACTGCCATCATTTAAGAGTTCGGTTTCATGCTTTTTAAACTGTTTTATAGTTTCGATCTGCACCGCATATTCTACTTTCATTTCTTCCAAAGCTCTCATGTGGTTCTCTTTAAGCAGCTTCATATCATCGCTGTGCTGTTCCTCGATGGTACTTATCTTCTGTTTATAATATGTTATTTCATCCTTGTTGTTCTTACTGGTAGTATTAATTTTGTCCTCAAAAATGGTTGTAATGTTTGTCATCTCATTTCGTAATCTTTCCTCTAAGTTTTGTGTAGATTGTTCTAGTATGGAGATCTGTTTTCTGGAATAAATAAACAAAATCCGACTTACAACGATAAAATTCAGCTGAAATTTCTATGACAACCAAAATTCGTTCACATTTGGGTCGTCGCAACGTCACAACTGTACCAAAAGAATTAGATTTTTTTAATTCCATAACGATGTGAGAAAATGATGTGTACAATCATCATTTTCCCCAATCGGCTCAACAAATATTGTAGGATATACTTTGATAGTAACATTTGAATTCACTGCAGTAAACTTGTCATCTCTTTTCGTAGGTAGGGTAGGTTTATATCATGTTTATTAAAATGTTTTACAACATCTTGTAATTATTTATTATTTTATCATTTACTATAATTGCATCTATTCCATTGTCCATTCCATTCCATTTATTTTTTTTATAACCACCTATTTTTTTATTTATTATATAGACCAAGCTACTTTGGATTTATTAGATGCCTTATTATAAATGTTGTCATTATATAAACGTTTTGCAGATTTGACGACTTTATCATATACTTTTTTCTAATATCTGTATCCGGTTCTATCCTCAGGTCATTTCGTTTGAACTATTATTCAATATAATAATATCAATTATTAATATTAGGTACTGATTTTATACGGTTTTTACAGACTAGACTACTTAGAGTATCTGTACTTACTTGTAAGATTCCTCATTTATAAACAGTTCCTCGTTATGTCTTTGTTTGAGAGAGCGAATGATAATCTCAATATTTTTCTCAGTTTCATCAGGCGTAATTGTTTTATTACTTTCTACATCATGATCCTCAGAATTGTTGGCCGAGTGATTCAATGGCTGATGAGCAATTAGCATCTGCATATGACTATTTATTCTTTCCTGCTGTAGTCTAATATTGTTTTCAATCATTTGTTGTTTGACGATGTATTGATCAAGAATAGCACTGAACTGTTTTTCTTGCTTCCCCAATATTTCCTGTTGCTGCTGCTTGATGACTTCCAAATTTTCCTCGTACTTTTTTAATTGCAAGGATATAAGTAAGAAGGACTCCTGTTGCTGCAACGATGCGTACGTATTTTGTAATTCCATGTTTATATGCTGCTGCTTTAAGGCCATTGGAATGTCTTCAGTCGATTTTTCAGGGGCTTGTGCTGACTTTTTCGTCTCAGTCTGGGGTTCCTCTCCTGCTGTTTTTTTCATTTCGGTCTCAGTATTGTCTTTAATTTGGCTCTCACTCTTTTTGCTAAATTCTGCATCGGGCTTGGTATATTCAGTCATTGACCCCCCCAGCCAGTCAGGTATAGCTAAAATACAAAATGATTATCACCTATTATTATTTTGATTGTGCCAGGAATGTAAAAATAAAATACTTAATGGATGTCAAAACAAATGAAAGGGTATAGGAAAGCAATTGCTGAACAACAAATAAATACATCATTTAGATACTAGTCGCGAAAAGTTGAGGTGTAGGTTCGCGAACATGTACATTATTATACATATTGTACTTGATTTTTTTAAAATTATTGATGAGTTCCATTTGCCTCCGCGCTCCCCACACATAAATCCTATTGAGCATAGTAGGTACATGATTCAGAGCTACAGCATTCCCAGGCAGCAGAGTCACGCCATTTTCCCGTGATATTTACGTGACCCATTACGTCGAAATCACCAATATAATAACGTTGATACGTAAAAATCACGACAATATGTCTCATCGAAATGACGTCATCTAAAGACGTCATTTTCACGTCAATCTAGATCATGTGTAGATGACTTGTTTTTATTATTTTTTTCGTCGTATAATTCATAATTGGGAGCATGGATGAAAGTTAGTCTTTGAGTTAATAAATAAACAGATTCTATAAACTAAACACTAAGAGAACTAAACACGTTATGAAAGTACTTTGTTGAACTCAAATCATTGCAGAACTACCTCAAATTCGCCATCTCGGAAACCTAAAATGATTCCACACTCAGTTTTTCACCTTTTTTGACATAGATTTTCCCATTGTGACCCAAATTTCAAAGCATTTTTTTATAATTGCGATTAAATGCGATAAAAAAATCTGGTGCTTTACCGTTTCTGATTTTATTTTTGTAACCTCTTTAACCCATCGCGACGGACGCCACTGGCTTGCAACTTTTTTTATTTTTCCCGGGCTCCCTGGGCTCGGTTTCAGGGGCTAAAATAGTAAAAACAAGTTGCAAATGAGTTATTTAATAAAAAATATATTGCTCCGAAAACGTTTACCCTGTTCTATTATCGCAAGAAAAACCATTTCATAACATTATAAATACTATTCATAGTTCATAGTTTTGTACTAGTTTTAGACTAAATAGTGTTGTCGTCAACAGATGGCTTATTCGTCAACAGATGGTTAATTCAAATATAATAACACTTTTATAGTATGGCCGAATAGTGGCCAACATCGGACTTAGAAGTCCTCCTCTTAATCTGCACTTTATGAGGTATGACTAATAATCAAAGCTAATATATAGTGCATATATACATACCTTTCTCTGAGCTGGTAGCAGTTTTAGCTGGAAATTCTGTAGAAGCCGGCTTTGAAGCAGGTAGTTTCGAATCTTTGCTGTAGAAGTCGCCAGATTGGTAATCGTCACCAAACAATCCTAAGGTGTCTTCGATAGCCGTGGAAGATCCTCTTCTCACTCTCCTCCTGTCTCTAGACGTACCTGATAGTAGACTAAAATTGGACATTGCATCTGTTGGTGTAGACGCTTCTTTCTGTGGACCAGACGGTTTAGGTACCGTATTGGCTTTACTGTCCTTCAATATATCTTCAAATGAAGTCACCTTTTTGTCTTTGGAAGTCGTTGGTCGCGAAGGTAAGATATCGTCAAGAAAATCAGTCTTCTTTGATTTTTTATCAAGTGTTGTTTCTAGCTCACCCAGCCAGTCATCATTTTTCTTTTGAGGTTTACTGGTATAATCTGGTTTGGCACGTTTTGTATTCACGTCCTGCTGTATTGTAGATTCATCGAAAGTAACGAAACTTTTTGGTTTGTTAAATATTTCAGGTGCTTTTTTTTCCGTTTCTACGTTTTCTTTGGCGGCCGAATCGGTGAGATTAAATAGATTCTCTAAGGACTTCTTTTCGGTCGTTTTTGAAGCGCTCGGACGCCTAGCTAGGGCTTTTGGTTCTTCAAAGAAACTGTCATCGCTACCTAGTGGATCGTCTAAATCAAAATTCATTTTCAATTACTTAACCTCGAGCAACCTTAGAACATGATTCTAACTGAAATTACTTTTTACTAAATACTGAAAACTCGACGACTGACAACAAATGTGTACTAAAAATATTTGTATTCGGGTTGCTAAGCAACACAATGTAACCCTTCAATAATAAGTCAGTGGTAGCCTAGGCTGCTTTCTCCCGGTCTAGCATATTATCAGAATATTATAATATATAACACCAGCGGTCATTATTTCTAAATCAATCCCTATTTATTATCGTCCATAACATAATTAGTAGCAAAATAAATAACAAAAAATAGCAAAATAAACAATATGGAATAACGGTCAATTTCAATAGATGGACTAGTATGTTATGAATAGACTTCTAAACCGCTCAATCGATTTTGATCAAGTTTGATTCCGATCGGATCAATTAATCGAATTTTCTTGGGCGTAGTAATGCACGCCGGATACCGCTTGGATATAAAAATAATACCGCCACATTTCTTTTGTTTCAAAAAAAAATGATTCTGAATCTGTCATTCGCCGTATATTTCCTTTTTTTTGCATTCTGTGTACACCCTACGAGTTTTTCGAGAAAGCTGAAAATAGTACTAAAAATAAAAGACTGATGACAGAATTAAAAATATGACCCTTTTTGTAATATTACCTAAAAAATTCAGAGTGACAGACTGCGTTGTTTTGGAGAAAGAAATTATTATTTTTAATATGTCATACATTGCATACTTGTTTTTTTTTGCATATTGTGTCTCTCCTACGGGTTTCTCAAAAAAACTGATGACAGAAATAAGAAGATCACCCTCTTATTAATATTGTTAGATATAAAGCAAATTTGATTAATTTTATTGCGACACAGTCAAACAGTGCGTTATTTCGTCACCCTTGACCGCAACTGTGTGAGCGTCGCGCCGCTCCATAACCCTTGGTTTCGCGCACGTTCGCTTCAACTCGAGTCATTCAAGGACACATGCTTACGTCAGAGAGCGGTAAATTTTAAATCTTCACTACGGATCTAACAATATTATCTAAAAAAATCAGAGTGACACACTTCGTTGTTTTAGAGAAAAAAAGAAAAAAATTGTTATTTTTAATATGGCTTCACCGCATATTTGTTTTTTTGTATAATGTGTCTCCTACGGATTTCCCAAAAAAACTCATGAGGGTACTAAAAAAACCATCCTCTTTTCACTATTATCCAAAAAAAAATCAGAGGGACACACACCTTGTTGCTTTTGAGAAAAAAATGTTATTCCTAATATGTGATGCACCGTCTATTAATTTATTTGCATATTCTGTCTCCTATGGGTTATTCGAAAAAAACTGCTGAGGACTAAAAATGCCACGCCCTTTTTAATAATGCGGCTATACCTATAATGAATTCAATGTGGCATACAGTTTTTTCTCTAACATGCTGAAAACAAGGCCAAAGATAGCATCGTCTTCTTAATATTTTTTTGTCACAGATAGTTCATCTATTGAAATTGACCGTTCCATATTTTTTATTTCGCTATTTATTGCTATTTATTTTGTTAATAATTTTGTTATAGACGATAATATATGCTCGATAGTTAGGTAAATTTATTTATGTCCTTAATGAACTGAGTGAGTGCTAAATAAAATAACAATAATCTTCCTAAAAAAAGGCAACGCGTAATTTGGGTCAGGGAGTACTTCTCGTTGAACATATGTGCAGAGAAAGTTTGATCTGGGTCGAATTGTGAATGTTTCACGGCTCTGTTAGATTTAGCAAATACTTATTTGAACTAATATTGTTTGTTAACTGGTGCCATTTTAAAGTGGATGCTGTCAAAATTGCGATATCCTTACTTGGACATCTATATATTTGTGGATGGTAAATCTGTAACAGAATTAATTGGCATTCGACCGTCGCGTTGCGTCTAAAGGATTTTTAAATACTGGTTGTTTGGTTTATATACAGGGTGATGCGCTAAAACTATGTTATTATTTAACTTCATTGTTATTTATTTTGATTTGGCCACATATCAAATCAGATACCCCACAGACACACCACCCTATCAACTGGAAAATATTTATTAAAGATAAGATAGGTAGGTATGTCAAAAATATTGCAATTCGTTGTACTAATTATAAACGGTATATAATATAGGTATTATAGCCTGCTCTGTGTATATATTATTTGTTTATGAAATTTAAATATTCGTGAATATTATATTAGTCATCATTATATATATGGGTATATATTCCATTATTCAACAGAAAGTGGTTGGCACAGTGAAAGTGATGTCATATTTTAAGTGTTTTTATGGGTATATCATTTAATAAACAATGATTAAGTAATACGTATATATTAAGGCATTTCACTATATAAATGTACAGTGGCCAGTCCAGTGGCTTGTCTATATATGGATATATCCTTCCTTCAGCAGCATACAAACTACATACATACCTACTACCATTGCTGTGTACACCTACAAGATTTTATGCTACATTCATTACACAAACATTCCATTATTATATATGTGCTGGTTCCGTACGAAACATATAATATATAATATGTTATACCCTGGTTCCGAAATAGTGATTCATCACCAGCATATGGACGGCTTAGGGAGATGAGGGGCGAAGGGAACGAAATTCCATAGGCGTATCATTTTAGAGGGGGCAGAATAAAAAATATATATATATTCAAGTTATTAACATTGAAGTGTACTTGTGATGTTTTTTTATTATCTTAAGAATATTCCTTCGTATACATTTTTGATCATTTTCAGTTCTCCTCCTGTCAAATTCGGTTGCTTACGATTGAAATTATTGGTTTTAGAACCACTACTACCCGCGTTCGTTCCTTCCGTCGCATTAAAACACTAAGCACGCGCGTATAACACAATATTATTAATTAATTTATATCGCGAATCAACCATACATAAGACAAAATGAAACGCCACTGTCGCGCCAAAACGTAATGCATGAAACAGCGCATGCGTCAATATATCCAAGGAAATCCCGCGTCTTTACCTTTGACCAATGAAACTTAATTTAATCTAGAACCGCCTAAAACTCACCAATGAGAGCGGTAGACCCGGTTACTAATGAGTTCTGCCCACCATTTCTATAGTGTACACAAATTTGCACACTAAGAAATTCTGTGATCCATTGCAAATAGGCAGGCCGTATTGTGATGGTGGTGTGATATTATGTATGAATCACTCCACATTATTTCGGCACCAGAGCTAATCATTTCTGTATATTGGGTGGATCATATTATATTATATCAACGTCAATTGCCAATTTATGAATGATTGCTTACACCGGGTGGGGCATAAAAGGGGCACGTATCTTTAACATTTTTTTGGATATTGTAAAGCAAGGAAGGTTAGTGCAATTTTGTAACGCTTCTGAATTTAAAAATAGCCTTCCTCGGTAGTTCCACGCTCACTCCGGGCCATAATCCTTAAAACCTTAAAACTCCCTTAACCCCATCAACCCTAAATTCCCTACATGGCTGCTTAATCCAACTGACCGCGCCCTACAGTCTGTATAAAATGTATACGAAGTTCACGGACCGCCTGCTAAATGAGTAATTATTGCTTTTGCCACATGTAATTCTCAAATTTCTCAATATTCAATTAAAATATCAAATTCCACAATACTATATAACAGTTGTATATATTATTTATGAATGTCATAAAATAATGATTGTGCATGCAATAATATAGTATATGCCATTTATGTCATTTTTACATTTACTTTGAAAATGAAAATTCCGAATAAACCTATATTTATATTATTTTTCCGTTTTCAAGTTGTGGCGGCTCTGTTTTGTACATATCTGTTTTGTACATATTTATTTTTTGTTTCTTGAAATACGGCTACTGGCGAAGCACCCATTAAAAAATGGGAATGCGCCGAAAGTAATAATACTTGTACTACTAATACTAATACTAATACGGGGGACTGCCTAGCCGCGAGACTTGGCCGGTAATATTTCGATCTTCCGAGTTAAGGAAGGCGGACGCCGGCTGGCGGCTTTTGGATGGGTGACCAGGCAGGCTTGTGGACGGGCTGCGGCAGTCCACCTGAGACCTGGGAATATTCAACGCTGCGAGCGTGTGGTCCCCGATAAATGGTATTGAGGACAGAGTGATAAATCTCGGTAACTCAGAACCATGCTATCATATATAAATTGTTAGAGACTTTTCCACCAAGCCACCCGTAATAAATAGGATGGTTTGAAGGAAAGAACTCTAAGTAAAAAAGGAGGAAAGTACAGCACTTAGTGGAGTGAAGACTCCGACCTACATACATACATAATATACCAATACTACTAATAAAACCTTCTACTTTCGACCCTCTAAAAAATGTCTACGCCCATGGCTAGCGCTGACATTACCTGTTTTGCCGCTCAGTGAACTTCGTATACAATTTATACAGACTGTACCTGCTATACGTGGACACATGTTTTGTTATTTGCTTTTGCTGTTTTATGGAAATGGGATTTGTATCGACATGGGATTTGTTTTGAAAACGATATACCTAATAGACTCAGTTCAGATGAAGAAAAATAAGTGTTTACAAATTATAATTTTTTGATATCCAACTCTATAGAACGTATGGACGATCGTAAATCACTGCCACATAAAAAATGGAAAATTTAAGAAAACAATTCTTAAATGGTTTTTCGGTTAAATCGGTATAAATTCATTAATACATTCCCGATATAAAAATATATTTTTATCAGTGGCAACTCGTCAGTGGAGGCAATGCCTCTTATGTAAACATTCAAAATACTTTTTTTATAAATTCACTTTTAAATCTATATATAATTCTAGTTTGTTAATTTCCACAGTATATTTACTGATAAATGAGTATGTATGATAAATGAGTATGTAAAAGTTCTCCGGCACTATTATGATTTGCTAATAAAATTACCTCTATATAAAGCTGCGACTTTAAACTAAATATTCAAATATTGCTACCCAGAATCATAAAATTGTAGGAAAACTTATTATACTTAATGTGATCGCCGACGAACGAGTCTGCTGGCATACGGAACGAAGGCTAAATGGCGAACTTATAGACATTTGCCGCAAAACATTATGTTACCATCGGTGTAACGATTGCATCCAGACTGCAACTGCAGATTGGTGCGAGACTGATTCTTGGACAACGACATTCAAGTTTTGCCTTGGCCATCCAGAAGTCTCGATGCCAATCCAATTGAAAAGGTTTGAGGAGGATCGATCAAGAAAATATCAGAAATTTTCGCCGGCAAAACAGAGAAGAACGTTGGCCGCTGTGAACGTTTGGGAAGATGTGGATGCAGATTACTGTCGAACGTTGGCTCATTCTATGCCAACACGATTAGATGCAGTAATTGCTAGCATGGGCGCCTTTCCAAAATTTCCCAAGATTATTTTTGATGAGATGAAGACCACATTATCCTAAGGACACTCGTAAAAATACATGTAAAAACAAAACTTTTATTCAGATTTAAACAGGTTAACAAAAAGTATTAAAAATTAAATTAAACAAAACATTATGACGTGTATAAATTTTTAATATATTGTTACGGATCGTCAGAAACGATTATGCATATTAGATTTAGGGAAACACTGCACAATCTGGCAACACCGCACTCGACGATGTGGCAACATCGCATATGAGGTGCCAGATACAACCCCTCAAGAGCTAAGTCTCAACCCTTTAGGACTTCAAATAACCGAGATACGCCCCTGGCCCCATTTAGAGCTCTTCGGAAATTACACTACGAAACAATGGTAAAAATAAATAATATGCAAGGAATCCAAAATCCAGGAGGGGGCGGCCGCCCCCCTTGTCCACATGTAACGACGCCCATGATTGCTCGCAATGGAGCATCGATTATATATTGATTTTTAAAGTGTTATTTGATTTTATTTGTTTGTTTATTTTATGTTTTAGATATATTTTAAAAATAAGAACTGCGCCCTTTTATGGGTTATGGCTTTAATCGAATATTTTTTCTAATACCGAATTATATTCTAAAATTTAAAAAAATATTTGTAAGAGCCAAAGAGCGATTTACTTTCAACTGCTCGCGAGTGAACTTCAAAATAAAAATCACCTTGAAAATCATTAAAAAAATTACTACTACTAGTTAAGTAGTACTAATAATTTAAAATTTGTAGGGAAAAGGGAAAGTTGAATGGATATTCCCATTTTTATATAAACAATTTGAAATATAATGAATTTTTTTGCTGAAAAATTGTGGTGCAAGAGTGCAAAATTTTATTTTCCGAGTCTGACCTTCAAGATAAAACAGTTATAAAGTTATGCGATTATTGAAAATCAGAATGTCAGTTGTTATCCAATAAAATATTTTTGTACCCTGAATATCGTTTGGTTATTTGATGTGCCTATTGTATGTTTTCACTTTTGCCATACCTATATCTATTAATTCGTTAATTTAACAAACCTTCCCTACCTACTCATTCCAGACGCCTGGATATAAAATCGTTAAATAACTTCATGTTTAGAAATACAGCCAAGCCGGACAGAACACTTTTCGATAACAGTCTTCATGTCTCCAACGTTTTTGTTAACCGGTTAGTATCAAGAAGTCTCGTCATCAAATTTCAATTGAACCATTGAAGGTAGAGTGAGCAAGACGCGATGAGAACAACAGAAACGTGAATATCTGACTCGCAGCTCGTCGGTTTGTTAGTTTGGTTCATAGTTCGGGCAAGTTAAGGTGGTATTTTGAGTGATTCTTCAAATTTTGTTAAAAATGGCAACAAACAGAGCAACCAAAAGCGGATTTGCAGCTGAAGCTCAAAGAAAGGTAAGCTTAGTAATAAATATGTATTACTTTAGTTATCCAAGTCCTCGTTTAATTGCGTGGAAACCGTTTCCATTAGCAGGTGGTTGTTCGGCGATTCTTTTTGATGACACGGTTCGTGTTATTGCAATTGTCTTTTGTTTGATAATTAATTATATTTCATTGTGTGTGATATTAATTCGTAAACCAACTTTTTTAACTAATTTCCCTCATTTCTATCAACCTATAAATACCTATTAAGTAGCCAAATGAGATTTCAACTTCAAATTATTAATCGCCGGTGAGTTAACTCAGAATTAGGATAGGTATATCTTGTGGGATTTAATTGAGTTTATGTGATTATGCTTAGCTTAGCTGCTACATGAAAATCTGGGTCATATAAAAATCGATAATACTGTTCACAACGGCCGTGTGTAGGAATTTCTTCGGTCTTTTAGAACAGGACTAAAACCCACCTAGCTATTCGAGTTTGGGTGTGTGGGTAAGTGTTTTTATTACAGGTAGTATTTACCCATCCATAAAATAGAGCTATTTATCATAGTTTATGATACCATATAGGTAGGTACCTGTAAAAATATAAAAATTTATGAAGATATAATATCGGGGAAAGTAAAATGCAACTGTACAGTAGTGTACATACATAAAACCTAGGTATTATACTTCATTGGCATTGCCGGTGGTACTTATTTTTGGACGATATAATAAAGAACATTGATCAAATGAATGTAATAAGGAGTAGGTAGGTACCTATAACAATCGTTTTCTAGAAAAACAATACCTAGTCCCGGAAAAGAAAAGTGGGTACCTCGGTATCTTATTTATCTATCTTTGGATAACCATTGATAAATGCGCCTGAAATATTTCTATTTAATATTTTCTTTGGCAGAACCTTGCCTAAAACCGTTTGACTAATTTTAGTGTTTCCTTAATTTCAGCAACAGAAACATTAGAAACCATGCCATTCAGGTTTTTGTTTGTAAAATACATACTATCATTTGAAAACAACTTATTATTTTTCCTCGGTATCTGAAAAATAAAAACCTGCATAATAATGTGTCGCGCGAAGCGGGGACATGTCATTGTGTTCGTCAATAATGGTCAATATATATAGTGATATCACAGGTTTCGGCGTTGTAGATAGGAATGTTCCATACGTTTTATAAAACAGGCTGGTCAATATACCTAGTTATTTAGCATTCTCATCATACTGATGACTAATATATGCAAACACTTCCTCTTGATAAAAAACGGAACAAGCGGGAGGAAATTAATTGTACTAATTATAAATGAAAACTTCAAATAAATTAAATTGAAATGTAGGTAGTGCGTATATTATTGTAGGTATTCTGAACTGATATTAAGGAAGCGGTACTTATTCAAGGATTTTTATCAGTTTTTATGACCTTATTCATCACTACTGAAATAGCAATCAGCTTCTCCATTGGAATCGTCAATAATTGTATTCATAATTTTGATAATTTTTTTACCTATATCGCTGTGTATAAAAGGACCACCAAATTCATCACAATACACGTACGGTACAAGTTAACTAGTCGAGTTTTGAGTTAGCAAATGTCCTTGCAAGTTAGAAGACACACATTTTATTATTTTGATTTATCTTCTTGGTCACACTGTTTTATAGTATACCAGGGTTCCATTGTTCCAGTTTATACTAGCCGGACGTCGCCAATTGATAAAGGACCTCATTTTACGGTAAACAGTCTTAATTTTCGGGATACCTATAATGAGTAGGTATATAATATGATAAAATAGAGTTGGATAGAAGATAAATAAAGTTTCTGCAAATTATTAAGAAACTACAATTTCAAATTTGGTACGGGTTTTTCACTTCAATAGTACAATAATTTTAATAGTACAATTTTTAGTACAATCGTAATAGTATCTTTTTCTCAGTACGACACATTTTTTGCTCAATATCCAGTGTAGAAACAGGGATGTGTTAGCCATTTTCTGCCTAGAAAAGGGCTAATTATACGCTAGTGAGGTTTCTATAAAAGAAATCTTTATTTTAATTGTCTATCTCGAAAACTAAGAACTTTTCGACCCTTGTTAAAGGGTCTTTTTTTACTTGAAAGTGTAGTCCTCTTATCTGTTAGTATAAACTGGAAGATCCTGTATATTTGGCCAAAGAAGCAAGGAAACTCATCATCTGGAGAATCTGCGGTTAATCATGTCCTGTTTTTTGCGTGAATTAACTTTTGTGACTCAAGGCCTCAGAATGATCGTAGAATAAAAATTGTAGATACCTGCTAAACCAATTATCAGTATGTATAAACATGTGTGTTAATTTTGGTATGTATTTGATACATGGTTTATTTATAGATACTTAACGCTTTTCGCTTTATGACAATGTATCTGTTTTATATTCAAAGAAGTCGGTAGCCCAAGGTTATAAGTGGTTACATGGTTAGGTATAAATTCAATGTAAATTCTGATCTGTCGGGAATCGGTCATGTAACGTACTTACAGTTGTATTCATTAAAAAAGCGTACAAGTATTAGAATGAGAGGCGAGCTTGTGTAAAACCGGCATGTCACATGTCATAGGTTGTCAGAAATCAAATCATTGGCATCGGGCCATCAGTGAAATAAATAATAAAAATTGAATTATGCATATTGAATTATAATTATATGTAAGTAACAGTTTTATAAAAATTCCAACAAAACAAAAAACAATAACAAGGACGTTCGTTATAAGTCGACTGGAATGTCTTTTCATCAGTAAAAACGACCATGTTCCAAAATTGAGGTTCGCGGTAAACATAGTTCATTGCAAAAATTACCCTTGACTGCCGCCGCAGCTGGACGATTTTCAAGTCAGATTCCTTGACCCTGCAGCTGGAGGTAGGTTGAGAGCCAGGAAATTCAGTATCAGTCACAGCATCCATCGCCGTTGCAAATGGATTATCTCTTAAGTATCCCAAAAAAGCAGCATCTTGTCCAGGTTTGGAAATTTTGGGACGATCTGAACTTTTCTCTTTAAGGAATGTTAAAGAGAATTAATTCGTGCTATAGCACGAATTGTCCATCTATCTTCGATTCTGGACACTATTTGAGCTTTTGCCAGTTCAGATAAATGACGAGGCATTTTTATTTATCTCCTGTCAAAGTTACTCAAACCCTTCCTCCATCTATCAAAAATAATAAAGCCAACGCCAATGCTTTGCATTTTTGACAACCTATGTCATGTGATAACAATAACCTCTAATAACAGTCATTTACATCGACCGGTTTTACACAAATATAATAAAGTTCGCCTCTCATTCTAATGTACGCTTTTTTAATGAATACAATTGTATGTACCTTCTTTTCATTTAATTAAATTATTCCCGTCGGTCATGGAGTTCTAATGAAATCCGTCTCGACCAACTGGTATCAGCTACCTACGCCAATAGAAATACCGAATTGATAGAAACATGTATGATCTCACACCAGACCATTAAATGGGTATCTCTACAGATATCATTAAATTTGTATATCAATTCAGTATTCATTTCATCATTATTTCGATATGCACTTAACAACACATGTTTAAAAATCAATACCTATCAATGTAAGGTACGGGACATATTATGCAAATAATTTTAAAGCATTTAACTAATATTAAATTTGACAGTCAGTGCCATAAAATAACTTAGGTAGATATGTACAGTAACTATATAGAGATATCTATATATCTTTATATAGTCACTGTATTTATATGTAGTAATAATAATAATAATATTTTATTTACCAAGAAGAGATACAAAATTGTACATAAATATGGCAAATCAAATATACAAATAAAAATAAAAAAATTAAATAACAAACAAACCGGGTTTTCAGGTTGTTTGTTCTTTGTAAAAATTAAGCCCTCCATTTACATCCCACCCTCTTACACCCTCTCATTTAAATAAACCTGACCCAGTACCCCAAGTTTCGGGCTTTGAAGTATTAATTGTTTGTTTTTCGGATAAGAAGTATTAATTTTTTTCGGCACAAATACTTTTAGACCTTGACAAGTGACAAAACTTCTATTTAAATTAATAATCATTAAATTAATGTATTTTAATTATTTGTTCTCTTGGAATAAGACGTTCAGTCTCAACTTGTTCAATTTATTATAAGTGAAATAAAGCTTTAATTCGCTTTAACAAGAGGGTTAGAAACACACTTTATCACTGAATTAAATAATTTATTGTTTGTATTTTATCAAATATAGTGAACGCTACGAAATAACGCTACTATATATTAATATATGTTATAAAATGAATCATGCTTACCTTTCTATGTAATTTAAGTATTTATTACAACGTAGATCCTTCGGCATATTGAAGAATGCGACGTCAGGGTTGTCGAACTTATTCATGTAACATGAACTGCAAATGCAATATGAGCCACGACTCACTTGCAGCACAAATTGTGCACTTGGCAGCGATAACTCCCTAAAGTACTCACGATGACGCCTAAACCCCCAAACATGATACCACCCAAAATATCCCTCCCTAAACTACATATATAATTCCTAATCCCCGCATAAGAAGTCGCAAAAAGACCCAAACATGATATAACCTAAACCCACTCCCTCATCCAGAGTCTAAACTATACGAACTATGTAAGCTATAACGCCCAAACAATAAATCATAATGTGGGACAGAAAAAAAATTATTTAAAAAAATATTTACAAAAATTACACAACTTACCAATAACAAATGAGCAATCAACAAATTTAACAAACAAAAAACCAAAAAACAGATAAAACAAAAACTAAAAAAAATCAAAACAGCGAAACAAAAAGAATTATAAATAAAAAATAATCAAAACCACCAATCCCAGGAAACCAAATAAAAAAACATGAGTAAGACCTAAATAAACAGAAAACAAATAGGTGGCTTAGAGGAACGCCAATAACGAAAACACTACAACCAGTACAAAGTATCATAAAAGGTAGAGTAAAAAAAGGCAAAGGGAGACTATACTGGATGATGATTGGCAGCGATCATATTATGATTACTGATTTTGAGGTTATGTATGATCATAAAGCACTATCGGTAATACCGGTAGGTATACGATGCGAAATTTTTTGGTTAACATTTCTCAATGGTCCCTGCGTTAAACAAATAGCTCTTTTTACACATTTGCACTTTTTCAGGAGTTTAACGGTAATAGATTTAATGAAACCAGGATTGCTTCTTCCAGAATAACTTCAAGAACTTCATGAAATTGAAATTTGTTTATTTTATAAGACAAAAAGCAACCTGGAGTAAGCAACGTTCCTTGTATACTTTTATTTTTAACAATATTCACTGATTCTAAGTATGATATTTTGACCTTTGGTTTTTTAATTGTCATGTACAAGAAAATATAATATTTATGCAAAACACTAAAAGGCCCTAGGTGAGTTGTAAATTTTGTATTTATTGTCTCTTCGAGATGCACTTCTAAAATTCATATTTTTATATGCAAAAATGCATTTTTCCAAAAGTAATTGATCAATTTAGTTCACAAAGTTTATAGACGCTCTCACGAATCGAACGCATAAAACCGCATTAAGATCCATCTAACTGCTCAACAAATCATAAGTTTTAGCTTTATTTCCTCGACTATAATGTCAATTAAAGATGAGAAAACCGTTTTGCTGAACCATCTCGTTCAATAAATTTATCAGAGCGAAATACCAGTTTTCATATTCTTAAATTGTTTGTTAGACAACACAACTGTTACCCAATAAATTGTCATTTCTTTTATTGTTTCTAATTAATTATGCACATAAACAATAATTGGACTTGATTTGAAATTATGTTATTCATTGAGTCTATTAAAAAAGAATATGAAATAATATATTTACACTCTATGTATAAGTTCGTTCCCATTCTAGACTTTAGTAAACCTATTTTTTAATTGTGACGCGCCTTTTAATTGAATTCAGCGCCAGCCATACTTTAATTCTGTTGCCACCAAATTAATTTTAACTAACCCAAAGTTATAATCAGTTATTTATCATTGGAAACCTCAAATATCTTTTTACGAGATCAAAGTAGATTCTTCTACGGTACTATTTATTTCATCATAATTTTTATATTTATAGCCAACTAGTTTCAACTTTCGCCATCATCAGGGATATAAGTGCATCGACAAAATAACAGACTATTAGAGCCAATAATCAGAAACATGTCATTATGGATTTTATAATCACCTGTTTTACCTCTACATGCTACATTTTTAACCCTGATGATGGTGTACACCGATACTACGAGTAATAGGTTATAAATCTAACAATGTTGTCGCAAAAGGTCTGTAGAATAATCCTTGGAAATATTATATCATTCTCCTTTATATTTATAACCTCGCGTCATTCAAAAAGCTTTTTAATCAGCAGCAAGTTTGTTAAAATCATTAGAAGTCAGCACCTGACTTTACTGGGTCTGGCCATACAGCTAATTAATATTTCGTCAATTATTTATCTAGTTAGTTGACCAGGCTTCTTTCTTGTCTTACCTGGAGCTCCAGAAGGTTGCTGCCATATGTTACAAAGTTAATAGAATGCCCTTTGGCATGGAAGTAACTATAAGTGTTTCTCCCAGAATCTGTATTTAATACTTTTCTATTTATAGTATTATTATTTACTGCACTTTCATCTTTAACTAGGTATGTTACGGTATTACTTAAGCCATGTTTTTATTTTTATGCGTTGGTACTTTTAGCTGTTTGCTGCTGCGCAAGAACGGTCACTGTATCGAACACTGTATCTAAGTTGTTCCACTTCGTTTGCCTTCTAGGTTCTTCAACCATGACCTTTACACAGTATTACTCCACGAAGCACATCAGGTTCCCAAGGTCATTAATAGATAGGGAGTTCGCTGACATAAAAAAATGAATTAAGTCATTTAAGTATTCTTTCTGACCCAGTAGTCTAGACCGTCTATAATAGGTCTTCCAGTAAAATATAATTTTCATATAATAAAATGCTAGCGTAGCTATGGGACTGAGGGCGCCTCTGGCATCTACTAATGGGTTTAGGGAAAAGTTTGTTTTACTAATCTTCCTAAAATAGTTTCTTTATCCATTTAAGTAAGGTTTTTTACGCGGTACATGGTACATAATCCATATAAGCGATAAGTAGTTTAACTTTACTTAAAAATGATGTCATCCCATGTTGTACATATACGAAACAATATTATGATGATCCATTATTAAATATTATGAAACTAATTCTGATATTTCAAACTTACTGCTCTCACCAGAAAAATAATAGTCAAAAGTAGCAAAATGAATGGCGTCAACCTTTATCATATGTTGTAATTGTAAATTCTTTTTTGGCAATCTCATTCATAATTTCATTTTTAAATGAACTTATTAATTATCATTGTAGTGCCATACTTCCCCTAATTTATCATTATGTATACAATTCCAACATAAATGAAAAAATAGTGTCAGTATACAAAACAAACATTAACTATAAACAAATCAATTAAGTTAAAATCAATAGCTTTCGTGTTTTTGTTTGATTGCTTGGATATTCGCAAAATATTTGATAGTCCTGAGTTTAATTTTTTAGTGTTTAAAAGTGTTAGTTGTTTTTTTCCAATGCCTAGTTGATTTGAATATAGGTCCTATCCGTCACAAACGTGTTTGATTATAAAGTGACATGTGATAAGTTATACGTGTTACATATTTACTAGCAGGGTGTTATATTTTTAAGTTAGCGCACCATCTGATGGATTTTTATATACTAGGATTACTAGGTATATGATCTATTTAAGATTTGATTTTGAGCACTACGAGCATTTTAAATTAAGGTACGTGTATAGGTATTAGGACACTTAACAATATCCTAAGATTTTAGAAGGAAACCTAACCAGCTTGTATGACCATATACTATATAGAAATAAATATTATATTCTACATGCACGTGACTAAACCCAGTGGAAAAGTACCAGTGGTGTTTTTTAATGCCGAATGTCTTGTACGAATAAATGAACGGATGCTAGTTAGAAATTCTAAGCTGTATAGTAAAATTATGCGTTATGACGTTATGAGCATGTTATGAATATAAAATAATCGGAACTCGAACACAATAATTAACAATTCATTTTAAATCTGTTACGATACGTTTCCATACATCGCACCGGTGTGAAATCCGGCAACTATATATTATTTATTTCCTAAATGTGTCTCCCTGCTGTCAAGACTCGAAACTTTTGGCAACGTAAATAATTGTAAATTTCATGTTTCCTCTCAAGTAACCACAATTTACAAGGAACATGTGCCGTCAATCTAGGGATATTTCTACGTTAGCAACACTGTTGATTCCAACTATAAATTAATTGCATGTTTTTCTATAATTTAAATAAATTAAATGACAGTTGATAAGTTGATATCATGTGAGGTTATGTTACATTTTATTTTTATTAATCCAAGTATTTCTAATGGTAATTTGTGAACTAAAACTGAAGGGACCTGTCTAAGAAGCCAGTACTTTGCCACAATACAATATTTGCCTGGCCTAGAACTGTTTGTTCACGGTAATATATCAGTTACATATAAACTATGTAGAATCAAATAAACAAAACAAATAAAATATGTAACATCTCGATAAGAAAATACCTCGCGGCCTCGTGCTGTCGACTTCCTTCTATGGATTATGGGTATAATTTACAAGTAAAAAAGTAAATAAGTCCAATTGCGTATATGTGGAGGAGGGGGGCGAAGGCTGTTAGTTACTATACTGTATCCAACGAGAGAATGGACTTGCACTCGAGCGAAAATTCGTCTGTTTTGGTCAGATCTCCGCCCCTTAGAACATTAGTTCAACGCCCTCAACGTCTTAATTGGCTCAGCAGGTAGCCAGGGCCGGCGCCTGGGTCCGATATCTACCTGGTACCTAATTATATACAGTACCTACTACTGCCTACCTATTCACAGTTTCTATTTGTAGTCTCGCAAGTACGGTTATTTTAGTTGTGTTGTTTACGGTTGTGAAATAAGTTTTAAATCTATTATAAGAATGGCAATATCATAAAATGTCTATTTTAGGAATATTTAGGGTTTATATTAAATAAATACTTTCATAACGCTCATACATTTATAATAAATTTATGTTAAATAAATAAAATGTTTTCATGTTTCCAAATAAAATTTATTTCACCTACTTACGAATTTATTTCATCGAATGACAGTCCTGCGTAGCTCGTTACAGAGCCCCTCCTCTTTAGTCGCCGATGCGCAAAGCAAGTCCATTCTCTCGTTGGATAGAGTATAGGTCTTTATAAATACCTACATAATAGAAAAAAATTACAATTTTTAAAATTGTTAGAGATGTATATTTTGTATATTCTTGATAAATTATACAGATAATGTCGTGCAATATCACAACAGTATAGGGAAAATATGTTATCTATGTTTATATAATGACAGCTGATAATTGATAGATCATTTATGCAAACGATTAAAGACCGTCAAGATAACGAATAAAACTATATTTTTAATAAACAGCCGATATGTTTTAAGCATAATCTGTAGACGCCTATTTATTTATACATTACAGCAGAACAATATATATATATATATATATATATATATATATATATATATATATATATATATATATATATATATATATATATATATATATTATATATATATATATATATATATATATTATATATATATATATATATATATATATATATATATATATATATATATATATATATATATATATATATATATATATATATATATATATATATATATATATATATATATATATATATATATATATATATATATATATATATATATATATATATATATATATATATATATATATATATATATATATATATATATATATATATATATATATATATATATATATATATATATATATATATATATATATATATATATATATATATATATATATATATATATATATATATATATATATAACTAGTTATTTAGGAGTTCACTTTTGTTGCGTTGTGACTCATGACACCTATCTTTATTTCGCACAATATGCATATATACATACATATATATATATATATATATATATATATATATATATATATATATATATATATATATATATATATATATATACATATGCACAATATGCATATATACATATATATATATATATATATATATATATATATATATATATATATATATATATATATATATATATATGTATGTATATATGCATATTGTGCGAAATAAAGATAGGTGTCATGAGTCACAACGCAACAAAAGTGAACTCCCTAAATAACTAGTTAATTATGTTGATTCGTAAGCATACCAGTGGCGTGTGGTGATATTTCAATTAAGGGAATACATTTTTAGAAATTCACCTATTTGCAATTTTTATCCTTTTTAGCGCAGCGTATCACTACAGATATTGACTTAAATTGGTGACATCGGTTGTTGCAACAGGGACATTTTTTAGGACCTAATTTAAATCATTACGCTAAGTGATTTTTGAAAAAAAAAATCATTGCCTATCATATTATTTATATCCATGTGTTCGTTCGTTCTAAACATTAAAAGCGCAAAAATAAATAATACTTACGTATTTTTGCGAAACTTCACGAAAAATAATTTTTCAATAATTAATTAGCGCAGATTGGTAGGAAATTTACTAAGGAATACATTATCTGTTGCAATATGTTGCAACTGATTTTGTAATCCGACTACTACGTAAAAAAAATGTTATAAGTGAAAGTTGTTTGAAAGAAAGAAATATGTTTTTTATTACTTTTTTAATAACAATCGAAGCACGGGCGTAGGATGGACGTAGTTATTTTCCTAACTAGTGTGGAAAGTGATACTTTCTCACACGAGTTGGGAACAATATTTTTTCAACGAATGCGTCTAAAATATTACATTCCGCTTAGCGTGAAGGAAGTGTATCATGGAGATGTAAATGGAAATGTCTTTTGGGATAAAAGCCCGAGTTGATAATGGCAATTAATTGCAAGTTGAGTACATACTATGATTTGTCCACGGCCATTATACATTTTTCCAGTTGATCTTTGTAGCCTGCCGTTGATTTTTAATTCGGCTGATTACCATTTGGGACAAGATAATTGTACGCACTATGTGATATTTCTAATCGTAAGTTTTAAGGCTCGTCCTTTCTCCGTCAGAAAAAGCTTTGTACGACTATTCGATACATACGCTATTTTACGTATTGTTTGTTACTACTGTCACAATTTCTAAATAAATTTAGTTGCAGTTGCACATATAATATGCAGTTGTTGTTTTCTCTTATGTTTTCTTGTTTTCCATCGCTTCTCCGTGATAAACAATAACCGCATAAACAATCAAACCTAATTGCAATGAATAATCTTCCACGCATTTACTGTAAAAGTTCCTGCCATCGCTATGATATTAATTAATATTGCTATATGGAATGCTGTTTTTGGATATTACAAACTTAAAATAATTTCGATAAGCATACGCCGCGCCGTTTCAATAATGAATTACAACGAAACCTTACAAATCAATGATGCAATAGTGTAATTTTGTTGTGGTTACTAAAACTGATAACATATTCAAGGCAGCCTTTTAAAATCACTATCACAGGAAATTAGATCATAATATGTTGTAGATGAGTGACACGTAACGGTTTTAATAAATAATGTAGTTCAGGTTTTAAACGATCTCCTGCAATATCACATCTGACCCAATACAATATTAAGATTGATGTGAAATAAATAGTTTCAAAGCATTGTTACTAAGCTTTATTACTACTATTGATGTAATTGATAATAATAGTAGGTACGTATACCACCTAATCCTAATACACTATGATGACTAGGCACTTATAATAAAACACACGAAATTGATTGACAAAATAAAGGTGGTTGGACTCGGGAGGATGGTGAAGAGTAAAATTTCTGCACGCATAGCTTCACTGATGCATCGGCTGCTGCATGCAACGGCTCGCGCTGGATGGGCCAGTCGCCTGCTTTATGCGGGCGCGGAAGCTATCGTTGGAGTAGGTTCGTTGTTTGCGGATATTTAACGTTGTTTGAGGATATTTAACTTTATTTTAGAGGATATTGAGGGTATCGTTGGAATAAGTTCTTTCTTTTTAAATTTGAGTTTCAACGGCTATCCTCTCTCTCCTCGCATGTCTCATGCCGAGGCAGCGAAATGGAAGACAATAATACGGATATAAACATGCAAATACCGTCAACTTGAATGTGTGCTATGTGTCTTCATGATAAAGGGGTTTGTCATCATTAAACTTCACAGATAAGCTTCAATTAATTACTATAGGCAAAACCGCCAATGAAAAATTTAACCACTGAAAATGAAAAACTGTGTTAGGCATTTTTATGCGAAAAAAATATTATGAACAATTTAAACGGTTAACAGGCTGTGCAAATATTAGTAAATTACTCTTTTGGCCATGTTTACTTTTTGAAAATTAAAAAGGTCTCTGGAATAAAAATGGTTTTTCCGATTTAAACAATTTGCATAAAGCTGTTAAAAGACAGGCAAGAAATAAAAGTCCATACCATCAATGTTGGCGCGTGCGTGATCAACGGAATTTTCTGAATCGAATCAGTTCAAGGCTATACAATATATTATCCAGTGCCGTTTCGTTAATAGGGGTTTATCCATAATCTATGAATTTTAGGTTGTTTTTAAAAATTGCTTCCCTTACTTAAAATTTCACCGCACGCCCCTGGTATACCTATAGGAGGTGGCTTCCCGTCCAGCCTGATAACATTTCAACGATACATTTTGCTAAATAATTTCATGAAAATACTATCAATCCCAAAACACGATTATTCCGCTAATTTGTTTCGGTTTTAAATTATACCTATGAAAATAAATATGAGATAATAATTAATACTATATTTAAAACACTACTTACTACCTTATCTATGTGGAAACAATTTATTATATATTGTTAGGTTTAGATTTATCGAAACAATTTAGATAACTTTGTGGTAACATTATTCTATAAAACATATAGATTATGTATTATAAATAAGATCGAAGTGTAAATTGCAAAAAGTCATGTTATAAATGTGCTTTTCTTAATAGTACCTGTTAGTTAGTTTAGTTAGTTAGATGTTCAAGCTTAGAATGAACATTCACGCAGTTATTTTTGCGCGAACCTGAAAATTCGAATTTTGATAATTTTGAAATCGTTGACCACAACTTTTCGCAGATAATAATTCTGGGCATTGTAATATTTTCTTGGTTTAATCGCTTCAGGAAAACTTCCTCTACAAGGTGTGGAACATGTGTAGATGAAACCTTGTACGTTTTTTTCAAATATATAGATACATTGATTACTTAAATAGTAGGTAAAGCAGAATCGTGGATATACCGCTATCCATTCGAAATTGCAAAGTATGTTGAGGATAAACTAAGGGGTCGATAAAAAATCATTTGCTAAAGTGCATGCATTTATGAAGGCAATTAGCAAGAATGGCGTATGGGAAATTCTCGATGGGAAATTTAAAAAAATTGTCTGCCGTTAGGAGGCGATAAATAGGTTTAGTTGTTACCAAAAAAAAGCCTATCGACAACTCGGTGGTCAGCTAGAGCTGATGCAACAAAGGCACACTCTTTGAGGGCTATTCAGAAATAAAGAATGGAATACAACAAATTATGGATGACATAGGTTAGTTAAATTCTACGAAAATACATGCATTTATATTCATAAAAAAATGATTGAATTGAAATGACTTGTGTGATGCTGTCATTTTGGAATCAATAATTAATTAAAAGGAACAAAATCAGCAAATGTCTGCATATAGAAGACATTGAAGTTCTAACAGCTACCAATTCATTTGTATGAATCTCTTTTGGGATATATACGATCTTAGAAAATAAGAAAAAAATATTTGTCGATGAAACGAGAACATGAAACTGAATTCAATGCCAAGGAACATATGATTTTTCACCTTTAACACATACTATTTAGTGTTTGAAAGAATATATTCAGTAATAATTATCCATTTCTCATTCTGACATGGGTTTATAATGTAGGCGTATACTTAATTAATGTTAATAATTAGGCGTGATAAAGGAGCGCATTAAAAATTATTGCCCCGAGCGCAAGAATGCCTTAATCCGTGTCTGCTAGTGCCCTTACAAAAATTTGCCAACCCAGGGAGACGCACGTAAATTAATATATGAGTGGGCGAACTAACTATAGATATCTAAGAATTTCAACGAATTTGGAACTAGGGACATATTGACATTGATATTACAGGAAGTGCGATATTCTTATACCTACCTATTCTTTTACATAAAGCATCTGCGCCACGTGGCTGTTTAATCATTTTAAGTTTATTAGGAAGTCAAACTGCCTGCACCTGTCATCCTGTACTTTATTTGCTAAAGTGGAACTTTAGTAGCCTTAACTGTTATTTTTTATATTTTATATATTACATAATTATATTTTAGGCGCAGTAATTAGGAATTTTGAGCACATTTTCGGATACAATGCTATTATGTGATTATTAAGGAGTTCATATTTTTAATTTGGGCATGACGTCAAAAGCACATGGCACTATTGTTTACGAAATGATAGACTCTTTGCTCTTCAAAATTTCATTTCAAACCTTGCTTAAATATATCGAATTAGGTTTAACAGTCCGATAACAGAGACATATAACTTTATATGTCATACAATGAGAATAGAAAAATTAATGATTCACCGTCACCATTTATACATTTGATTACCTATATACTGAAATGAATTATTTTAGAAATTAAACACGTTTTCGCGCGCTACTGGCTGCTGGAGCTCCTCAGCTATGACGTGCGATTTGTCTAAACGACAAAATTCACAAGCAGGACTCACATGTATGGGATAACAACTTATTGGTAGATGTATAATACTTTTTATATCTATAATATGTTCGAATATCGAAAGAACAAATATAAATAGTAAATTAGATAATTGTTATCATATGCCGGAAATTACTCATCAAAATAAGTGGATATGCGAACTGAAGTGCCCCAAGGGACCATCATCGGACCCCTCCTGTTTCAGGGGGTCAAATCAGTGAACATTTTAGGAACCACCAAAGCAAATAGTAGTAACATTTCCTTCTGCGAAGAAATCGACAATATAAATGTTTCAAATTATAAAAATCCTTCTTTGCTATCTTAAACTTAAAAATACTTAAAAATATAATATGTCAAAATCTACAATCTGCCGAAATAAACAGTTTTTGTCATGCAAAAACGAATCATTCGGATCTTATTTGACCTGCCCTTCAGAGAATCTTTTAGAAAACTCTTTACACAAAAAATATTATGACGGTGACGGGCATCTACATATTTAAAATATCAAAATATTAATTAAATACATATTTAATATATTAATAAATACAAATATAATACGAGCAAGTTCAGAAAATCTCCGCACTACACTGGTAGTTGCATATATAACAGACTACCAAATATAGTTACATCTGCTACAATTTAGGAATTTAAACAAAGATTTTTTAATCTACAACTATTTTTATCATTTAAAAAATGCATTCTATAACGTCAAAGAACCAGTTTAGTGGTGTTCCTACTATCCAGGATCTTCGCGTGCATCAGACCCGCCCAAAGCCACACCCACGACCTATACGTGCATTCCACCCGCACGGAGAAAACATGGGCGTGTTTTTTATTTATAGATAGTCCATCGGTGCCATAAAAACATTTCTGTCTAATTGAGACCACGTGGAAGAGACAGAATGAGTTTACGCAAGTTTGTCATACAGAACACGCAAGTATAAAGAGAAGTAAATGTATAGCGTACACAGTGGCAACGCGGAATTAATCTATTTCTTTCCAGTACACTATTTTGCCGTTTCTGTTCCCTTGTATCAGTTTACGATAAATAAAAATATTAATATATGAATGCGTCTCCCATAATCCCATATACTTGACTACTTAAATCGGCTTTATTTTTACAATACAATACTCAATATTCGGATTAATATTTTAATAAATACAAAGAAAATACGAGCAAGTTCAGAAAATATCCGCGCTGCCCTGGTAGTTACATTTATAATACATTCATGCTACACATTTAATCACTCACTATTTTTATAATTTAAATGCATTCTATAACATCAAAAAACAGTTTATAGTGGTGTCCCTCCTACCCACGTTCTTCGCGTGCATCACACCCGTCCCAAGCTACACCCACGACCTATACGTGGGCGTGTTCTTTTATTTATCGATGGTCCATCTATGCCATAAAAACATTTCGGTCTAAAGAGACAGAATGAGTTAACGCAAGTCCGTCATACGGAAAACGCAAGTAAAAGAGAGATAAATGTATAGATAGCATACACCGACTACAGTGGGAACGGGGTAGAATAAATCTATTTCTTTTCAGTACACTATTTTGCCGTTTCTGTTCCTTTGTATCAGTTTACGGTAAATAAAAATATTATTATTATTATATGAAAGCGTCTCCCATAATCCCATATACTTAACTACTTAAATCGGCTTTATTTTTACAATACCATTACCAAGATAATGAGAGATAAATATGATTCAGGAAAACGAGCAAAGGAAAATTGCCAGTCTGTCACGGTCTTGCAATAAGCACTATTCAGTATGGTGAGTACCGTTAATTTATTTGGGTGTGGTTTTATCGGTCACCATTTTAATGTGGTTTTGATTGTCAATAATCATATTTGTTCTCAGAGTATCTGTCACCCAACTATTCCAAAATAATTATTTATAAATTTATGTACAATCACCCGAAAACGTAAGTAGTCATCAAATAACTAGATTTGTACTCAGAATGATAGATCTCATCTCATTAGTCACTAAGTTATTAACACCAAACTATTCCAAAACGAGTATCTATAAATTTATATACAATCACCCGAAAACGTAATTAGTCATCAAATACTGGGAATTATATGATATATCTATCATCAACTTGTGAGATGGTTCTTGTGAAACACACTGGCAAGGTTGCAATCTAAAAATACTCTTGGGAAACTAACTGGTCCTCCTGGACAGACCTTATTCCATGCACACATATATTTAAGAATACGGACTTGTCAAAGGGGTTCTGAAGCATATTATTTGGTGACAGATCTATTATTTTGAGAATATAGTTATTGAGAAACTAACTGGTCCTCCTGGACAGACCTTATTATGCACACATATATTTAAGAATACGGACTTGTCAAAGAGGTTCTGAAGCATTTTATTTGGTGACAGACCTATTATTTTGAGAATATAGTTATTAATCCGAACATAAAACAGATTAATTGGACATAAGTTACCATGATTTGATTATTCATTTATTTTTGATATAAAATGTTATAAATTTGGATACATATATTTGGAGACACTTATGTTAATTGATATAAAAAATAATTTCTGGGAATGAATTTCATAATCAGAGGAAAACGAAATCCTCAAATACTGTGACAGATATTTATTATGGTGACAAAAACATGTGTATTCTCAATTTATTTTGTCTAATGTCAGCCAATATTAATGTTATACCGAGAGGTGTGTAGGTATATAAAACAAAAATTAAATTGCTGAGTTTATATTATTATTCTGACTGCATAGGTATATTATTTAGGCACGTATCAAACATGTGGACTGAATTTGAACGATTTGAATTATGTGTGCAGTGTGCACAACTGAAATGTCCAATATACTCGTAGATACAATTACCATAAAATGATACCACATGTACATATGCAGCCACATTATTGCGCTCTAAGGGCCAACGGTGGTAAACATATTTGATATAATTCACTTACAACTAATTAACAGATACACTTTTATGAAGTGTTTTAAGTATGAAGTAATTTTAAAATTGTTTCGATTGAGGTTATTATCCCTATTTTTTGGTTTCAGGTTAACGCAAAATACAGCGAGGAGCTAGCGAAGGAATCGTTAGAATGGATAAATTTAATTACCGGCGACCAATTAAATACCGCTGGCGATATGGACAACTTCTATGAAGTATTGAAAGATGGAACGCTGCTATGCAAGTACGTACGCATAAGTGGATAATGAGTCACACTTCCTTTTTTGTACATACATTTCAGTTATATCGTTATATGTTAAAATAAGCAATGACATCATTATCGGTTCTGGAATAATACCTTGAACTCTTACGAAATATTATCTATACTTATTCCAACGTGTTATTCTGTAACGGACAAAAATATTTTTATTTGTTTAAATCAATATCAACGAACAGTTGATATTGATTTATCTTTTATAGATCTACTGTGTATCGTTAAATACAAATAAATGTTTTACAAGTGCCTTATCTTGATGCTGGCATTGCTAAATGCAATCACAGGACAGTATTATTTTCTTACAATTTCAAAAAAAATTTAGAAATCACACCTATATACCCAGTGGGCCAAAAATTTTTGCACCTTTTTACGTTTGTCCTTGACTGTTTTCTTATCGATCGATTTTAATCAGCTTGTCGTTGCTAACAGAACAGAATGGACTATGGACAGAAAATTTTACATTGGCGGATTTTTAAAAATTTAAGATTGCAGCCGCGTCTGAAAATAGTTTTTTCTTCGTGCTAGTTATTTTTAAAACAAAAATGTCGAAATGGCTCATCCAATACAAGAAATCAATAAAATGGACCTTTCCCTACATTTTAAGACTCGTTGAGAAAAATCGGTCCATAGGTCCAAAAAAGTTACGGGCTAACGTGCAAAATTTTTGGCCCACCCGGTATAAAACTGCTGGGAATATCCTTGCGTTTTATTCCTTTACATATTCTACTCCAGGCATGGTCGATCGGATTCATGTTCGGAGACAAGGGTGTCCATTCCATTCGTTCAATATTGTGATCCTCAAAAAAACACGGTGCGATTCTACAAGGGCAAATCCCTAAGGGGGGAGAGGGGGGCACGTGACATAAATATTGAGAAATACGATAAAAAATGCCTCGCGTGTAAGTGTTAAAAAAATCGGCGATTAGGAGAACTCCAAGCCTTCGCAAGCATTCTGCCTTCTTCACTCTTCATTCAAACCTGGCATTTTGTACTAAACAGGCGCTAACTTTTCGGCAATCAAAGTAACAATTCACAAAAGTGACAAAGTGATAACCAGCAGACAAGAATAAGCTAGTGCGATTATTCCGCTTCTCGATACGTTGCATGGTTAAATACGAGAATATTCAGGTAGCGACGGATCTTCAAAAATATGCAGTTGTAATTTGGTTCCTACACCAACATCTATTCTTAACTCATGCAAGCAAGATGTTCATCTTGAAATTCAGAATGAACGGTTTGTTCGAACGCAATTTGACTGAAATGGAAGTATCAGATTTCGAGGTAATTTAAATTTGGGTAACTTTTAATGCAACCCTGTATATTGCATTTTTGTCTTGTGTAGATTATCGTCCTCGCGTCTTCTTGACTGAAGTTTTATCTCCAACGTAAGCCCTAGATTTTGAGAATTGGTTCATGAGTAAAAAAGTTATCACTGCCAGTTATCACCGTGTCAATAAAGGAAATAAGCGGAAAATTCAGGAAAATTATTTTCGTTGAAATGGGACCATAATGAGGACATTTTGCACCGTTTTATTTACCGCCCTGTAGAAACTTTATATGAAATATCTAATTTTAGAAAACAATGGAGTGTATTGGACGAAGGATTGGACTAGCTAACACTCAATACAGAAAAAAAACAGTACCTACTTCGTATAATAAGTGATACTGTCCAGAATCCAAATACACGTTATTAACTTCCAAACACAACAAGTCACAACTGTTTACAATGATAAATCACCATTGGAAACTGAACACTTTTAATTATTTGTAACTTGGTCTTGTTTCTAAGAACGTTTAAACCAAAACTGGCCACAATTCTGGAAACTTCTGGAAGCTTCCCAATTATTTCATGCGTTTCTAGATTGTTCTCAATTATTCCATGCCATTCTAGATCGTATACAGGAGGGGTTCTTATACTGCAACTATTCTAAATGGGACCAGGGGGCGTATCTCGGTTATTTGAAGTCCTAGAGGGCTGAGACTTCGCTGTAGGGGGGTTGTATCTGGCACCCCCAGATTTGCCAGATTGTGCAGATTTTCCCTAGACCTAGGGAATTTTCAGTATATCGTGTACAAATTGGTTCTGACGATTCCGTAACAATATTATAATGCTACTACTCACTACTACTCAACACAGTAATTAATTACTTTGTAGGAATAAATGCATACAAATAATAAGAAATAAACTAGAAATAGCTGTTCAAAATTATCGCACCACGTTAATATTTGCTAAAATTTGAGGTCTCATAACTTTTTTACTTTTAGTCCAATTTTGATAATATTTTTAGAATACTGTAGATAAAACGACTAATTTCAACTTGCATATCCAGTCTTTTGTTAACTGAGGACGGTTTAGATATTATACAGGGCTAACTAAAAGGTTGTTATATAACCCTAATTTTAAAACACTCGATGGAATAATTTCGTAGCCAAATTCTTTAAAAATACCAATTTTTGTTAAGAACCATTCCTTTCCTACATTTTGTTTTTTGGTCCATGTCTTTAGATACATTGGTTCATTTTTAAGAGCAAAATGAATTTGTCACCAACAGTTTACTGTTAATTTACTCTGCTGTTACAAGTGATATGTAAAACGTAGGCGGCGTATGTCAACCAAAAAACAATGATTGGGTGTATGCAATCTCATTTTGACACATTTTTAAAAACAATACGGTGTTGAGGAATATTCAGCAATTTAAAATAATGAATCGTGTGAGACATTTGACAGCATTGGAATGTGTAAGAGCGCAAACTTTGGTTGAAGAGGGTAGAAGTATGCGATATGTCTCTCGAATTCTGGGTGTTAACCATTCGACAACAAGTCGAATGTTAGAACGTCACAGGGCAACTGGTTCTCACTCCAGGAGACATGGGCAGGGTAGAAAAAGGGCGACGAATGTTAGGGATGACCATTTTCTCCACCAAAATGCTTTAAGAAATCGGAGAGTAACAAGTTCGCAATTGAAGAGTGAACTTGAGATGGTTAGAAATGTTCAAGTTTCTGCTCTTACTGTAAGGAGAAGACTACGGGAGGCAGGTTTGATCAGTAGAAGGCCCATAAAGGCACCAGAACTTACTAGGGCTCAGAAGGTAGCTCGCGTACGATTTGCACGAGCACATGAAAATTGGACTATCGATGACTGGAGGAAAGTCCTATTCTCCGATGAAACAAGAATAAGCCTAAAATCTTGTGATGGGCGGCAACGTGTGTATAGAAGACAAGGGGAAAGGGAAGCTGCCTTCAATTTCGTTCTAAACGAACCCTTTGGTCGTGACTCCAAAATGTTTTGGGCGGGTATTTCTTTCGATGGCCGTACGGAGTTAGTCCCTATTCATGCAAGGGCAATGAATGCGGAATACTATGTAGAGAACATTCTCCAGGAGCATGTAATGCCCTATGCTCCGTTTATTGGTCCTGATTTCATATTCATGCAAGATAATGCAAGACCACATGTAGCAAGAATTTGTGTTGAGTACTTGAATGAAGTCCATATTGATGTTCTGAACTGGCCAGCACGAAGCCCGGATTTAAATCCCATCGAACACCTATGGGACATCATTAAGAGAGCAGTGAGACGACGTCTACCAGCCCCACAGAACCTTCAACAGCTGGAACAGGTTACTCTTCACGAGTGGGATAATATTCCTCAACCCGTCATTCAAAACCTCATTAGAAGTATGCCACGGCGGATTCAGGCTGTAATCCGAGCTAGAGGTGGCAACACAACCTACTAGGGATCAGCTCACATAATTTCATTTCTTTGTTTTCTTGTTAATTAAAAAATGTTTCTTCTCACCCTGAAAGTTTTTTCAATTGGACCAAAAAACAAAATGTAGGAAAGGAATGGTTCTTAACAAAAATTGGTATTTTTAAAGAATTTGGTTACGAAATTATTCCACAGAGTGTTTTAAAATTAGGGTTATATAACAACCTTTTAGTTAGCCCTGTATAATACCTAAACCGTCCTCAGTTAACAAAAGACTGGATATGCAAGTTGAAATTAGTCGTTTTATCTACAGTATTCTAAAAAAATTTATCAAAATTGGACTAAAAGTAAAAAAGTTATGAGACCTCAAATTTTAGCAAATATTAACGTGGTGCGATAATTTTGAACAGCAGTTTATATGTATTAAATTATGTATTCAATGAAGAATTTAATAAGAAACTTTATTGTATCCTCTCTAAATTATGTAGATACATGGATAATATAATGAGACCAGATAACTGAACAATGCTCCATTTTTGATCTTAGAAATGATTGATTTATTATGATATAATCTTAAGGTACGGGTGTTATTAAAATCGCGAGAACATCACATACGAGTTACCAAGCAAACGCCAAAGTTTTGGTAGGTGTAAAAAGTAACACCAAGATGGCAAAACGTTGTGTGCCTCGGGAAAAAAGAATTACGTAAATTTAAATCAATGCAGTATATTGACTCTTAGATTGTAGCAACAGTATATTTTATAAAGAGGTTCAATAATGGATCGCAACTCGCATTGGAACACTCTGTTATTCGTGTTCTTTGTTATTTTATATTTAAATATGAGTTGCCGGTTGTTTTCGTGGGTATTTATCGTCCCTTTGGTCTCGCTATACAGTGAATCGGGAACCTTGGACACTCCCCACAATGCCCCACATCCTCGGGGTTCACTAAGGACGCGTATTCTGGTTGTTCCTATCGGCACACAAAGCAAAGTAAAGCTCCCTATATTTCACCATCAATATCGTTTATAAAGGGATTCAATAATAATGGTCCCACCACATAACCTTGGAAATCCCCAACATAAGCCTGGTCCTTCATATTTAATGTGGACTTAGACGAGCGTGTTTATTATTTTTTCTCTACTAGTATAAATACATCTCAAAGTTTGTTTACCTTCACGGCAGTAGATTTTTTTGTAAGGATCACTTCATAAATATCACTCTCTTGGTATAATTAGTACAAGAAGAACAACCCTTAGAGGGAAAATTTAGCAATTAATAAATATTTTGTAATGCATTAAATACTGATAATCGTTAATATCAAATTAAGCGTTATCGATGCCCTAATTAAAATTTATTAACGGTCGTAAAACAAGATTACATGTCATATAAATCATATCCCAGCGACTCTCAAAAGCGCCGAAGCAACGCGGTACCGTATTCTGCCCTCATAAAAATCCGCGGTACTGGTCTTAACACTAATAAAAAAATATTTGCTTTCAGATTAGTCAACACCATACAGCCGGGAATTGTGAAGAAAGTCAACAGCAGCGCCATGGCGTTCAAATGTATGGAAAATATAAACGCCTTTTTGGACGCTGCCAAACAGCTAGGAGTTCCTCCACAGGAAACCTTCCAAACCGTAGACTTGTGGGAAAGGCAGAACCTTAACTCAGTCGTAATCTGCCTGCAGTCCTTGGGAAGGAAGGTTCGTACTTTGTCATTTTTACAAGTCAAGAGCGTTGTTAAAACTATTTTTTATATCTATAGGCTGGCAATTACGGCAAGCCCAGTATTGGACCGAAAGAAGCAGAAAAGAACGAAAGGGCATTTTCCGACGAGAAACTTAAGGCCGGTCAGACCATTATCGGGCTTCAAATGGGAAGCAACAAAGGTGCCAATCAATCGGGGATTAACTTTGGGAACACAAGACATATGTAAATCGAAACTTTGTTACTGTCTTTTATATATTAAGTTTACCATTATTTATACAGTATAGGTTATTTTTTTAAAGAAGCGTGAAAGGCAAACTGTTTTTTGAAAAATTTATATTGAATTTATTATTATATATTAAAAATATATAACGAACATTCCTGTTAATTTACATATGAACAATAAATATATTTAAGTAATTTTTTTAATCCTAATTTCTTTCAGTTTCAGATATTATGGAAATGTCTTGTATGTTTCAGATACCGGAGGTTTTGTGGTTCTGGTACGAGAAAATTGTTTAGCTTTTTCCTAGTTAATAATATGGAAAAGTATGGTCGTTGCTTGTATGTAGATGACGATGCATAGGCCTGGTGTTTCTATTCACCCCGCAATCTGGGGCTCGAGTTGCAGCCTTGTGATCTATCCTTGTCTAATGCGTTTCAAATTATTGTCTGTACTTTCTCATTACCAGTCGGCATCAATTTGGTGAGACGAATTACATCTTCATAGATTATTGTATTTTCTATACTTCTTTCTATACCGTCTACAACCGATAAATGCCTAGGTAAATCCTATGTGATGTATTCCACTCCTAATCTCTAGGATACTATATTATCAATTATCATAATACTAGTTGCTAGTAAATCGCGTCTTGGTCTACCAACTTGCAAAGATTTGTCACCGACAATCAGTGGCGGCTCCTCGAGGTGGGCAGTGCCCACCGTAGGATTTAAGGTATAAATATAAAAAGAAAAAACAATAACAAAAAAATGTTTCAATTATCATGTAGAATGTTCAATATGTTTTAACACAATAGCATAACAGATTTTTAAAAGTCTTAAGTTATAAGTAAAAAGTATTAATCAGTAAAAGTATTAATCAGTATAAATTATTAATCAGTAATCAGATTCCGATTTAAATTTTGCGCGTTACGCATCCGAAATAAATTTTTAATAGGTACGATCTGTTTGCCCATAGCGCGAGGGAGGCCTGCTAATCATCGCTATGGGCCAGCCCGTAGATGGCAAGCAGGCCTGTATTAATTCGCGATATACGTTCGAGGTATACGCGGCGACGATTGTGCGAGCGAAACGGTAAACGGATGCCTAGGTTGTATCCAGCCTGAGACAGTCTGAGATGGGCTTGCCCGACCTGCGCCGGTCCACCGTCACTTTTCTGAAGCGGCAAAGTTAACTATTTGCTGAACTAATAATTTTTATCTTAAAACTTAATAATAAATATTAAATACCCCGGTTCTAGACGAAATTTTAAATCCGTACAATTGAAGTGATACGTAATTATAATAATAAAAACTTTATTATTATAAGTACCACTAAATTGTACGGGATTTAAAATTTGATCTAGTATTAGAACCACGGTATTTAATATTTATTAAAAACCAATTAATCGAAGTATTTATTATAACCTACCTATAGGTTAGGCGTGTACGAAACTAATTATTTTGCATATCGATATACCTACGAAAATAAAATCGCCCTTCATTCCTTAGCTATTCAGCTATGATTTTATATAATTATGTATCTAGTAATAGCTAACCTCTAATCTAAAATCTAAGAAGTAACAAAGCTAATAAGTAACGATAACCCATCAATCAAGTAGTGGGAAATATATTTTTTGATTTTTAATTAAAATAAGACTTCTTAAACCGACTTGAAGAGGAACTCAGTGCAGGCGCACCTGTTTCGTGCATTATTTTGTATATTATGCTACGGGCTTGCCAATCGGCGCGGTTTGAGCGATATAACGTCCACGATTCGCGCCCTTCAGCTTCAGCCCCTAATTAGTGATTGGTATTACAAAGTCATGTGATTAAGGATTCAGATTTCATTGTTTTCTCTTTTCAGTTTAGAGTTTAGATCACAGCTGTATTGTATTGCAGATACAAGATACAATACTGGGTAGAGTAGGTATGTGGATTTAGTTTTTCGTTCGATTTTTCGGCTTTTCGTCTTGTCGTTCGTGATTGACGTGATTTGATTAGGTACCTACTTACCTTACATATTTAAATATTTCTTATCCTATTCGTATTTTGTAATTTTTTGCGTTGTAATTTGCAGTTTAGCAAATTGTTTTGATGATAAAGCATTTATTCCCAGCCAGCTTGCAAGTCTACTTTCCTAATATGATAATAAATTCAAAGAATTTTTGGATGAATCTACTGTTTTTAGTGGTTTGTCGAAAACCATTAAAAATTATTTAATTGAAAGTATTAATGTAATTATATCCGAAGTGATTTCTTTCTGAACTCTGAACTTCCCGTTGGTTCTTGCTGAACTGTTTATTTTTGGAACGTTCTGATATACCGGCGAGCTATTCTTTTTTTTCAAACACACAAACTAATATCAAAAATTCAAGAAAAAGTTTATTGTTTTAAAATTCCAAAAGTAAATTGACAAACTAGAGTTAAATAAAAAAATCGAAATACGGCAAGGAAAATTAAAATTCGTTGAATCATTGATGGTAAATTCGACAAACGAAATGAAATACCTATTGGTTTATAAAAAATATTTAACAATCTAATAAAATAATATATTTTGTTTATTTCAATTTATTTATAACATCAGTAATTCGTGAATAAATATTATTTCAAAAAAGTTTGATACTTTTTCCAAAAATCATTTTTGTGAAACCCTGTAATTTTTTGTAAATGGATTTTTCATTGAAATTCTGAAGTGCCAGGAAAACGCGTGACCTTGAAACTGAAAATTTTTATTTTTGTGAAACCCTGTAATTTTTTGTAAATGGATTTTTCATTGAAATTCTGAAGTGCCAGGAAAACGCGTGACCTTGAAACTGAAAATTTTTTTTATGCCATTCATGCTTCGCGGACCAAATTTAATATCAATATTAAATTTGTCTGCCCTACCTGATGCTTTAGTCACGAGCCGCCACTGCCGACAATACCAAAGCCGAATTCTATACTCAATGAAAATTTTATTGTTTTATTACTTATTGATGATTAGATGAAAATTTTATAGATTAAGTATTTTTTGTCGCATGTGTCAAAAAATGACTTTTCTTGGTTAGTAACAATAGTGAAAGGTAGAACTACTTCAAGTAAAGGGCCTAGGCCTAGGCCATTGGGATGGGAATCCATTGATGTCAATGAATTCCATATAAAAATGTATTATTTTATGATATTGGTTTTCCAATATGGTTTATTTATATCTTTTGGGAAAATGGTTAAAATGGACAAAAAGTGATTTAGTCTAATTTGAATGCACGCCTTTTCATTTTTATATTTTTTTTGTCAATCTAATTTAAGGTTATAGCAGTCCATTTGAACCAAATTAGACCAGTAATAGCAATTTTTTAGATTCAAAAATTAAATTGCCTCTGAAAAAATCAAATGGGCTTAAAAAGCCCCCAAAATAGTTCTATCGTACTCAGAATTTTCTCAGTATTCCAAATATGCAATAATATACAGGGTGTTCCATTCAAAATTCCAAAGTTGAGGTCACTTCTGTCGAAACCGAAAGTCGAAAATTATTGGATGGGTCAAAATGAGTCTTTTTGGATTACCGCTGCAAACTTTCATTTGGATAGCTCAAAAATTGTGGAAGTGGCGGGGGTTTGGCCATGATCTGTGGTCACCTGGTATATAGGTATTACAGTGAGTATTATTACAAACTGGGGCGACACGCAGCGATTAGCTCCACCTATCCGCCATTAAGAGGCCAAATATTTGACGGGTTTGTATTATTAGCACAGGAATTTCAAATGTTTTGTTTAAAAGCGATTATTTTTGAGGAATTTTATGAAACATGATATTTTAAATTGGTGTTTTATGAAAAAGCCGAGTAACTGCGATAAAAAAAATTGATGTTTAGGACAGTTTGAAAAATTAATAATTATTTTATTATTATCTACACTAAGTATATAATGATGTTATTTTTCAAATGTTAGTTTGATATATAGATAAATGAGGGTCGCAAAGAGACTTACAGTTGCGTTACAGCATTTTTAGCTGCATTTTATAAAGAATATAGATATTATGGGTTTTGATAATGCTTGTTTTTAAAAAACATTTTTTTGTGATATTAAATGCTTATTTTAGTAAGCGAATATTGTTTATAACAATGCAGGCTAAAGACTAAAACCAAGATAATATGAGATATGTTACATTTTTTAACGTTTTACATAAGTTTTTTTCTTCTTTTTAGAGCAATTAAATAAAAACTTATTTTAAACAATGTTTTTTACTATTGACTTATTTTTTTAAAAATTTTTGCTAGGCCATCTAAAATTAGTCTCGATTAAATAATTATAAAATCGGACATATTTGGATGTCCCCCCCCCCCAAAGGGTGAGGAGCTGTCATCTTAAATTTGGAGTTGATGGAGTATGCAGAAGTTGGCCAAAAATTGAACTATAAGATTTGCCCTTCGTTGAGGGGGGGCAGTGCTTCCAATTTTATAATTTTCAAAATGGTACTGAAGATTCGTAATGCTTGAATCCAAAAACTTCTATATATCAGTTTTGAACGAAATCGGATAAATTTGGATGTTACCCCCCCCCTTCAACCCTCGAAAAGGGTGGGAGCTGTCCACTTAAAAATATCGTAATATTGTATTATCGACTCCAAAACTTCTATATATCAATTTTGAACTAAATCGGACATATTTGGATATGACCCCCTTCACCCCTTGAAATGGTGGGAGCTGTTATCTTAAAACTCTCGTTTATTAACTTTTTCATTACGTTTTCTGTAAAAAACTTTTTTATTAAAAATCCCTTTTTGGCTGAATATTGTTACTACAAAAATATTTAACTATATTTTTTCCCTTAATATGCAAAACTAAAAAAACTCCAAAATAGCAGAGCAACACAACAGTGTTTTACGTTTACACCACAACACTATATTTACAAGAAACTAAATTAATATCGATAATTACGTTCTTATAACGCAAAAACGAGATAATCCAAATACAAACCACAAGCTGATCAAAAGTAAACAAAGAAAATTCGCCTCTTAATGGCGGCCGTATACCATGTGACTACTTGACTAGTCAGGCGAATAAAAATCGATTGTCGCAAGTGTTTATAATAGCACTGGGTTTCTTTTGCGAGGTGACCATTCATGACCGGTTATAAGATAATGGTAACCATTGGTTTGTCATAGTTGTCAATTTTATACCACTTCCACTAGTTCATAACTACCGATATTTCGCAAAAACGAGGTGGATACTGGTTACTTACGTAGTTTTCAATTATCAAAATAATTGTGCCTTTGCTGCTTTAGATTAGATAATGAATGATAATAATTGGAATTCGTTATTATGTTTTGGATGAAATTGTATTTGGCGAAAATTAAAATATTTGTCCAAAATTTATTTATGACCACTGAAAATATGAAAATAATGTGTTAAATTCCACCCTAAGATGGTAAAACTAACAGTCAAATTTTCTCTTTCTCAAAAATAATAGTTCCAGTAAATAATAGTTCCAAATCCCTTCCAAATAATGTTGACGGAGTGAAGTGCGCTGAGTTGATAAATTTAATATTTTTGGTGACTAGAGTAGTTAATGAAACTGCAGTAGGTATACAAAACCTCAACTGTTTGCGTAGTCCGAAATAATTTAATAAGTATAACCTATAAAAACTGCTGTGAAATAACGTGGACAGTTCTTTAAAATTTACCCACCTGCTACAGTAGCCGCCACCCTAATAAAACACTTTTCAAAGGACACTTTTTGAGACACAGTGACATAATGGGACCTTCAAAAGAAATGATAAAATACGTCAATATTATTTACCAAGATAAATGTTACTGAAAGTGAGGTTAGATATCTTAAAAACATCTAATATCGCATTTTATAATGTTCTCAAACATATATTTAGCCGCAACTCAGAAATATGTATCAAAATGGCTGTAAATATTGTTCTCATTCATAAAAAGTAAAAAGATCTCATTTAAACGCATAAGAAACCAAAGTGAGAGCACGATACACACACAATCAGCGTGCAGGCTAGTGTGAAGTCAGGTGTGAGATGAGTCTGGTTACTCCATAACAGGGTACACAGTGTATCGTGCTTTCTCTGTCTCGCAATCTCCACAACAACGTCATATATGCGCTACATGCGCAAGCCAGACCAATTTTGGTTCGGCAGCCTGACATACCGTTGTCTTTGAATCATGAGTGAGAGGCATACTAAATTAGTTCTTAATTATTCCGCTCGGTGCGTATCGCTTATTATTCCGAATTGCTCTCAATGGTATACCTTTATCAAGGTTTCTTTAGAAACCTTTATTGTGTAATTTGGAAAGTCCATAGAGGTGAGATAATTCCCCAAAAAGTTGAAAAAGGTGAGAAAATCTATGACATTCTATGGGAATAGTTGCTGTTTTAATTATTTTCCTTGTTTGATGTTCTATTTTTAAAGTAGGATTTCTAGTGAGCCATTTATATGTATTAATGGTCTCAAATAATGTCAAATAATCTTACCGACAGCAAGAAATTTACAAAACTAAGTCAAAATATATACGCTGTATAACTAGAGTCATCATTAGTGTTCGCTGACAAATTCTGCTGAATCAGCTGAATAGTTATTTTTAGAGGATAATAGCCCTTCATAAGGACTAATTAAGTAGAATATTCAAATCTACGGTACGATGCAAAAAACATAAGACGGTTTTTAACTAATAAATCATGTTCGAACAAAGGAAATTGGCAGCAGTTCTCTTAGGGGTAGGTTAAATCTTATTTTTGAATAAGGTGGGGGAGGTTATATGGTTACATACCACCTGGCACCTCGTGGTGTTTGTTATATCGACCGAACTCGGTAGACAGAGCGCCGCCGCGTTTATCGAAGCTACGACTCGGCTCTCGAGTCAAGTGTCAGTAGAACCGCGTTCAGAGAGTCGGTTGCTACCTAAACGAGGGCTCTCGTGGCCACCCCGAAAGAATGGGGAATGGTATGAATAAGGCAAGTTGTCATTGCATTAATAAACACCTTAAGTAGCTTCATTACACGCAGATCTCTCGCTAACCTTTATTTAGGGCTGCACATAAAATGTTTTGCCGCCTCTCATTCAGTAAAGGCCATTTCTTGGGACAATCGAAAAAAGGTCTCGCATGATACGCAAAAATAAAGTCAAGTATGTTTACATGTATTATAATTTTTTTACAATGTATTATATTACTTTTTTTATATTTATCTGGGTAGGTATACCTTAATAATAATTGCCAATGACATTTTTGACAAAAATGCACGTTGCTTTTCTGGACTTTAATTTTGAATAGTAGCAACACTAGCAACTGGATATATTTGATGTATACTTCAAATACAATACACATCAGTCTTTAAAATGCACGTGTTTTGAGTCTTGATCCCATCCAATTAGGTACCTAAGTATATAAAATAAATAAATAAACTTTTTAGTGGAATTTACGTTCTTCCTTGATATGATTGATAGGTAGGTAGTAGGAATTTTATTAATTTTTTCATGCAACGTCGTTCTACCATTTTGGTATATTTAATATTCACTTAAATATAAAAATTGATATCAAGTATGTATACAATGTGTCCCATTTTTCATGGAGTCACCCTCATATCTCGCTCACCTGATATCCGAATAACTACGTATATAGATAAGTATGAGTCTTTAGACGTAACCACTTTCGAATCAGAGGCGTTCGATTCTGATGGAAAAAGGGGCTCCACTTAAAAAAAAGTTTTAGCGATTTTTTTAGAGAAAACTAGTATCATATTCTTAATCAACACTTTTAGAAACCCACGGGGTTCAAAAGTGTTAGGGATATGGGAGGGGGGCAAAAATATTTTTTTTCAATTTAAAATAATAACTGAAGCAAATATGGCGGGAAATTATTAGTTACGGACGACAAGGCATGTAACTTATAAAAAGTATTTGTTGAAACCATCTCAGACGATTCTGGGAACGTGGAATTTGGAAGAACCAATCCAAATTTGACTAAATGCTTATTTTTAAATTAAATACGTACCTACACATCTTTGAGTTAGTGTCTGAATCTGGAACATCTACCCGTATTCCTTCTCTTACATAATAACATATTTAAATGAAATAACAATTCATCGTCACTTTCTTCAGCCTCTCGGATCGCTGAACAGCCATTAATTATTCCGAGGGTTTTTACAGAGACTTTAAGCGTTGAATGAAATATTTAGACCACTAAGTACTTAACCTTTCCAGAGCCAGAGAACATTAATAAGCTTAACGTGATTTTATATCTCACATTACATGTCATCGTTATAGATTTAGGTATACCTCGAACGAAATCGCCAGTGATCAAATTATCATTTTACCTTTTGGAATGTATATTTTCGACAATACATATTAAAATGTTTATATATTGTTTTCTTTCTTTCGCTTTTAATTTTTTTTAACACAACAAGAAAATCAAATAGTAGGGGAGGCCGGGGCAGCGGGGACCACTTATGTTTATTATATATTATATATTATAGTATGTTTATTTACCATGTTAGAAACAAAAAAATATTGCATAACTTTATTACATAAGAAAACATTATTGCAATATAGTGAGAACGTGAGAAAAAATATTTTTAAACATTACCAAAGGAATTAATATTTATGATGTGTTACTTGGTCAAGCCCTGCCCCATCGCCAGAGGCAGGTAGGCCCATATAAAAACTAAAGAACTAAAAGGAAATTATTTTCATAATTAACATATAAGCACATCGTCGTCCTCGTCTGCTCCCGCACAAATTTCGTGAGCTGCTCACAGATTTGGCATCATATCCATCCTTCCCCTGGTCTGATGTCTTTGAAACAACTGTAACAAAAAATGCATATGCAATTCTCTTCCTCCTCGCTTTCACTGGTGCTCCTATCTTCCAGTTACCTTCATATTTCATAGGCCTTCATATATTTACTTGCTACGCTACCCTTACCCTTCTTTATAATATTCTTACATACTTCAATTACTCCAATATTAATGCTCATTACCCCAAATGTAGCTAAAAAGAAAAGTTACCGAATTAAGTGTTTTAAGCGCAATGACGGTTGGACATTTAGGTTAGGTTCGTAGTTATTTTAATGCACCTCATTACTGTAGTAGTAATTTTTCATAATAATCCACAAGTGTCTTTGTAGTAAGCACATTCTCACTAAAGAAAATTACATCAACTTACCTTAAAAACTAATTTTTTCTATTAAACTTCTCAGAAACGAAGGAACAACTGACGCTGTCAATATAGTACTGATCCGACTACTATCCTAACCAGTGTCAAATTGCGCGGGAAATTTAGAAAGTTCTCAAATTACCCCGGTGGTCCTCGCTGCCCCGGCCTCCCCTATATAATTAAATGCCAAGTGTGCTGATAATTTATTTGACGTTTATCTGAAATAATTTAATTTCTTGTAGTTTTTTCGCTTCATGTGATTTCCAAAATGAACAGGCTTGGTAACAACGACTCAAGTACCTACAATTCGCGAAGAAGTAGCAAATTCAACTTCAAGTAATACAAAAAGATGCCATAAGTAAAATTGGACTAGTTGATTGTTCTTGTTGAAATAAAATCATGGTTTTTTGACGTTTATCTGACATAAATATTGTCGCTAGAATACTCTGTTCCCTCTCATTTGACGTAAATATTGTCAGTATAATATACTATTGCATAGGCTGAATTACATTTGTGAAAAACGATTAGTTAAATTTTCACCTAAACAATGTTTGTCGACGGATTTTTTTCACTGAAGAGTGATTGTTTTGGTTTTTTGTGCATTGACGATTAAATTATTGCAATATTCAAATGTTATTCTTTTTTACTTGTGGTAAAAGAAACCATTATTACATTGGGACCCATGTTGGCATTTCCCCGGTGAGCCTCAACAGACCAATCCGGTCCTGGCTAGTGGGTTCATATACCAAATAATATAAGTCCAATAGTATTCGTTATAAAACTGTTTTTACGTAACTTTTCCAATATGTGATATTTGATGGATAATAAAGGTACTATTATTATTATAATGGCGAAGTTATTCTTTCAGTTAACCAAACCCTGCCTATTAAATTGGCAAACCCCCAACGTATTATTGAATATTTCATTATAAATAAATTTCTAATATGTAGCACGATATCGTGATGGCGAACGTTTTAGTTGAGGAGTAGTTCTTAGATTTATGAGCTATCTTGATGAGTTCCCAATATGTCCGAACATTTTGATGTACCTACCTAATCTTATGCTGTATAGTAATAAGATAGATACTTCCGCGGTTGATTTTTAATAACCACTTCCATTTCAAACAAAAGTTCTAGGTATAGATAATTACTTCGGAGTACTTACTGAAAATGTATGACAACAACGTATTTTATTCAGCTTTCCCGGTAATGGACGAGGAATAAAAATCAATCGTCAATTGCAATTGATTCGTGTATTTATCTAATCTGTTATCAATTTTCGCGACCTAACAATAACATCGAAGGTGATTTTTTTGTTGTAACATGCGGAATTTTCCTGTACTGCATCAAAACTACATGTACCTTTTGAGTAAATAGCATAGTGATTTGGAGCTGGATGTTGTGAAGCTGTGATTCTGCAACTAGCACAATTAAGGCTTTAAAAAATATATTCGTCTTAGTCGAATTACCTATGTTCCGTGATCAGCAAAGAAATAATTTTGTTAGCCCAATACTTACAAAAATAGATAAATAAATTTCGATAGTTGATTTTGCCGTAATATTTTTCATTGCAAAGGCCATCGAATATAAACCTACCAAAATTATAAAATGGACACAAGACAAAATTGAACTATCTGGAAAGATTTACTAAAAATTAGGAGCTTAAAAGGATTAGCTACTCTCGTTATTTTAATACTAAAACAATTTAGTTATTTAGTTACCTATTTATGGAATATCTTTATCGATTGCCTGTCCAGATCTGTCCAGATCCAGATCAGATTTTAGTTGTACCTAAATGACATGAAACATTTAAAATATATGTCCTAGGTGTCTGTGGAATACTCGCGATCCATCGCATTAATATGATGAAGAAAATGTCCATTTAATAAATATTAAATATCGATACTTTATACTGTGGTAAAACTACATTAGGTACCTATTTTTAAACCCACTAGAAATACCGTGTTTCATTTTTACTACCATTATATTTCTTTGTGTATTTGGTTAACATTAAACACATCGGCTTCTTTAAAACTATTTTTATCCAACAGACACTTATACACTAATTATTGCCAGACATACATACAATTAAAGGGAGAAATAATATATATGAATAACATATATGACGTATAACTCGTGAGTTATAAGTCATAACAAACTATAGTGAGTTATGACCATACAGTGGTGACTTATGACTTTTGGCTTATGACACTTGTGTCTTGGTCTTCAAAAAGCTTAGAAGTTTCGCAAATTTAGAAATATCATGTGTTTGTAAATCTGAAGAGTTAACTTAAGCATTGAATATTTGATTCATAATGATGATGCAACAAATTTCTTCAAGTAGTTTTATTTTTTTACACTTTTTTACACTTTTTATACACTTTTATTTATACCTTTCGCATGCTTGACTTTCATCCAGTCTTCAAACGCCTTGAACTCCTTATCGCAAGAGACACGAGATTTTTCCGGCAAAATTTGAAAGCCGCCTCCATATCATCAATAATCTCTTCTTCCTGGTCCATTTTTGTTTAAAAACTGGTTTATACTATCAAAAATTAATTATTTATCGTCAGCAAATTAATATATAACTAAAAGTCGCCTGAACGACAATGCTGTTTTCACTTCAAAAATGCTAGAACATACCTGAGTACGAAATATTATCGCTATTGGTAAGACGCAGCAAGCGTCAATTTTGTGATCTTAAACACACACTTCTTCTCATGTTGTTATGTTCTTATGTTGATGAATAACGTCCTATACATACACAGCAAATTCTGTCACATTTACATATGTACACACATGTATGATATTAAATTACGTTCAATTAAAAATAATGATTTATTCTCAGTGTAAAACAAAGTAAAATTTTAAAATATATAATGTAACCGTCCGCCTATACATCGCATGCACCCGTTAATACACGTTGACCGTACGCGTGTGACAGAGGCTTCAGGCAACCGGCGCTAGATGCCGCCCCACTATATGTCGCTCCAAGATACCTACTCACATTTAGCAAGTACTGCGACGGCAGTCGATTCGATCCATGATACTAAGACTACAAGATATGCTAACGCGCATGCGATCCCCTATCTCTCTCCCTCTGCTGACGTCATTCCGTGACAAATTTCAAATATTCAAATTTGACACATCTTTAAAATACATTATTTTATAAGTTTAAATACGTTATTTTAATTATTTTGGTCATTTGTGATTGTGATAAACAATGGTGTACTGTGCAATGAAGGGTTGTACCAGTAACAATAATAAAAAAAGTAAAAATTCTTCCAGTACATATCGATACTTTAGTTTTCCAACTGCAGCAGATTTGCAAATTATGGGTGCAAAAGTGCTACCAAACGCATGATTTTAATATTAAAAATGCTAGAATAGGTTCGAAGCATTTTTCTGAATATAATTTTCATGTTAAAGAAAAATTATTGCAATTGCCCAAAAATAAGTGGAAGTTGAAAGATAATGCTGTACGTTCACGTCTTTGCCTTTTACTTTTTTCTTTAATTTTGAATTATGAATGACATAATTATATTAATAAATAATAATTAAGAGTATGAAATATATACGTTATAAAAGAAAATCTTAGCTAAAGGCTAAAGATGCCAAATAAATCTTAGGTTATGGCTATGTCAAAACTTATCTTTCGTGCGGTTGTGTGTACATGCTAAATTGATGCCTGCTCTAAATAGTAAAAAAACTGCACTATGTACGAATAATAATTATTGTACGAATTTAATCAGCAAAATAAATTTAACACTAAAAAATCCAAATACCAAACAAACAACATCCGACATCTGCAAAATCAGAACAGCAACACGACACGGGAAGAAAATAAAAAATAACCGAAGCTAAAATGGCGCGTATGTTTAAAGTAAATGTGAATATTATTACACTCGGGAGTAGTTTCCATAAACACCAAAACACTTTCACTTCGCTCGACGCGCATTTCGCCAACCAAGTTGGCATCATACGGAGACGATTAAAACTGACAATTAAAATAAAATCAGTTTTAACCGTCTCCGGATGATGCCAACTTGGTTAGCGAAACGCGCGTCGAGCGAAATGAAAGTGTTTGTGAAAATTACTCTGAGTGTTATAATTACATCAAAGGTTTCAACCCTATCCAGTATGTGAATATTATTAGTTATTTTGTGACGGTTTTGATAATTAATTATATAAAATAAACTAATGTATATCTATATCTATCTATCTATATATCTATCTATCTATATATCTATCTATATATAAAATTACTAAAATATAAGTAATTTTTATAGGTATTTAAGGTATTTACCCGTTCACTTGCTTTAACTGCACTTGCTTTAAAGATCCCGTGCAGTTATAGAGAAGTAAAGGTCTAATGCCGTAATTACTAATTAATGTACAGGTTCTTTACAAACAATCCTTCTACTAATTGCCATTCCAGTTCAAGGATTATAGACGTGGATAGTCATTGATCCCAGTTCGTGCCGTAGTAGATCTTTGACGGCAAAGTACCAACTCCCAGCTCTCCGACACCAGCTATTTGCCAGTGTTCGGGGTACAGGGTACAGGCCGTCTAATGAGCGGGAATATCATGTTGGTTGGGTTGTCTTGTTCTTTTGTGTACCTACCTATACAGGGCATTTAATAACTTGGGAGATTATTTTTAACTCATGATAATATATTATGCTAAAAGTAAACGCTTAAAAAAAATAAACCTAATGAAAGTGCTTTAATAACCGAGAAAACATAAAATATAAAATGTTTCTCAAGTTCGTAAACACCCTGTATACTTAAACAATGCCCAAAATAGTTATAACAGTCGGATCATAATGAAACTTTATAATGAAACCATGTTAAACGCTTTCGTCTCCATATAACGCCATACGTTTTTGTCACGGAGTGACGTCATGCGCAAGTTTGTTCAAAACGCGTTTCCCAAGTGATCATATCTTGTACTCTTAGTATCATGGATTCGATCAGAGACAACCAAGAAACGCGCAAGCTCATCAGCAAATTTGTTCTTTTGTTCAAGAAAATAATAGATTTGACCTGTCCTTATTCTTAAAATACAATCAACGCATCTTTGTCTTACATTGATAAACGTAAACGCAGATGGAGCTACCAACGCTGCAAAACTGTCAGTAAAGTTGTGATGCCGCCATCTTAGGTTTGTTCCATTTAAGTGTTTGTTTACGTATTATTATTGATTGTTTTTGTATAGTTATTCATATTTTTTCGTCATTTTGTGCGGAGTTTTGTGTGGATTAATTGACTGCAACGTATATATTTTTTAAAACAACAGTTATGTGATTAATTTCACAATTTTTCTGTTTTTTCTTTATCTTCGTATTTTGTGAACATTATTTACATTGTTTGGACTAGCATTTATAGTAGTGTAAATATAATATTAAGTGATCGTTTTGTTTGACAATCGTCGCATTTTGTGAATATACGTATTATTTTTATAATCGGACTTGCAGCCATTGCAATATAAACAATAAACATGCCATCAAAGTGCCTTATTTGTGGGTACCTATAGTGCAGATGAAGTAGAGAAAATGCATCGTTTTCCAATAAATGGCCAAAAGTAAGTTTTTCCTACAAAATTTCATTGTATATTTATGTAAATAAAAATTTTCACACTCCTTTAGGTCTAATCTTTGGCAAGACATGATGGGAATGAAACACAAGCCTGGCGTATCCCTTAAGAACTATTGGATTTGCAGTCATAACATCAACAATTTCATAATACTTAACTTGGTAACATAATAAGTTAGTTATCATAACATAATAGTTATTATTGATTTTTTTAGGCCAGAATGACCGCTGGAGGTCTTTTTTGTTTGTTTTTCATCAATAAATGATTTATTTTCATTGTTGTGTTTCATTTATTCGATACAAAATAAAATAAAATAATTATTGGAAGACAGTCGGCCAGTTTTATATTGGGAATACAAAATTTGCATGGACTTGCTCGTCTCTTGGTTGTCTCTGATTCGATGCATCCCAATTCAATTCGATACAGAGCGGAAAACAATTGGACGATAACCCGACCAGACGGAACCTCCTGATATATTGTTATAAGTTTATAAGTATATCTCTCTCGCTTAGTCAATGAGTGGACTGAGGGTTGCATAGACGAACGTGAGAGCTCAGTCTCATTCAATACCCACAAACTCTCTACTGTCTCGCTCGGAGGACTGATCCTCTCTCACTTAATCGACTCGAGCCGACTTTACCCGAAAGAGCGTTACATAGCCGAGCCTGACGCGTGACGACCCGGTCTCATTCAACACCCACAAAAATAAAAGTGCTGAGCGCGCCTAAAGAAGTTTTCACTTCAAAAAAACATCCATAGCAACATAAAATCACCTCGATAGATTGAATTTTGGTCGATCATAGGGTATTCTGGTGGCAGTGGTGGCGGTTTTTCCAGGTTTTCTAGGATAAATTTACCTATTTATGAAGTCGTCCACCAGAATCCAAAATTTTGACCGCGAGGCAGTGCTGTTGGATAAAATTTTGTATGGCACTCATGCCATAATTAGCCTAAACATTTCCCAGCGTGACTGATATAGAACATAACACACTTGTACCATAAATAACTATTTATATTTGTGATAATGTATCAAATTCACGACAGTCTAAAACATCCATTTCTATTTCAGGTGCTACCGGGCTTGTATGTCGGAAACTACAGAGACTCGAAGGATTCTTCACAATTATCTAAATATAATATAACGCATATACTTGCAATCCACGACACAGCAAGAAGGATACACTCTGTAAGAACATACCTATGTATTTGAATTTTTATTTAAATATCTTAAAATTATATACAATAATGCAACTACCTAAATTAATGACAGAGCGCCAGGGGAGGTATCTGTTTTTTTTAACCACAATCATAATAACATTTTAATGTTTACAATTTGTTATGCCTAAGGTTTATATTAGCATTTGGAAATATAACATAAAATTAGTTAGTTTCATTATTGTATGTCATTTTAAGAGTGGGTATTGACTGAGAATGCGTTTCACGTGACCCGCCCCACAAATGTGATCAGTGTCACGTGAAGTTACGCAGCCTGTCCCCCTGTCCTGATGGGCCCCACCGGCACAGCCTTGCTTCTGCCTTTCGTCGCCGGTGTGTATTATTACCCAAGAAGCGACCAGCACATTTAGGTAGAGCGCGGTCTCGAGCTTTACTATTTCTGTTAGTAAATAATGTATATATAGGCAGCTCGTATTGTCATATCGATCAGATTTCACGATTTCAGATAGATTGTGATAACTTTCACCACTCCAAAATTCATACATTTTATTTATGCAATCAAAATTCAAGGCCAAGAAATATGTCCTGTTATATTTCTGAAAATGTAAAATAGTAAGGGAAAATAGGCAAATTTATGTGGAATAGAAGAAAAAAAGACATATCAAAAAAGTTCACACGGTAAGATTCATCCCTATCTCACCCGTTTAAGGACAACGCAGTGGTTTTTTTAGAATATCTTTTAAACGCTTTATACTAGGGAAAAACATAAATATAGGAAAAGGTTTGTCACAAAATTCTCCACAAAAAAGATTGTGTTATGTATTGATATATTTATTACTTTTTATGTTATTAAATCGTAGGTTTAAACAACAACGACAGTCTGATTATATTAAATACGTTACTTAATGGAACATAACGTAGCCCGATAATATTGATAAAGTTGGGTATTCGTACAATGTCACCATAAATTGCGTTTGCAGTACCTTGTCGTAATGACTCATACCCTCTGTCTTCGTCTCCCGCAGTTATAACAAAGCCATTGTCTTTTGTCTTGGCCATTGAAACGCCATCCATCACCATCACTCATTTGTCTCCCAAACTGAGTATATGTTTACATAAACAGTGGCTATGCACAACAGACTGCATTAATTCTTCCAATATAGCAATGACTCAAACGAGCGAAATCAAGTAGGTATAGTTCTCTGTACTTTAAGATTTCCGAGTGTCACAATTTGTTTTCAGTATACAGTCGGCTAACATCAAAAGCTTGTTATAATTGTTTGTTTATCCTTTACTCTTTGCCGCCAGCCGCCTGAACTGTGACACTCGGTAAACTAAAACTCCAGTCCACTATACCAGACAAGATCGATTAAATTAGATAGGTTGCCTCGTAACTTACAATCCGACCACGCGACGTCATCTTTGTATAAATATTTCTAATATAATTTATTATATTGTCCTATCAAAAGTGAAAAACGCTGAGAAACTTGAAAATAAACTGTCAGACGTCTGCCAAAATACAAAGGTGACATCACATTTCTCCCTGCCGGATCCCCCCGCAAAAGTTACGGGGCAACCTATCTAATTTAATCACGCTTGGGTACCAGGTACATCAGACTCTAGGGCTAGGGGCTCTAATATGGTTATTATACTCTCATTATTATTATTACACTGATTACACATTGAGTATATTATAGTGGATAACTACTGCAGAGCCATCTATTTATATATACACGTACTCGTCATTTATAAAATGTAGCGATTCATATTTGAAACCATTGTTTCAAGGTTTCAAGTTCAGGATGAACGTGTTTACAAAGCCCTCCATCTGTTATTTCCGTTCTCTTTTGGACCTATTCTGAAAACACCAGTTACATTCCAATAAATCGGTTTCCTTCATTCCTTCTTGACATGCTGCAAACATAGCTAGCTTAGCTCTGTTTCTGTTTGTTGACCTAGTTATGAGAATTATTCGCGTTTGGGTATAAACATATCTGTTTTCTGTGGGTATAAATTGCGGCTTATATTATTTGCTACTTAGAAAAGTATCTTTTTTAGTCTAATTTTGATTGGCCATATAGAATAGAATGGGTTCATTAAAGTCAATGAAAAAGAAACCTTTTAGTGGAAACTCGAGTGGAAATTAATAATTAATTATTCCGCTACTAAATGAGGAGTAGAAACTTAAGTAAATATTTTTTTACAACTTACAGAATCCATTATTTAATCCATTTCTCTAATGAGAAGTAATATTTCTCTCCCTAGGTAAATAATGAAAATAAAAAACATCCTAGATAAATAATGATTAGTTTTATTATTTTTTATTTTTAATGAAAACAACAGAAACTATTGACATAGCTAAGCTACAAACAAGTTATATAAAATTCAGTAAGGTACCTACAGTAAGAACCAGTGGCGGCTCGTGGTTTTTTTATTCGAGGAGGCTAATCTTATAGGACGATCATTGAAATGCGCCGCAGGAAAACCTTTTGAATTTTTCAAGGTCAGTGGTCTAAAATGATACTTATGAAATAAAGAAAGTCATTTTTTAATAGTTTTTGACGCCACAGAAAGAATATTGCCGCTTACAAGATTTTAAAAAAATTGGATGGTACTTGCTAAATAACGTAATTAATTCTGTATAATTTGTCCGATTAAAAAATTCTGTTGATGCGTCATGATCACGAAGAGCTAAATCTTGCGATGCCTAAAATATTATCACGTATATTAGCCGTTTTTTAATAAGTTATTTTGGTTTTCCCTCACCTGATTATTATATGCGAGTGTGGCATTATTGTGCGTGCTATCTATAACAGTTGCAATATTTTGTTTACCAAATAATAAGTTATTCCAATTCAAGTTAAATCCAAAGGAGATCTTAATCTTACATGACGCCGAAATATGTTCTTTGGATTTCGCATGCCGCTCAATACTCCGTGGCAATTTTTTTAAATTAGTATATCCCGCCTTCGACCGCACCGTGTATTCAGTAGGTGTTGAAAAAACACGGCCAGCAAAACATTTTTTCACGCTTGTGAGATCCTGTCAGCCATTCGCACTCATCCTACCATGCATTATTAAACCCTCGATTTTGTCGTTTTTCGACAGATTTTAATGTAATTATTTATTAAGGATAGATGACGTTTTCGCGATGCAAAATTTTGTGTCATGATTCAGCATACTTAAATGGATTACTTAGTCTACTATATCATCGCACTGCTTAATTTCTTCCAGCTTATCCATATTTAAATATAGCAACACATCAAAAGAAAAAAGAGAATATTACAATTTTCAATTCACTTTCACTGGCCAGTGCTGCACTTGACCTACTTACGTCCCGCCCGTCATTTTTAGTGTCTCAACTGTCCCGAAGGTGCACGATTACTCCGCGATATTCCCCGATCAGCAACGCTGGCTAGCCTAAAACTACGTGATAAATCGCGGAGTTGGACTCGCCAACACACAGAGCGCTAACGTATCCGTTCACATTTGATGGTAATTCCTACATAATGTCGAATAAGGGTTGGTCGAATTTCAGACTTTTACAGAATAGCCTCCGTTGGCACTGTGTTCACGCCACAAATAAAGTTTTTGAAATAAGGCGCTCATATTTTACAGTTATACAATCTTAAATGAACCTAGACTAATTTTAATATAAATATAATATAATATAGGTACTTAAATATTTTTAAGAAAATATTAAAAATTTGAATTTTATGTGCTAGCAAAATTAATGGGCAGGCTTAGCCTCCCTTCCCTCTTCTGAGGAGCAGCCACTGGTAAGAACGCGTTGAGGAGCATAAATATTACAACTAACATTATAGAAAAATATTTTAAATTATATATAGTTGATTACAATTACGACAAATCACGTGATAGCTGCATTTAATGTATTAATAGAATTAACATTTTTAACAGATAAATTTACTTTAGTATAGGTAGCTATTATGAACAGATCTTATATTTTGGCGTGGCACTAAATTAAAATCAGTATCCTGGAAATTCAGTATATCTGAATATCTTGATGTGTAAAGGAGGCTGAAGACAAACTTAATTTTTTCATTTGGATGGGGTAGGTTTGTACTAAGTTGGCAATTCGTTTCTTGTCAGCTATTGATTCCTTACGGATTGTTAGATTTACTGGACATCGTCAATGGAACTTTTACATGTTATGTTTGTTCTTCTACGATTAAATCATTGATTGCATAATGAGAAAGGCAATGAACGATTAAATAGTGGAAAGAATTTTAACATAGGGTATGTTACAGGTATAAATATTTACAATATACATTTTTATATTTCAGGATAAACACTATCTATGTGTAATGGCTTCCGACACTCCCGATCAAAATCTGACTCAATATTTCTCCTTATGCAACGACTTCATTCACGCTGCTAGACTTCGCGAAGGAAGCGTTCTAATTCATTGGTAAATATACCTATATTGACATACTCACACAATATGTATTTAGTTTCTTTCAATTACAAGGGATGTGTATAATAAAGTTGATTTAACGATAGACAATCTGATTTGACAGCAATATTTTTGGCATCAACACCAACCCATAAAAACTAATACACTAAAATGCATCATTTCTCAAGAGTGCCACCAATTTTTAACGGCCATATCGCGAACGCATACAGCATAACGCATAACCTATATTTTTAAGACTTGTTGCTTGTTGCCCGTGTTGGTTCTGTTTTTCTGTGTTGGCTAAGGTTTATTCAAATATTGTGTCTTAAAATATTGGTGTTGTGCTGTATTATATTTCTTTTTCGCTGTTTTACTTGTGCAAAGTTCATTATTATGGCTATGGATCATAACTATTGTGACAGAGACACTAATATTAATATTCAAGCCGAAGAACATGATTTAAAAGTAAGTGTTTTCATTTTAACGTTCAGTATAAACTTGTTTACTACCATCGAGGTAAATTAAGAATATCAAATATCTAAATAGATTTTCTATCGTTCAATCAACTTTAGCTACCCGGTGCCGGATTTAGGGGGGGGTTCGAGACCATTATCACCCGGCGGTAAAATTTGAAAGACGGTATTACCGGTACAGTATTATCATAGTAATTTATGGTATTATCAAAAAAACTAGAAGAGCATTTTTTATCGAATAAATTTATCTTTATAATGTAATAATTTGGCCAGTGATTTTATAACAAAAACTGAAGAAAAAGTCGCAAGACCGGAGGTCCCGGCGATTCTGTCAAATGTCAATTTTTCGAACATAATTACTAATTGGGAAAATTTTCAGTTAAAGAGAAATTTATCCGTAAAAGAAAAGCTCAAGTGTTTTTTGACAAAATATTGAATATTCGTATTCGAGAATATTTTTTTTTAATTCTTTTCTCTGGAAGAGTTTTCCTTCCGTTTACCATTTTTTGCGTGTTTCTTTAAAAATTATGTTCGTAAAAGGATCAAATTTAATATTATACTCACTGATATTTTTTTCTTACATAATCTTCGCAATTGAATTCCACCAGATTGTGTTAACTGCATATTCTTTGCAATCCTTCATCCTCCATCCTTCTTTTCCTCCATCCTTCTTTTTCATATTATAAGCCCAATCCTTTATATCTGCTATATTTTATAATGGAGTTATTTCTGACAGTCGAAATTTCGGATTTGACATAACTCCATAAATTGTCTCCATATTGACGATTTTTTGATTGCGGAATTGATTATTCTATGTTTTTTGCTCGTTTTTTTAAATTTTTTCAGTCGATATTTTCCCAAAACGATACTTAAAAAATATAGCTGTCAGATTCTAAAACGACGCGCGACAAGATGTACTTTGCTATTATTATTACTATTATTATTATATCGCAGGGATGGTGACTGGCGTGTATAGGTATTCATCTAATGTGATCGCGTGACTTGGCGGCAGAAAAAATTGATTTTCTTTATCGAACTCGTTTCGCTTGTACCGTGAACCGTGAAAAACGTTGACATCACCGTATAAATCAAGTTTACTTATAGGTATAGAATAGAAGTTGACGCGATTCTTTTATATGAGCGTATAATCCAACATAAAATGATACTTTGTTTACCACAACGTTATATTATTTTTTCAGAATCCGATATTTTTTTTATTTTATTATTTTTTGAGCAGATAATAGAATGAGAATAAACAAATCAGGAGAAGCAAGCAAAATGCTTATATTTCAGTACATCGCTGTTTATAACATCAATTCTTATTCAAGTCCTGCGAATACGAATATAAAACATAAAAAACCGGACCTAGGCTACGGTTGCGGTGTAGCATGTGAAGATACATCTCTGGCTTATTGATCTCCCTATACGACGAACACTTTTATAGCCGATATGCCCTGCTGGCTTAGATTTCTTTGTTATTTCTTACCAAAGATATTTTGAAAGCAGATTGCGAAATAATGTAGACCTACATACTATTTGTACACAGACTCTGTGTACAACAACTATACTATACAAATTCCTCGGTGTCACAGAGGAATGTGAATACAAAGCATTAAACCTGAGAACTCCCAAATCGCGACGTACAATAAATATCAATACAAATTTCTGCCAATAATAAGCTTAACCTGATATAATTAATACAATATAATAATCCTATAGGTTCTAGGTACTATTTTTTTTATTTGAACACGTGTACATGGCATAAGGTCTGCCCAAGAGGACCAGTTCGTTTCCCAAGAATCATTTTACATTGTTACGTCACAAAAATTTGGCCCAATTGGTATTATTTTCATATAAATTGAAAAATGTCTGAAATATGTGAACAAACGTTTCCTTTCTACATGACAGGTGATTATTTTTCATATTCTAATAGTATATACCTATGATGCCAGTGTGATGGTTCACGTAAATTCGGTAAAAATATGATGGGATAGGTAGAGGTGGCCAGGTGGCTCTTTATGACGCCTGTAGTTCTTATTATGAACTATAAAATTATTACTTATTAAAAATATAGGTAAATTAAATATTTAAATTTAATGTTAAAAACAAAGTAGGCTGTATTTGTCGGTTGTTTTATATTAATAAATTCAGTGCCTATTTCTGTAATAATTATGCCTATAGGTATGCTTATAACATCAATTTGTTTAATTAAATTACAAGTTGTGGCGTAGGTACTAATATTATTATTATAGGTAAGTACCTATATTATTATAATAATAATAATAATCGTAATTTAAAAAAAATGTGCCCCTGACAGGTATAAACCGAAGGTCCCTTGATTTTTTAAATTCTGTCACGTGCAAGTTTAAGTTTAATCCAGGAGAGATTTCTTCTTCTATTCTAGAGCCTACAGATAAAACACTAGGGACGTTGTAAAGTAGGTCGATCTTTCCTGTCTGAAAAACACTACCTCTTGTTTATCAATTTATCGATTTCAATAGTTAAGCCTGCTAGATTTCGGGTGCGAAAATCGTTATTTAATTATTATAATACCTCATTCATTTCGTGCTTGAGTGAGAAAGCTTAATGCAAAAATCGATAAGCATGAAATCATACACAAATTCGAGCCGTTGAACTTAAATTGGGGAATTTATAAAGGTAAGTAGGTACCTATATATGACCTTAAAGGCAAAAACATGTGAAGTGAAACATAGGCACATATTATGACATATAATGTGTCTAAATGTAAATCGCTTTGATTTCATAAAAAACTAAATTCCTTAATTTTTTACTATTCTTCGATACTTAATATTCTAAAAAATGAAAAATATATGAATTTAGATTTACTCTTTGATATAAAATCACTTAATGACATTGCTCAGATTTCAGATTGTTACATATTTTTCAAAATTATTGTTTTGTGACAGAAACTATAGTAGCTTCAAGATATTATTTAGATATCAAGGTTTCAAGATATTATCTAGCTAACAATGGATCCGTACCGATTCTTAGCTCGGATTTAAGGAGGTTTTAAAGTAGAACAGGAAACATTTTTAGTATTCTAATACGACTTAATACAAATACCAATTTTTGTTAAACAGCCCAGATAGTCGATAGGCAGGCATACTCATAAATAAATCGTTCTTTTTTTCAGAAATGATCCTCAGATATAACCATTTTGGTTTCCTTCAATTCCTCAGCTAACGGAACGCTTGTTTGAAATGAAAGAATTTATTACATGTGACCAATGCCCGGTAATTTTTATCATAAATGTTGTGTGTGTATGTGAATTCGCTGTTCTGCATTAGATATGTCTATCTCCCAAATTATAAATTTCTATTTCAAATCTTACATAAATGGATGTTTTCATGTGGCTTTCTTATTTGCCTCTTTCATTGTATGTATCGTTATCCCATTTATAGTCAATAATTAGTGTATTTACTGGTTCTAAGTACTCTATATCCATCGCCATCATCACTGAATAAAACTATTCCACAACAGAGACGGAGCTTCTAGCTATCGTATACGCAATGAAGTACTTTCGCACTTACGTTTACGACAGAAAAATTAAAATTCCGACCCTTACATTACGACACTTACCGACCCGCACTCGCGTCATGTAATAATGGTACTATGTCATAACAGAATAGTATCACCAGTTACAAAAGAACTAAGTTTATTCAGAAAATTTAAATTATGCTAGATAAATTTGTTTATTATACCCCTTGCGGATAAAACTGCCCGTTGCGATAATCCTCCCTTTATAGTCATTAAATTTGAAACTGCTAGCTTGGTATAAAGTATGGTGAAGCCTCGCTATATATACATGAGGCCTTAGGTATACACATTGTACAATGTTTTTCTTTTATTTTTAGCTTAGCAGGAATGTCTCGCAGCGTGACTGTAGTGGTAGCCTACATAATGTCCGTGACGAACCTTAATTGGAAGGAAGCCCTTAAAGTTGTGCGAGCCGGTAGGGCAGTTGCCAATCCAAATTTGGGGTTCCAAAAGCAATTGGAAGAATTTGAATGTACTCGTTTACTAGAGGTAAGGCATAGTCGACAAGCATTAGAGGATAATTTATTACAAAGATGCATGCTGGCCTAAATCTAGTTTGCGAACCGCTCCCGAACTGTTCGAGTAGCTGCGGAACTATCGCCGATAGCTACGAAGGTCATATAGGGTGTTTTGAAAATGTTATCCACCACTTTGTTTTTGCTAGTTTCATTGTGAAATTTATTGTCAACGACTACCTAAATTTAATACGCTATAGGCGGAAGATGGTGGCTTAGTTATTTAGCCACGCACGTAATTATGTAAGTGTAAGTAAACATAACTGGTTAAAAACAGCCCGCCAAAGCATACGGGAAGGGTGTAAATATGACTACATTACGACTAGCTATACACTCTCATAAACATAACGCGTAATTCGGTATTCATTGTTAGTAAAATATTCAAAGGCATTTCACATGGCCCACATGGGAATGCACCTACGTGAGGTAATTATATGAATTAACAGTACAATGCTGGATCAATGAAACACACCCCTACATTATTAAAAAATAAGCAGCATCAAAATTTTACCCGCATCAGGTCAAAACGACGCCTTAACATGGTTTTACAATTTGTAATATAGGTATTATTTATACCTACTGTGTTTATTCTTCTGTATAAATCTAGCTACAACAAGCGCTTTAATGGCCCGGCTAATCAAAATGACTAATAGAAACATAAAAAAATATATAATATGTAATTATATCCATCGCCAACATCACCGAATAAAACTAGGTATTTCACTACAGAGACGGAGCTTCTAGCTATCGTATACACAATGAAGCACTTTCGCACTTACGTTTACGGCACACATTTATCAAAAACCTCTGCAGTGGATTTTGTCACTCACCTATTCGCTCTCGCGTCTCGTAAGAATAACTATGATCAGTTACATAAAAATGTTACCCGCACTAGGTCAACAAGAAGCTTTAGCATGGTTTTACAATTTGTAATATACTATTTACCTACTGTTTTTGTTCTTTTATAAACCTAGCTATAAAACAAGCTCTTTAATGACCCGGTCCTAGTGAAAATTCCACATAGAAACATAAAACACAAAATTAAAATACCTAAAACAAAATCTACGGCACAAAAACAAAATTAAGGACATTTGACCATAGAAAATGTATGCTGTGCGATCTACAAATTTCGTCTAATTTCATTTGGAAATCACTGGTATTTCCATATTCTTAGCAGAAAAAACATATTCAGCCAAATAGGAAATCAGTACATAATTCCTATCCATATATTACCATAGAAAGTATCAAGTACTACAAATAATGTTTGAACATTTTTTACTTAAAATGTGCCTCGAATCTATCCATTTCTGGGGATTTTGAGTAAAAACATTTCCTCCCGGGGTTCAGAGCAAAAACACACATCGGCGCTATGTTACTTTTGCCTTCCTAGCTATTAACTACTCACCAAATTCCACGTCAATCGTTCAAGGTCCAAAGAAATCGGAGCGGAATACCTTCAATGACTGCACAAATAAATCCAGATAGTTTTTTTTACTTTGTCATTTTGAGGATTCCATATGGAACATATACAATCATATTAATCCATATTTATTTTCTTATAAGTTCAAGATAGAATCTATAATCTATGGAGCGTTTTCACTAGGGCGGTCCTTCGGACATACGGCCTTCGTCCCGCTATATACGATCCTGTATTTTTAGGAAAGAAGACGTCTTAAGGAACGCTATCCGAGCCTTGCATTAATATACAAAGATCAAGAGCAGTGTGCTCTTATGCTCAATAATTATGAGGAATTACTACAGTCACGAACTATTTGCGAAGGAAGATGTGCCTTAGGTGAACAATGTCCAACGGGATTGTGTAGGTCAGCCAGTACCCAAAAACGCACGAGAAAAAGAACCCAGAATAGATCACAGTCAGAAATCAGAAGGAGTCCGAGCAGTTCTAGTACCAGTAGCAATACGAATACAAGGCCCCGATCGGGTCCTGCAGGTCTCCGTAGCTACACAGGTATGTACTGTCATGAATTGAACACAAATATGATAATACTCGAGAGGCAAATATGTTTATAGAGCATTTAATAATATTAATAACGGACAAGGCAGCTGTGTGGTGTGTGAGACCAAACCTGCTGAACCAATAAAGTGGGTGAAACCACCACTTATGAGTGGCCATGTACTTTTGTGTTCTATAACAAGATAAGGTCTTTCTCTAGGTGTGCCATGATGAAGGGGTCATCATACATGTTTCAAAATAGTTAAATGATTGTATAAATTTTTTTTGGAAGGCTTGATCCATTGACAGAAAGATCCCAGGATGATATTTCAGATTTATAACAACCTGTATATATTTATGACCTAAACTACTTCCCTACATCTTAGCAAATACTGTTCTTTAATTCAATTATATAGGTATCTAAGGTATCTCTCTTATTTTTTGAAATCTACAACTAGCCCATAATATTGGATTGTCATTGGACTCCCATATTCATAAATCCTCAATCTCGAGCTCAAACTATTCCTAAATCTGCTTCAAAATGGCAGGAATTTTATTAAACCTCCAAATTTGTACATTTCAAATTTTGGCAGCTCTTCTTATAAAAGAAGGCTGCGAAAGAAGTTTAAGTGTCAACACCTCCAGCGAATATCATGTGCAGATTATCAAATATAGCCAACCAAACAATCAGGACGTCAGAATATTGCTTGATAAGAAGAGCTGTGTTACAGAATTCAACTTCTGAATATATTTTAACCAATATAGATGAAAAATAATATATACAACATAATATAATAATATTATGTTAATTCTGATCTACGCTCAGTATAATTTTTCCGTATACCAGATGACTCAAGAAACATTAATTTGATGTTGTACCTGTTTAAGATAATCACAAGATTTACACTAATGTTATCATTTTAATAAAAATGTACATATTACATCTAGCAATAAATTCAGTTGCCTAGTGGTTGTCTACATAGCAAGGTTATCCAGAGGTGAACTACATACCCTAGGTCGATGGTCCGACGTTGATTTCCGCTTTCTACCGCTGCTTTACAGCCGATCGTCATCGTCGACTATGGATTATTCCTTTTGTACATTTGCAGGAGATAGCCATCAAGAATTCTTGTGGAGCAACCTCTCTCAAAGTAGGAATGGGTGTCACGTGACATCTTGGCGATCTATTCCGACCCTAGTTTTGCGGATTTTTCCCGCCTCATGCTTGAATTTGATGATACGTTCTAAGGGAGTGCTCGAAAGTAAGAGAAAACGTGGTCGAAGGTACGAGCAAACCCTCCGCCGCTTCTCTACAGATGGCAGTTTGTACAGCTACTAACACTCGGTCAAGAAGGTAGGTGGTCGCTCTACGAGCTCTGTACATAGCTATAGCAGATGTCTTGCACCAAAAGCGAATTGACAGATGATATGGCGAGCAGGTCGAATGCTTAGAGGAATATCGTGTGACTTTGTCAACTTCTAGCACCAGCTGTTCTGGAAGTATGAGTCTGAATGTTGAAGAGAAAAGGCTGAACATTTTTTGTAAATCTAGCAAGATTTTATTTTTTTAATACGGTGGAGAAATCTTAGCTCTGTAGCAGTAGCTGTAGTGTAACCTTACATGGGGAAAAGCGTACAACTTCCAATGTAACCAAATGACAAGAGAGATTAAACTCTTTTTGAATAATTTTCGTCCATTTTTCCACCTCACCGCTGACATAAAAATGACGAATAAAAAATGTTCTTGCAGCTATAAACTGAAGCGACTAGAAATTACATAGTCATTTATCTCATGTCATATAATTTCAGGATCAGCCCCGCCATCACGTTCAGGATCACGAGTGGACATTTCATCACTGGGTTCTGGACACCAGACAGCGCCTACGACTCCCCTAGGCAGTCCACCGGTCTCTCCAATGAAAAGAGGGCTTGCCTCTGGTCGAATATCCGTACCTCTTGCTTTAAAAGAAGACGACTTTGACTTATAGCCCTCGCCACTAAACCCTTTACTTTCTTACAATATAATAATAAATAAAATATATTAACATTTGTTAATGTACGCAATCAAACGTATTAGCTCAATTATATGCATATATATTAAAACTTTGGTTCACAAAATAGAATAAGACCAGACTTATTTAGGTCTAAAATACCATTTTAAAAAGTTAACTGAGGTCTTACTTATTAGTGAACAGATTATTGGTTGTGATAAATATTGAAAATGAAGTGATATCAGTTAATTACATTAGCACTGCTTAAGCAATCCATCCTTATTGTAATAAATAATTAGGTAGGTAAGAATATATAAATATAATACATATACTAATACATATATAAATAATACTATACATAAAATTATTGCTGATGTAAGCATGTTAAAAACATATTCTAGCCTCTAATGTTAATATTTTATCTTTTTATAATAGATGGTAAAAAATAGTCCCATTTTAACAATTAAAAAAATCATGCGATCAAATAGAACCATAAACTCATAACAAATAAAAGGTGCAGTAAAGTATACAAATTGATTTTAATCGTTACATGCAAGACAGCGGTATTGCATGCTTGATGAATTGTCAATAAACTAGTTAGTCAACCTCAAGGGAAAATTCCAGGCAATTATTTTCACATGCGCTAGAATTTATTACCACAAACTAACCATTTCAAAATAATCAAAACTCATTCAATTGATAATCAACTGTTAAACTGTAGTTCAAAGCAGGATTTTCATCAAGATAGCCAATATTCAAACTGTCAGCTTGGCCAAAGTTTACTGATAACAGGTTAGGAAACTTTGGCTCTGACATAGACATCCTGTCTTTATTAATGATTATTTTAGTTGGTTACAGCCACATTCTGCTCATCAGTTGAATTAACTATCTCTTTACAGTGGCTCTATCATCACAAAGGCGGTAACAGCTTATAAATCCGGCATTTTGAGGTTAATTAGTCTTGACAATTGCCTACCAATGAATGCAATTTGATACTTGAGTCACATATATACGCTATATCACGCTATCCTAATCACAGATCAGCACTGGAAATGAGTTTCAAAATCACAAAATATGAAAAACATCCAGCAAAACTAATTTTGAAATACTGTAAATGAACTGTCATTTGCCTCAAAATGGCGGAACTAATAAAAATGTTACATCCTTCGTCGTCACTGTCACTATAATATGTCACATCAAGTGCACGGTGCAACATCCAGAACTACTTATTTGAAAATCAAACATAATTTTCAAATCATTTGCTTGGGATTGTTGGTTCCTGATTGATTGATCCAGTATCTACTACACCCACTAAAAAGTACTTAAATAACAGAATATGTATGTCTTCATAAGCAATATAATATGAGGGTTGACCAACTAGTGTATTTTAGTTATTTATACAACAAGTGCAAAAAGTAAATGTGTATTGCACGCGGCGTGAAATTGTCCAACAAGGCCGTCGGGCCGAGATGGAGCACGTCGAGTGCAGTGAACAGTTTTTGTACGAGTTGCATACAATATTTTTTCTACGTTCATGCAAAAGCCAAAAAAATGTTTAATTTAGGCCGCATTAATGTCATGACATTAGGTGACATGTCATGATCGTTATGTCAAAACACTGTAGTAGAATGACAGATGAGTGCAATAAAAATGTTATGTATTGCACTAGTGCAATAAAGGACCAGTATTTTCATTAAATATACCTAGTTCAATAAAGTTTTGTTTTTTGCATGAAAGTAGAAAAACTTATTTGAATAATAAACAATGATTTTTTACTTATGAATAAGACGAATGTGAAACCGGAGCAAATTTTAGACCGCATATGCTGAATCGCCATTTCACAATTTTGTATAAAGCAGTTAACAAAGTAAGTAGCCCCAAATGACACACATAATTATATTTTACTTTGTTACTTATAGTCATTCTATCAGTTACCATTTTGTAGAATTTTGAATACTTTGCCTCCACACTTCATCATAATTTAATGAAAATAGTTTTCTCAGTGTACCTGCATGCCAGTGCGTTATGACTTTCGCATTTCTTATTGGGACGATAATATGTGCTTATGACACAGTTGTAAGTACATATTTCATTACTATAGACACCAATCCTTATATTAAAGTTTTACCTATACAATACAGAATTGTACATTTTTATTTATGCAGCACTTCAAACATATCAATCGGCTGTATATAAAATAAATTTGTTGTCAGTTTAAAAACAATAGGTATATAGAATATTAATTATTTACTTATATAAAATATAAATATTGGGATTTTAGATTAAGCTAAAGGATTCAAATGAAAAGCAATTACAATATAGTGCTGATATTTTGTAAGTAAATGGGTTTTGATTCATTTTCATTTGATTGAAATCTTGTAAGTCAATTTCACTGTAATTGTGGTGCGATTCTCTAAAAATTTCCACGCACAGGCTTCAAAGCAGTTTTATCATTTCATTTATTTTAGACGTTTACTATAAAGCACTGCTAGACCAGTGGTAAACCGTGTGCCTTGGGTACCGTGGGTTGCGCGTTCGAATCCCGCAGCTTTTGCATTTTTTTTCAATATTTTTACTGAAGCAAATATACGACCGTTAAGAATTTTTTCCGGTGCTATCGGATCACGAGAACCTTTCCATTTGTTCGCAAACGTGGTGAAACAAAACGGTATCGTGCAAGGTAACAGGCGCTTATGGAATGTGAATTGCACCATTATTACCAGTACTTTATGGCTCCAGTAATACCATGATGCCAAGGAATCGATCTTTCTTTGATTTTTCAATGTAAAAATCGTGTGAGGTTTAATTAATCCGTCCCAGAGAATGCCCTTGCTTGACAGTTCCACTCTTTCCTAGTCAATATTCCCTGTGTTAGCACGATTCACAGAATAAACTCACACTGACCCCAATGTTGTTAGAATAATGTTTCTATAAATACTCATATATAGACATGGAATTACAGTATTCCAGAAAATTGAGCTTCCTAATTTAATTTAAGTGTGCATTTCTTTATGCCTCGGAGAGTTATCGTTCATGAATTCACAGTGTGACACTGAATAAAAATTCATCATAAAACTAATAGATCATTTATATTTCGAAGTGCATTTTGCCTAGCGACCAAATTAAACTTGAAATTTCATCAGAGATCTGCAATATTTTTTTCTAAACTCATGCCTTTCATGATTTTACTTGGACAGTGAAAGAATACTTCACATTAGCAGACCATATAGATGGTTACAAGATTTTATATTCAAGAAAGTATTTTTTTGACTATAATAGGTCATGTAATTATGATTACTATGATTCTATATTAATATCTGAAACTGATGTTGCTATTATAGTACCTATTCATTGGAATTGAGGAAAAACCAATTGCTTCAGTAGGTATTTTATTTAGTAATCAACGCATAGATATGAATTTTATAATAATATTATACTTCTAGTCAGAGAATGAGATCGCTATAAGGCGACATGAAAAATATGCCTATGTCACTCTGCGCGGTACGTAGCGGAGTAGGTGACGCATAAATCAAAAATAATAACTGTATTGGATACCATGACCAAAGCGAGGAGGATTCCCCAAAATGAGTATAAAATCGCTATCCACCACATTACACTAAGGACACATTTTTTTTATGTCGTCGCCTCCCCAACAACTAACAACTATTTAAAGAAATTGTGTCATAAATCCATATTTTCAGAATTACTACCAAGGTGTTATGCTGTGCGTTAACTTGAGTTGAAATTCGGGTTGCGTTTTCATTATTTCAATTCCATTAAATATCTTGTCCATTAAATATCTGGATTGACCATGACACCACCAATGTTTAAAAAGGAAAATCGTGTCCTGTATTTGATTCAATTTCCAATGTAAATAGCGCCTGGGCTATTAGTGAAAACTGGAGAGAATATTTTATGAAAACAGATGAGAAATCTTACAATCAGTCTAATTATATTCTGACAATTACAATTATTATACAAGTATAATGATATGCAAAACAACTAAAAATTTGTCAAAACGGCATATTTGTACATCCTCTTTAACAGACAACTTCGAGGAAGCGGAAAATGTTAGATAGGAATGCACCTTTTTTTTCTGTACAGCATGTACATATCATGGGCATATCATCTGCTATTTAGCAATTCTGTTCTCTGACTATTAGTTGGCTGTAGCACAAAGAGCAATTATAATTATTAATATAATATATAAGCACCAATTGTTGAAAACTAGTTGTTGAATTTGTTTACTATAAAATATTTATGTATTAGAAAGCTATAAGTACAATAATATTATTAGAGTATATAGGTAATAATTTATTTGAACTCGCAACAAAAAGAGACAAGCAAATAATACTATTATTTTTTGTACGTTTTTGATGTCCAAAGGCTGTATTTCAAATAAAATTTTATAAACGAACAGTTTTCTTTTAATATAGTAATAAATATTGTCTTATTTATTTGACACCACACGCAACCAAACATTACAAGCAAGAACAAGTTGTTTAGTTTACAAATAGGTATAGTCAAAGGTATAGTTCATGGTCACTTTGGCAAATAAAGATATTGTAAAATAAATTTAGCTGAATGGAAGCTAATGAATGCTATTGGGTTTTCAAATCTATTTAAAATGTAGCGACTCATTTAACCTCTACTTACAATCCGTTAGAAAGCTGGATTTAGAATATTAAGGACATAAATAGTCATTAATGGGACAAGTGTGTTATGTTCTATATGTTAATTTTCCCAAGTGACTTATATAACATAACAGATGAGTGCCATACAATATTTTATCCAACGGCACTGCCTCGCGGCCAAGATGTTGGATTTCGTCGGAGGACCTCATAAATAGATATATTTATCCTAGAAAACCTGAAAAAACCGCCACCTTGATTTTATATGTTACTATGGAACACGGATGTATTTTTTTAAAATAATAAACAACGTCATTCAGGGGAATTTCTCAAAGAAATTATTGATGATGTGGAGATGGCCACATTGAAAATTTTGCCGGAAAAATATCGTGGCACTTACGAAAAGTTCAAGGCGTTTGAATATTGGATGAAAGTCAAGCATGTTAAAGGCATAAATGAAAGTGTTTTGTTTGCTTGCGAAACGTCTAAGCTTTTTGAAGACTAAGACAAAAGATCATCACAATACAAACAAATCGAAAACTTGACCACAATGATATTAACAAGTTTCTGAAACAAAGCATCTGACTCTCTCAGAACAAATCAAAAAAGCATCAAAAACAGAGAGAAGTCGTAGTTTCACAATAATGCAGGTAGGATCTCCAGTCAATCCTGTAGAATTGTGCTAAAAATAGATATCCTCAAGACTAAATTATAGCACCCATAAAAGGAGTGGCGGCTCGTCAGGGGAGGCAGTGCCTCACCTGCACAGTCACAGAAAATATATTTTTTTTTTATAAACAAATACAATTGATAAAATTAAAATAATTATTTGAATATAAATTTAATTAACATATTTAAAATATTATAAATATTAATTTGTGTTTAATAAAAAGTTTGATTGTCAGAGAAGTCAGAGTAGAGCACTATTATTTGTTATAAGCCCCCGAACTATTTTTTCAAACGGCCACCATACCAGAGAACACGTAGGTGTAGTGTTCTCTGACCATACCACGAGCAGCATAAATAGTGTGCAGCAACATGGAGACGTGCCTCCTGCGAACCGATATTAAGACACAGAAACTTTCCAGCGAGTTCAACCGAAGAGCAACGAGTGAGTGGTCTCGTTATACGTTGTAAATTCAATGCGGAGGCAGATCCGCCCAGCGTTGCCAACCCTCATGTTTTTGCATGAGATATCATGTTTTGACCGCTTGCCTCATGTTCGGCGTACAAATTCTTATGTTTATGAAAATCTGTAAAACTGAGAAATGGTGTTAAAACTAAAATAACTTATGAGTTCTGTGAATCCACGCCTTGGATTTCAAATTTGCTGAATAATCTATATTTCAAGGTCTCTTATGATTTTTCTTGTTTATTATTGGAAATTCAAGACAAGCGTTGCACCATCTGGTGCTAAATTAAGAAACTAAGGTGTAGTACATCGCCACTGTGATCTTAATTTAAATTCCCTATAAATAGAGTGCCAAAGAGAAATTAATAATTCTCATCTTTTTTGACAATTGACGTCATGTTTTCAATTTGATTTGTGTGTTACTGTTCCCTTTATTTGTATGCATAGAAAAAGGATTCAGGAAGTTTTCTGTGTTTGTATGTATTCCTCCAATAATGTGTCTGTTGGATAAAAATGATAAAATATATTTTCTTGAGTCTATGACTATGTATTATAGGCGTTGATATAGGTACATTCTTTATTTATTTTCCTCCAGGTAAAACTAATTGCTACCTAACCAATTTTGGAAATAAATTTTGTAATAATTTTCAAATGATACACATAAAATGACAACATGTATTATTAGTGTTTTATTAGATAATAAGTAAAATACACATATCAATACAAATGGCACAAAATTTGCACTAGAATAAGAAACTAGAATATGGTAACATTAATGTTATAATAATAAAGCTTTGTACTTAACACAAACAAAAAGAATCTAAACTTTCTAAACAAAGACGACAACTCATAAGAAGTATATTGTTTAGTTATAATAACTATTTAAAATAGACAAAATTAAACCTATATTGGCTTGTTTGAGACTTAAATATCTTTGTTTGCAGAATATCATTGAAAGGACTAGACATAACTTATTTGAATTTAAAACAAATTAAAAACATTTATAATGATTTCGATAACTACTTTATAAATCTTTTTAAAAAATATAAAAAACTAAATGGTAAAGTACAAGTAGGTACTTAACGATATATAAAAATAATGAATAAAGGTATGGCAAATATATAATAATAATTGAGGCCAATAAAACTGAATAGTGTAGTAAAAGAATAGAAAAGCACCGGGTACAAAACTTCAATGCATTTATTTAATGTCGCTTCATTATTTTCTCTTGAGCCTATCACAAATTTATAGTTAAAGTACTAGATATTGAGGGGTACACCGTGGAAGAAACCTCGTATATATTTGATAATTACTATATACGAGGTACCAAAGGAAGTCTCCATATATGCCTTGCCTATCCAGTCCGACACTGGATCAAATATAAATTACATACCCTTCGAAACAGTATTTTTTTTCTTTAAATTATTTCATATAGGTACGTACCTACATAAGTTTTCTTGGCAACTATCTTATAGTCTTGTACGAAATACAACCGAAACATGAACTCAAGTTTGTAATATTAAACAAAGTAACTTGCTTATTATTGTCTAAGTTTACCATCAGATCAGATCAATCAAACTTCCCTCGGAAATAGTATGTTATGTTATGTTACTCTAACCAAAAATTCATCATTTTTTTATTTACATGTGATGTGATGTTGATGTGCGAAAATAGCGGAATTCAATATTAGCCACCTTGTGCAGATCAACCACCGTTCTCACCTCTCGATATCTCTGTTAGCGTACAGTCCGTACAGTTACATTTTGTTATGTAAATAACATGTGGCATTATGTAGAATGTCAACATAGTTCAATCTACAGGAATTTATAGTGAAATAATCACAAAATTGTCGTTTCTTTTATAACACGTATTTCCTATAAAAATAAAAATATTGAAATAAACTAAAACGTAAAATGTCAGGAATAGATACGACTTGATATTTAAAAGACAAATTAAGACATTTAAAATCTCGATCACTACAGAGTGTTTTTTGGGGTAAAAAAATCTGAGAATAAAAGAATTAATTACAATAAAACTTCATCATTATTTGAAACTGAACTCTAAGAGACACTATTCTGCAATGTGAAACCAAATACTCATTCCTTATTGGAACCAGGTAACTACTTAAAATTATTCTATGATAGGGACGGTCCTCCTAACCTTACCCATATTCAGACTGAATGGAAAGACTGAACTCCCCTGTTGTAATTGTTGTTCCATGGTACCAAACCCGTGTGTCAACTAAAACTAAATGACCACATTATTATATTTAATAGCATGTCAATAAATTGAGTTTAGACAGCTGCTCTTCTCATGTAGGTACGTGATTTAAGTACCAAAAATTTAACAATAGAGAAATTCTACATAGATAAATAAATATCTTTCACGTATATTGTAAGAATTCCATTTCTTATTTTCATTCCTGAATTATCGTGAATTCATATAAGTGACAATTGACAATGAGCTTTATGACAGCATGACATACTTTTATAGGTTGTACTTTTATCGTGTGGGGAAGCACAGCAGGTTTGATTGATGACACATATTTTGCATTGTAAACAAAACTTAAATGACATTTTGAGGCAAGAATAATATTCACTAACCTGCATCGCCTGGTTCAGCTAAAAATGATAGTCGTTTACACAGATGTTGGCATTCTGGTGGTGGCGCTAAGTACCACTTCTTAGACCCTTTTAACTGGGCTTGCCACATTAAGCGATTAATAAAGTCCAGCTAAAAAATTGTCTAACTGTAGATTGAAAAATATAAAACATATAAGTAATAAACTTACATGCATAGTAGCTCCATCATCGTAACCCATAAATACATATTCCTTAGAGGGAATTTCACAATCATCTGGCAAAAAATGAGGCTTAGGATAATGCTTCCGCATTTCTTCTAGAATGAGTGGGTGGCAATTTCCCCTGAAAACATAATAAAAACAGTGATCTAATATATTAACCATTTAAATCGCATTTTTTAAATGAATATAAAATGATACTTACCAACCAACATACCATGACTTTTCTGAAGGATGATTTTCAGCTCTATTTTTACTCATGGCAAAAACATCTTTAATTGAAATAAAATCCGATTTAAAATGTAAAAATTGGCACTCCTCATCTACACTTTTAAACCCATCCTCTATACTATTATATAAATCTTGAAAATATTTTAATGAAAATACATGTCGAGCGGGCCAATGTAAAAATGCGTGTTTTATTAATACAGGTTTTGAACTATAGGCGTAGGAAGCAAAGTCATCCTTAGTTAAATTTGATAGGACTATTGGTTCCGATACATTAATGCAAAAATTACAATTTGAGACTGGTCTCGTAGCTTCCCAGATAAAATAATTATTACGAACAACACATCTCACTCCTATCACATAATTAAAAATTAAACGTACTGCATCTAACTCATATATAATGCAGCCCAACAATAATATGATAGACAGAATTACTAAATACAAGTTCAGGAAGTTATACGGCCTCCAGTATCTTTCTTTTTCCAGATCTGTTGCACATAAACCTAAATTTATGTAATCTAAATTCACTTTTACAAAAGATTTCTTAATCTCCAGTATTTTTTTATTCGTATTAATACACATGGCTGACCACACATGTTTATATAAACTTATGTATAGTTCCTGTTTAAAACATATAAATACAAAAAATATGAACTCCCAACTCCATGTTTATTTGATTATTTGACACTTTTGACAGCAACACAACACAAAATCTCAAAATCAGCAGTCACAGAATAAATATCACAAAACAGTGACAGAGATATCTATCTCTGCAACGAACAAGCCACTTTTACTGCACAGAAAACAGATTATATTTTACTGTCAGGTGCGGACGACGGATGTTTTGTGGTTAATTATTTATTTCCAAATAAGAGGTTATATTTTGTCAACTCAACAAACATTGGGTAAAAAAAAAATTACAACTGGGATTTGGGAAAAGAAAACGTACACAAGATTGTTTGTAATTTTAAATAAACAAAAATGTGTAACATAAAATTTAGTGGACGAGCCTACTGCAAAATGATTTTGCACGCAGCAAAATATCCACATTGTTCTGTTAATGGAGTACTTTTAGCCAAAACTTCGTCTATAAGTAGCAAGGAAGTAGAGTTTGTTGATTGCATACCATTATTCCACATTTCTCTGAATCTCACCCCAATGGCAGAAATTGCTTTAATGCAGGTAATTTTTATTTAGGTATATTATGATGTCACATTGACTATGCTGTTTTCAGGTGGATGAATATGCAGCAAAAAAAGGTTTAACAATAGCTGGATATTATGTTGCCCCAGATAACTATTTGAAGGATAACTCCTTTGAGAGGGCTTACCATCGAATAGCTTATAAAATTGCCTCAAACTCTAGCTCTTCATACTTGGTGGTTGTAAGTAGCCTCAATTTTATATAATATAAGTAATAATAATGGGGTAACCAACAAAACACCTGTGCTGTATTTCTCGATCACATATAATATGAGGTATATATGTAATAATAATTGAACATTTTTTTCAGCTTAATAGCACAAATACTAGTGTGCACATGGGGCAAATTGCTTTGAAAATAGCCCAGTATGTTGATGGAAGTTATAAGGCACTAGAAGAATCTAACATTACCCTCAATTCTGATGATGCGGTGAATGCCTGTATATCTTTATTGGAGACTTCTGCTTATAATAAGTTAACAGATTTTGATAATCACTTGGATAATATAAGTCTAGATTGGTCAAATTGTAACCTAAATAAGGAAATTGAATGCGTTTTGTAAATATGTTATAGAATAAGTGCTTGGAGGGATGGGTAAGGTGATTTGGTCTAGGAACCTTAAACTTACCATTTATACTCTTACCTATTAAGGAGGTACCATTCTAGGGGGAATGTAATAATTTGTCTATAGGTGTTATTATAAATTAATAAATGGAACTAAAAACGCTAACCTCACTTGTGAAAATTATAATACCTACTCCCAAATGCTTTAATTATTTTTACCATCATTAGACATTAATGCACTGTATTTAGTTATCTCTATTAATTCTCATTCTTCCTTATCTACACATACTTTATCACCATGGGCGTCGTCTGGGGGGGGGGGGCTGCAGCCTTGACCCCCCCGCTAGTTAGAGCCCTAAACAAATTTACTGATTTCCCCATCGTTACCATAACAACACTGAACGGGTTGTATGCTTCCACACGTTATTCGCGCTTCGATTTATATACTGAGTAATTTGGGAATAAATGTTACATATTATCAGAGACTTTATTCACTCATAAATCATTGATATTATTTCAAAAGTTCTCAAATGCTGTTAAAACAGATTTTTCCTTGAATTTCTAAAGTATCAGGAAACCTTGAAAATTTTCATAATTTTTGCCTGTGGCACTATAACATTTTCGGCTGCTCCCCTAGCATAATTTTTTGTTATTAACAGAATGGGTAAAGATGTGAAAATGGGATATTCCCCCCCCCCCCCCCCCCCACTTAACCAGCGCCAGAAAATAATGTTGGAAATTCTTCTGCTGGAGCATCATTCCTAACTACAAAAACGTACTTGCATTGCATACAATACATAGCTTTTATTTCATCCATATTAATCAACATAAGAAACGGGCACCTTAAAATTTTATTTTGTTTATTTTTGCCCCTTTTTGATGATTTTTTTGACAGGTAGAAGAAAAATTATTCCAGTGTAATAAGCGTATTTGATTTCTTGAATAAATCTGAAATTATATGCATTACACAGGAAAAAACACAAAAGTACATTTTCTTTGTCTATTTCAAAATGTTCTGTGCTCAATTAAGCTTTTTAATGTGAATCATAATCCATCCACAAGATTACTTAATTTCCTGCCAGTATTTTTTTTTAAACACTTGGATATCTTGTCTGGTTCCAAAGTTATGAATTATTTGATAAAATGTTGCATTTTCTGTTTTAATTCAATATAAAAATTATCAATTAAACAACAAACAGTAACATAACAGCAATACAATCGTGTGTTCTAAACTTTCACTTACCTGTCGGATATTATTGGGAAAATACTATGGAGTTAAAACATTGAAACAGATGATTAATTGTATCAATATATTACAACACACATTAATTATAAATAATCACAACTTATTTAGGAAATTAAGATCTTAAAGGCTTTTTATCACAAAAGCAAAACTTGTAAACGTATAAAATTATAAAATATACTAAAGATTTGTATTTGAAAATAAAAAAATGTTTGATTCCCTTGAGTAAAATGCATGAAGAAGACGAATATCGTAGACATGCATCAATTGTGATTAACCCAGTTTGTTTAAAGTTTGTTGTTCCGGCAAGTTTCGAAATAAGTCAGAAATACTGCCATTTACCTAATACAGCGTCTTTAATTGCATCTACATACTGCGCCGGAACCCAGTATATCCAATAACGGGATGCCTCTGTAGGTCCCAATTGTATCCCCTGCAAAAATCACATTATATTGATAAAACTACTGTTATATACTACTCAAGCTGAGCTGCATTAATAAACAGATATATGAATATGATAATACAGTAGGTTGTATTTTAATGACAATGGGAAATAACACAAATATTGAATGTTTTCCTCATCGCTTCTCCATCGTCTTCAGTAGAAATGAAGTTGGCTAATAGGACGGTACATACCAACCAGGTGCGGCAGTAGTTTATCCAGGCCCCACTGGAGTAGTGCAGGATATATGCCGTCAGTGCCAGGCTATTTAAATGGGGAGAAGCTCTGTATTGCCCACTTGATTCTGTCTTCACTTACTATTTGGTTGGCAGTTTCCTTGTTTCTTATTACTACTGTCAAGCATGGCACAAAATATACAGATTTTGAACATCCCATTGAAAATTGGGTACAAATGACAAATATTTTGCCACTTTGAAAACAGACGCCGTTTTGATTAAATGGCATCTATTTTTCCTCAACAATGGCATCTATCCTCAACAATGCAACGGCAAGATATATTCAATAAAAAGATTTCCGAATCTACAGTACGTAAGATACGAGAGCTACTTTGCAAATGACTTGCGGTTCTCGCAAGTTATGCAATTTCAGGATATTTATAATCATTAGTTAACTTATTCATTCAAATAGTAATTTTCAAATAATTAGTCTTTGTTAATCCTGAACAATAGAGGTTTCCATTGGGAAATTGCAAAAGTAATATAATAAATTGAATGATTTTTTTACCTAATATACTCTGGATGGTTCTAAGACAACCAACCAATATGTAAAAGAAGGTGATCATGTGATTCTAACAGGTTTCTTACATTTAATACACTGTGGAATGACTAAGGCAACCAATATTATATAATACACCATAATACTTACCATTATATGATACTCTTCGTGGTCCTCAATTGCTTCTGAGACGACACCCTTAATAGAACCCATAGGCAATTTCTCAGTGCGTTCCTTAGTACTTAACCATAATTGATCATTTTCTAATTTAAAAGTCAGTCTCACTTTTCCACCATGTTTATTTAACATACCGGATAATGGCACAGGCGGTAAACCTTCCTGCAATCACCGCATTAAAAAAATGTCTACAGTCTGCCTCATGAAAGCTGAACACACGAGCTCAGAGCATAATGGAAATTTGGTTGCCAAAAATAAGATAGGGACCTTTGTAATTACATTCTTTACGTTGTTCAACTTTCGTGAGCAGACTTGGATGCTAGTGTCTTACAAACCTTAATATTCTTTATTCCTGGCATTACATCCTCGGGTAATCCCTTGTCTAAAACCTTCCGGTGTATTTTTTGCCTACATAATGGCTCCTTAGTTGAGGCTGCTTTTTCCATTTCCACTACATCCTAAAATTCGAAGAAACTGGCTTTATTTTGTTAATTGGGGAGCAAACATGCAAAAGCTTATAAATCCATATTTATAGATTTTGGCACAAAGCTTGCACAACGGATTGCCAAAATACTTAAAAACTAGTTTAAGTTTTATGATAGGTATACGCATTTTAATAATGAGAGGTACGCCATCTACATGTCTATGAGCTAATTAATTATTGTGCCATAATTATGAGATTTGTTTACAAAGTGAATAGAAGAAAAATTTAATAATACCTAGTAAAAGTGGCTAGTGGCTTTTTTAGTGGCCTAGTGGCTTTTACTCTAAATTAAACATGTAATTTTTTCCCTAAAGATCGATTAGCTAAAAAAAAATTAAAGATAAATAATTAAATGTCACAGCAGCGGAGGTAAAAGTACTTTTTCTAACGCTTTAGAGGGTGAAAAAGTACTGATACATCTGCTGCTATAGAAACGCATAGTCCTCTAAAATGTCAACTTACACTTTTATGTCATGAAGAAATGAGTTAAGAAATGTCATATTTTTTAGATGTTTGAAAAAAAAAATGTAGGTACTCATAAAACACATTAGGAAATGATTTTATGTAACTCGTGTAATCTCGCAGGATCTCACTTTGCTTGTCCTGCAAAAATTACACTCGTTATATAAAATCACACTTTTACTCATTGGTAACATAAATAGCTATTGTCATACGAATGTAGTAATCACAATTTTAGTGTTATTAATTTAGTTATACCCTCGGTGGTACAGTTGTGGACAGTAAATGAAGCATCTCTTGAACATTGAATACGATTTTTGTGATATTTTAGTCTTGTAAGAGGAGCTTTATCCTTATTTCATAAACCATACATGTAAATACATATTAGGCTCTATATTTAACTACAATTTAAAGGCATTTACTAATACTGAAATTAAGAAAAGATTTTTGATCAGATTCTAAATTAAACACAATATCCACAAAAAGTCAACGAACTCAATGGCAATGGTGGCACTTTAATTAGTTTGCAGTTTTACCAGTCTAGCGCTGGCATCACATTCAGATGTGTATACGAGAAAATAAGATAAGCAAAAAGAAAAAAATACTAGTAGATTAAAAACAATGTATCAAAACAGTTACCAAAAAGTTAAATACTATAATGTTTGTTATTGACTGTAAGGTTATATCTTACCTGTTTACTAACTGAAGAGACAGCTAAAACATCGTTTAAGGTTGATCCTACTAACATAATTTTAGAACCTTTTGTAATCCCTGAACTACCGATTGTTTGATTATCCTGCAGTAGTCCTTTATACATCAACTTCTGCATAGAATCTGGCACACCTAAACAAACACAAAGATATACCTATATGCATCAAGAGGCAGTAGCTACATTTTAACCATAGAGGGAAACAAATTTGAGCATTTTCCTGGAATAAGCTAACGCCTTGCGTTTGCTTATCAACAATAGTAAAAGAATGAATAATACTTACAAGAAAAGTGGAACTTACCCAATAAACCCTGTAACTGTTTTTTAAATTCCGGGATAGGCAAATTGGATGGAGCATTAACGTCATACTTTTTTTTATTATAAATTACTTTTACTTCAATAATTTCTTGAGCATTACTTGATGCCTCATCCTGAGCCTCTTCCTTTATTTCAGTTTTGGGTATTTTGCATTCTGAGGGTTCCGTTAACTTATCACTTTCTTCTTTGGTACAGTTTTCTTTAATAGCATTTAATACTTTACTATCAATGCTATCACTTTCACCATCTAAAATTATTATTTCGTACAATATAAATTAATTTTAACTAAGAATCATGCCACGAAAATTTTGACAATAATGAATTGCATTATTTGTAATGAACATAACAGGTATACAAAGGAAATTTGTCAATTAAAAATGCATCCAAATATTTAACAGCAGGTAACAACTTACCAACGCATTCCATCTTGTTATCATGTAAGGTAGATATAAAAATAAAAATTATTTAATTGTTATATTTTCTATTTGACGTTTTCATAAAATTGTCATTAAAATCGACTCACTAAACACATGAAACACACCATCTGCCTTCTGCCTGTACCAGTGTTGCCACCAGCACAAAAGACTCTCTGTTCTGTGCCACCAGTGCGACCACCACAAACACAAAGCTGTGCCACAAATATTAAACAACGTTCCGATCGTAAATACGTTCTTCTCTGTTTCTCCTTAATGTTAAGTTATAAAGTCTGGTTATAACTATTACACTACACTGTAAAGTAGTACGGTAGTATGTTAATTTCCGCCATAGAAAATGTTTATGGTATTCTAACGTGGATTTCTAACGTTGAAGTAGGCAATTGATTAATACCAAGGTACCTCAAATCATAACAGGCTTATTTTATGCATTTACGTATCGGGACATTTCCGGTCCACAGTTGTGATAGAATATGAGTCTGAGTATCATAATCAAACCCCGCACTTCATGATTCCTACGCTTTTTAATAGCGTACTAATACATTACAGCACAGCTTAAGTAAGCTGAATAACCTAAGCTGTGCTGTAATGTAATGCGGGGTTGGGCTGGATCAATGTTTCTAGATAAAAGGAGGTTGCCTGGTAACTAGAGTAGACTTAATCTATGACTATATCATATTAACTGAAAATATTCAGTTGCATAAAAGCCGAATCTTGTTTAAGCTTGACTGATGGGAAATATCTTTGGTACTAGTATCAATTATTTTAATTTTTTAGTTAATGTATTGCATGTATAATGCCAAGTCAGATATTCTAATTATAATATTATAATAAAATTATAATGATAATCGGTAGTAACTTTATTTCTATGTTGTGTAACTCTCTTTTAACCTAGTTATAATAGCAAAATACTACAACGCCTTGTTAAGTGCGTTACTGTTAGAAAGCTGTAATCCACGCTTAAGGATTTTAGTTTTATCCTTGCTATTATAGATGTCAAAAATCAGAATTGAAATTCATGAAATTATCGAAATTGACAATCACAAAGTCTGAAACCCCCAAATCCCCATGTAATAGAGTGAGAAAAGCACGCCATCATACGAAAAAAGAGTAAAACGGTTGTGTTGTTTTCGCGGGTAGTTAATATTATTAAGAAATATAATAAATAATGCCTCCAAAGAAACGGGAAAAGGATCCTGATACCACGAAGACGCCAAGAATTGATCATATCCAAGCAGACCATGAATTATTTTTACAAGCCTTTGAGAGTAAGATTTTTAAAATCATGTTTATTTTATAATTTATAACTATTTTACAGAACCTACCCAGATATACAGATATTTACGCACAAGAAATATGTGTTCGGTAAGTTGCTGCTTGTCTTCTGTGTGGGTATTGTTACTTTGAATTTGTTTTTCAGCCTATATTCCTGAATAGAACCTTAACATATATGAAACATAGAATGTCAAGAAGCCATAAAACTAGACAGGGTTTCAAAATAGATTCCCTTTTAGAAAAAGTAAATTCTAGAAGAGATGCAATGACTATTCAGCCAGGTTATATTAACCTTACATTTTTGGGGTTTAATAATAAATCGTTAGACTATAATGCTCAAATAGCTCAGGTGGAAACTGTGTTATTAAAAATTAGTCATAAGAAGCGCAAAGATAGTTCTGCGCCTAGCATGCAAGTCACTCTTGGAACTGCCGATGTTCCTATTAATCCTAACGAGCAACATTTACCTTTAACAGCTCCAACAATAAGTATCCCTACAGAATCATTTAACCCCTCAAGTGGCCCGTTAGTCAAGTCGTATATCTTGCTATTCAGAGTGAAAATCACGCCTGATCGAGATAACGAAGATGACGAGCCAGCTTTAAAAAAGCGGAAGTCAAATGGAACTACTTTAGATAATAATACAAAACTGTATGGAGCAGAGTTAACTGTTTATGATAAACATAATCGTTGTTATTTAAGTGATGGTGATTATGATATTGTCGTTCAAGATTTTTCAACAACCTCAAAGAATTCCCCTAAAAAGCATTCAAGCTGGGAAAATGTCAACGATTTAGTAGAAACCTGTGGCAATCTAGATGCTTTTATGAAAGGTGCAGTGTTAAAGTTTAAATTGAATTGGTCTCCAGAAGCGAGCGCTCGAATTGTGGATCGACCCAAGCCTTATCCATTGCAAGAAAATAAAGAAAATCTGCCCGCATTAACCAACGGCAATAACAACAACATAGAAAAACTACAGATTGTTTATCAATTTGTTTACAATAATAATTCACGGCAGCAGACTGAAGCTTGTGAGGATTTGCACTGCCCTTGGTGTAGTTTGAATTGCAATCAACTGTATACGCTTCTGAAACATTTAAAGTTATGTCACTCTCGATTCACTTTCACTTACGTTCCTATTTCCGTGGGGGCCCGAATAGATGTAGCGATAAATGAGATGTACGATGGTTCTTACACGGGTTCACCTCATGATCTAATATCGCAACCATCCGTTTGTGCTTTTTCCAGAAATGGGCCAGTACGTAGAGCCTCAGTAACGCATATTTTGGTGTGCCACCCGAAAAGGCCAAAGCCTAGTTTGTCGGAATTTCTGGAATTGGACGATTGCGAGTATGACGGACAGAGGCCTTTTATAACTGGTCATAACAGGTTGTATCATCATACGACTACTTGTTTGCCTATTTATCCGAAAGAAATGGACGTGGATTCCGAAGGAGAAAATGACCCTGAGTGGTTGCAAAATAAGACAATGATGATGATCGATGAGTTTACTGATGTCAACGAAGGAGAAAAGGAACTAATGAAAATGTGGAATTTGCATGTCATGAAATATGGGTTCGTAGGTGACTGCCAAATCCCCCTGGCATGTCAGATGTTTGTGCAACATAAAGGAAAAGAATTACTATTAAAAAACCTCTATAAAAATTTCGTCGTTCATATGTGCAGTTTGTTTGACTTTGGATTGGTTAGTGCGGTGTGTTTGTATACGACACTTCAGAAATTGCAACAAATAGTCGGCGAAACTGCAGCGATTCGTACGGTTCTTAAGGAATCCAGGGAAGCCCAAATCGACAATTGGTCCAAAACTGGGAATTTACACGTAACTTGTGATAAGTTGGGATTGAGTAAAACCCCAAATACTGGTAGGAAAACTGGTAACATAGGAATTCAAAGACGAAAAGGTACTCCGACGCCCTCCGAAGGTCCGGCTCGTAGAAAATCTGTATGTGGCGAGACGTCCAGGAAGAGGCTTTCAATGACTTTAAACAAAACTGACCAAAAAAGTAGCTAATCATGCTTCTTCTGCATTGGTATGAGACAATAAAATATTAGCTTTAATATTTATCGACTCAAACTTTTATAGGAGACAAAAATTAAATATACACGTTTGAAAATGCTGTATAGTTAACTTAATATTTAGGGCCTGTTTGATATACACATTAAAAATTGTGTAGTTTATAGTTTTTGCATAATATGTATTTTAAATCAGTTTACTATAATATGTAAAGCGTAATTAACTATGCAATTCGTTATAACACATTAATGTAAGATCCTGCACATTTTATATAGAGAGGTTGATTTTCAGCAATATTGAGTATTATTGTATCTGCTAGTTCAAGTGTATAACCTAACATTGGTACTAGAGGTAGAAAACCAAAATTTTAAGTTCATGTTGAGGAACTCCAGAGTCCGCACACTGTTACATCAAGCTAGGATCGTCTTTGGATTTATGATCTGCCATAGTCCTGCCCCTTGAAGAATACGTCTCCGCATTTCAGTTATTCATATGTGTGAGTGACCTCAATAACTCTGAAACGCAAGTTTCACAATATTTTTACCACCTATTTATGGTCTTTTTTAAATCTTAAATTATCTACGTTATACCAAGTGGGCCAGAAAATATTGCACTTTTTAGGTTTCCCTCTCTGCATTATACCGGGTGGCCCAAAAAATGTTGCACTTTTTACATTTACCCTTAACTTTTTTGTCTATTAAACAATTTTAATCAGCTTACACAACAGAATGGACTATGGGCAAAAAAATCAGTCCATCGGGAGCAGAGCTATACGTAATACAAAGCGTCTTTTTGTCATTTTTAAGCTGTAGTACTTAAATTGCACTTTTTACATCTTTTACAATTGCAATACTTTTGACATCTGTCAAAGGATCAGCTATTATTTCAATTAAAACCATTTGTAACTACAGCATAAAATTGACGCTTTCTATGATTGTGTATATCTCCCCTTTCGGAGGACCAATTTGTCTCATCGAAGTCTTAAAATGCAGGGAAAGGTCCATTTTATTCCTTTTTTGTATTGGAACAGCCATTTCGACATTTTTGAATCAAAAAGAACTAGCCCAAAGAAAGGGCCATTTTCAAACTCGGCTGCCATATCTGTCGATAGTCCATTCTGTTCTGTAAGCAATGACACCAAGCCGATTAAAATCGGTTAATAAACAAAAATGTAAGGGCAAATGTAAATAGTACAACATTTTTTTACCCACCTGGTATATGATATTAAGAACAATCTGTAAGTTACATAAGGATGCCGCATCCTTCAAAATAACCAGGGGCCACGTGTATGCCAAATTCTGATACGTTGGTGAATTTGCTAGTACTTCGTTATGAGACTTTTGAATGCCTCATCACTTGACCAACCAAGCACAGGCTTGGATTGCTTGACACTTGAGACAAATGAGTATATTCTTACCACAAATCGTCTTATCTAATAACAGAATGTATATTTTCACAAGTAGAAATCATCATATTGATCCTATCAATTTATCAGTGGCGCATTTAGGGAATCCATTTATAAGGACAGTATTACTAACTGTTATATCTATGTTAATGAATTTTAATATTAACAGTTAAGATGTGTTAGGTGTATACAAGGTATCTGAGGTGCACATGCTTCTTGTATGAGACTGCCACTGATATTTGTTATGAATTAATTGAAGCCAATTTCGGTTGCACATGTTTTTACGAAACATTAGAGCGAAGAAATGTATACCTCTAATTTTGAGATGACATGCCATGGTACGACTTTTGTTTTATAATATTGTATTTGCATTCTATTAGAATACAATTTAAACATATCGATAAATCAGTTTATGTTTAACATTTCCATGGAACCGACTCCATTGTAGTCAGTAATTTTCTATCACGATGAATGAACCCAAATACTAGAAGCCACACCATATTTGCCGTCAGAAACAAGCGGGACCCTTTAAATAATTGAAACATTTTGCATGGTTATTATCATGTTTTCATAGTAATTGTTATTGTTATGTATATTTTTATTTGAAATGAAAATTGCTTCTTGGTATTATGTAGCATTTACAATTTTGGTGTAAACTTTTAAGATAGAGTAAATGAAAACACTTATTTATATTATTTATAATAATTACTACAATCAGCATACCATATACCTAATTTCAAGATGGAAAGAAAACATTATTGTTACATCATATCTTTTAAGCTGGCTTCAGATAACTATTTGCTATCGCCCATGAGAAATAATTTGCAGCAAAAATTTTCAGGCAAAACGGAACCATTTCTTAAATAGTCAACACAAATCTTCCCAAAACAAATGAATTGGGAAAAGAAACGAATAATCATGATAAATGGATGATTGGTTTGATAACTGTGTAGATAGAGGTTATGAACTCTACAATTTATAGGCAATAACATGGAATATAGATGATTCTGCTATTATTGGTTATCTTCCAGAGGCGAGTGTTAGGAAATACTTATCTGCAGTTGCTTCTATTATACACCAAAAAAATTTTCAGATATATAAATGTTAATCTTAATATTTATTAACAAGTGTTCAGATTTAGATGAATAAATTGTATTGTATTATATTATTTAAATTATTTATTAACATTTGAGAGAAATATTATTATTCAATATTCAGGAATAAATACCTACCAGTAATATTTAGTTCATTCACAGCAAAATTGAAAATATAGTAAAACAAAGGATTACTTTGATTATTTCTTGTTTTTACTGGCGATTTCGACGTCTTTTAGAGCCGATGTCGAAAAAAATTATTAAAAATAATATCTTATTTTCTGTATTTTGCGTTTGAGTTAAATATCCAATCTCTCACATTGCCAAACAACCGATTTTATACGTATTAACTTCCAACAAACTTATTTTAGCTGGTGAGTTTATGTTGCGAGAGGTACATACAGGCAAACAATCCATTCAACTAGATGACAAAGGACACTTACTCTTTCCCATGGCATACTTTGTGTCACTTTCGTATTTCTTTTTCCTGTTCTATTACCGGTTTAAATTTGGTTCCGAATTAATGAGCCGAATATTTACCAATGATTGACCATGGATGTGTAATAAATTGCCAAAAAATATTAGCAAGCCAATAAAAATACATCAATGGATATGTCAGAAGTCATGATTTATTGCCAAATTCTGTACTTGTCAAAATAGTTAATTGTTTTGTATGGAGTAAAAGTGACACTTACCTCCACCTAAATCACAAGTTTTTCTGACAACGTCGAACATGTGTGGCAGCAAAAGACTTACTGCGTTTCAAGGAGAATAATTTCTTTTTGTCCTTGAAAGTGCAGTTAGCCAAGTAAAAATAGTAACACAATCACAGACCTCCCCACCGTATTTGCCAAATTCACGCCCCATTTGAAGTTTCCTCAAATAAAAATTTTAACTATAACATGACCACGCCATTTCCCATATCCATTAAGACAAAATAATTTGATTCACCTGATACAGTAGAGTGCTAACTTCTTAATCTACGATCTAAACTCGGAAAATAATAGTAATATTATATTTTCTACAGATCTAGATATTGCACTTGCTACGCTTTGTAAAATAAATTTAACTTCATGCAAGCTACACTTCTTTCTATGGAAACCATGGGGCTTTTCTACTAGCTCTGATGTCATACAGTAAGCTGGTCGTTATGTTAGATGATTTAATTCCATAGTAAAAGACATTTAATTTTTTTATATAATTTTATTTATCCTTACATACAAACTTATTCGGTTTTCTTTGCCTTCTGCTTCTTGGCAGGTAAGGGTTTTTGGGACTTCAGGACAGCACTAGCTCTACGAAGGGCAGCCTGAAAATAATATAATTGTAGTATTAAGAAAACAAATTTAAATGATTTAATAATAGTAATTATTATCTTATTTTGCAAGGGAACAGATTTGAGTTCATACCACCCCCTATTTAAAATAAATATTTTAAAGTAATTAAATTGGCAAACCTTTGTAAGATCTGTACGGTATTTGTTTGCATTTAAAAGGCGTTTCAGCTTGTACAGGGATCTCCTGGGGCCTGACTTCATCGTTCTCTTAACCGTATTCTTCTTAGGCTTGCTCTGAAATAAAAATATATAAATTTAATAAACATGTAATTACATAGTGAAGAGTTCTTAGGTCATACACGACACAGGCAACTTAAAACTGCTTGATAATATATTATTAATTCCAATTCATAGTTACTGAGAATATGATTATTGAAATCATAAATAGTAAAACCTATTAATAATAAAAACACGAAAATTACTTACTTGTTTACTAGCTTTCTTGTAAACAACAGTAAATCCTTTTTTATCAGGGGCATCTACGATACCAACTGATTTTTTGTGGATAAGGCCGTTATACCTATAGGAATTAAGATTTGTCAGATTGTTGGGTTCCTGAAAGTAAAAGATTTTAAATAGAAATGTTGCGAATTCTTTACAAGTTCTTACTATGACGGTATAATTATTGTCATATAACAAGTACTTACCGTGCTGAATGGCTTAGAAATGTTTCTCTTCTTGAGAAGAAAGGCATTGTTGTTACGGATAATACTCCACACCAAATGAGACGACATTTTAACCTATAAAAAACATATCTCTCAGTAACATCAAAATGTCTAAATTTTCCTTAACAAAAATTAGAACCATATTTGGCTATGTACAGCTTATTGGATTGCAATTAAAATTTCATTTTACGAGAAGCATTATTCATAAAACTATGGAGATACATCTTCGTAGCTCAGACTCACATGGCCCAGTATGTAAACTTAATATGCATTCCTACTGATATTATTATAGGACCTATGAAAATTTTGAAATAATTGATGAAGCGCTATTTTTTCATTTAATAATATTTCATTATATATTTTATTTTAAATAAAAACACATGCATACCTTGTCAAAATTTCACTTAAAAAAGATGGCTGTCGTAGCGGAAAAGGAAGAACTCACTTAATTCTTCTTCTTTCCACACTGACACATACACATTACACAAACTATGTAATTGACCTGTGCCACAAAACACTCAAAATTTGTTTTAGGTTAAGATAATCACTGACTATTTATAGAGATATCGTTCGTTTTGCATGATATATACGTTACAACGTTACGGTTGATCTTGGTAATCTACCGTTAGTTAGCGGAGCCCGCTACGTTATCAGCGTTGCGGCATAACCGTAAACCGTACACGAATGCGCATCACAGACATCTATTTAGAACTAGGTGATGCGCATAGCGCATAGATCAATTAGCGTTACCGTATTTTACGATTTAGGAATTACGAAAACGTCCTTCGCAGGAGACCGTTGCCATCCTATTATTCGTATTCGGCGACTTTAATCCCCCAGGGGAGTAGCAACACTGGTTTGTTTCATTATCGCCAATATTTACCGAGTTGTAAATTTTTTATTTATTGTCTCCTCGAGATGCACTTCTAAAATGCATATTTTTTTATGCAAAAATGCCTTTTTTCAAAATCCTCACTACTTCCTTAAATTCGTAAAACTCCTCATATGACAAAATCAAGGTTTTATTTTTTCTCAAAGTTTTAATTATAAGCACTTTATCATTCATGTCTTAATCATTCATGTCATTGACCTTTTTCTTTAAAGATTTGCCGATGTGGGCATGATAGCATCCGCTTTCATACAGGAATGACCTGGTTCAAAATATTTTATTGTTATAGTTTCTGGTCCCTAATTACAATAGGCAACATGCTTAAAACTTTAAAAATAAAATTAATACTAAAAAACATAGAGGAACGTTGCAATAAAACGTGTACTTCACAAAAACAAGATTTCTAATTCCGCGCGATCAGCATGAAGGATCTAAACAGCGAATTGAAGCGGCCCGAAACTAGCTGTGATGTCATAACCTGCAATATTCGGTTGGCGTTGCGCCGGAAAGCGGCAGAATGAACTATGATATCAAGCTGAGTCAAGTGCTGGGATCTCCCGTAGCCGACCGAATCGGTCTACTCGTCGCTTGTAAATTGTAGGATGGATGTAGATGTAAATAGTATATTATTATATACCTATATCATTCTACCCCCATACCCCACTGCTATATGATTAAGGGGAATTTATGGAAAAGCCGCATATACGGCGTTTTTAGGTATAGTGAGTTCAGTACCTACAAGCATTTACTGAAACACCACGACATCTATAAATACATTTGTTGTCACACATTTGAATGCCAATATTTATGTTCATAGAAGAAGCACCGAATTGGCCCTGCTAAGCCCAGGCAGTGAGCGTCGCGACGCTTAAGCTAGAAATACATCTGTTAATAAAATAGTATCGCCAGCTTGTAATTTCGTCTGGGACTCTTTGTAATAAGACATTTGTATTAAACCGCTACGCAAAGGCACCGATATAATAATGTTATAGTTATTAAGTACTTTCAATAAGTAAATCTAGAAAGTGCACGTTAATATAATATATACATACTATGCAGGTTATTCAATTGGTTAGTTGCATCTTTATGTAAGGTAGGTTGGTGTTTATATTTTTAAAGTAATTACTTAGCAAATTTTTACTTTTAAAGTAAATATTTAGCATTGCTATAGCTTTACATTTAATGATCAGCATGTAGATACATGACTGATGACTACTCGTCTGCAGTGTAGTCTACGACGAAAATAAAACAACATAAATTTTGAAAGCAGTATAGGTATTTTACCTACCTATATTATATACTCCCAGTAGGTATATAGTATACTTATATTTTCAACAAGATGTAGGTATACCTCATTTTTTTGACGTCTCAACGTAAACGTTTTGATTAGGTACTTATATTGTTGATATAAATTTATTCAAAGTTTATATAACTACCTATATCTGGTTCATCGCTTGCTTCATACAGTACCGTTGATTGAAGGACTTACACTATCAACGACAGTAGCTACCTAATATATTTTATGACCCACTGCATATCCATTGCATTTTTTTTTTCATGGGGTCCAACAAAACTTTACGGTGTTAATCAATATTTTTTCAAGAAAATAATATAAATAATTCAAAATTTACTTATAAATAAAATAAATCAAGTTTAAGTTCAAAATTTCATCAACTTTTCAATGTTTGTTTACATACAGATTGCATAGTTATTGGTTGTTATTACTTCGAATACCTTATAACTCCATTACTGTTGACTGTTGTATATCTAGCAAATTGCAGAAGCATATTTTATTATTTAAATATCACCACGGACGCTTCCTACAGAAACAAGAGTTTTTTCAAAATTGCTCCGGGCAGAAATTCCATATGTAGAGCCGGTTCGATCAGTATGAAGAATCTAAACAGCGATAAAATTGAAGCGGCCTAAAATGAATCGGTCTCCTCGTAGCTTGTAAAATTGTAGGATCGATGTAGATGTAGGAGATTCACGACCATAGATTAATATATTATATATTCACGACTTTGAACTTGTTTGAAACGGTTCTCTCGCGCGCGAATCTCTAATAATTTATAACAAATTTATTATTGGGAATTAAGGCGTCATATTTTGCATATCTTATTTTTCAGTAATTCAGTATGGTAGAACATTTTTATGAAATAAAAAAAATATGTGAAAGTTGCCTATTATTGCATTTACCATATAAAATAGGTACCTACTTATTAACCTAACGGCAAGGACTGTTCTTGTCATTGCTTCAGAAGAACGCCATACTTGCTGACTCGGGAGCGGATTTATTAGCACTAAAAAGACAGATGGAAATTTTCAAGTGAATTAATAAATTTCTGTTTGCAAAAAAATATATATACAGAGAAATCGGGGGATGAAAATAACTGTATGAAAGCTTCACTTGTCTTGTCAGAGAACCTGCAAAAGTTTGAAGACAATGATTTATTTTCAACTAGTGTTTCAGAACAAATTTAGTTATCGGGTTTCGGGTTTATCTAAACAAGATATTTCCTTTGATAATGGTACTATTCATGACATGCATGCATTCAATATTAATATTTCAGAGAATTAAGTTCTTTCTGTAAATTAATTAGTGTTATCTATACTTATAAAACATTTTTTTTCTTGTGTAGGATAAAAACTGTTGTAGGTACGCACAACGGCGAGAAAGTGATTTTCCGGTCTTCAAGGGGTTGCCAGACTCGGCTTCGCTTCGTCCATTTCTTCTGTCAGCCCGGAAAACGTTCACATTCTCGCCTGGGTACACAAATTAGTTATAAATTAAAAACAGGGAAAGTAAACTAATATAGAAGATAATGTGGTAAAAAAAAGCTTTATAAACGCGATCCAAGGTCAATAGTCAAGCGACATCTATTGCATGTGTTATCCCAGAGCCTTTGGTTGGACATACTCAACAACAGATCAGATAGTGTCACGAGAGCCTCGTGCTGCCAAAGGAAAGCATTGGATAATAATATCAAAGCAGAGAAAACATCTTAGTGGAATCGCTTTTGATATTCTATATCATGCTATATCATGAATGTAGATCTATAATATATCTAATAGCAATGTTTAAATGCACACAATACCTATGAGCATTACTTAATACATAAATAATAATCTGTATTTCTATACATCAGTATATAGTTTGTGCAACGAGTGTGGATATGATATGTATGTCATTATATCGCACAAAGACGAAGTTTGAGATCAATTATCCGAGAGCGGTATATGAATCATATTTCAGTCGTGTTGGTACTGTACAGTATATTTTTACAATTTTTACTATAAGAAAAAAAAGAAAAGTATGACATTTTTGGAAAATTTTTGGCGCGATTACTAGTCAACTAACTCTATTACATAGTCATTTTCTTCCTTAAAATTATGAAGGTTGTTAGGTATATTATACTCTTAGGTAGGGTATCCCCTGTATTATGGTATAACGTGCGGTCCATGGAGGTAAGGGAAGCATTGCTTCCTTATAGCATATACATAAATTTATTGTATATTAAATTGCATTGGAAAAACTGGAACTAATTTAATTAATATAATTTCAAATACCTATATGAAGTTATAATTTATTATGAATTGTATATATCTCGACAACCTGTGACAAGGACATCATGTCCGACTAAACGCGACCACGAACGAACATGTCATGAATATAAATAATATGATATGCAATGATTTTAGTTAAATATACCATGGAATGGTTAATAAAAATAGAAACATGTTAATAAAACTTGTTGATGAAATTGTAAAGACCTAGCTTTTCACAGCCAAATACAGCATTTGTTTAAAAAAATCACTTGTAATGGTTTACGTGTGACTAATTTAAGTCAACTATCTGTAGTAATACGCTACGTCAAAAAGGATAAAAATTGAGTTACACCATAAATGGGTAGGTTTCTAAGAATTTTGCGTCCTTTATTTGAAATGTTACCGCACGCCACTACCATAATATATTTAATAGGTACCTATTTAATATTACTATTTTTTCCAGTTCGACCAATGGAAAATAAACTTGTATTATTTTTCTATATAAAATAGGTATCATATAATATCGAGGTTTTATCCATTTTTTTTGGCAAACGTTGACTGGCGCGCGTCTGGGGGCGATTTTTTTTCGATTTTACATACTTATATGTGTTTCGTCATGCACATAATTTTAACAAAATTCCGAATTCCTGAATTATTGGCAACAAGTCACGCAACGTTTAACTGATATAAACTGATTTTAAATGTTTTAAACGTCACTTATTGGGGTCTGACGTCCGAGAACGTGTCATTGATTCACCAGAATCATGTCCAGTGGAAATTAAAAAATTATAGCTTTTTGTCCACTTATGAATGAATCTAATTTTAATGCTACAGATCGAATTTGAATGACTAATTTAGTAACATTTAATTCATATATTAAATTTTGTAAGTCATTAGCGTTGAGTGAAGTAACCTTAAACGGTACTTAGGTAGTAAGTATAGTATACAGGAAATGTATAGAGAACATGACACACTCACCGCTGCCCTCATCCCGTTTTGTTGTCCTCATCCCACCAGTGTCATGTAAATTAATGTGCATATTATGTATATGTATTATGTATTCCAGTCTACCTTGGTACCTATTTTTAGTAACAATTGAAATAAATCATTCTAATATTAAAAAATAGCGATGCTTTGATTGCTAAGCCTTAGAGTAATTCTGTTTTTGTCAAAAATATTGAACGCAAATTTAAAATACAAAACTATAATGTAATCTGAAGTAATTTGAAGAAAAGGATGCGAGTTACACAAAATAGTGTTTCCCAACGTATTTCATACAAGATTTTTTCTACTTTTCACCAATTTTATATTTTATGAGAAGAAAACGTTTAAAAACAATCCAGTAGGTTGTAACGATGTGACAGCTTGTCACATTCGTAGCTTGTCAGGTCTAAATAACCTATGAAATGAACTTTACAAAACCATTATTGCGTAATATTTTACTTTTCGTAACTGGTTGTGAAAAGTAAGACGTTTCCTAATGCCAAAGGGTTGTGAAAAGTGTCACTTTACATGTCAAAATTACATGTCAAAAAAAAGTGTTAACCCGTTTATTCTTTTTTTATTTTAGGTATATGTTTTATATGTTACTCTGGTTACTCATTGATTTAATATTTTGTAATGATTTTCATCTCATATACGCTGATATAAATTACAGGTATTTACATTTTAGTTACTAATTGAGCATACTATCAGATAAATCCACGGTGTAAGATAAATAGGTGATTGCAGGCGCTGATCGAATCTCCAGGCCGGGTATCTCCTTTCCGCTAACGCAACAGAGATAGACACGCACGACTAAGCACGACAAAGACGCTAGACTCGGGCCTCGAGTATTTCTGCGTAATACTGCCAAACGTTCTGTCAAATTTTGTAGCTCTGAAGAATAATTGTGTTTTAGAGAAAAAAATAATCATCGATATGAATTTCGAGGTGGATGCTATGGTACCTAATAACAAAAAAAACTACTAACCCACGACCTTTGGACCATTGGGCCCGAATCCCGTTGCAAGATTATGACCCGGGTTGTCAATTCCTCTCTACGCACCGCGTTAGCGGAACCGAGACACTTTCAGTCGCAAGAACCACTATTTATCACACATATTTATCTTACACAGTAGATAAACCCTATAATATACTATATACCAGTCCCAGAGACAACCCCAGTTCTATTTTACCTTAGGAAGACCACGTCTACCTAATTATACTATTATTGCTCCGGATATTTCCAATTATTTCCGCTCTCTTTGTACCTATTATGCTTTTATATGCAATGTTCCAAATGTTCGATACTCGTTAGTCAAAAATCTAAAAATACATCGGCTACTAAAACTTGTGTACCTACATGTTGTGTTGTTCGGCCTTCGATAGTCGGGAATTTGAATATGCACACCGTAATGAGGTCGTTTCCGTCCATAAAATATACGGAAGGAAAGAAAACTGTGTTTATATCTTATATAGTTTTTTTTTCTATTTATAGGCACTTTATTTCTACACATCATTTAGTTTACAGAACCCCATTATTTTCTAGTGTTACTGTTTTGGGGTTACTCTATATGTGTATATATAGAACAAATATTAATGAACAAACTGTGATATTGCTTTATTAAAATTAAAAACATACAATAAGTCATTACCCTATTTGTATATATTTAGAATCGTATGCTAAAAATATAAATGTAGGTCCTTCATGGGAGTCTGTAATACAGATGAGTAATAAAAATATTCAGGAAGCATATCCCTAGTAAGCAAAGTCTATGGACTGATAAAATACCTCCTCAGACTAACCAGTAGGGATTATTTCAGCAAAAAAATGGGAGCAAGATAAATCATTTAATGATAAGCATTGATAATAATTTAAATATATATAAATAGATAATCATTTAAATCATTTTGATCATAATATTCGAGGTATCTACGTACTAAAAAGACATAACTACCAAATTTCCAAAGCAATTAAGTACCTCGGATTTCCTAAATATTAAAAAAATAATTTTGTGGATGCTATATCGTACACAGTACAAAGAAATTACGCTACTTACGCGTATTTACTTAAGCACAGGTAAAAAAGACCTCCATACTCATACTGGCGATTCGTGGCAACATGCGTACTTAAATTGTACCGCCATCGCAAAGCGCTCTATGTTCACTATAATTTTACATAGCTAATGGGAAATTTTATGGGAAAAAATCATTTTTACTTTTTTTCAGGTTATGGTAAAACAGCGATGGGTAGTATTTTAAAGCAGTCATTGAGCGGAAACATTCATAGAATTCGAGAATTTGAATTAGAGAAGGTAAGTTTATTTTATTCAAATAAGTAAATGTAATCTAATAAAAAATGTCATAATATATCAAACTTGTTGAGAGCTCTCCACAGCATCTGACCAAATGTCGATCATAAGGCGAATACAATGGCTTTGATTTAAAAAACAGTTGAAAATTGAAAACATTTGTTAAACTGTATTCTTGGTTACATATTGTTGAAATATAAAATTATTTATAAAGTTGGTCATTTTGATCTAGTAAAAAAAAATAACAATTGCTGTATTATTAATTTAATTACTGAATTTTTTGATTTATTTAATAAACTTAATAAATATATCTTAATTTTCAGGTGAATTTAGCCGACGAGTTTGACATCCTTCAAATAGTAGGAGAAGGCTGGTTTGGAAAAATTCTTCTAGTTGAACATAAAGCAACGGATACTGAGATGGTTCTCAAAGCTCTTCCTAAACCATACACGTCCATTAAAGATTTTTACAGAGAATTCCATTATGGTCTACACTTAGGTATCCATAAAAATATTATTATGGCATACGATGTAGCGTTTGAAACAGCAGGATTTTACGTATTTTCCCAAGAATATGCACCTTTAGGTATGACAAGTATAAAAGAGTATAACAGCTACTCATGCGCAGATCTGTAATTTTCACGTGTTAACTTTGGAATTACGGACGTCAGATGCGATTGTACAGTACACGATATATTTAAAATTCATTAGATCTACAGATCTAAAAAATGTTTGAAACGAAACATACCTAATTACTTATTATTAATTATATTAGTAATCAGTTTTCTACTCTACACATAGAGCAGAAAATATACAGTTTCCTACATCTTATTGAAACCATTGAAACGTCGTATATTTGTCCATGAGGTACTGTGTAATGATAAGTTGATGAAAACACAAACTTTACTCGAAATAGCAAATGACAACTAAATTTAGCAACTTTCAACATACGTTTAAAAAAAATAATTAAGGAATTAACCTGGTGGGCCCTTTTTAATTAGACATTTTATTAGTTATAGTGGACTGGAGTTTTAGTTTACCGAGTGTCACAATTTGTTTTCAGTATACAGTCGGCTAACATCAAAAGCTTTTTATAGTTGTTTGTTTATCCTTTACTCTTTGCCACTCGGAAATTTAAAACTACACTCCACTATACCTCTTATACAAATAACTATAAGCATATCTTATGCCATGGCTTTATTTAAAATCACACCGTCCTATCCATTATTCACAAAGAAAACAAATACGAATTTACATTTATAGAACAAGACAAAGAGACATTATTCAATATACGATTCCCTCTAATTAATGTCTTCCCTTTTGCCCAATAAAATTAAAGAGCTAAACAAAGTGCTATCAAACTAAAATAGAAACAGAGATTTCTGGATGTGCCAACAAAATGGTAATTAACATACAACTCCATTCTGTAGATTTTGGCATGAGTTACAGACATGACAGAGGAAATATATTTGAAACACCAGGAATTTTATATGATGTATTTACGACGTATACGAATATAGTTCATTCATTTGTCGTAAAATAAAAATTGTGGCGATGAACAGACTAAACTCTTCTGGTTTAGCACATAACTTTTTGCCACCGCACGAACCTTTAGAAGTTATGGAAGAAATTTTTACACAATTACACATACAGACAGCGCAAACTGTCCTCGATCATAGGAAAGCCGAGCGCAATTGACACGTAACCCAATCCTATTAGCAGAGAAGGCATCGCTGTTGACAGATCTTGTTTTATTTCGACATTATCAGAATTTAACAATGAAATGAATCGGTTCATTCGTTGAATGAAGCGACGTTGAATGAACCGCCTACCGTCAAAAGCTTCATTAAAGAAAACTCGAATCTGTCGCCTAGACTTTAATTCCTTGGTAATACTTTACAATATGATTTTTCTCGGCTGTTACAAAAGATATTTTAAAGAATTAGAATGCAGCTGATATTACCATTCCAAGTAATCCAAGTCCCAAATTACTAAGGGACTGAGGGGCACTTAAGAGGGCCAGAGCATGTAATCTGGGGCCAGAGTGCGTTGCGCATTACATTTACTTTGTATCCTTTGGAATCTGTCAACTGTGCCACTCACCACACAGTACAGCACCCGCTGTACATGTAAAATAAAATAAAGACTGAATTCGGTCGTCAATTTCTTTCAACAATTATTTTTTTAGGGGACCTGACATCCAATGTATCTGAAATTGGAATTGGCGAGTTACACACGAAAAGGGTCGCGAAACAGCTTGCCGCGGCTTTAGAACATATCCATTCGAGGGACTTGGTGCATCGGGATGTGAAGTTAGATAATATTTTAGTATTCAAGTCAGATTTTTCCCGAATAAAATTGTGTGATTTTGGTGAAACACGCCGAGCAGGATCTATAGTAATGAGGAGGAATGAATGGCTCCCATATGCAGCCCCTGAAGTACTCCAGATACCCACCGATGGAAGCTATATGTAAGTCTAAATACCAAACCTAGTATTTATTCGCAAACTATGGCAGAAATATACAGCTAAAAAATGTTATATGATCATAGAGCATTCTCTGCGTTCCTAATCCTAAATAATTTACAAATGTTTCAGGGCACATACATCCCACGATGTGTGGCAGTTTGGTATCGTCATATTCGTTTGTCTTACCGGTTGCTTACCTTGGCAGAAAGCTGCCCCAGACGACCCCAGATACACTAGATATATATCATGGCAAAATTCTAGCATGCCCATCAAGAGACAACCCAAACTGTTTAAGTTAGTCTCATCTAAAGCTCAACGTCTATTTAAAAAGTACTTAGAACCGAGGCCAGGTAAAAGGCCGTTTGGATTAGCGGAGGTCCACCGATATTTAGACGATAGGTGGATGTCAAAAGGAATGGAAAAGACTAATGAAACTCTTAAGGAAGATGAAGGTTTGTGTCCGTCGATGTACAGTTTCCACAGCAGTCCGGAGGAGAAAAATAAATTATTGTTTACGTTAACCCAATACGGATTAGAGACGACAGTCGACCGAATAGCTAAAAAGGATAGAATAAGAGCGTGGATTCAAAATAGTGTTATAGAAGAAGACGATGAATTTGAAGAAGAAATTGACGAAGAAAATATAAAGATACATGACAATCAGACCGGGCCCATAGGGGAGCGTGTTAAAGAGCGGGGACCTATATCTGAAAGTCGGATTAAATATAAGCAACGGGATGTAATAGCAAGAAAAGAAAGAAGAATGTCCACCTTAAGGAAGCCTACTAATGTGTATAAACCTCCAGTCGATCCCAGAATTCCACTAGAAAAACAAAAACGTGTTAATGGAACTGATTATAAGAATATTAAAAGTAACAGAGTGGTAAATTATGAAAGTAAGAATAATGTAACTGGTGACATGCATAATTCGGCTATATTCCAAATTTCAGGAGCTCTTCCATTTCAAAACGTCAAAATTTCAAATTCATTAACATCCTCCGAGAGTGCATTTAGCAGTGATTCGAGTACAACAGTGAGACATAAAATAAACATACAGCATCCCCAGCAGTTCAATAATATAAATACAAATAATGGCACCTCCAAAGAAACACATGCCAAGTATAAGAAATAGCTTTATAAATATTATGAATACCAGAAATGTGATAATAGATATTTGGAAAAAATAATCCAGTGATACTACTCGTATAAAGATGTTCGATTCTTTCAAAGTGAAATATGTGAAGCATCTGAATTTTTATAGGATTATTATTTATCCTCCAAAAAATTTAAACATATATGTTCAGTATAAGAAGTACACAGGCGCTGATTGCTGTCTTCAAAAAAACATAATAGTATAATAATATACTTAGATGAGGAGTCCTGATTTGTTTTATAAATTAGGTAAAATTCGAATTGTTAGTTAGATATTAGGTAGCTTTAGATGTCAAACAAATATAATTTATTTTGACCAATACATGTTTTCAGTTATATTTTCTAAAGCTAAATCAATATAATTAGGTACCAACTAAAAACTCGGCCATTGTTTAAATATAGGTGCCCATAATAATAGATATTTTGTATTATTTTTAATTTACTCATTTAATAAAGTTGTTATGATTTAAAAACATATATTTTTTAACCATTTTATCTGTAGGTGTGTATGTACATTGTAGATGCACACCAGGCATCCTGAGTGGTAACCAACCTTATATTTTTACCTCCTCTTCCGCGTAAATTTTGGTAACAGAGGGCGAAGGGATTTTTGGAGGCACTGGTAAGGTTATGGCTGGTTCATGATGGATGTTAACTTATTCCGGTAACTTAAAAAGTGACATATTGACTGGTCATGTAATTTTATATCGATCACACTCAGTACACTGTATCTCTGCACAGTATTAGCTTATAAAATTGAATTTTTAAAACAATATTCGAAGAACCACACAAAAGCAACTGACAGAGCGCCAAATGACAAATCAAATAACTGAAATAACAGCTGAGCGTAAGCACAGAAGAAGTAAGTTCCTACTTCTGTGCTTATACTGTGACTAGCCATAGATAAACGAAGCTAAAGCTGTTCTGTGCCCACAGATTAACGGTGGAATTGGTGGAACTTAGTTCTATAATAATAAAATATGGGTAACGGCATAAATAATATACTAATCTATGGGCACAAGTTAACATTTCCTGAATCATGAACTAGGTTTGTAGTGAAACGATGTATTGATTTGCGTTGGCTCAATTTTAGCGGTTACAGCGTAAATTTAAGTTAACATCTGTCAGAAACTATTACCTTATCATTAATCATGGCGGCCCATTAGGGCGGTTGCTGCGACTGTTGGAAGAGAAAGAGTTTGTTTTACAGAACCGGTTTGCAGTGTTGTTAATTATGTCACAGTTGTGTTTGTGATAATAAAGAGAGTGTCTACGGATCCGTCTAGACGGTCAAAATGGATTTGTAAAAGGCGACATAGGTGCGTATTTTTAATAATTATCTCTTCTCAGTCGTGTACCCTGTGACACAACTGGTCCTTCTCTTGGCAGACCTTATGTCATGTACACGTATATCTAAGTATGTGACATACATAATGGCCGACTGTCATGTTTTTTTGACAATCTCAACACAACCAAAGGAAAAATATCGTACTGACATATTTTCTGAGGAAACATTGTACGAATGTACGTACGAAATATTCGTTTGCCTATATCTGTCAAGGTGTTATGACGGACCCGTAGACACTATCTAATATCTAAAAGACTGCTAGAACTGATGATAATACTTAACCTCCCTAGCCTTTTGCTAAAAGTTCTAAATGTCTATTCTAGCAAATAGATTATTTATAAAATGTAAAAACAGTGCTGTTTTAAAGACAAAATTTACACCAATTATTACACCTTGTAATTTTAATTCAACAGCGTCAAAACCTTTACCCCGGGCCTATTATAAGCTCAGAACTATCAGTCCTGTGGGATGGTTCTTGTTGGTTTGTTAAAATAGTAATACTTAAATTTAACACAATAATTATTGACAATCTAATCCATAGATTATACCAGTCTCCGCCTTTTCATTAGGAGCATGGCAGGTACAACGGAAGAAATGGAAAGAGAATCTCATCTCACATTTACAGGCTCATACAAATAGTAATCCAGTGCCACTACCAGAAAAGTGAGTAATTGGGTCTGTAGAGGTTGGTTGCTCACAATTTGTTATCATAACTAATTGACAGTAGACATTAGATCAAATAAGCATATTTTTGTGAAGCGAATTCATAATTGTCGCAATCAATTATTAAATTATTTAGCAATTAGTAATTTATTCCTTTAGTGAAATCAATTTTAGCGAGTAAGCTAAGAGCTAAGCATCATGTTTTAGTTTGGAAGACATTAACAAACTTGAATATAGACCAGTACATGTAAAAGGCTACTTCTTACATGATAAAGAATTGTACATGGGACCACGTTCACTTCTGATAAATGGAGATTCCTCCACGACAAGTTCTCTGATGACTGGAAAAGCTAGCAAGAGCCATGGATATTGGGTTATAACTCCACTTAAACTTGAAGATAGAGAGTAGGATAGTGATATTCATTTGCTTTGATTCATTTTAACCAAATTCTGTTTTAGTGCTATAATATTAATAAACAGAGGTTGGGTTCCTTCCCAATTTAAGGATCCTAAAACAAGGCAAAAGGGGCAACCCGAAGGTTTGGTGGATGTCGTCGGTATAGTACGTTTACATGAAAATAGACCTCAGTTTACACCAAAAAACCAAGGAGATAAGCTTTATTTCTTTAGGTATGTGTAGTAGGATATTTCCTTTGAAAATATTTTTTTTGGTTGTACCAATATTTAAACATCTTGTTGCAGGGACTTACAGAAAATGTCTGCCACTACAGGTGCGTCACCAGTTCTTCTAGATGCTACAACTGAATTTGATGTGCCAGATGGTCCGATTGGTGGGCAAACACGAATTTCTTTACGTAATGAACATCTGTCGTATATTTTAACTTGGTTTACTTTAGCTGGTGCAACAAGTTTTATGTGGTACAAAAGATTTTTAAAATAGATTTAGTTTTAAAATTTTATAAGTAGGACTGATAATAATGTTTGTGTATATACCTGAAAAATTTTTAAAAATAAATAAATCGTTACATTAGTGCGTTCAGTTTAAATATTCTTAGAGACAAGACCAAGTAACAAGTACTCCAGTTTGCGGTAGTGATTTATCATTGTAAACAATTGAATTGTTGAGTTTGGAAGCTAATAAAGTGAATTTAGATTCTGGATATTACGATTTATTTTATGAACCACGGCTCAGGTTGACAAATGCGAAATTTTTGGAGTTTTTCAGTTTTTCCGCTCATATGTTGCAAACGACGCATCTTACGGAAAATATCACTGTATTCAAAGTTGAAGAGCTTTAAATTCTGCGTCGAATGACGTCTCTAAGTTCCAAATTAGAACGATTTATAAGGTCGTCATCCTCGGTAAAAAAAAGGCGAATACTGCAATAAACTCACTTCGATGAGCAATAAGACGAGCCTTCGTTTGCTGCACCACTCTACTTGTATCCTCACTTAAACTCGCTTGTATCCTCACTGTGTAATTTAAAAAAATTTTGTATTGTTCTGTGGGGTAGTGAATTCTAAAGCAAAATATTGGATGGCCATAACGATGTAATGACTATTAAAACAAGTGTTGTTTTGAAATATATGATATATTTTTATTATGAAAATTTGCACTGTCTACAACGTTTTCTTTGGAACATATTTTCAGCAACCAGTAAAATGTAGTAAATAATATCTTTTAAACTTGTAGCAAACAAATCATAATATATAATTTAATATAAGTATAAAAATACTATAAAACATATAAATCTATAATTGGCACTAATTTGGGCTGAATATATCTATATTTATTAGTGTAAAATGTAGGTAAAAAATCTAGTCTATAAATAATTTTTTTTTTTCATAATAATAAACATTAAAATTATAGAAAATTAAATTGTTTAAGGCTTTTCAAAGGAACCATAAAACCATTAAATGACTATAATTATACCTAAAAAAAAACATATTCAGTAGCTAAGTACTTGGAAGTTATTATTATAATTTTTATATTATTTTTGTAATTTAATACGTAAAATGAAATTTTTACATGACTGGCAAGCGTCCAGCGGGCTTTTCATTGTCATACGGTACACTTTCACTTCTCTAAAAGGCATGCTGGATCAAATCGCAGAAAATAAATGGTTATCATCTCCTGGTATATAAGATTAAAGTTTTGTTTCAGATTAATGTTTAAATTGAATTTTGCATATTCATGTTCTAGGAGCCAAAACAACTGAAGATTCGGATACCCATAAATTTTGTGTAAACAGTTCTATAAAGTAACTGATTGTATTTAAAAATGTACAGCAAAATTTATATCGACAGATATAAAATATTTAACAACTATTTTCAATAATAGCACCTTAGTTTTCGGATTTATTTATTAAAAAAAAAGATACTAAAATTATAGCAAAATATGCTGATAACTAAATGCTTGGACAGCTAGTAAGTAGGCTTTGCTAAAAAACATCTGCAGGATACTAATGTCAAAATGCCATACTGCAAACATCGTTAGAAGTGTATACACCCTTGCTGCTAAGTTACATTTATGAAAAAATTGTGCGAGGTCTAGCCACTAATGAGAAAATAAGGAAAATTATTATCCAGCATTTTACAAAGGCAAAACGATATGTCAAACATCAAGTGACAGTGGCGGTTTTGCTGTAGAACCGGGCAGTAAATTCTCTAGAATTCGATCATATCGTAGTAGATGTAGACCCGAAGTGTACAAAACATGTTCTTTTATTCGAATCCTTGTTTAATTTAAAAAAGGTAAATGATGAAGATATCAACTATACATGACATGCACAAAAATTAAAAGATAAATCAAAAGAAATGGTTTGAGGATCATGCCTTTCCTAGCCTGGCCCGCCACCAGTCCCGCCATTAGTAATTAAAATGAAAGGTGATGTAACAGGTTACTAACTGAATTATACTATCCGTTGTCCGAATATTTAGTTGTCACATGTTTTCGTATAGTGTAGTGCTTTTTTTTTTTTTAAATTAATGAATTAGAAAATAAAGGTGTTACTATAGAAAATAGTTGTTAATATGTATAATCTGCCAATAAATGTTTTTGTTATATGTTTCCAAGTTTGATCAGTTCGTTTATGGGACTATTTGTATAAAATTTATGGGTGTCCAAAATATTATCCGATTATTTACTACCAAGCAACTAAAAAAAAATTTATATAAAGTCAAAGAAAAATAAAAACATTTTGTTTTTATTTAAAAAATGGTTACTGTAATAGCCTCAAACAATTAGCACTTGTGTATTGTATATGAGATTGCTCATTATTATCCGCAAACGTATTGAACCTCTCAGAATATGCAACTAGTTGCAGCTATCGCCTTCAGTTTTGCTCTCACACATCTGTGACAGCATTGCAACTTTGCCACGGCATTTAGTTGCATAGTCCAATATAGGTTTTATGAATTCAGGTCTACAGGTCAGGTGAGCTAACAGACATTAGCAACGATTAATTTCGTAACAAGTTAATAGTCTGTAACAATTAATCTTATGGAAGTATTATTAGTCTTATTACATTTTTAGTCATACTGTCTATATCCAACTAATGATATAATAAATGCATAAATAACCTAAGATTAACAATAAATTGGAGAAAATTTATTTTGCATCGCTTAGTTTAAAGGGTTAGCAACATGTATTTCGTGATATTGTACCTTGACTATAGGAATTTACGTCTAGTTATCTCTTGAGTCGTTGAAACTCTGCAGTATCATAAATATTATATAAAATACAAAACATACTAACAATGCATATAAATCTGTTACATTCGAATTTGAACTTATAGATTTCTAGATCATTTATATAACAATAATAATTTATATTACTAAAAGCTATGAAATGTTAAACAGTTATGTGTGCCATTAATCAGTAGTTAGTTTGAAATATAGTACAGACAAGTTTAAGGTAAATCAATGTAAATAAGTTGCTATATCTACAGAAAAAGGAGGAAGTTTAATATCACCTGGTTCTAATTGTAGCTCTCTAAAAGCCACTTGCACCGTTTCTCACTTAATCGGCATATAGTTAAATTGAAATTAGAATCTTAAGCTGAGATTAAATTTAGAAGACCTTTTGTTTCTTACACTGTTGGAATTTAACCAAGTTTTAGCTATTACTTCCTCTTCTTTGTTGGATTCCTGACAGTTCGTAGGTAATCCACGTATTCCAGGTATTTATCCAGGTTTCTTGTGGGAAATAGGGCTACTGGCGAAGTACCCACTAAAAAATGGGACCGCGCCAAAAGCAATACTTCATGAGTGGTGTGGAAATTACATTCAATAAGCTGTGGTGTTTAAAATATGTATATAAAAACCTGGCTTGTATACATTTTATAAAGACATTAGCTCAAATATTTTCAAAACTGTTTCTTTTGTAAGCCGAAAACGCCTGAAAAATGTTCAATCATCTGTTTCTTCAAGGTATTGTTGTTGGTCGTAATTCTTTTAGTAGGGGGTCGGAGGTTTTGATTTGACTTCCGAGAATATTAGCAGTACTTATTAAAAAATCTCCTCTGATTTAGTAATCCCAAGTATTAATATTTCAAACAATACCAACTGCACTTTTAAAATTTATTTAAAAAATTAAGATTGTTAAATATTTGAATAAAGCTATTCAAACATTTGCTAGTAATATTTTATCTGACGTTATAAGGTACTCCTATCAGATCAATAATTAAAAAGTTGACATTTAGACTTCACTTTCTCGGATTGTTGATGTTGCCATGGTAACTTTAAAACAGGCACGTATTAAAAATTGGGTTTAAACACGCTGAGGCATACTTTAAATAAGCCAATAAAATGTCAATAAAAAAAATTCAATTTAAACACTGAAAACAGTGTCCAAAATTGCTTGCATTGATTAACCCTAAATTTGTCAAAGGTGGTGGTGTAAAACAATGTCAAGTACCCCTTACATAGTAACTATTCGATGTAGTGGTTAACGCTAAATGCATAACTTGTACATGTCATTGTAATTTGACGTTTATTTTGTTGGCAGTGTTATATATTTCGTATTCGTATAAACGTAATCTGATAATCTTTGGTAACTTAAAACTGATATAATACTGCGACCAGAAAATAATGAAAAATACTGTATAAGTTACTTGATATTGTCTTATAGCAGTTCCTAAATTGAATACACTTTTTAGAACACTTTCGGAATTAATATCAACAATAATAATTTTAAACATGCCTACCATAATAATTATTAATGATTTGCGACACGAGACATGCGTCATTTTAAAATTTTATTACATTCTTACTAAACTATTTCTGAATATATTAATAAATACTGTAGACGGCATTATTTTTTCTTTTTACTTGATGAACTTTTCGTATTATTATTGTTCATTCCATTAGGTGGATGTGGTACACTACCGTTTGCAATTCTGTAAACAAAAGATGTACCTAGTATATAGAATATTGAGTAGCAAAAAAATGTTGCTAATAATTTTATTGAGCATAAATTCATCTCGCATATTAAACATTGTAGTCTCACCTAGTTTCTACACGGGGGACTGACGCCCTCTGGTCATCCATCCTTCCAGATTGAAACCTCATAATAAGCGAGAAGAAATCTTCGTCTGGGACGGTTGCTCCACTTTTTCTCGTATTTACAAGGGGTGGGTCAGTTTCAGCATCCACAGCTGGTGTTGGCAACGGTGATCTTTGATCTTCTAAACGTGACCCTTGGCATCTTACGAGTTGATCTAGGAAATTATCATCTGGCACGCTGTTATTTCTCGATTCAGCCAACTTTTGGAGGGAATTAGTTTGTAAACCTAGCAGAATACGGAATATTCTTCAATACACTTTTCGCACTTAGTGCGATACGGTCAAATATATCGAGAGCACATTTTTAACATAACAAAATTATAACCAATGACTTCATGTTATCTCTTTTAGGGTTCATCATTAAAAAATAACATTGAATTAGGTGAATCGGACTTAATATAAATAGCAAAAACCTTGCTGACAATCAACATCTATACAAAAAATCCAGAAACGAAAAAGAAATAAAAAAAATTTTTTTCTGATAATGAGTAAGAAATTAATCAATTGCTGAGTACTATGCGAATTTCAAACTATGACATAAATAAAAGTGACAAACCTGGCAGATGCGGAAGAGAGACTCTTTGCTCATCCATGCGTTTACTCTGCATGCCCGCAATTAAGTCAATTAAATCCTCCGGGCCTTCATTGTGTGGCAAATTAACGACATTGGTGTTCTCTTTATTCTCCACTGTTAAAGAGCAGCGCTGATCGTCCATTCGTTTAGACTGAAATCTGGATAATAAATCGAAGAAAGAGTCTTCGTCCTCGCTTTTTATCGGTGTTGTGTCTCTCGTTTGCGGCAATGAAAGACCTGGACGTTTAGCATCTGGTGTAAGCTATAAATATAGGGGCGTCATAATTTTATTACTGACCGACAAAAAACTATTTCTTTGAGTGGCCCTTGACCATTTTAATGTTATCTGTCACTAAGATTCAATAATAACATTAATAACAAACACATAAAAATATAAGCAACAGCAACAAAGGAAAAATATAAAAAATTACATTTAAGCATGCTGATCAAAACATGGCAACATTGCTGGGCAGAATTGCCCCAAAGGCGTTATTTGTAAAGCTGAATAGTCAATATTAGAAGTGATAATTTTTGATGTATGTTTTAAAAAAATAATAAAGCAGCCGAAAATAGAATAATTCAGAACGATATTGGAGATGGAATATAATTGGAATTCGAAGAACAGAGAAACAAGGTTTTCATGCTATAAATATAGTGTTTACATCTGCAATGCTTATATATACCTATTATACACATCAAAAATGTCTAGGAACACAAAGTTATTTTTTCGTATATACAACAATTTTAAGTGGATTTTAAAAAGTGACATGCCATTATGATGCATGATTAGTCAGCAATGATTCATCTTAATTTCAGTGTAATATGTTTTCCCTTTGATGATATAATCAAACAAGTTAAGTGCACTAATTTAATTGAAACATAATGAATGTAAAACAAGAAAATGTAAACAATAAATGTTTCTAGTAATCTGTAGTTCCTCCAGAAGCATTAATTACAGCTTGACACCGTCTTGGCAAACTTATAATTAAATGTTTTGGGGTAATAAGGTTCATTCTCGTGTAAAAAGGCCTTGGCGGGTATGAACCTTATGCAGATGAACAGCATTCCGTCTCTGGAGCATATCCCATATATTACATACTCGATGGGATGGAGGTTTATGAATTCAATGGTATGTATTAGCCAAGGAGCTGTAATGCTAAAAACTCCAAGATGCCATGGGCGTCCGTTGGTTTCAAACATGGTGCGGAAGGTCCTCCTGAACCACTCGATACTCTTAGTTTAGTTATTGGTAGTGATCTGAAGAATTTATGACCCCCATGAGGTCCAGAATTATGAGCAAATAACTAAATTTTTTTTGTAATTTTTCTGTCCAAGATGTGTTTTCCCAGATGGAAAAAGTACCAAAATCCAAACGACAGACAAAACATTCAACAGAATTTTTTTTGGGAGACTGAAATGGGAAAATTCCAAAATTTGATGTTTTTCCACCTCATTTTCAAATTTATGGGGGATGTTTTCCCCCATAAATTTGAAAATGTCAACCATTTTTCCTGCTATTATTATCACTAAACTGGTTCATAGTTATATACTTTAATTTACCTAAAGAGCTGCTCATCTAACAAAAAAAAATAAGTACCTACCTGAAACTAAAAAAATATTTCTTGGGATTTCATTTAGTCAAATTATTATAAGCTTATTTAATTCTAATCTAATTAAATTCAAATAATCATAATACGTATTATTACTTATACTTATTAATTTACTTATTTTAAATAAATAAATTCGTAAAAGTTAGATCATATTATTATTTTTTGTGCAATTTGCAATAAAATCTAAAATAAAAATTGTGTTTTTATTTCTTTAATTTGTTTACTTAAGAAAATATTTTTGTTTACTGGCAGATATATTGTGCTATTTAAAAAATACTTGTTATGACACACTAAAGTACAACTATTTATTTATTGTGTACGACAAAAACTGTCCCAGATGCAATCAATACATACATTACTCAAGGAAAAGGTAATTATTTTTACTTCAATATTACAATATAAACTTATATTTCTTTTATAGTTACACCTATTACTTCATAGTTATATTTATTTTAAATACTTTATAAGTAATTATAATTATAATTGGTTAAAAAAATTTGATGAAAACAAAGTTAAAAGTGAGGTCTATTAAAATATATTTCTTTAAAATATTTTAAATATTCCTTATGAAAAATAATAGAAATTAGTTATTTATAGATAGTTATTGGACATTTTAAACATCCATGTAATCATATATAAAGTAATATAAAATTTCCCCAACTCTATACACTTTTTACAATCTTCGACCGCTCTGGCCTGTTGGAGAAATCCAGTGCCATAAAACTTAATTAAAAAAAAAAAACAAACTTGGCAATGGCGCACATTCAAGTTAAACGTCTCAAGGGCATCGGCGGCGTTTATACAACATGAAAAGAGTGTCCCATATGAGAGTAATATGTGGCTAAACTAAGGGTACCGAAAGATTCAGGGACACCTTCCGTACCATCTATCACGCCGAAGGACACCACAGCATCTTGGGAGTTTTTACATTACAGCTCCTTGGCTGTATGTACAAAAAACTACAAGTTTTTGTAGAAAGAAGTTGTATGATAGTGTTCATGTTCCTTAGACATTTTTGGCGTGTGTATGTGTGTGGAGCATATATATATGTTTTGTGAGTATGTTACACAAAATATAAATGTTTAGTATAAAACATTGATTGCGTTGCGTTTTGTTAATGTTAATAAATTATATTAATTACACAAAAAACAAGACAACCGAAAACTTATATGACAGTAAGAAAACTATTTTAATATACTTATTCCTCATAGTGGTAGAAACCGTTTACTGAATCAGTAATAAATCTGAAGAGTATTAAAAATTATATCCAAATTATGGTTTAAGGGTGTAATGGTTATTAAAATACAGAAAAGCACTACCTTAATAAGGCTAAGTTGTTCCATGCTTTCACGTCTCACCCTATGCAACTGTTGATGATTTATATTATTCATCGATAGTTCACCCTTGGCAGGAGTTTTTGAGGTAGGTGATTCGTTTTCGCTATCGGGACTTTCCGGAATATCAAGAATTTTCTTCAAGTCAGAAATATTCATTTTGGCTGTTGCTTCTCCCATTGGATCCCCCAACTAAAACAATGGCAAAACATATTTGCTTATGCTTATAAACACTGTTTATAGAAGATTGCGGCGTCAACGATTATTGAACTATTAAACAGCCATAAATGACTAGCTATACCAATAATTAATCTATGTTAGATTAACACCTCCATAAACAGGAAACTAATCTGTAGGTAATTTATTATTCATAACATCACCCGTGTACCATTAGGTAACAATTTAAATAAAAAAATTAAAACATATTTTCACGCAAACAATAATATACAAAATAATATTTTAAAAAGCAAAATAGGATTTCAAATTATAACCATGCTCCTGGTCATAATGGTTAATGGCTTGTGATTCTTGATTGTTTACGACAGATTTTATAATTCTGTTTTAGAGGTTATAACTTGGTCCATTGGTCAGGGATTAAAAATAGGCCTTATCTGGAATTAACTCGGAAAGTTTTTAAATTTTGGATTTAGGTATCTAGAAAATCCACATTTTGCACAAACCGGGGCCTGCCGCCGGCGACGCCATATTGCCAAGATGGCCGCCAAAAAGTTTTTCAAATAACTCAAAAAAAAAAGTAGAGACCAGATTAACTAACAACATATTTTGTTAACTAAAAAGTGAAGGACGAGGAACTTGAACAGCATCTGCCGTATGAATTAGTTCTGGATCCATTGTCCATGTTTTCTGAAGTCGGAATGTGAAAAACTGTCAAGTCTCTATTGTGCAAAGCTTTTTTGCCAGTTTATACCAGGGTCGATAATTTTTGAAACCAAAAAAAATAATAGTAGGATGAAACCCAATGGAAAAGGAAGAGAATATAACAAAAATGAAAGGAAAAATAATCTATGGACGATCTGACGTCGGGAAGTGGAGGGGGTGAGTTTTTAAGGGTAAAAAACGATTTATCTCAATTTCCGGCAAAACTACAAGTCCCATGGAAAAAGGTTAAATGGCAAAGTTGTAGATAATAAAAAGATCTACAACTTTTCTATTTACACTTTTTTTCACATACCCTCAAAATTTATGTGAAAAAAATTCAAATAACCAAGTTTTTGATTTTTTATTTTTTACAAAAAAAAGTTTTCTTTTAAAGAAATTTGGGGAAAACTTACCTTTTCATGTCCCAAACACACTGTAATTTTTTTGATTTAAAATATTTTTTTTTTCACCTTATTTTGACTTAATATCGAAAAAGCACCCTAATTTTCAACTTACACATTGTAATCCCCAGAAAAAAAACTATTACAAGAGTAGGTATCCATATCTTTACATAATAAATGTCCCTACCTCTTTACTAATTTCCAAATGATTCTTGGCAAAGTTTAAAGCTTTCTCATGACTTCCTAAGGAAGCATACGCATTTCCGAGAGACCAGCATGCTCGCCCCTCTCCTACTCGATCTGAAAGAGTCTGAGCTATAAGAAGATGTCGCAAATGGTACTCTATGGCAGTCTCATAGTTTCGCAAAAGCGTATATGTGTTTCCAAGACTATAACAAGCTTGAGCTTCAATCGCTTGATCATCAAGTTCCTGTGCCAACGCCAGGGTACGCCTAAAATATAATAAACATGAAACGACATTATAAGTTTTATAGCAAAATCTACAGTAACATTTAAGGCTTGATAAATTTAATAAACAGAAGAGGGGCCTAGGTTTAAAGGAACATGCCGGAAATAATATATTATATTAGCGAACGAGATATGGATGAATTTATAAATAAAACTGTATCATAGAGATATTAGAATGACCGTATTGTAATATAACGCAAGGAATTTGAATATAAAATAATTTGTGGTCACTGGTAACATACTTATAATGATGTGCAGCATCTTCAAACTGGCCCATGAAAATATGAGAGTTCCCCAAATTACTATGAGCTCTCCTTTCTGCTGCCTTATCCCCAAATTGTCTTGCGATGGACAATCTTTCTTCATGGTAGTGTATGGCTTGAGCAAAGTCTCCTAGTAAATAAAAAGTATTTCCCAGATTACCACAAGCTCTTCCTTGAGCAGCAACATCTCCAAGATCTCGCATTAAAGATAGATTTTCCCTAAAAATTTATTGTAGGTACTCTTCATTTGAATATGGTTAAATTTAATAAAATACACACTCATAATAAGTAACTGCTTGCTGTAGACAACTCTTCACTTCCTCTGAGAATTCGCCAGGATCTTTATGCCCGACCCGACCTATATGTTTTCCTTTAGCGTGGAAAACATTTCCTAAATTATACAAGGCCCGACCTTCGCTTAACCTGTCACACAATTCCCTCGACAATTCTAAGTGACGTTTACAACAGACTACAGCTTCATCAAAACGTCCCATTACCTTAAGAGTATTTCCTAAATTGCCCGACGATTTGGCCTCACCCAATTTGTCTCCCATGGTCCTAAAAGGTATTTGGACAGTTACACTTAAACCCCGTAAAAACATTAATTAATCTAGAGTACTAACTACCTATTTAAGATTAAGTATAGGGTGGCATAGGTCTAAGATCTCAAGTAAAACACATTAGGATATTATATAAGGATGTGCAATTAGTCGCAAAATCATTTGTATGAACAATTGAGCTATTTAGCCATAATTCTTGTACGAATACTTAGTCAATCAGTAACATTTACCTTGCTAATGTTAAATCATGTTTATGATACTGCATAGCTTTTACATAGTCTCCTAAATAAAAATAAGCATTGCCTAATTGACTGTAAATAGCACTTAATGTTCTCAAGTCATCTGTTCCAGCTTGTATTGCAGCTTGAAAAAATGCTACCCCAGCCCTGCAATCTCCAGCTTTACACAAACGTTCTCCTTCAAGTGCAAGTTCCAGACACATATTGCTGGATCCATCATAGTCCTTAAAATAGCGTTATTAACCATTTTTAAAATATACCAAAATAATAGATCAACCTGAACTTCTGGGCCCAAATTTTCGACACTAGCACTAGACATTTTATCAGTTTGGAAAACTAATTAAACCTAAAAACTTTAATTGAGGGGTGATTCACCACACAGCTTCAATTACTATTGTTAATAATAATAAACATATCATACTATGAGCTTTCACATATTAAGCGAAAACTGTAGAAAGCAAAATTTATTAAAAATTAAGTATAATATCACTAATATCTTGCTGTTGTCATCAATCACCGCAAAATCACAAAACAGAATAAATGATTGTCTCTGGTAAAGTAAAACATTCACATCTCAAATCCGCAAAATACCACATAAAAGCACATATCACCAGTGAACAGCGAACTATCCACGATAGCACAGAAGAGAGAGCTTACTCTCTTCTGTGACGATAGCTTGCACATTGCACGCGTTCTTTTGGTTGCAAACTCAGCGGTGCTTTGTGTGCATACAGCGATTTGGGAAGGAGAAGGCGTTGTATTATCCATATTTTCTTTAGAAACAAAGAAATTATCACAAGGTAGTTTACGGATGATCTAGGAATAAGGCTCCTAAGTCGCAACCTAAAAACGCAAGCACTGATCTTGCGTCATATTAATTATTTTCCCATTTCCTACTATTCATAGACAATGTAAAGGGAACTTGAGCTCGCTTATAAAGCCACACGCCACACTTTATTAATGTAGAAGAATTGCAAATGGTTAGATTAATTTGGTCTAACGAATCGAGGGATCGAGGCTGGTTTAACGAAGGATAGCTTAACTAGCTACCAACCCTTCCCTGTGTATAATCGTTGGGGTCTATGACAGTTAGTTAAGTAGTAGTAGCATATAATATTAGGGATAAAAGCGTACCCTTATCAAAGATAACATTCGTTTTCTCAATGATACTTATCCGTATGTGCAGAATCATAGATGCAGAATCAATACGGCCGTCGAGATACGTTACGTGCTTCGTATCGTTACGGCTTCTGTATCTTCTTAACTCTATTGCTATCGTATTCAGTTCAATAAGAAGGGGATTATTGATAATCCCTACATTTTAAAACAAATTTATTTTAAGATGCAATCAGCACAGCAAAACATAATTTGAGGTTAGAAAATTTGACAGAACAAGATACAGATACGTAGAGAATCAGCTTTTAACTTATTTTTCCTCAGTATCGTAAGCCGATAAGATACGGATAGGTACCAATTTTTTAGGATCTGCTTTTAGTATATTTTTTTAGTTTATGGCATGGTACAGATGGTAGTAGCACAGCTGAGTAGAAGTCAGTCTTGCCGGCGGTCCCTTTAATGTTTTGTCTCACAGTTTTATATTTTCATGCCACAGTTAGATTGCGTTTGTTTGTCTTAAAATTTCTGTGTTGATATGAACTCATAAATTGAATTTAAAGTTACACCAGTGTACCCTTTCGTTATAAAATGAATGTAATTTAATAAACAATTAATAACGCATAATAACGCAGGAGTATTTGTTGTTCCACTTTTCATGCCAGGGTCAGATCATATGCATTAGAGTCTTGTGGACAAACCTACTTACTCTGTGTCTGAACTAACTGATTCCTACCACTCCCTACCTGGTTCCTAACTCAACTCAACTGTGGTATCCAACCTCAATTCCTACTCCACTGTGTTCAGGTATTTTTTGGTAGCCAATCTTTGTGAATATTTGGTGGCTCAAATCATATATTGATCTAACTGTCTATGACGAATGTGATCTGATCTCTGATCTACTTCTACTCTACTTAACTTACTCTCATATTAATGGAATTAAACTTTAATAAATATATTTGTAAATAAATATCAAAAATTAAAATTGATTACCGTTGTGTTGTGTTTCTGTACTGTTATTACTTTATCTGAAAGTGATTATTATGTTATGAGTCATCCAGAGTATATTATACTCAGTAAAATTATCTACACACAGGCTAACAACATAGTTTTCATTGTGTGTGTGATGTGATTGTTCGTTTGATGGCGTTAATTAAATAAATATTTATTTGTATTTATCTACATATTCTAAAAGTTATTATTATCTATCTTCTCGATTACTGGATGATTCCTACCTTACAGGATGTATTTGGGTTGTTTTTAATCGAATTTATGTTATGATAAGAGATTGTCTGGGATATACCTAGGTATATTTTTATTATGCTAAGTAATCAGTAAAAAAATACCTACTTCAGCAAAAAAAAATGAACAATGAATAGCCCTTTACCAACTTCTCGATTAGTTTCGGGAGAAGTAAAGAAACCTATTCCAACTCCAAGACGATCTGCAAATGTTGTGAAAAAGACCAGTGAATTTAATTTTACACCTCCAGAGGAGAATCCTAAAACGTTTTCTAGAACTGTGAGTTCCATAAGCAATGCCTCAAAACAAATAGCAGAGGATATAGGGCAGTTAGTTCAGGACAGAAAGAAGGCTGTAATTCAAGGAACTCGGCAAAGTGTTCGTAGAATCACAAGAAGATTTAGTTTAAGTTCCCAAGAACAACATAGTTCCGATGAACCGGTACACAACGAAGAAGAATCTATTAATATTTTTAAATCTATAAAATTTGATTCACCTATTTTACAAACCGATAATATTTACAACCAAGTAACTAATGAGAGTGACTCTGATGATGATTTAGTAGGTTTACCTCCACCTTGTCATCCACCTCCGCCACTTCCAGATGAATTGATATATGATGCGCCATTCTCAATTTCTTCCAGTAGCAATTCAGGTCATTCTACTAATCTAAATCAGAAAACTAAAAATGATTATGAAAGCATTTTCCCATCGTATCCTCACATCATTGATGAAAGTTTCAGGGATCTGACTGAAGATGTAAGTGAAAAATGTGAGAGTGTATCCACCTCAGGGTCGTGGAAATTTTATGATTCAGTCACTAGTGCTGCAAATGATGATGATACTTATAATAATATAGGTATATTGCAGCTGGAAACGCGACCCTTCAATTTTAATGATAATGTTGATAATGGAACATTTGATCATAATTCAAATATAAGTGGAGGTGCAGACGTGGAAAAGAAAAATTCTTTTTATGAAAACCATGAAGTTGCTTCACAGTCATCATCAACATTAACACCTAGGCCTTCAAAGAGCATTATATTTCAGTTTGACCCATTAAATAATACGTCAGATATTAAAGGTAAGTTAATATTTCTCTTATTTTTCTAAATTACTTACACACTTAGGCGCCTACGTGTTTTTCTTATGCGTTACATAAAAGTTATTTATAAATGCCATTCTATGGTATGTGATACCACCTAAAAGACATTTAATCCTATGATAACAAAATTCCCAACATTGCTTTAGAGCCATTTACCAAACTGAACTAAATTACTCTAGATCTAGAACTAAATAAAATTGCTACTTACGTGCTAGTTGTCAAAATATCATATTTGAGATTTTATAAAACAATATACCTAGTTATCTAACGAATTCAGTAGGTACGTACATACTTGCCCCGTATGTACTTACTCGATAATATCTCAGGTGCTGCTACATATAACTATATTTAATGAAGAGATCTTCCTGTTTGTCATATTTGTCACTTACCAAACATTTTATAGATATAGACTTGATATATTTACAGTAATGTGCAGAATGTTAATATTATTAGTCAATATTACTATTACACATTAAACAAAAATTTGCTAGATATTTACTATATTTAGTGAGACAATTTGTAGTTTCTTGTTCATTAACTTTGCGGGCTTCTATAACATTTAATATGTAAAATGAAAATGGCTATATCCTAAACTGACTAGTAGCTTGAAACAAGGCAGGGAGTTACCTGGCTAAAAAAATTCTGAGAATCTTTGAGTGTGAAATTTAAAATTTAATTTTGAGGGTAAGTAATATTTGACATACGGATTTTGTTGGAGACTGGTACAACCCTTAACGTTTGCGATGCATATACTCTTTAATATGACTGTATTAAATTACACTCAATTAAAATAAGTTAATTTATACTAAGCAATAAAATAAAAGTCAAGAGTGATGCTTATATTTTGCGGCAAGTTAGGTACCTTAGGTAATTCATTACTTCCCACTTGTCATTATTTTTTGGGTTGTGTGTTTTTGCTAAATGGGCAGTAAAGGACCAGAAATAATCAGTAAAGTAATCCATTGATTTAGAATTTTCCAGTAGACGGAGTGAAAGATAAATGTCAAATTAACATTCGACAAATGCTGTGCAGTATTTGTGGTCATTTTGTAAAGAATAATAATTTTTTAATTCAATGATTTTCAACTTCAAAAAACAAGTTGTACCTAACAATAAAGTTTCTTTGCATCCCTCAGAACAATGGTAATGATAAAAAATTCAAATTTAGTGCCTTGGTACACAGGTACTACCATTTGAAATTGAATTTTATTCTATTTAGTCATAAATATGTGTTACCGATTTCCATAGTAGTTTTAAATATATAATATATATTTCATAGATAGTTAGTTTTATATGCACCTAGATAACTAAATGTCTATGTGCAACTTAATAATAAATTATAATATTGATACAGAACTAAAACAGATTTATAAACCTAATTGATGAAACATAAAATTTATTAACTACAATTTAACTAACCCAAATCTAAATTATAATGCACTTATTTAAGTTGTGATTCACTACTTAATGCTTAGGTTAATGCTCTATTTACACTACCACTTAATGCTTAATGCACTACTATGGAAGAAAGGAACATATACTATTCTGGATTCTAGCTAGTGCAAACCTTGGGTCGATGATTACATGCTACAGAAAACGACGATAATATGGCAAAATAATGTACTGGAAAGAAAACAATATATTGCAAGTGATGTCAAAAGGTGAGCTATGGGTTGAGGAATTACCGTAATTGGATTGGAGTTTCCGTAATTGGATGCCGTCATTCCTTCCTATCATCTTATATCTATTAGTTTAGTGGCGTCCTTACAACCCAGGATATATCATGCATTCCACCCGAATTAAGCCACACCCACGACCTATACGTACATTCCACCCGCCATGAGCAAACTCAACCTTCGATGTCATAAAACCATTTCTGTTTAATTGTGACCATAGTATGAAAGAGACATAATGAATTGACTCAAGTCTGCCATAAAGAATAACCACAGTAGAAAGAGAAGTAAATGTAGGTATACCATACAGCGACTTTAGTGGCAACGTGGTAGAATAAATATATTTCTTTCCAGTAAATACATTATTTTGCCATTTCTGTTCCCTACTATCCCACAGAGCCGTCCATCCAAGATTTGCACTTGCCGAATCTTTTTGGTATATAAAATATGCACATTATTCAATTTTTTTGGATGTATTTCTTTTATATTGGAAGGAAATGTTTAAATTGGTACCTACTAGACCCTCTAATCTTTATTTAAAGTAGTCATTTTGATTTACAAAAATTGTCTTCATTGCGGTAATTTGTATTATACGGTTAGAGAAAATAGAGTATGACAATAAATCACAAAAAGATATCTAATTCTGTATCTCAACAATTTTTTTATTTTGTTTTATGCATTTTATCTACATGCAGTTGCAGATAATATTTAAGCAAATGCAGAGTATATTAAATTATACATTTCAACACATTATGTATAGGTATATAATTATGTTGCTTTATGTTTGCGTCATATTTTGCAACAATATCAATACTTACATCTTTTAGAGGAACATGAGAGCACTATTCTAAAAATATTTGCAAGATAGCAGTACTTAGGAAAGTACCGGAACTGATGCAGATAATATTTAAGCAAATGCAGATTGTATAAGTTATGCATTTCATAACATTATGTACCTACCTATGCATATATATAATTATGTTGATTTATCTTTGTGTCATATTTTGCAACTTGATATTGTTGTTATACAGGGTGAGTTATTACGGCCCCAGTGCTCCATAACTCCTATATTATTAAAGCTATAAGAAAATTTTAATTACATCTTTTAGAGAAATTGAGTAAATACTATTCTAAAAATATTTTCAAGATAGGCGAAGTACTTCTGGAAATAGGTACCGGAAATGATCCATATCTCGGTCGTTTTCTTGGATACATAAGTTTGTACATGGTTTATAGACTATTGGAAGGGTTAATTTTTGTATATTTATCTAATAAATCCAACACGTATTACATCTGCAATTACATTATATACTTTTTTCATTTGTAACGGATTTAGGTGAAGGACTATTATAATTTGCTCTTTCAAAGCATGAAATTTTGTTATCTTGTGACATTCTCCATGAATATAAAACAATTTCAAAATATCTGTATTTATCTACCCTTAAAGCAAGTAGTTACAATATGTTCAATACCTATAAGCATTTCTATTTTAAAAAACTGAGAACTTAGCCCATGAATTAAATTCAGTGCTACAGAAACCTGATATATCCAGGGAATCTAATTTCTGTAATAGCTTCAGGAAAAGTTTAATTTCATATTGCAAATTATATTCTGAGTTTTTAGAATCTGCCCATGGACACAGTAATGACATGAAATTACTGGAGGAGTTACTACAAGGAGACTTGTACGGAAACATATCCTCTGCACATACTATTGATGAGTGGAGTTTATCAAACGAATCAGAATGTGACGACATCATTAGCCCTCCGACGCCTCCCATGAGAGTTGACTCTCTTCCCGAAGAAGCAGATGTAGAGGAACCGGGAGATAAAAGTAACCAAAAATCTAGAACCAATTGGTTTACGAGTGACATGCCTCCACAGGGTCCAACGGAAAATAAAAAGCACAGCTGGTTTAAACAAGTGAAAGAAGTGCTAGAGAAAGCACCTGATGTTGTGAGAGGTATAAAAACGAAAGACAACGTTATCCAACGACCGCCGATAGGCGTAAAATCATTTGTACAAAAAAAGGGAATGCTTTATAAAGTACAAAGTGGACCTGTCGAGGACTTATTCGGCGAATACAGTGGTCGATGGTGTATATTGGAAAACTCAAACTTTATATGCTACGCTGACAATACTTGCCAACATTTAAAAGAGCATTTCCCCGCACAAAGTGTACTGAGCATACAGATATTGCAGGACAAGAAGTATAATTATAGGTTAGCTAAATAACTTTATTTGCAATAATTTTATATGCAAATCTGATGTTTCAGGTATGATAATGATGATCTTCATTGTTTCGAATTAAATACAGCAGGAAAAAGTAGAGGGGGTCATATTTATGGATCGCGTAGTATTTGTGAAAGACGGATCTGGATGCAACTCGTGGCTGAATCCCTTACTAATCGATTTCCGACGAAAATAACAGCAAATTTTACCAGAATGGGGTGGGCATATGTCCGAGAAGGTACTTTAATAATATACATGACTTTATTCTTATCTATGTTGCTTTTTGGATTGGTATCAAGAGAATTATGTCAATAGAAATATCAATAACCGACACACTAGTTTGTCTTTCGGTTCCTTATCTTAATGATATGACAAACATGATTTTACGCAATTAATTGAAAGATTATAAACAAAGACTGGATTATTTGTTGAAGCGTTAGCTATTTAATAAGCCATTCTAATAATAATATAATATAACGCTATCTATTAATATAAAGGCCTTTTATAAGGCCTTTTTGATGATAACCCATATTACTGTGAATAATATTTTGGTTGAAATTATACCAATATAATAATTACGGGATTAAGTTATTAGAAGTATCCATTTTCAGTCTTGCTTCCTGCCGCCAAATCTTAAAACAGTCAAAAAATCAAGGTTCAGAATCTCGCACCGCAATCACAGAATAATTCTGTGCACCATTAATGATTCTACGACTTACAAAATAACTCAAATTTTACAACGTAAGCAATAGCTAACAAATCTTAAAACAGTCTAATTTGAATTATTTGCACTCACTTATAGTTTTGATGTTAGAACTTGTGCCTTTATGTAAGCTCAAGTCTATATAATTTTCCAACAATAAAAACTAACTTTTTTTATTGGTATTTTAAATTTCTCACATATGATTGTCAATTCTTTAAGCTGTGGTTTGTAGGTGTCAGTGGAAAGTGGGTGGGAGCATGGATTATTTTATGCCAAAGAGAAATTTATTACGCAATTGACAATCACGCTGTTAAGAAAATGGACCTACGAAAAGCGAGATGTATAGTGCTTCAGTTATATCAGGACACAGAGAATAATCCTCGTACAAATGATAGAGGGCCTAATATGCTAATCGACTCTCCTGATTTGGTGCTGTATTTACGCATGTGGACGGCAAGAGAAACGAAGGTTAGTAAAGTCCTTCACACTAGAGTTCAACAACGGAAAGAATGCGGGATAAAAATTCCGATGTCACCACGTTCTCTATTAATAAATTAGTTACAAAGGTTCCTATCTTATATGTGTACGATCCAAATTTTCATTATGTTCGAGAAAAAAATCTATTGGTTAGTTTGGGGTTATGTCATCTGGCAACCTTGCATCTCTCTTTTTATGCACATCTTTGTACTGTCATAATGTCCTAATGTGTTTCATTTCAAATTTGACAAGAGTTTAGTACCTAATATTGATAAGCGAAGTGATTTATATTATTTGTCAATCCATTCGTCAACTAAATAAGGAATTACAATAGATAATTTATTATTATTATAAATTATAGTATTAATAACAGTAGAATTTGTGCAAGGTTTGAAAATAACAACCTCAGCCACTTTAAATAACGAGATACTTGCTTTTTGGTTTCATTGTAGGTATTAATTTTTTATTGCATGAATCTGGAAAGATAGAGTTTGCTTGAGTGATCAACCAGACCGACAGCAATTTACGATTTTATTGAATGAGTAACATTCTTGTTCCTTATTTCAGGTATGGTGTCATATAGTTAAATTGGATGCTCATAACAATGGAGCTAATTTAGATCAACAGCAACTTACTAAAAATGATATACCTGTCATTGTAGACAAATGTATAAACTTTATTTATGCCCATGGTAATATAAATATAGTATGTACCCATGTAGATGTAAAATTAACAAATATTCTTCTCTTAGGAAGCATGACTGAGGGTATTTATAGACGAGCCGGATCCGGATCACTAGTTTCAGATATATTAACTAAGTTCAGGAAAGATGCATTCGCAGTTCAACTAACAAATGACTTATGTACGGAACATGAGGTGGCTACTGCCTTAAAACGTTTCTTTAGAGACTTGCCGGACCCCCTTCTGGGTAGTAATCAACGCCAGTACCTGTACGAAGTGTCAAGTCAGTATTGTTCTTATCTATTACAGTCTCTTTTACCAAGTATCATCATCATTTCTAGTATATTTTCAGATCTTTAACTTCTCATCTTTTTATAATCTTTTGCTTTAAATTCGATTTGTAGATTGGCATTTTTTTCTTCCTAGTAAACAGAGTAATTGTTAGACTCAAAAACACGTCAGCCACATTTGCGATTCGGATCAACTAACTGCAGTCATTGGAAACCTTTTTTCACCTATTGCAAAACTCAACTCATATTTATTTCATCTTTTACAACCGCTGCTAAGTGTCTATAACATTAAAATTATGAAAAATATGTCCTGACTAATGTCGGACTTAATGGGACAAGTATGTTAATCGGATTTTTGTCCCGTTTTCATTTCTCATTAAAACTGCCATAGCAAAATTTCCTCCGTAACACTGTTGATAACTCTTCAGAGCCCAAGAGCAGCTTTATGTAATAATTGTTCTTTAACATTACTTTCCATCATGGATGACGACTTCCTACGATGATGATTTCCTACACCGTGGCAGTGTTATGCTTTCATTGTTTTATGCATTATGGTAACTATGGTGTAATCTGTGATTCTGTAAATGGCAGAATACATACTCGTAGACAGTATAATAATAATAATAATGAATTACTGCAAACGCCCTACAATGTATGTTGATAGTGCTGCTTATTTTACGCTCAATCAAGCTGCAATTTTGCATGAACATGGAAATACACAGTTTACCCTTATTTTTCTGGGGATAACGTTCTGTTGAATACATGGTATCCCCTGTTATATATGAATACACAAACTTGACGGCAGCATAAAGTATGATTTGAACTGTATTAGCATAATTTTTTACTTTTAATTTACTCATCAAAACTTCTTATTTCGTTATATTTCTTTGCTGTACCCTACGCTAACCTGAAATCAATAATTATGCATGAGATATGGCATGGTGGTTTTCATATTTTTCACTTAGTCATTATATTTAATAAGATAGCATAAATACAATAATAAATGTAAATGCAGCATCTCAACATTTTGATTGTTTATGCAAATATTGTAGAACACAATAACGTTGAGGAGAGAGTGAGAATGTATAGAGCGGCTTTAGACCAGTTACCATCAATATCCTATAAGACTGCCAGAAAGTTACTTGGTCATTTGCACTTCATAAGTACCCAGTGTTCAAAAAATTTGATGTCTGTAGAGAATTTAGCCTCCATTTGGGGTCCCACTTTAATGTATTTTGAGGTAAGTGTACTAAAATTATTTTTGATCACAAAATACATAATATTTATAATATGATGTGTTATATAATATATGCGTTGATCACTAGTTGTGACTAATATCTTACCGGCATAATTTTAGGATAAAGAGGGCGTGTCATCCGTAAATCATGACCACAAACGTGATGTGGAAGTGGTGGCTCAGCTTATAAGGATGTATCGGAACATATTTCCTGAGGATCCAGGAGAGCTTGAAAAGGAACAGCATATGTTGAAGGTATTAGAGAAATATGCGAGATCCCCCCAAGGCGTCAGCAAAAAAACTGCTGGAGATTTGAGGATATGGATATTTTTGCACAATAAGGACGGAAAGTCCTATAATGTAGCCGTATGTATTTTCCATATTTTATCAGATGGACAACATTGCAAATAGTGGTAATTTTTAGGTTGGTCCGAACAAGACAGCATATGAAGTGTGCGGAGAGTTATGCGGTCACGTTAATCTGCCAATTCATGAGGTAGTTCTTGAGGAAGTGGTATTAAGTGACAGGCTAATTAGACCACTACATTATGAAGAAAAGGTAATGATCCTATAATGAGTTTAACATAATGAACAATGAACAAAGAACGGTGCAACTTGACATTCAATAATATTGAAGATTTGGGAAATTCCCTATACTTAGTTTTTAAACTATGAGTAAATGGAAAAGTCGCATTTACACAGGAAAGTCACTAGAAAATACACTAAATCATATTAGCAGTAAATTTGAATCTTAATACTCTCATCTGAAGCAAAACATATTTTTTCATTATTATATGCTTTTGAGTTAATTATGAAAAAGAAAAAAGACGAAATAAATGGGCAAACTTAAAAATTGTCAGTAAGTAAATTATACTGTGTAAACCTGGCTGTAAACTAACCAATAACAAGCTATCGCCTAGTTTAAAACTGAAGAATGCTTGTGCGTATACCAGAAACAAAAACTAATAATGAATGAACTTTCGTTATTACTGGTACATTTGAACTATTATAAAAAGTACATAGCCCTTTGTCCAGCGAACACAAATCAATCAAGAACTTTCATAAAATACATTAAGAATAAATATGCCGCTAGTTGGAATCAACACATTTGTAAGATGCCTGACAATATTTCTAAATTTGACTAATTCTCACCTTCATACTGGACTTTGCTTCCGACGATCTTTGGCTAGTTTTTTGACACACTCTGGTGCTCCTCTTACTACAAAGTAGCGGAATGGTAAAATATAAGACTCGTTACAAAACAAGAAGAACATTGCCGGAGTTATTCTAATTGTAGTTTTTCTAACTACATTTAATTAAATAAATATTTCTTCGATTTAAAATGTCTTAATTGTTTTCTATTTTCGCACCAGTAATAAAAGGAAATCACGTCATCCAGTGCAAATATTATAATTTTACTTGTAGAAAAAATATTTCCAATGTATTTTTATTGCAGGTCTTTTTTTATTGCAGGTCTTAGATGTTGTATTGAAGTGGGGTTACTGGGATGAAACTGACAGAAAGGATAATTATTTGACAATAGCCCCCCTTTCGAAATATTGGGAATTTATATTGGATAAACCCCTACCAGTATCAGGAGAACTAAAATTTGCCGATAGCAAGTCCAGATTATTTAAACTGTTCACATTTCAGTTTTCCCAAGGAAAATTGGCTTGTTTCAAAGACAAATCTGTTAGTATACCCTTTAGTTTTTCTATAATTTCCTTAGTTAGGTATAATATAATTTTCTGGATACCTCCAGTAAAATAAGCTGACTAAAGGTAGAGTTTCGTGTTGTTTGAAAAAATCGAAAGTATTGAAACAATTTTTTTTCTGATTGATATTATTTAGAGCCCGATACTAAGACATTCTATTGCTTCTTTGTTTGGGAACAGGATTCGATTAAAAATGCTCAAAAACTGTATTTTATTAGGTCTCCCCCATAACATATTTTCGTCTTGTACAATAATATGAATTTAAGTGGACTATATTATGGGTAGTATAAGCTTGTACAGCATCAAAGTTTATTCTAAATTACAACGCCAATAATGGGATTATATTATTGCCAACTTACATATAGGTAGAAGTAGAAACGTTCCATTTTGTTCAACCTAACTTGAAAATCTACCTCTAGTTAGCTATAGGTTATGTGCATGTAGGCCTAGGAGTGTCCTGACATTGGTATGCTCGTAATACGTGCTATTTATATAAGCCCATGCTCAATTTTAGTATATATCATGAGTGTTTGGTCTAATCTCAATTACGAACAAATTGAAATGTTCTCATGATCCGATAGCACCGGATAAAATCCTTAAAAGTCGTCTATCTGAAGATATTAAGTAAAAAAATAGCAAAAGCTGCGGATTCGAACGCGCAATCCTCGGTACCCAAAGCATAAGCTTTACCATAGGGCTAGCGGCGCTTTAGTAAAGTTTTTGCCGCGAAGTACAATTTCCATTTGTGGAAATTCACGTTTTATTTAAATTTGGAGTTCATTTCAGATAATAGACGTGTATAAAACGAACAGCTATTATCTTACCTTGTTGAACAATGCAGAATTATATGTTTTCAGTTTCCTTAAACACAGTTTATGAATAACGCGACAATTCCCATAAGAACAAGTATTGAATACGCATACCAATAAGGCGCTAACATGCCGCCAGTCGGCGCCACAAGTCGATTTATACATAGCCTATAGAAAGGGAATGGACTTCATATTATCGTTAATTCTAGGGAGAAACATCATTATGTTCCTGGAATATTGAGGATATAATTTGGTATATCGGCCATGAATCAAAAAGAAATCCACAATCAAGATGGACTATAACTTTTATAGAACTTGCTACTCATCCGAACAGGACGAAGACTTCGCCCTATTTTGGTAATGTCATGGTTTGGAATGATGCTTCTTTGAGAGCAAATTGGCTTAGCGCGATGTTAAAATCAAGGTATCCAAACAATCTTGCCCCGCCCCCTAATTTATTAGGGATTTAAGCTGCCAAAAATTGTTGCCTAAACATATTGTGCCTTATTAATTATATCATATAGTTTTCTATTATATTTTATAGTATACAGTATTTAAAGTATATCATTTACAAGTAATTAATTGTATACATCCAATTTATATTTTACAAATACATAAATAAATAGTTATTTCAGATATGTAATTTATATTATTTAAATATGTAATACTAGAAATATTTATTTCAAACATTTTGTCACCCCATGTCCACATTCTTTATCGATTCCGGCAATTTTGATGCAAATGTTAAGTTTGACCTGCAAAGTTCTCTCTAAATAATATGATACTTTGAGGAGTTGAAGTTATGAGTCTTACTTGTGGTTTTTTGTGTTTCCGTATAATTTTGAGGCAAATTTCTTAACGGATATCCGTAGGTTTTCCAATGAGTACGATTTGTGGCCGATTTCATCACAGACTATCAATTACCTTGGGCATAGAGCTGTCATATGTGAGATAGGCATCGAATTTTGTCTCTAGATAAGCAGCTGTCAAGGCAATATTTGCCCCAAAATATTGGATTTATGGACTGTTGTCACTGTCACGGCTCTTTAATATGTCACTGGTTGGATAAAAACTAATTCATTGTTCTTTAACTTGCGTTGGGTAGCAAATACCCTGGAAAGTAGTTGTTTATCCGGAGGTATGCTTTTTGCTAATATGAGGGATTCATAAAAATAAGAATAAAAATACTTTCACATGTTTAAAAGTGAATTTTATTTCTATTATAAGGAATTGGTGTCTGTAGGGAGAACTATGTTAATTTAGGATATGTTAGGTTATGTAATGATAATGCAAGTAGGTCAGTGACTGTGGTCAATTACACAACTACAATAGAGTTTGATAATAAAATCATTTTTATTAAATACAAATATAACAAATTGGAATGTAATAAGGTACTAATAATGCCGCATTTTGATTTTTGTGCTCTTAAATACAATAGTGTCTAATTAATTATGTATATCTTGTATAAAAGGTGATTTACTTAAAGTTTTATGGATAAGTTCTGATTTATCCTGTATATGTATATAAAAAAATGAGGAAATAGTGGAACATACAAACAAGGTTAACAAATAATCTTAACATTACGTTTCTTTGGAATCTGTAACCTGATAACCCTCTATTCCATTTTAAATTTTTTTTTCAATTAGTACTTTTTAGCAAGTATTATCGAACTAGTTGCTAACATGTTACAGTAATACATGGTGCATTAAATGTGCAAAGTGATACTTTGGCGAAGTAGATGTTAGTTATATGCATCATTTGAGAGTTTAAAGCGCTACTTTAACAGCCTGAAAACCTTCGTAAAATATCAACACAAGTATTGTATTAACACTATTAAAAATAATGTATTTTGCTGGTACAAATTACAAATTCTCTTAACATACTGAAACATAACACAAAAAGAAATCAGTAGTCTTATATATCTAGCTACAGCATCTGTGTGATAAATATCGGATTTTCTTGTCTAAACTAATAACATACAATGGTATATAATGAGGCTACGATACCTGTAAACTTTTGTGAAATTGAATGTGAGAGTGAGTAGCAGTTGTTTAAAGTTAGACCTAATGAAAGTGACAGATGACATTTATTTGATTGGACGTCGCGATTTTATTGAATCAGGGACTCGATTTTATGAAAATTTTACCTAATTCGTCGAAATCGCGTAAACGTCCAACCATTCAGGATTCGTGAGGATTGGTATACCAACATATCTCGCTAAAAAATCCAAAATGTGAAGGTCTTGTTGGTTATATTCAGAACAAGGTAAAACAGTAATTTGTCTCATTGACCATCCATCATTTGCTATAGCAATAACGACAGCATTACAATAAAAAATAAAAGTGCTAACTGTTTTTCGGCAACTCATTAAATATTCAAATCGAGATAGATTTACATTAGAAAAAAATATATGCCCTATTTTTATGCTCACAATAGTACAACAAATATTATCTACAAACTAGTTTATAAATACGTAATCGTTAAACTTAATATTCATCTTTGGATAACCATGTTACTTAACATTTAAAATAAAACCTACCTACAACTGTTCCTATTTATATTTAAGTGTGTACTAATTGGAATTCTAGAATACCTGTAACTACCTCGACTGGACCAATGTAAGTACAAATATAAAACTTCAGATATCAGTGCTGCTGTGTTCATGACACAGCCGAATATAATTATAATACATAGTATATTGTTTACTTCTGTGCAAGTGAGATCAACATAATGGTAACTAGTAGCAAATATAGACTTATTACCCGAGTAGTTGGACTTGCATAAACATGAAGTAGTTATTTTGTCTGGTGGGGAACAGTCCATTGCACTTAGGGCTATCAGGTGAACCACAGCAAATCCAGATACGATAAATGATGCCAGTGCAGCTATCAGACTGGTTGCTATGGACGCAAACTAAAAAAATAAAAATGTTTAAGGAAATTTAATACTAGCTATACTTATGTATATTATCGAAAGCACTACATACTGCCATTATGTCACTAATTTATTCTCAATCTACAGCATACGCTGTCGAATATTTTTTTGTTAAAAAAATAATTAGGGATAAGGGAGACAATTATTATTACTATTATATCTGATTTTATGCAAAATAGTTCATCCATTCTGCGAGCTGGGGAATTAGGCCAACTAACAAAGCTTTTTGCAGTTGAATTCGAAAAAAAAATTTGCATCTATTCTATGAACCGACCTAAGGGTTACTTATAATTTTAACAATTGAAAAAGTAAACGAAAATTCAACAGAAAACTGGAACAATAACATTGAAAAAGAAAGATACCTAATTCATGATAAAATTTTCCGCATCTTCCCGGAAAATGATTTTAAACATTACAAAAACGTAATCGATACAAAACAAAATCGATACAAAAACGTAATCAGTGACTCAAAAAACCCCTATAGCGACCTATACATGGTCATTTCGATTAAATTGGAAAATTTTCTTTTCAGGTTTTCCATAGTTTTCCGGAAATTCTCATCGTTAGAGAGTCACGAATGACCTTAAGGGTTCATAGAATATGATACAAAATTTGTTGAATTTGAACGAGTGAAAAAAACTTAATTCCCAGCTTAGAGACTGGATTAAAAGCTTTCCATTTACAATGATGACTTAACTGCAATCTCTGGCAACTTCGATATTATAGATTCAAGCAATGTGAAGCTAAAAAAATACATATTTTTACCTACCTTAATAGACTGATTCCAATAACTAAGTTTTTCACTAGGTTCTTTAGGTAGGAAATATAGAAATATCAGTCCAATAATACCCGAAAATATTACCTAAAATATAATTTACAATGATTGTTTCAAGACATACATAAAAACCAAACAAAAATGTTTCTCTATCATCAAAATCATAATTTCTTTTGCTGTTTGCAGTAGGTATAGTTACTGTTGTATCATATAGGTATTAAAGTTTAAAACGGTCAAAAAAATTAGTGATATTTCACTAAAGTTGCAAAAAATAATTATGTTATAATCTTTTTTAAGAGGAAAAAGTGGTGACTCTTCAAGGTAAATATTACGTAAATAATAAGAACATGAAGAATTATTATTTGGATTATTATACTAGTGAAGGAAATTCAGAAAAAGACTAATTTTGTTTGCTTACAGGTATACCACTCCAATATGGATTATCTCTTCGTCTTATATTTGGGGTCCACAGCAGTAACAGAACAGATAAAGTACACAAAACGGTACCTAGAAATGTAATTATCACTAATAATGCCTTTACAAACTTGTGGTATCTTATAATTGGTGGTAGAAACTCTGCGAACAAAAAAAAAGTTAAAAAAAAGTAAAAGAAAATAATAAATTATACAATATCATTAACCTCCTTGGCGATAAACATGATAGACACTAGGGATGATCACTTAGCTTGCAAACTGATAACAGCGAAGCAATCTCGTGCAAATATAAAACATTTTTTCTCCATCAATCAGACTGAATAGGAGTCGTTTAGCAATTCCGAGTATGGCTTGGGATTCCAAACATTTATGTATTGGTAACTCTGAACGGTACTCGGGCAACTGCTATCGGTTTTGTTAGTTACGAGTACAGTACATGTTAACTTTACTTCTCTGTGATATTATTTATTATGCACATTAGCTTATTGTTTTCAAAGTAATAATAATAAACAAGGCTCTTTGATGTCACACTCACGTTAAACAAATTTGTACCATAACCTATATTCTCAGTCGTATCTAAGTTCATTCGGACAAATTTCCAACAAAAACTGCGGTAACTCAATGTACTACTTTTTTCTTGGTAAAATACCAAGTCTATTGAGATACCATATTTGCTTTGATGTTTATAAACCCTACCTTGTCATTTTCAGGTACTGTAATCTTATCCATCCAGGGATAATTTTACGGTATCCTGGAATGTGCCTAGCATAGTAACTCAAAAGTGAATAATATTGGGTTACAACAGTTTTTGTTCAGACAGTCAATATGAGGTATAAAACTATCGTTATATTATTTTCAACTTATTGTAATGATAAAATAGTAACATCCCATTAAATGCATAAATACCTTTTCCAGATCTATGAAGTACAATCATCCTACTGTGTCTTAAACTATTTCTTGTGGGAGTGTGTTTTCCGGCTATATTTTGTACGGCAATATTCTGAGGTACGGTAGTGGCCAGACAATGCATTTGGCTGGGGCTTTCGTCAAGCTTACATTCTTTAATCATACTCTCTGTTAATGAGATTCGGTCGCTGGCATTCGCAGATATATTATTTTCGTAGTAACTTATTGGCCTACCATCATTCCCTTTTTTGTCGTTTTCTTCAGTATTTGGATTGCCCATTTTGTTTAGGTTGTCCTCATTTTCATATTCAAAGTATATATTTCATCTTTAAGTAGAACTACGTACCTACAAGTAAATTAATTTTTTAATACGAATATAGCCTTGCAGTTTCAACTTAATTTAACTGTGTAATTGGTTTACTAGCCCCTATCTTCTTTTTTCCTATTAAGTATAGTTGTGAATATTAATAAATTGATACTTTTTTATACAGAAGGTGGAGTAGCCATAATTGTTAAATATGTACCTACAGGTCAAAGGTTTGACAAAAAATAAAAAAATCCAAGTTTTCGACCTGGGGGCGGGACCGCTCGAGCCGCCATGTAGAATTTTTGTACCTTTAGTACAAAAATTTGTTTTGTACCTTTAGTACAAAAAATTGTTTTGAGAATAACTCTGCAACGGTTGTTCCAATGAAAAAAATCTCTTCGACAAAATTACTGTAGACAAAATTCTTTCTGTCTACATTAACATATATTCATTTTTGTCAAAAAAACTTTTTCTTTAGTTTTTTTTGACTTATTTTGTAGAAAAAAAAGTACTTTATTATGTCCCATTTCGATAGGAAATTCGATTCTCTACAAAAAATCGTTTATGTGTATACCTATACCAAAAATGCATATTTTTTTAGTTACAGTTACAGATACAGAAGGGAACAAATTCACGCCGTTCTCAAAAATCCAAGCCTAGATTTAATAGCAGTATATCTGATGCGCTTGCGTTAACTTTCAACCAATAACAACTATGGCGTCTGTCGGTATTATTTACCTGTGCATCATATCACATATCATAACCTTTCGTTTGTGCTGTGGTTTTAGTATTTTGTTTAAAGTTGCCGTGTTTAACATGCCATAGCGCAAGCATATAGCTGCCTTTTCGCACTACGGTACATCAATACTGCATGTTTTATCTCCCTTCATCGGTGAACTGGCAAGCCATTGTATTTTAACAGAACACGCGATATATCATGTTTTTTATGCACCCCCATGATATGGCTATCAAATGAAAGGATTTGAATGAAGAATACGAAAAAAAAAATAAATTTAAAAAAATAAATTAAAAGTAAAAAACATTTAAAAAAAAAACTTTTATTGTTACTAGAATGGTTAAGAGTATTTATTTTCAGTTTCTTACATATTTTATTTGGCAATGATGATATAAGAAAATGCTTTCTATATACATATCTAACATTTATTGAACAGTTATATTATTACACAAAAACTTAAATAATTTCATGTCCTGAAGAAAATCCTATGGGGACGTAGCTGTGGGATGGGCACAAGTTCTAAGGAAGAGTAATATATGCACAGTGAAAGCCAAAACAACACCTGAATACAATATCAGAGAAAACCGTATGCAATAATATTGATGAAAAATCCAAAAATATCATAGATGTTCAATGCTTTGGTTGTACTGCTTCATCAGGTAGATACTCTACTCAGGTAGAAAGAATTAACAATCAGTTATACTATTATTCTATCATTGCAGGTGGCTGCAAGCATGCCATAGCATTTCTAATGGGGCTTCACAGAAGAAATGAGGAACCATCTCCAACTGAATTAGATTATTACTAGACAAAGAGTAGACTTTCAAAAATTGGATCCATTAAATTTCTAACATCAAAAGACTTTGGTACAAAGGCAAAGTTAAGTTCACTTTTTTTAGAAGAAGTTATAGATAAGGCCACAAAGGGACCGCCTAGCCGTGAGACTTGACCGGTAAGATTTAGTTCTCGAAGTTAAGCAAGTTGGTGGCACTTGGATGGGTGACCTAGGCAGGCTTGCGAATGGGCTGTGGCAGTCCAACTGAGACCTGGGAACACTAAACATCTGCCGCGGACGCGTGGTCCCAGATAAATGGTAATGAGAACCAGAGTAATACATCTCGGTAACTCAGAACCATACTGTAAAGAGACTATACTGTAAAAATTGTAAAGAGACTTTGCCACCAAGCCACCTGTAATAAATAGGATGATAAGAAGAAAAGTAAAAAGGAGAAATGCACAAAGGGCCTAATGAGGCCTAAGTGCTGTCTGTAGTGGACGTAAAACCACTACACTCCGACCCATATACATACAGATAAGGGCACAGAAAATCTTTCAGCGAGCCAGCTTTAGAAACATTTCAAACCTAATGAAATAACTCCTTATAAATTGATGTATGTTAAAAATTAAAGAAGTGTTTTATAACATTTGTTTCTTTTAATAAATGTTATGATAAAATAAAAAAATTAGTTTGATCATTTTATTTATTGTGTAACCAGATAGAAGATATTCATTAGCATATAGTACAAACAAGAATATATCCTATGCAAATGTTAATGTATCGCAAAAATGTTAGCGGCCTGACTTTAATCCAGATTGCAAGTTAATTAGACCACATGCTATTTTAATTATGAGATCATGGTATATGGTATTAATTTATTGTCAATACAGGCATGAGGGGCTAAACATGGACTCAACAAGGACTCTCGAAATTGCTATTCTTTTTGTTTCCAGTGCTTCTATTTTACTAGATTTTAGACTCGCTGAGACACTTGGTGGTCTAACTGGAACACAACAACACAACCTTTGGTAACTAGTAAATGCGCAATATGCCTAAAGCGTCTGTCTGCCATAATAGCCACACCTGGAGAAAGAACATCTAAGAATCCACAATTTTCGCCTATGACTGCATTGGATGTTCGTCTTCCATAAGCAGTCGAAATAAAATTTACAATGCCATCAGGAGTACACGAAATTATATACTTCAGTGTGTTGCATTTTTCGTCATTTTTATCTGACCGGGTTAAAGACTGCTTAAAAACGTAAATTACACTGTATATATTTACTTCTCACTTTAGGACGAGCTTGGGTTTTCATATCCTTTTTCTCAATAGCAGGTGTTAACGGTACCTCACAATAATTTGGAGATTGGACAGATTGTATACTACTTTGGTCTATTTGCGTATTGCCTAGGTCTTCTGCAGATAATGTTGATGTGGAAGCTACTACGTCATCATCTATTCTTCGTTTGGTCCTTGTGGCTACTGATCTTGGAGATTGGCTGAATGCTCCTTTTCTGTCCGGCTGCCAGTCGAATATATGGGGTACGGCATTAGGCTTCATCTTTTTTCGACCACCCATAAGCTTAAATTTAATGTAGTTATCCATATCTTCTTCTAGCTGCAACAAACAATAAATAGCTATAAATTTTAAAACAATAAATAGCTGTTTACTTTCGCAACCTTTACTTATAGTATCACTAAATTACATTGTATCTACTAATCTTATTTTCTAACATTGCATACACATCGTTTCCTTAACAACCCTACTTAAAATTTAATAATTGAGAACCAATGGCTATGCCTGTTTTCTATGATTCTTATTTGAGCAAATCGATTGTGGAGGACGTTTGTTCCCATAGTACCAAGGAATTATTATAATCATTATTATAGCAAGAAACTTTTTCATATTATTATATATGGCACACTATTATAAATAAATCTAAAAAAATTAAAAGCCAAAAAAAACATTTAAAAAAAACGTTATTTAAATGCTCTAAAAAAAAGAAATTTTAAATTAAATCCATCCCATCAATTTATTACATTATAAAATTTATATAATATAAAAGCTTGTGGCGAGATTTACCTGTGTAAATTTATTTCATGAAATCTCGCGACAAGCTTTTATATCATATACCTAATGTTTTCACATTTAAACAAGTTGTTTTTTAATTTTTAGTTGTGTTAGTTTAACTTGGTTTTTTTCGTATTCTTCTCACCAAACCCTTTCATTTGATACCCATATCATGATGGTAGATAAGAAAATTTTGTCCGCCATATTGAATTTAGTGTGACGTCATTTAATTTTTCGTATTCTTCTCAGCAAACTCTTTCATTTGGTACCCATACCATGGGGGGTGCATAAAAAATAACGTCCGCCATATTGGAATTTAAAATGAAGCCAATTAGTAGCTAACCATGCATTGTCTTCCAAACTAAACGTGTATGCAAAATTTCAGCTTAATCGGTTAAGGACAACTGTTTCAAAATACAGTTGCAAGATTTGCCCTAAACAACTAACATACCTACATACAAAGCAATTTATAACACAACATAACCCATATAAGTATTTCATTACCTTCCTGCGAAAAACTAGTAGACATGCATAAACTAATTATTAATAGTATTTAATAATGTACTTACATTAAAATGATCACCACACACATGCAGAGACTTGCTGTTCTGTGAAATGTCTGTTTCACTTCTTTTACACGCTTTTAGCCATTTTGATCGACGAATCTTATCTTGTGGCAAAGTTAGAAATATTTTATGTGGCACATGCACTGTAGTATTCTTACACGACGGCACAATGCAATATTTAAAATAAGACGATTTTGTTTCCATTTTAAGGATACACTTCAAATTGATGCGATGCCTGTATTTTTACGGTTGAATGAACTATGAAATCAAGCGGTGGGTCGGACGGTCGGCGGTCGAGGGCTGGGCTGGGATCTTCTTCATCGTAAATTGTAGGATGTGGCGTCACGACTTTGAACCTGTTTGTCGCTCGCGCGCGAAATTTTAATAATTTATAACAAATGTGTCATTGGGAATTAAGGCGTAATATTTTGCATATCTTATTTTTCAGTATGGTAGAACATTTTTATGTAATAAAGAAAAGATGTGAAAGTTGCCTATTGTAAACTAGGTATGATGATTCCTAAAAATACGTATTTTTCACAAAATGTAGCTCACTACTCAATACCTGCAGTAACAAAAAAGCGAAGTACGTAGTAAGTGTCAGGGGACATGACAAACATCTGACATAACATCCTGCAAAAGCAAAAACATTTAATTATCCGGTGTTTCCGTGCAAAATTTACGTTTATCTGTCAATTGTCTAAACTATTTAAATGCCTGGATTGTTTCTGCGCCTTTGAAAGCAAGTTTTCTAATGGAATTTCCGCTATTTGACCGGATTAAAATGTAGGACGCGCAGTTGTCTTGCGCCGGTTTTCAATTATGCTGCGTTTAAAATTACACCTGTTGCACTTTTGTACTGCTTACCTGGCTTTTATATTTTATTCATGGTATTGAGTTTTCCAACAAGAATAACCCTATGACTACATCACAGCATGACTGACCAAATAACGACATGCGATGTTAACTAACGACGGCTTAGAATAAGAAATGCATGTTATGTGGGTACTAATAATTATACCTACTTAGATAGTAAAACCAATTAATAAATATACCTACCTATACCTATGCCGTACTAGGTACGGCACAAACATAACATATTATATTATATATTTAAATGCAGTATAGATATGAACTCACCATGAAAAAGAGTATTTATTTGCCGTAGGTATCTATCTTAATTCGTTATTTGTGCATTCAAACTTTGAAACTAGTTTATTATCCAGATACAGTAATAGTATTTACGTATTCAATGCCAAGCTACATCCGTCTCAAGTGTAGGTATTTACAATTTTACTGGTCATTGGGTCTCTATATTACGAACGCGTAGGTAGACATAGTACAATCGACTGAATTCCGCATTCAGGTGGTATTTATTTCCATGCCATGTGCTCACAAACCTTGTCCGTTTATAATTATTCTACCTGTAGAAATTCCAGAGACCCCAAACAATTTGCTACACTTAACAAAAGTGAAATTTTATGTTGGGGGCTTTTCTACTTTCAATTCGTCAACGCGACGTCCGCGACTCGCTAGCAGCCCTTTTCTCCAGTGGCGGGTTTTAGGCAACCGACAAATCTATAAATAATGATGTCTGTAATATTAGTTGTATGTTGACTAAGAAAAATAAAGCTTTGGCGAATATGTAATAACGAATTTTCTCTGTATCGATTACTTAAATTATATATTATGTTATGTTATCCCTACATAATAAAACTACAAAACATTTCTCAATCGATTGACGATAAAAGTACCTACATAAATATGCTATGTGAACTGAAAAATTAATTAAAAGGTATGTACAATAATAAACATAGCTCATCGCTTCATATAATAGGTATATAGCATATTTTTCAGTAAATAATATAGCACATTTTCCGAACCTGGACCGACATGTCAGGAGTTTTTATTTCATAACAATATTTGATACTGTAATTATTATTTAAAATACATAGTCCTACAATTTTATCTTAACGCACGCATCAAATAAATCATCCGATTACGAAAAAGTTTACTACGCGTAAAGAGGATGTTTTTTTTATTTTGGAATCGGGCGGTACCATTCGCGCAGTAGGTACTCCAGGTACCTAATGCGCGAATACGTTGTTGTTTATTTATTTATACTTATGTTGTTTATTATATAGGTGTTTTCGGCAATATTTGGATGAACTGAAACTTCAGGACGCCATAATCTCGGTTTCTATTTATCGTAGTAATATGTTTAAATGAGAAAATGAAGTGCTAGAACTGCTAGATAGAGTATATATAGAAGTAGGTACTATTGCCAAAAGTTATACAGCAAAACAAACAAACGTGTACTTAATTTTTTAAGTACACGTTATGTACTTAAATAAATTTTGTTTGTTGAAAGGTAAAAAAACATTGTTATATAATCTGATGTTGCTATTATTCGCCTGTGGTTATCATAAAAGGACTCTAAATTACCGAGCACGCCCGAGATATGCTGAACTTCTCGAAAAAAAAATGTTATCAACAATGAATTATTTATATACCACTTGTTTATACATTGTAAAATGTAAACTATGTATGCTGTGCTCTGTAAGCCTCCATCGGCTCCATCCCTTGCAGGAAACAGACTAGTTCCCTGCTTGCGGCACGTAGGTTCATCATCTCCGTATAATCACCGAACCAGGGTTGGCCTTGGTCGGTGGAACGGTGGACGAGAAAAGGAAGGAATACAACCACAGATATGCACAGAATATACTCTACATTGATTTTTTTTATAGACTACTCTACTCAACCGCAGCGGCGGTCAGCGTATATTTTTATTTGGCCGCCCTTGCTCATCAAGGTCTTCGACTGACCAGCTAATAAAGATACGTGTACATGGCATAAGGTCTCCCAAGGAGGTTGATTTCACAAGATTTGATTTTAGATTGTATTGCAGCGGTTAAATTAAAAATGTAAATTTACTGCCGTGGCGGTCAAATTAAAAATATAAACTGTCCCGTATTTCATAGAGTCCCGTTTTCATAAGCGTACTTCTGAGGGAACTCTCATTAAGAGACATCGACATCACAAAACAGTAAACACCCCAGTCACTATATATATTATATAGCTTTGCACAGAAGAAGTTTGCGGCTATCTATGTATGTATATGGGTCGGAGTGTAGTGGTTTCACTTCCACTACAACACTTAGGCCTCAATAGTCCCTTTGTGCATTCCTTCTTTTTACTTGAGAACTTTTCTTCAAACCATTCTATTTATTACGAGTGGTTTGGTCGCAAAGTTTCTTTACAATTTTTATGTATGACAGCATGGTTCTGAATTACCGAGATGTATTAGTCTTGTCCCCATTACCATTTATCGGGGACCACGCGCCCGCGGCGGCAGATGTTAAGTGTTCCCAAGTCTCAGTTGGACTGCCACAGCCCATCCCCAAGCCTGCCTAAGTCATCCACCCAAGTGGCACCAACCTTGCCTTGCTTAACTTCGAGGATCGAAATCTTACCAGTCAAGTCTCGTGGCTATCTAGAATCCATCATTTTGACCACTAGGGAGCTAAAGTCAAAATAATGAAAACAGCTATTAACCTTACTCTATATCTCTGGCTATTATCTTTAATATATGCTATAATGTTGAATGTTTTGTGCTTTCTAGCTCTATCACTCAATGGCGACGGCCATTACAAGAAGAAGAGGAGCAACTTGTTTTTGTATTGTGATTTGAATATGTTATGGATTGTCTCTGGTTGATTTACAGTAAACTATGATTATTAAACCGATAAACGTGCAATAAACTAAGGAGAATCGTCAACAGCAATTAGTAAGTACCTTGTATAGTGAAATAACTACTAATAAACTACCTTATATAGTGAAATAATATAGCCTAACCCACCTTTTGCAAGAAAAATAAAAACGTTTTTACACAATGATTACCGGTCTCCATAAACTGTAACATTTTGGCATTCATAAAAGTAGACTTTGTATATTGTGCAGTTCTTATTTCAGCGGGTTATACATCAAAATTCTACACCGAGCTAACACGGTGTAGATCACCTAGTTGGTAGCCAGAGGCCACTGTGAATTAATTTATTTCGTGTGGCAAGCGTCGCAACACTCATTAACATTACTCATTAATAGGTACAACTGGAGAACAGAACGGGAACGCCTTCTGTACCTATTCAATAAGTAATACAATATGTCCTACTTCAATTATCCTTTTATAGGCATTAACAAAAATATAGAAGGAACAAATAGCATAATAAAATATATAATATACATTTAGGTATATAAAAAGTAACTGGGTACCTATGTAGAATAGATATTATAAAGGAACTAAAAATAATACAGGTATATCATTATTAATATTTATATGATTAGTCTTATAAAATCATTCATAACATATACCTACAATAACTTGTAATAACTAATATACCACCTACATCTAACACAATACATCTAATAGATAGCTGGCTTATATATTAAATATATTATATTATATAAATTAAATATACTTAAAGCGATATAAAAGAATGATACATACCTACTTACCAACAAATTCGCACAGATAAAAAATACCTGTGATACTAGTGCGTCTTAATTTTTTTTTGTGTAGAACAGTTGAGAAATTAGGGGTAAATAAGGGTAATATTATTGAATCTGTATTTGGGTAACTGTAGTAGGATTTACCACTGCGGGGGTTTGTATACCCCTGTGGTCGCATAAATTCCACAGTGGTTCCCAAATTTTTCTATCTGGTCTTGATAATATAAAAAACGTAATACCCTTGTGTAATAAATAGGTACATTTCTTCTGGATAATGCAGTATAAAAATCAACGTTCAGATTCAGTGAACTATGTGAGTATGCGAAAAAAAATGATTATATAAATAAATCGGTAAATTACGCCGCGAAACTATCCTGAATACTGAAGGCTGAAAGAAAGTTAAGAGATTGTAACAGTGTTGCGTTGAAAATGCAATTATTTGCATTTTTTTAAATATAACATAACAAAACGGCACATAATAATATAACCGCCGTTTTGTTTAAAATTGTTTTTAATGCCGATGTAGATACTTCATAAGTATCCGTTTAAAAATACAGCTTCTCAAAATGATATTCACGTTTAATAATTAAGATCCCCGCAACTCATAGTAGAAAGAAAGCCTGCGCATACCTAAAATAAATGAATATTTAAATAAATAATGAAAGTAGGAAAAATAACGACTGGGACAGAGCGCACACAAAACATTTAACCTCATTTACTTGTTAGCACGCCTATAGTGCACGCTGTCTTCCAAATAAAAGTCGCTAATAGCAGAGACAACCATAGTAGTTAAAATTCGGAAATTAGTAAGTACAGTTGAATAATTATCTCAGCATACGATAGTCCGATCATTTAAGGTTATAGACCGTGTTTACAATCGGTAATACATCGTAAATATAAGAGTAAATTAAGCGCGTAAATATGCATTGGCTCATATTCGTAATCGGATTGTAAACGTGACTCTTGACGATGTCTGCGCAGAAGTGGCAGCCATCTTTAAAAATGGCGGCTGTTTCTTAATTTCTTAGGCTTATTTCATTAACGGATGAGAACAGCGTAAAACGCTTTTGAGAGAATAAGGAAATACTGAATTAAAGGTACACATTAATCTAAAACAATTAATTCTTGAATTGAATAACACTTCTTGAATAGAATTGGATTCACGGTCGAGGGGTCCGGGTTCAAACCCTGCTAGTACAACACATTTTTTAAATTCTGTTTTACGTTTATCGTATTTTTATATATCCACCTATAGTTTCTTATTTATACAGTTGCTACAAACAAGGAACTGATGAATTTTCAAAATAGCGGATGAATATTGTTTTTTAGGGTTTGGTGATTTTTTTTTATATACTGCAATTTTGCTTTAGCCAGAAATATGTCCGTTTACTAGAGACTAGTTAAAATACTGGTACAACACATTTTTTAAATTCTGTTTTACGTTTATTGTATTTTTATATATCCACCTATAGTTTCTTATTTATACAGTTGCTACAAACAAGGAACTGCTGAATTTTCAAAATAGCGGATGAATATTGTTTTTTAGGGTTTGGTGATTTTTTTTTATATACTGCAATTTTGCTTTAGCCAGAAATATGTCCGTTTACTAGAGACTAGTTAAAATACTGGTCCCTCAGAATATATTTGCCACAAATAGTTGCAGAAAACTAAGCCAAGCTGGATTTTTATAATTCAACCTGACTATGTGAAAGTGTTGATTGAAGGGTAAGTCGTTCAATCAACGGTGAAAGTAATGATAATAAGCTTTTGAGATATTTTAAAATTATTTAATAGTTTAAGTCACTTATAATTAATGTAATTATTGTAATAAGTTGAGTTTTTATGGTATTCTAATAATAGATCATTACATGCAATTAAAGGCATAAAAAGAAGGCTAAAGTGTTAAGCTCTCTATAAATCTAAAACATCGCTTTGATTATTAAAATATTATAAGTTGTACGAAAAGGTGAGCTAAATTTCTTATCCTTTTCAACTGTTTGATTTTGAACATGATTTTGAAAAACTCATGAATCTTAATAGAGAGAAGCGATATACAATGTGTATTTAAAATTAAATTATGTTTTTATCGAATATTGCATTTTCCTACCCGTTATACACGACTTATCGCTTTACCCTTTGCCTACATTAATATTCTGTTATTTTAGGGTCAATTATGACGAAGATAGTAACCTGTGTCGCTCCTGTAAATATTGCAGTTATTAAATATTGTAAGTGCTCTTTTGTAATTATTTTAAGTTTCTAATGTTTAAACAATGACCTGTAGGTTATTAAATAAATTTCATATACAACTTAATTAAGACTAAAATCTCTATCATAAGAAGTTAAACACTATCATACTACATCATGGACCATGTCTATACAATGAAACATTACAATTTTTTTTATTTCAGGGGGTAAAAGCGATGAGGAATTAATAATTCCTATCAATGATTCCTTAAGTGGTACCCTTAGTACCGATTTTGTAAGTATAACGTTATTCAGAAATAATTTTAGTCATAGGTTTTTATAAATACTAAAAGTTTATCCCATATGATAATCAAATGATCCAAAGATATTTGTTTTGGCTTGAATCCCAGTATAATATAGTATTCGGCTGCGTAAAAGACAGTCATTATAATATACTTAAGGCAATTTTTTTTTGTAGATGTGTGCGAAAACTACAATAATGGTCAGTCCTTTATTAAAGGAAGACAGGTTTTGGTTAAATGGCAAAGAACAGACATTTGAGAGTAAGAGGTTACAAAATTGTCTAAAAGAAGGTGAGTTGCTATTTGCATTTCTTAGGAATTTTTTTGAATAATTCATCATCACGTGCCATCTTTCACAATACATGAATCGTCTATAAATATGTAGTAGATCGTTAGATAGCGTATAAAAATACTCGGCATACAGTTGCTTAACATATATTTGTTAAAATAGAGGAAGTATTCATAAATAATCTATATAACAATGTAGGTTTTAAATAAATAGGCAAATGTATATCGCTACTTTTTCTTCATATTAATATTGTGCATATGTAATTAAATGAATAATTGTATATTTATTTTAGTCAGACGTAGAGCTAATCCACAATTAGCTGAATTAAATTGGAAAATTTCAATATGTTCGGAAAATAATTTTCCAACAGCTGCTGGTTTAGCATCATCTGCTGCTGGTTATGCCTGTTTGGTTTATGCTTTGGCAGCACTATATGGGATCGAAGGAGATATATCTAGTATAGCGAGAAGGGGCTCCGGTAGTGCTTGCAGAAGCATATTTGGTGGCTGGGTAGGTTCACTTTAAAAATCGGTTACAATTGAAATAATGTAACTTTGATTTAAAATGCTATAATAATTACTTTATCGTCGACTTTACTTCAACTTCCTAGAAGACATTCAAACACTGCCTAAAAGACAGGAAACAAGTCGGAGCAAGACAAGTCCCTAACACAAGCATAAATGTACCTTTCTCAACTAGTCAACTTAAAATTGTTGTGTAGCCGGCAGATGGAAAACATCCAATGCTATTTTGAAAGGGAAAAAAAACTGTAATTTTTTGAAAATATAATTTTCGCTCTAGGTTCAATGGTGTAAAGGAACTAATAACAATGGCGTAGACTCTCTAGCGAAGCAGATAGCCCCAGCATCTCACTGGCCGGAAATGAGAGTAATAATTCTTGTGGTCAATGATAACAAGAAAAAATGCAGTTCCTCGGAAGGGATGAGAAGAAGCGTGGAAACATCAGAGCTTCTTAAATACAGAGCACAGAGGATCGTTCCTAAGAGGATAGATACAATCATAAAGGCCATAAAAGCGAGGGATTTTAACACGTTTGCTCGTATAACTATGGAGGATTCAAATCAGTTTCATTCTGTTTGCTTAGATACGTTTCCACCTTGTGTATACATGAATGATACTTCTCATGCTATAGTTGAGATGGTTCATGCATACAATGAATATAAGGGCTCCGATAAAGTGAGTAGAACTTTAATTTGAATAAGGATATGGAATTAATAAAAAGGTATTTTAATTGTGCATTTTCAACAATTATACATTAAACTAATTTAAATCCGAGGTTCATATCATTCCTCTGCAAAACTAATAAGCAAGGCAAAGATTTTTTTGACGCTCTCCCACCGCACTATTTAAAATTACAGGCAACCAGATGTATGAAACATGCAATTACTTGAGCCTAATAATTTCGTAATTATTATTTCTGCTTTTTATGTTAATTTTTAGGTGGCATATACTTTCGATGCAGGACCAAATGCATGTTTATATTTGCTAGAGTCCGACGTAGGAGAATTTTTATCGATAATTAATTATGTATTTCCCCCATCCGTTGATATGGTCGAATATCTAAGAGGTATTCCAGCCACGCCAAAACCAATTTCGGAAGTAATATATCTCCATTGTTATTTTTAAAATGATCTAATATAATTTCTTTGTAGAATTTAAAATCTTCACTGAATATCACACAAAAAGAAGGTGGAATTTTAAGGTATATTATTTATACAAAATTAGGTAATGGGCCACGTATTCTAAATCAGCCTCAAATGCATCTCTTAAATGAGGCTGGATTTCCAAAGACTACATAAACATTTATATGTATATTATGTTACTGTATTGTATTGTAATTTATTATTTGTGCTGGAATATTTTATATACCTATTTATTTTAAAAATCCATTGTATGAAAAATGTTGAATCATTTGAATGTTCATTCGCATAGTACTGTGCCGGTCAGTAGTAAATTTTAATAAACATTTAATAAAAATAGTTTTTATGAAACTGTATTTAACCAAAATACACCAATCCCATATAAAACAATTTAATACATACGTAAGTAGACCAGGGCTGAAGCCTTTGAAAATGGCAAAAAGTGAGAAAAAAAAACAAAAGTGGGATGAAACCCATTGGAAAGGGAAGAGAATATAACAAAAATGAAAGGGAAAATAATTTACGGGCGATCTGAGGTCGGGAAGTGGAAGGGGGCGAGTTTTTAAGGGTAAGAAACGGTTTATCTCAATTTCTGGCAAAACTACAAGTCCTATGGAAAAAAGTTGAATAGCAAAGTTGTAGGTAATAAAAAGATCTACAACTTGTGTATTTACGTTTTTTTTTACATAACCTCAAAATTTATGTGAATAATTCAAATAATAAGTTTTTGGTTTTTTATTTTTATCTTATAAACATTTTTTTTGTTAAAGAAATTTGGTGAAAACTTACCTTTTTATGTCCCAAACACTCTGTAATTTTTTTAATTTAAAATATTTGTTTTTTCACCTTATTTTGACTTAATATCGAAAAAGCACCTTAATTTTAAATCGAAAATTCTCGCGTGGGCTTTTTGTTCGTTGAAATCTCTACTTTTTGATGGTGTTAAAAACTATACATTACTATGGTAAATGTTCTCAGAAAATGCAAAGAAACGAAAAAAACTTGAATGCGATTTTTTTTTAATCATTATATACAATCTTGGGCTATTTATTAAAATTTACACTTTAATTACTCGAAAAACGTGAGATTCCATGTTACATTGATAAACAAAAAAATTGCCATAATAACATACTACACTATACTATAAAATATAATATGTCCAATACTAGGTACAATAGATACTTTATTTTGACATTTTACATTACACTTTATTTTTACAAATAATAATTGTTACTTAATATACTAAATTAGTAGGTGGATTCCTCTGAAAAAGAAAGGACTCAATAAGTACACATGATATATTTACATTTTATATTAGTACAAACAAAAATAGGTAAGCGGTTTATATTTTATTTCCACATTTTATGTAATATTAAAGGAAACTCATTCTTTTCAAAAACATATTTGTATTTTCTTGTTTTGTTTAATAAAGGGACTCCAATATTGTAAGAAATGAGCAAACAATCATATTGAGGAATGCATACGATACTCCAACGTTGCAGGATGATCTCCCCATAAATGTGGGGTATTTATAGGGAGATCATCCTGCAGCTTTTTTATTTTGGAAGGATATCAAAATTACAAGAAGCAAAGGGAAAAATTGTCGATAGTGGACACAAGATGTCTCATACACCATCGGGAATTACGGATTTCGAAAATACCACTTTAATGTATTTATTTTCCTCGTAAATCAACTATACAAAAAAAACAGGCGGGATTCTATTTGCCAATAAAATATGGTGAAGGTTATTTATAGGGGATTACTTGGTAACTTTAATTTTCATTCTATACACAGCTGTGTAGGTAAACGTAATTTATACTGTGGGTTGGGTCACTTCTGCTCTTGTTCTCACTCTTTCTTGCAGGTAAATAAAAAAGGGACACAAGGTTATTTAAGAGACCATGCTCAGAAGTAACCTGATGCACAGTGTCAAGAAAATACAACACTTGACATGAATATAACACCCCATGCAAAAATCTTGATCCTAAAGAATTATATTCAGGCTGTTAATATGATAACATATACGCATAACACAATATTATAGTCTGTTGGAAATGGGAGGTAGGCCATTTCTGATCGTAAAACCTTACGATCAGAAGTGGCCAAAGACGTGCTACTAGTTTTTTTTAATTAAAATAGAAATTATACAGTATTTATAATTTGTAAAATTTACATAGTCATTTCGAAACACACTATAGTAAAACCTATATTACTCTCTGGGTTTATTATAAAATTCTCTTACTTTTAAAATTAGGATGTACTATATACATACACCACATCTGAGCATATGATATGAATGTAATATAATATGTATGGTAAATAAAGCGAACTTTAAGTCATGGTTCATAGTGGGGTACATTATATATAACATGTTGCATAATCAAACCAAAATTGTTCTGATCTATTTTGTGACTAGTGCAATAAGCATAATAAATATATTAGTATCAATATCACACAATATTAGAAAAAATTTATATGGATGTTAGTTCCAAACGATTGTGGCTGCTGTCTGGTATAATTCAAGTCATCTCATGATTTACTATTAGAGTATATCACAAAACCTAAATATAGAACATTTTTATTTTTACCAACGGCCCAATATGAGATGACTTAATTTGTACCGCCGCCCTACCTAAAATCAATCAATATCATTATACTAACTTACTATATATGGACTTATTCTCGAGCATCTGTAATAATATGTTTTTATAATATTTGTAGTAAACTTTTATACAATTATATGGCAACTTATTAAAATTATTTTCTAACAAATTTTCTACAACCATTCTTTATTATAATTATTTTATGAGCTTATTGACATAAGCTATATTTATCTTATTATTCATCATTTTGAGCTAGTTATTGATCCTTCAATTATTTTAATTAAAATCGTTTGACACATTTAAATCAATATTTAAATTTTTCTGTTTCCAATAAACATGCTGTCTTTTAAACCAACATTTTAAAACGACAGAAGAATAATAATTATTATAAATAGCATAATGTTTAACAACATTATAAGATAATCATTAATATATTTTTACTTACTGACTGCTTTTCCATCGACCCATTTTGTTATTTTGACATGTGTATCGGCCCTCTTGAGTGCTGCCGTCCTTAGATCTGGTTTTAAAGCAAGCCTCAATAATTTGGCCGCAATGTTGGAGTAATTAATGTAGCTATAACAAAAATATTACCGTACTAAAATTCACGACAAGATTTATATCATAATAATAATAAGTACAATAGGAATTTCGTACCACAGTGCAATATGATGGCTGCTCCATTATTTATGAAAATGACATAATATATAGAGGAATGACACAGCTTCTGATCATAACCTAACTTAGTCAATTATTGATCATTTGGGGATGATGTAGGTCTGAGGGCATGTCAATGATTTTGATGAAGATTTTTGGAAGTGGGAATAAAATTAAAATACTAAAATTGGGTGCCGTAAAATTGTGTTAATTATTTACGACAATTTAAGTAAGTACTTATAAACAAAAATAACTTTGTTTGCCCCTCAAGATAATATTGCCTAATTGTTAACATCAAGTGATTCAAAATGATCGATTGTGATATCTATAGTACACATATTATAAAGTTGGTAATCCGAAAATAACCTAAAAATCACCAAAATTGGGTTTTAGCAAAACATTGTTTTATTTATAACTATTTTAGGCAAGTGCAATAAAAGCAGCAGTAAGTTGTTGAAATCAGTTCAACTAGAGATTTAAAAAAATTAAAACTAACTGACATTATCTTGTTATTATTTGAACTTAAAACATATTACTTAATTATTTTGCTACGCTTTATACCGGTGATGTTTCTCATATAACATATTATACCTACTATGAGTAAAAATACTTGATCTATTTAAGTAAATACTTGGTAAAAGTGTTGAGTTGTGAGTAGATTTTTCCCATTTATTTTTAGGTACTGTCTATGTACTGGACTTCAATTAAGTACTTGATCAATTTGGAATACAAAAATGTTATCCACACAATCCAAACAAACACATTACATGTGAAATAATAATTGTTACATAACATACCTACATTACTAGGAAAATATATATATTCCCTGTCTAGGGGATGGATATATAAAAATATTGTTAAATTGATAGGAAATGGTGCTTCTAAGGCTAAAACGATTTCATTTTTTAGTAATAATGATTATTTTTCAAATACAATTTACATAACCTATAATCAGAAAAAAAAGTACTTACTTTAGTCCAGCTTGTCTCCAGGCAGCCATTATAATATGCTTAAATAGTTTCGTTGGGGCAAATTAAATTTAATATAACCGGTACCTAATGTTAATTTAAATATTTTCAACTGGGCGAGTAGGCTGGGCGAATGGCTACACTCTTACGTCTTACGTAACACTTTGACAATCGACATTTGGCCTTGATGTAACGCAATAGCACAGAACAGCAATAACTAACAATAGCTGTTCTGTGGCAATAGTTAACACGTACCGTCAGGGTTGCCAACCCCTCGAATACGTATTACTTACCCATAGCTTATATAGGGAACCCTCCTTTAAATTCTTTTTTATCTAATATTAATCTACCCAAGCTTTCCAAATTTTCGAGCTGCAAAACGATCATACGGAATGGTATGATGTGATAATTCGCGGGGAAGTGTGCAAATCCTTATCGCGGCCACTGAGTGATTGGTCTGTGTAAATAAGTGTAATATTTGTTCTAGGTATTATAATTATATTTAGATAAAAAATAAATGTCTCGCTTAAATAGCTACTTGGAAGGCCAATGCTAATATTTATTTGATTAGCCTGGTATGTATATGACATATCTGGTTGCCTAACCAAGAGACAAACCATCACAGACAACGCAAAAGCCAAGACTGACGCCACAGATATTTATTTGGTACCAATCCAAAAAATCATGAATCTATGGTTCTAGCCTCGTAAGCTCCTAGCCTCCAAAAGTTCATGGGAATGTCACTGTCACACACAGCTGATTAGTTTCAAACACAAAACAGGTTTCAAATATCAAAAACTCTAGAAACTGTATAAAAGATTGGTGTCCGTTTACGAAGGCTCTTTTAATTGTTAAGATATATTTTTCTACGGCCCCTTTATTTATACGGTTTTCATACCTCATTTCAAATTTTACATAATATTTACAAATTGTATCCAATACAAACTAGTTACTAGTTATTCCTTCTTCATCTGCCTTCATCTTCATCCTCAGTTGTCAGTTCTTACATTGCAATAGTACCTATAATAATAATAATACAATATCACCTTTGGCTACGTTTGCCCTTCTGGGTACGCCCTTGACAGGGATCGCCGATCGGGTATCTAAATCTCTACCAACTTTACATTCATTCTACTGCCCCAGTAAATCAATTTTGTCTATTAAATTAAGGTTTACTGCGCTATTGCCATGCTAACAAATCAGAAAATTTGATAAATCAGATTATTAGGTAAATACATGGTAATGGTAAATACATTCATAAATTGTACTCGAGTAGTTCAAGCACGAGTCTCGGGTTTTATAATACCCGATAATAATCATATAAACGTTAATTAGATTAACATTAACACTATTTACTATCGCCAGTACTAGTTAATTAAAGATAAATATGGTTGTGTAAGTGTACACCTTCCACGAATAATCGGAATAATAGTCTTATTTAGTTTGGTTATGTTTATTGTTTTGTGCCTATCATTTTGTTTTTAAAATTTGTAGTAGTAAGTACCTAGGAAGTAATGCAAATTAGAGAGAAGTGACATAATAAGTACGTACATTTCCTTAAAATGAAATTTGCTGAACATCTATCTGCCCATATTACACCAGAATGGAGGAAACAATATATAAATTACGAGGTTAGTGTAACGTAGCTTATTGTTTATTTATTTAGACAATGACATCTATATAATAAATACGTATTACTAATTATATTTTATTTATTTCTATGACTTCTATAAAATATAAACAATGTTTAATATTATTGGTTATGGTTCTACCATCTTATGATTTTAATTCAATTTGGATTGGACAGTGTTGTCAAATCATTAAAAAAATATGGTGGCATAAAGGCTACTACATAGGCGTTCAAAATTTTACACACCATTTTTAAGTACAAGTAACAAACAATATCTTTAGTGCTTTGGAAAAAGTTTTGTTTAAATCTTTGAGAAAAGCATAAAAAAATATTTACGCTGGATGCGAATAGACATTCTGTTATATAGGTATATTAGATGTCTTCTTTAATAAGTGATTATTTATAAAAATTATGTTCATTTGTCAAATTTGATAATGCGACAAATTATAGCTTGTTAATGATTGCTTTGATTCAACGAGATTGGAAATAAGGCGATGATCTGCACTAGTGAAAATAAATCATTAATAATTTATTTGCGCTAGTGTAGTTTCAGTTTTTACAAACCAAAATATACAGACGTGATTTTAAACGTTTATAACTATATTCTAGAATAATAATGTGGTTTGCAAAATGCAAATCTAATATTAATGTGTCATAATTTAATTTAATATGGAATGTACTTGTTCTGAATCTAACCAGTTTAATATTTATATAAAATATAAACATAATAATTAATCCTTGAATATATCTCATATCTACTATAATGTATCAACCTATTTAATTTACAAATAATATTTAGCAACTTCAAAGAATAAGGAATATATTACGTTTACACCTTAATTATATTTGATATTTAACTAGTTAATTGTCTGCATATCAAGGTGGTTAAAATGCCAAAGGAAATTGTACACTATAAATATCTGAAGTAAAAATTTCAAAAACAAACTACTGTACAATAAATATTCTTTTTATTTGTTCATATATCATACTTATTTATAAACCATTAACTATTATACAACAAAACATACATAGGTAGGTAACATACCTACTGAAACAATACAAAGTATTTATATCTTGGCTACTAGCAGTAGCCTCTTGGGTATAGGCCATTGCATTCAATCGTCATATTCACACCATATACATTGTACACAACAGATACATTTTAATATATATTAGTTAAATCATGTTAACTTGGCTTTTGCGTTTTGTTTCCGACACATATTCTTATCCTAACTGTTGCTTATACCTGCAAAAGGACTGTCGTTTCTACAACAGTTTTGTTATCATTTAAAATATGGGTCAAAATATAGGTGGGTAAGGGTTCATGATTACTGAACTTGGCAATATTAAGGTACAAAGGTCTCAAATTTGTGCGATTCCAATTAGAATTGTTACTTACATGGGCGTCCTTAAAAAAAATTCCAAGGGGGGGGGGGAAATGTACAAAAAATATCTGCAGAATATTCGAGAATAGCTGAAACAGCTATTATTGCTAACATATTTGACAAGCAATTTGATACAATTTGAATGGAGACGGGTACATTTGAATTTAAAATTTAATGGTATATTAATACACGTTTTCTGTTGCAGGAAATGAAGGCCATGTTATACATGGCCATAGAAGAGGCTCCCTCCACAGAAAGCGTAGAGGCAGAAATCGTAACCAGGCATTTTGCAAACTTCGATGAACAATTTTTCCTTTACTCCGACAGGGAATTGAAGAAGATCAATACGTTTTACTCTGAAAAGTTGGCAGAGGCGACCAGAAAATTTGGAAATTTAAGTAGCGAGCTTAAAGATTCTCTAACTCACGAAACGTTACGAAAAAAAAAAGATGGAGGGGGCAAGAAACATTTGGCGTCACGAAAATTGCAAGAACTTAAACTGGCATTTAGTGAATTTTACCTGAGTCTTATTTTGTTACAAAATTATCAAACACTCAACCATACCGGCTTTCGAAAAATTCTCAAGAAACACGACAAAGTAAGACCTATAATTGCTTTATTTATTGTTTTATTGTCTGGTGGTTCTTTAATCTCTATGATAGATGTATCTTTGGCCCTCAATTTATTTAATTCTTATTTGGTTTTGCAAAAAAAAACCTCAATAAAAGTTGTAAACAAAAAAAAAGTCGGATAATGCGACAAATAGGTACCTACTCAATGGATATAGATTTTATGGTATTTCCATTGAAAATTTCTGGTACTGTTGCAAACATGAAAATCATGACTTATAATATATTATAAATAATATGAACATTTTACACTTTCAAAAATGAGAATAGATATTTACATATTGTGTACATTGCCAGCGTTTCACACCATTTAAAAATGACTATAAAATACTATAATAACATAATACATAAAAGGCACTATTAAAACGCAGTATTACCTACAATATTTCATATACATTAAATATATTTCACAACAATAATTTTTTTTGATGCACCTACTTAATTTAGGTAAGTACTTTGCATTTGAAGTTATAAAAAACTCATTAATAACTAACGAAAATTATTGGTGCTTAAATAGTATAAGAGGTATATTAAAATTACACACCTTGAATTAAATTGTCTCGGTTTAGTAAACAGGTCAAAGTTATCAATAAGAATCATTTGAATGTTAGTCAGGGATATCACACAAAAAAATCCACAAGTATAATTTAAAAAAGATAAAGCCTTGAAGCTTATTTTTTGATATTTGTATGTTACTTACAATTAATTTGATATTTGTATGTTACAATTAATATTATGTCAAAGTTCACTGGCAATTTAATTATTTTAGAGCGTTCTTTAGTATATGTCAACATATTAATATTAGTAAATTCAGTAAATTTCGAATTTTGAACTCCATGCTTGTCGTAATGGGCCTATTTCGGCAAATAGCTTTAGAATTAACGTTTACACGGTTCTAAGTTATTGACTTATGTAAAAAAATCTGTTTAAAAAATGTTTTTTTGACCAGATCAAAATGACCAACTTTCCTTTCCTATAAAATTTTTCAAAATAATTTGCCATTTTCGTAAATTCGAAATTCTGATATTTTATTTACCACACCGATAGGTACTACTCCCATACGGTGAGCTTTGACTAGATTATATTTCAAAAATATACAACCAAGAATATTCAGTTCAGCAGATGTCTTCAACAGTTTTTCCAATCAAATCTATTATTATTCACATTATGATCGAGCTGCAGGTGATGTAGAGAACCCTTAAGGCAAGATACACCCAAAAGGTTCGAAGCTATGAACTTTTACGTTTACTAAAATCAGATAATTAACTTTAGTTACTTTTCTTTTGAACCTTGAGATAAATGATGTAATAAAATTTAAAATTATGAGACCAACTATTATGCTCTACCAAAGAGGGGTTTTTTTGGTGCCGAAGAGAACATGTAAGACATTTCCTGATTTTAGTGATTCTTTTTTTGGTAATAAGGGCTCATTCCTCAAGAATACCTCACTTATCACTGTGTTTTTGATTTATGTTAGAGTTAATTGTCATTGTATGATGTAAAAATGAATTTTAGTGTCGAACAAATATGGAAATATTTCAGAAATATGCGTGGCCGCAAGTTTAAGCCCTACATTAACCAACGATTTCCTCACGAAAAAGTGCTCGATTCGCTATGAAAAAAATTCGGTGTGTAGCTTAAGCTTTCTACTTATTACCAGCCCAGTTTCGAATGTATAAGTTAATTAGAACGACTGCTACCCGTAAAAAAGTTGAACATCTCGTATCTCGCAATCAAGTGCAAGTTATTGCACATTTATTATATCGCATTAAGAATACTTTATAAGTGAGCAGTAATCTTTGTGAATTGCAGTTACTGAATACAGATATGGGTGCAAAATGGAGACAAGAGCATGTGGAAACCTCCCATTTCTTCATTAACAAAGACATCGATAGACTAATCAATGATACAGAAAGTATGGTGACAAATGAGCTAGAAGGTGGTGATAGGCAGAAGGCGATGAAAAGGCTAAGAGTTCCTCCATTGGGTGAACAACAATCTCCGTGGACCACTTTTAAAGTTGGTCTTTTCTCCGGATCATTCATTGTATTACTAATTGCCGTAGTTCTGTCTGGTATGTTACCAAAGAGTTTTATTCGATTGCTGATTGATACTTATTTAAATATTTGCAGCCATTTTCCACGAGGGGACTAGTGAAAATTTAAAAATAGCCTTTCGATTATACAGGGGACCATTACTTATAGTTGAATTTTTGTTCCTAATTGGAGTCAATATATACGGCTGGAGATCGTCAGGTGTCAATCATGTTTTGATATTCGAACTTGATCCTAGAAATCACTTGTCCGAGCAACACTTCATGGAATTAGCTGCCATATTCGGTGTAGTATGGGCTCTCAGCTTGCTGAGCTTCCTATATAGTGCTAGTTTAAGTATACCGCCTTACGTCAATCCACTTGGTCTGGTGTTGATTATGATAGCATTTATTGTAAATCCACTGAAAGTATTCAGACACGACGCGAGATTCTGGTTCCTAAGGATATGTGTAAGTATGCATTAATAGTATATTGGCAACAACCATTTAATGATGGCTATTAAGACATGAGCCGTATATTTTCCAAGCCATAATATTTTTCAACTGATGCTTGTAATCTCAAACATAAATCTCAAATTATGTAATTACTAATATAACCGTTATATAAATGGAACAATGGATTAAGATGTTTCTTTTATTATGTATTTTATGATAAACAACCAATAAATTAGAAATAAATATGATTTTAGGGTCGTATGATTACAGCTCCTCTTTTTCATGTGGGGTTTGCCGACTTTTGGCTTGCAGATCAGCTGAATAGTTTTGTGGGCGCCCTGCTGGATTTTCAATTTTTAACCTGCTTTTACATAACAAACGGAAACTGGTTAGAGGCTGGAGGTACTTCTAAAATATAGGACATAACACGAAATAATATTATTCTATTTTAGATACTAGTCAATGTATGGAGAAAAGCTTCATTATCAGACCGTTAGTAAATTGCATACCAGCATGGCTGCGATTTGCTCAATGCCTCAGACGGTATTATGATAGTAAGGAAGCATTTCCTCACTTGGTAAATGCGGGAAAATATTCAACTACATTTGTTGTTGTTATATTTGCTACTTTGAAGTCGGTATATAAAGGCGAGTAAGGATTTAATTATTTAATCATTTTATGAATGCTGATTAACTAATGAAGTGGTAATCCATTATTTTTTTAACATTAAGAATTGCAGATGATTATCAGACTGCCTCTGAAAACCCCTACGTGTTTTTATGGATAGTATCGCAATTTGTTAGTAGTGCATATGCGTATACATGGGATATTAAAATGGATTGGGGGCTGTTGGATAAATCTGCTGGTGAAAATACGTTTTTAAGAGAAGAAATCGTCTACTCCTCCACGGTATTAAAGAACCTTGCATTTAAAACTGGACAAATAACATAATTAAATCTATTTCAGTTCTTTTACTACTTCTCAATTATAGAAGATTTCGTACTTCGTTTTATATGGGCAGCATCGTTATACCTGACAGAGTCTGGATATGTATCTGCAGACCTGATGGTTTCTATTATATCCCCCTTGGAAGTATTTAGAAGATTTGTATGGAACTTTTTCAGACTGGAAAACGAACACTTAAATAACTGTGGTAAATTTCGAGCCGTCCGAGATATATCTGTAGCTCCTATTGATTCCTCAGATCAAATACTGATTATGAGAATGATGGATGAAGAAGATGGCGTGTTAAATAGAGGAAAAAGAAAAGCAAGCAAGAAGAAGGAAGATAAAAAACCTTTACTACATGGTGAATCAATCATTAGCTTTAAATCCATTCCTATGTCTACTATTTAAGTGTAAGTCACAGCAAGTTAGGGGCCGTTCAAGTATTACGTAAACACTATGGGGGGGTGGGGGGGTCTTTGTTTTGCTTATTTTGGATGACATGGGGGGTAGAGGAGTCTAGATGATGATTACGTCATCGGTAGCTATTTACTTTTTTACACGAATGGCAACCCTCACATTGTCTATGCTTGAAAACGAAACGCATTTTCGGGGATTCCCGCAAATAACGCATATGTTCAGGCACTCGCTTTAGAACCGATTAGGGGAATTACCGCGCGCTGTTCACTTGTCTAAATTTCCTCCGTCAGTGTATTGTTTCGTTTGGATACGTTTGGTAAAATCTAATCTAATCTCTATCCTAAATCTGTTTTCTTATTTTTAAAATTATAATTATAACATTATAATTATAATATAAAAAAAATACATTTTTAATTGAAAAATGTTTACGTAAGCATGGGGGGAGGGAGTAAGAGCTTTGTTTACTTTTGCTGACAAGGGGGTTGGGGGGGTAAATAATTGTAATCAATCTGCTTACGTAATATTTGAACGGCCCCTTATAGCGTTCCCAAACTCAATTAAAATCTTGTTGCAAATTTGTTGTAATCATTTATATTATCTGTAACAAGAAGTATAATGTATTATCAGGTGACCTACAAATTAAATTAACCCTACAAGTAAATATAAGTAAGAAAAAAATATTTCTACATTCTTGCATTCAATATGCATTCTTGTATTATGTTTTATGCTGTTTTAATTGAGTTTGGAAACACTTTACATTTCCGATTTGGAAAATTTTCATAAACTAATTTAGATTGAAGTACTTTTATCGAATTCTAATGCAGTATTGGTATACTTTTATTATTATTACCATATTTTCTTTAACTCCTTACAGAAGAACAATCTATTTCTTAAACTTTTTAAACATCAGCTAAAGGTAATAGCTGGTTTTTCATTTACAATAAAATTTACTATTTCATAATTTCAATTTGTGATTGTTTTATACATGGGCATCGTCAGTGGGGGGGGGGCGGGCAACTCCCTAGACAGCGCCTATACCCTGGTTCCGAAATAGTGTGGAGTGATTCATACATAATATCATACCACCATCACAATTGAACGGTCTGCCTATTTGCAATGGATCACAGAATTTCTTAGTGTGCAAATTTGTGTACACTCTATAGAAATGGTGGGCAGAACTCATTAGTAACCAGGTCTACCGCTCTCATTGGTGAGTTTTAGGCGGTTCTAAATTAAATTAAATTTCAATTGGTCAGAGTTAAAGACGCGAGATTTCCTTGGATATATTGACGCATGCGCTGTTTCATGCATGTATGTTTAGGCGCGACAGTGGCGTTTCATTATGTCTTATGTACGGTTGAACCGCGATATAAATTATTTATAATATTGTGTTATACGCAAGTGTTTAGTGTTTTTATGCGATGGAGGCGACGAATGCGAGTAGTAGTGCTTCTAAAACCAATAATTCCAATCATAAGCGACCGAATTTGACAGGAGGAGAACTGAAAATGATCAAAAATGTATATGAAGGGATATTCTTAAGATTATAAAAAAAACTATCACAAGTATACTTAAAAACAATGTTAATAACTTGGATATTTTATTTATTTATTTTTTATTCTGCCCCCTCTAAAATGATACGCCTATGGAATTTCGTTCCCTTCCCCCCTCATCTCCCTGAGCCGTCCCTATGCTGGTGATGAATCATTCCACACTATTTCGGAACCAGGGTATAGAGGCCTGGAAAAATTTACTGATTTCCCATCGTTTAATATAATTTATTTATTCCAATTTATTTTTACACTGATTTTAAAAAAGTTCCAAAGCCAAAAAAATATTTTTGTGTTTTAATATTTTATTTCAAATGGATATTTCCTTGAATGTCTGAAGTACCAGGAAAGCGCGTGACTATACTTGTTAGAACATGAAACAGAAAAGCCCTTTAGCCATGGTAATATCGAATATTATGGACATATTTGGCTAGATATTTGTAAAATTGCCATTGTATATTACTGTGATAGAGAATACAAGGTAACTCCTTATATGGCAATATATTTTTGTAAGATATAATATATAATCCTGTTTCTGTGGTATACCACATTCTTAATACCAATAAACAGTTTCTTTTATGTTTTGGGATTTAAAACATGAACATTGTATGTAGATTATTTTACATTATCAGGAGTTTGTTCCTTTACAGTATGCTCTAAAAAATTGTAATGTATGTTTTAAGTTATTTTAACTTATAGTGATATTGATTATGTAATGTATATAATAATAATAATTACAATTAAACTTCTTGTAGTTTGAATTTGTATTGCATTGTATAGTTATCAGACATACTGTAGATGCAACATTATATAAGAGAGTTGGATAAAAATAAGTATATTTAAAAATTAAGAAAAATACCGCTCACATGAAACAGTGAAAGTTATATCCTCTTTCAAATGTGTCGCTGTCTTTAGATGTATCAGTTACGATGAAATATATTTAAAGGGGGTGGACCCAAAAAAATAATTGTACTTTTAAAAAAAATAAAAAATTCCTAAAAACGACATTTCTCTATTTAAAATAATAACAGTGAAAAGGCCTGCTCAAAATAGTATACGCAGTTATGTGACGTGACACTGACGAATCAGTTTTTTCCTCCACCGTTTCCGTCAGCTTCTAAGCTCTTCTTTACTATATATTTTGGTTCCAAGCCATTGTTTCTAACTCGCACGATATACAATGCACACAGTAATTCTGTCGGTGTGATGTCACATGCTAAATGCTCGAAACTTCTCCACGCAAATCTCCATAACAGTTTGCCATAGGAAACTGCAGTTGAAAATTCTTAGTTGCTTGCGTTCTTAGAATATTTTCTACTAAAACTTTAATTTTTGGGCCAGCCCCCTTTAAAAAAGATGTATTGTCTGTTATTACAAACAATCACAATTCATTTAATACTGTTGTCAGTTATTACAAATAATGGCAATTACATACTGAACATAAAGGGTTGAAAATGCAGGTGACACTAACTTATTAATCGTGGGTTTGGATTATATGGACAGAATAGAAAGTGGCATATCCCAATGAAGTCAATTATACAGTGGTTTTTGAGAACAAACTGATATTAAATGAAGAAAAAACATATTGCATATTGTTTAAAGTAAATATTTTAACTTATACGCCAAATAATGTTACGTTAGATAATTAAAAGATAAAATTTTCCACCTCTGTGAAATTTAAGCCATGGTAAATCCGTTGTCAAATCCGCCTGCCAAGCGAAAAAGTGGCATTTTCGAGACGCATGATTGCATTTATCTCATATTGAAAAAATCTGACCCCTAGAGAATTTGACCCACCTGCCAAGTAAAAAACCTTCAGAAACATGCCTGCCTATCCAGCGAACGTTCACGCTTACGCCGAATTATGTCCAACTTTCAGGCGACGCACTCGGTTATTTAATCTCATATTTGGAAAAATGTTGAACGTTTGAATGTACAAGGGTCAGTAAAAATTGATTCTTAAGAAAAAGTTGAGTATAGCAGAAAAATGTCTAAAAAACGATGCAATCCTGGAACTCAGTTCCAATACCCAAATTTTAAATATGTAACTCAAACATACTCAATAATGTTTTTTCTTATGTTACTTATTTCCCAGATTTTGTACTTTGTATTATTCTGTTGAAATAATACACAAAAAAAAATATAGAAATTTTGAAGGGGATTAAATTTACACTCTCAGATGAATAAAATTTATTGAGTTCAAAACTTAATAAACTAAGATAGCCTAATAACAGGAATATAATTAATAATATTGTGTGGCTCAAGAATCATAATAAAGAAATATATTCACTAATTGGATACTGTACATATTAGTTTTGTGTAGTATTATGCAATTTCGAGAAATCTAGTTAAATTAAATATGCACTAATTGGATTTAATTTGCAGGTACATTTTCAAATATTCTTTGCGTAAGTTAAATGGAAAATTGAATATAAACATAATTTTCAACTCTCATATTTTTCCTTATAAAACTAATGAATAAATAATAAAAAATATAATATACAGCCCAGATTATTATCAATACAGAATAAAGAGATTCAATCACTTTCAGTAATATTTTCAACACCGAGTGATATGATACTTTCCTACAAACAAAAGAACTTTACAACTGTCAGGAATTCAAGACAAATAAAAATAAAAACGTTAATTCACAAGATCTAGGTATAGTTTGGCAATCAGTTGCATCCATACATTATATACACTGAAATTATCACCATCAACAAGACAAATTACTCATACCTATAGGTTAGGAAATTGCATTGCTCGGGTTCTATCTTGCATAAACGGAAGTCTGCAGGAACGCATTGAGGTATAAGATGCAATGCAATGTGCAAACCAAGATATACCGCTTCCAAATATATACATAATTACCAATATTACGGAATGTTAAAAATTACAGTGATCCGGTTAAAGATCCAATCCTTTTCCTAAACCCGCCCAATGATCAGGTACTTCTAAGAAATATTTATGCATAGCCTCGATAAAACGTTTTTGGTATTCCTCTGGTGACACGATGGTGGGCAATTTTCCCTGTCCACCCAAAATCCCGCTCTTCTTAACTATGGTTTCCAGTTTCTTATCCCAGGTGAATGTTCTTATATAATCTTTTGAATAAACACGTTAGAAAACAATAAAATCAACAAATCAGATACCCTACCTATTATCCCCAGCACCAATTCCTTATTTTCAGAATCTAACCCGACGAGCAGAGAATAATCCATCACGGACTGGGTGGAAAGGAATTCAGTATCATTTTGTATCGCTGCTGTTAAAACAGCCTTGGAATGTGGTAGAATATACAGAGGGGAGTCACAAGTCACTGAAAATAATAATCCATATTATAGTCAAATAACTAATTAATTGCTTAAACAATTAGCAAGCGAATAATTTCCATATAATCTGTTATGCGCGTAATGTTACAATAATAAATTGCGTCCGTGAAACATCAAGCGTCTGGTTTGAAAACTATTGGACTTGCCATAAGATTCTACCAATTCAATGCAGGTGCCATAAAAATATTATTCTTATATGACATGGCAAAAATAATTGTCAGGAAAACATTTTTAAATCTTAAACAACCTGTAATTTTCAAAAAACCGTATGATCTGATTTTTTCAAAAAACCATAACTATGTACTAGTACTAGTATTAATACTTACTTTTAAGAAGATTTTCATCCAGCAGGACAATTTCGCCTTCTTGGTTCTCTGGAACAACTAGTCTATTTCTCATTGATCCCTTTAGGTCGAATTTCTGCGATACTTTTCGATTATAAAATAAATTTTCCATTACAAGCAGGTTACTTCTTAATGTAATATTTGAGTTATTCCTAAATATAATTTGATATATTCCTACAATCTTTCCTAGGAGGGTAGGTTGCTTAGTGGAATAACACTTCTGCATATAAACAAAGTAGTTTGATGCCGACTCCAAAAATAACTGTACCTCTGATTTTGACATATCTTTCAAGATAAATCGATCATCTAAAAATAACAAAAAATATTGATGCATTGAAGAAGGGAGCTAAGTTAAACTGTAAACCGTCATATGTTGAATATTTCAACTTTTGTACCTGCTGTTTTTGCAAAATTTGACCCAGATTTGCCGCCTCTTGCGTTCCACTGAATGGACCTAGACAATGACCTAATATACGCCTCTTCGCCAATAGGTAAAACGGATGATCGCAGTGCTGCAAATTTTTCTGCTAAGAAAACTCTGCAGAAAAAATTGCAATTTGAATCCTGAAATTGCACTTCTATGTTTCTAGTCTTCTTTACATCCTCACCTTTTTCAGACGAAGTGATTGGGTCAGGAGTGCTATAAAAAGTATGACAAAATCAAGCAATAAAACATACGAACACGTCACTTTAAAAACAGCTGTCAATTGTCAACAGAAATGAGTGCAAATTGAATTATCAAATTTAGAATCTCTCACCACTCGCAGAGAATAAATAATTCTGTGCCGCATTAATTATTGTGCCACTTACAAAGTAACCAAAAAATGATACTAAAACAAACAAAAAAACCAACTAACAAATCTTAAAATAGTTTAATTTCCACTATTCTGTTGGTATTGACAGATGATACCAAACTGACAATGGCGGATTAGGCTTCTTGTATTTTCCAGTGCACTATAGTCTTCAAATATTAGCGACTGATGTTTACCTGGGATCTGAGGGTGATGATGTTACGGGCAAATTACTTAAATCTGATTTTAAATCTTTGTTTCTTAGAAATCCCAGTAAATTTAGTGACTTGTCCTCATCATTTTTTTCTTTGTCACTGTTGCTTTTTCTTTTGCTAATTGGACTAGGTGTTTGTTCTAAATTTCTCTTTGACAATAATTCTTCAAAAGCCTTCTTATAATCATTAGAATTGAGGGCGTATGCTATAATAGAACTTGGTTCATTCTCATATACAACTATTGGCATAAACAAGCCCGTTGGGAGCGTATAATGTTCTTGTGTAGGAAACGGAGGCTAAAAGTACACAGTGCTTGTATTGCATATAACTCACTATTATCAGAAAAATATGTATAAACTTACAGGTATTAAAGTTAGAGTGGATGTAGATGGTAGTAGTTGGGATAAAATATTTTTTACGGTTTTTTTATCTGATTCCTTTTTGTTTTCATTTGATTCTTCATTTATACTCATTACAGTTCCATCTGATTGTGATCTGTGGTGGCTTTTAGGAGAAGAATTGCCACTGGACTCGCCTAAAAATTACAGTAGGTTTGTACTAGGACGGTAAATTTAAAACACTAACATGTCTCTATAGGTCACAATAGTAGAAGTATCGTAAAAATATCACGATACGTACATTTTTGGCAAAACATTTATTGATAGCTATAAGTTTGAATTCCGAGACACTTACATTCTGTATTATCTAGGCTCTTTAATTTCTTTGACACGAGATTGCTTGTTACGTTTTCCTCCTGTTCAATAACAGAGTCAGTAAATACTTCTGATGTATTTAATTCTTCCACGCTTGGACTGTCTGGTTCTACTTGAATCGGTTTATCTTTCTTTTTATCACTATCCTTCTTTCGAGTAACTTCTGCTAATCTTGAGTTCCAATTCTCGACAGTTTCTACTATTGACCGCTTTATTTTAATAAGGACATCCGATATTTTCCAATATGCCGAATAAAGTTCTAAAAGAATGTACGATGAGGGTATTTTTCATATTATCGGTCACTCGGATGCACAGACCCCACTCCACAATATACTATGATATATATTTGTAACATACCTTGCTCTTGGAAATCTTTATTTTCGATTGTAGGTGAAGTAAGTTTTAATTGAACTTCCTCGACTTTCTGTTTAAATTGTAGCTGTTCCTTAGAGAGGAGTTGTTTCAAATTACCGACATTTTCCACTTCATCTACTTGCGAACACGACAATTTGTCCTGTATCAATGAAAAAATCTCGTGCCCTTTTTGAGCCATCATCCTCACATCATCAATTAAATTACTTTGGAATTTATTTACGTCATAATTAATTTCAATCAATAATGATGGTAAAGATATTTCCCAAATATTGATAGAAGCATATCTGTAAATATAGGAGAATTCAAATTCTTCTCTGCTGTCAATTGGAAAAAATAATTTATCGTCTGTCAAAATTATTCATTTTATGTGATTATTACTATATCAATAATACTGTTCAGATCAGTAAGTTGTGGTTTGCTTTTACGCCATCTTTAGTGGAGATACAAATAATATAGCAATATCAGGAGCAACTAATGTATCATTTTGACATTCTATGTGATAAAAGATGTTATTTAAGAGTAGTAGAATATATAAAAAGATCTATCCACCATTTTAATTCCAATTAAGCTTGACATTAGCTGTCAATAGAGTCAATGCCAACAGAAGCTAGTGCAAATTCAACTGTTTTTCTTTGTTTTCATAGTACATCTTGTAGCCAAATCTTAAAATTAATGTGCTTTTGTTGACAATTGACACTATTGACAGCTGATGTCAAACTGACAAGGGAACAAAAATGGAGGATAGGATTTCTGGGTGAGTGACTCATGGAACAACAGTTATATGATAACTTGCCGTATAATTTTGCAATGCATGCGATGATTGTAGTTGGTGATATTTCGCGACGTAACGCCTTGTAAGAATAAAATAACAGTGACAGCTGATACATTTAACGTTAATCCTGTTTGAGTCTTGTCGTTTTGCAATTCTGTGTTTTTAATTGATTTGCTTGTGCTCTACATAGAATTTAGCATTAAAAATTACTCTTAACTATTTCTTAATTACTTAATTAAGAAATATTAAGCTAAAATATGCAACGTTATTAGTATCTCATATTAGTTTGAATTTTGAACATCTCACACTTTCCTAAATAATGTTTCGATTGTCATATTGGCTTACAAAGTAAATTATGACTATTTTTATGTAGACTTACTTAAAAGACGCAACATAATTTTTGTAGCCAAAGTACTGGCAGTGATCATGATGTAAAGTGTGGGTACAAGAATGGCCTCTTCTGCTAAATATATCCCCATGAAACTTTAATTCCAAATACTTTGCAAAAGAATAAGACCATGTATCTGCGGATATTGGCACCACCGGGGATACACTTTTACATTTCGTACACCAGGTCCACATAACGATATTTTCATCCTCAAATTCATTTTCGAAATAATTTAAGTATATGCTTACACATCCAAAATGATGTACAAATCTCCTAATGTGTTTCACCATAGATGTGTCACATGATTTAGTTGGGCAACAGTATGTCGATCTGAAGCAATACCTTTCCAAAAAGCATCCCAGAGGTATATCGTTGCGCCCATAAAAATCCATATATACCACCCTAAAACATTTTAAACTCTATGCATTTACGTTGAGTGGAAAATTATAAAGGTAGAATGCTTATGGCGAAATGCGTACACAATCTATGTTTAAAGCCATGTATCTTAGAAATTGAGTGAATTGAATATAAAATAAATAAAAATATAATAAATAAAAATAAAATAATAAAAAAATAAATCGTAGGGGAAATATTCTTAAGTTCAGATAAGGAATACAGTCCTTCATGGTTTACCTTGAACGTTACCTAATATATTTCTGATCCAGAATTGTGCACGTATTTTGCCATAAGCCTCTTTATAATTTCTCACTCACCGGTATTTATAAATTCCAAATTTAAATGCAAGTAGAAGTGATTTCAAATAATATTAACAAGTTTTAACATAAATGCAAAGCAAATAATTTAATTTTAATAATAAGGTTAACATTTAACTTATAATTTCAAATTGACAATGTATTAAATTTATAAATAACTTATAAATTCTGCATTGACACGAAACTTACCACGGATTGACACAAAAAGCCGGTGCATTATTTGACTCTCTGCTAAAACTACAAAATAAAACTGCTAGTCTCTGATGATTAGCAGGATCAAGTACATCTTTGTTACTCTCCAGCTCTATTTCACATTTTCTGTCACATTCTTTTTCAGGAACAATGCATATATTTTCCTTTTTCTCGTATCTACCACCACATGCCCTGAAATTAGCCAGCATATTTTGATTATTTGCGTTATCTATACTTGACGTTATTTTCGTAGTTAAAAAAGGGTGAATTGGTTTAATCTGAAAAATACAAAAATTTATCAGTATCAATTTCTTGAGAGGAAATTCGTGTTGTCTATAGAAGCCTATATAAAAAATATCTGGGTAATTCCAATATAAGTTGCCTATTAGCATAAAATTTTCTTTCTTTTTTTTTTTTAAGAAATCAGTATCCATAATATATTTTAAAATACTCTTAGATAATATTCCTAAGATCATAAATTTAATATCAGCAGTGAATTTTTTTTTTCATAGTATATCATTAGAGTAAGAGAAAAAAAGGAAATGTAAAATAAAACTAATAAAGAAAAGCACAAAATATAAATTTGCTCTAATAATTGCATTTAAATAAATAAAAGAAGTATTTACACTTGAGGTTATGTATCCATAATGGGGTATTTTCGCAGCTTTGGGGAGCAGAAAGTAAATGCAAAAGGAAGATACCTGCATTTTTTATTTCTTTGTAGTTGTAAAACAAAAAAATGCTGTAAAAAAACAAATAAAATCATGTGACGTCACTAAGCGCAAATACAAATAGTGCAGCAAATGTAGTGATTTTTACGGTATTCTGTCTATAAGTTGGCGGCAGCGACGCTCCACTGCTTCCTGTCGGCCATTGCTGTTGATATTAGTATTTATATATACATATATATCTAGTGATTTCCCTATTTTCGCTTAGTGACATCATAGAAATTCCAGCTGCAATTAAACACATATTCCTGAATATTGCACATTATTTCCTTCAAAATTTAAGGAAAAAAATATACTTGTTGAATATGCAATTGCCCATTTTTGTTTCGATCGAGCGAAACTACCCCATTAGTACACAAATTGCTATAAAATAATATTTGACTATTGGAGTAACATGTTTTTAAAAATTTACTTTAAAAACTCCACAAAACAGTAAATTTTGCACCCAAATCGACCCATAATACTAAACTTTCCTGTACCAAGCAGTTGCTACGTGCATAATTTAAATTTATTTCTTGCGTAACAATAATAAAACAATAATAAAGCAGTACACAAATAATTATTTGCGATAGAAAAAAACAACAATTTTAATCGTAAAAGTATACAGTGTTTATCAGTTTAAAGAACTTCCTTTACCCTCCTTTAACCCCCTTTTTTTCCCACCATTTCGGACCTGCATTTAAGGGGGCTTTTCATTTGGCATTTTTACCCTCAAAACAACACCTTATCTCAAAGAGAAATTACCTGCAAGTGAATGATAAAGAAAAATATTTACACCAAATTATCTCTAAGCCCATTGGATTGGCAATTGATGCCTTAATTGTCACGATGCCTGCTGCATGTGGATGTTTGGCTGGACCCGGGCATGGGGATAATCCGGGATGTCATATTGTATTCATAATTGTTAAATAAATCTTTTGATTGATTGATTGGAGACTGGTAACATATGATAGTTACCTTGAACATTACCATTTTATCTTGCAAAATATGCAAAATCACATGTAGTTTTATGACCGGAGTGCTAGTAAGGTTAAAAAGGAACAGAAAAAAATGTTAGCAAATATTTAAAATTTACCGGTAAAATGATTTGGAACATATTTATTTCCACATATCGTGGAATTACCCATCTATCTAAAAATGAATAAACACAATACAATACCTTTTTTGTATCCATGTTATTTTTACTTGGGCTACAATCGTCCCTATCCCTCCATTTATTTTTCTTGTGATTAAGTGGAGAGCTAACGTATATATTCTTTGGAAAAAACTGCCTCAGTTTACACTTCTTACCAGTCTCAGTTTCCAAATATGGTACCGAAAAAACAATAAGGGGCGATATACATAATATAGCATCATCCAACGATTTTCGGAAATTATTGGAAAATGGCAATTCAGCTACCGCAAACTTTTCACTGAAATCAACTTTATTTGATTCATATTCTTTGTTATAAGAATGTAAAGGATCAGTAAAATCTTCGACAGTTTCTACTGTCATCTTTCGTCCTTCACTTGACGCCTCCATTTTGTCGTCTTTGTCCCTTCTAACAAATTTCTCATTTCTCTGTTCAGTATTTTCGGACATAATCAAATCAGCCACAGTTACTTTGGGTGTAGGAAATTCGGGGGAATTTTCTTTACTGTCATCCAAAAATTCACACTTAGAGTCGGGTGGCATAGCAAATTCATCCATTAGAAAGGATTTTTCTAATCGCCAGTTATAAGCAGTAAACAGCAAAAAGGATGTCACCTTCTTTAACTGTGCTAGTTCAGGTTTACTTGCTCCTCTTAATAAAACTGTACCCCCCAAATGGGAATTGGGCAATCCCTCAAAAAACATCAGGGTCTTTAGGCCACCTATAAGTACGAACTGGATATATTGAGTACAAATAAAATATGTAGGGCGTTGTTGCAACTATTACACTGTGTTCCATAATAGAAAAAAATATTACGAATTAGAATCAAAAGTTAATTTGTATAATATGTACATTATCTCCCACGCAATTTTACCACAATTTAGGGGATACTTTCTCAGATCCTATTTCACATATTGTGGTGCAATTTCCATTTCTATTATTGGCATCTGCAAAAACCAACTCACACTCTGCTTGCGAAAATTATCCCCAAGAACACGGACGAGGTAAAAATATGCAATAATGTCTATGACTCTCTTCGTGACTCGTTTCATTTAAACTTTTTTTTTCTCAATAAAAACGGATTGATACTCGAGAGCCTAAAATTGAAGGTTTATAATCAAAAGTTTAAAATTAACTTTGGACACAATGTCTACAGCACAAATTCGTCTCCAGGAATCCCTCCCTGCTTCCATCTGCAACAGAGGCACGGTTGCAGACTAATTACGAGCTGTGTATTTTTTGCAAAATATAAGTCAACATTGGTTAAACCTATTAACTATTATAAAGTGTTTTGATGATCAATCCGTTTTCATCTGAAGCTAAAAAATTTGAAATGAATTTGGAAAAATTTTTTGTGATCACTTGTCGTTCACTAAATTAAACTGCACAAAAAATTTAGTTTACATACCTTTATCTATATCAAAGTTTTTCAAATAGAACCGCTTACATGTTCCCAGTTTTGGACGACCTATATGCGCATCAACTGCTGATACCAAGTCTGCTTGCGTACATCGTGATAATCTCTCTAAAACGCTTTGCTTTACATTATGAACAAGTGTAATTTTATGTTCCCGCAGCATATCCTGTGCCAACCTAGACACGTTCCTTTGAACTAACACTACATTTGGACGAAGAGCAACAATACGGGCAGCAACATTCCTTAAATACTCATGTTCCTAAGAGAATAAGCATAATACTAAATAAAATGCCATATCAACATCATCCCAAAAGATATTCAAAACAGCATCATAATCATCAGGATCAGATGATACCGATAACAATTACCTGCATTAATACTGGCTCCAGAGACATCAACCGTCCTTCGGTCCTTTGATAAACAATTGAACATTGCAATAATAAAAGTCTCGGGTTTTGAATATCGGTCAGCATTCCCTTGTGGGCTACATTTTTACTGCACACAATTCCTCCTATTAAGCACGTGTCATTTCGCGGACCCCCAGACAAAATTTTGAACTGCACATAATGTCTTATATCCAAGTCAACGGCATCATGATTTTTGTCTTAAAGAACATAGAAATTTGTTCACATGGAGATTGTACTGATTTCATCTTTATATGAAAAATTGTTTGATATAAATATTTTTTGTAAATGTTATTTATACCAGATATAAATAATCACCAACCAGGTAATTATTTATACTAGAGAAACATGTAATATTTCATATATTAAAGTACGTTAAGGCGGGGATTTTCTATGTACATTTTTACCGTCTAATAGAGGTTCAGACGAGAGCACAAATCACTAGGAAAAACAAACATAATATATGTCGATATTATTATACTGGGTCCGGCAACAGGATTGAACTATTTTGAAAGCTTGCCATGGAAAAATAAATGAAGTTATGTATATTTGTCAAAGTGCGATTTCTATATTCTGTCAGTTTGGCAATTTAAGTGTTATGGCTAATTAAATAAAAATTTCTTGGTGGTACTTGTACAATTCGTACTCCAGAAAATATTGAAAGGACCAGGCAATCAGTCCAGTGCGTTCTGCCGCCCGGCACGCGATTAAGTTGAATTTCGATCAAAGTTTAAGACTTACATTATCACCCATTTAAAATACAGATCGTTCATAAGTTGAAAGACATAGATAAAGTAGCTCAGACTTTTAGTGTGTCAATATGTTGCATTTACTACGGAACTAAATCAGGTACAATTTAATTTAAAACTATTTAATTTACTAGCCTGGACATCTAGGATTAGTTCTATTTAACTTCCAGATTAATATTTATTGATAACTTTACACTGTGTGCCTTACAATAAAATCACAAAATATATACACGACCTCCATTTTCATACTTGTCACTTGTTTTATACTTGTTCAAGCATAAAAATCCCCCCCTCAAAGAAGAAAACAAAGGTAGAAAAGGGTGACGTGATGTCACATAATCCTTGCCACTAAATTAATACTAAAATAAAACTATACCCCACCTGGCCTAATAGCAGCAATTATCTCGTGGGTTAAAGGTATCACAATGTCCGACCAGGAATGGGACAAACCTTTAGAGGATAATATCTGCTTCAATAAATTTTGCTCGTGTTGTTCATATGCTTCACTTAGCAAACTATACGCTAATTTTTCGCCATTTTCGTCCCGTAATGAGGATGCATTAAACCATCCTTAAATATATTGAATTCACAACTACTCAAATTAAATATCATTTAACATTTACCAGACTCAGGTGCTACTTCTACTTGTTCTGTAGGCCTTATAACTGTGGTATCTTGATGCTCTCTATACTCTGGTTCAGAAGACACTGGTGATTTATATTCTAAATCGGGGGGACGAGATAAATATACTGTATTTGCTTCAATATTTAAGTCTAACGTATAAGATGAAGAAGAGCGCAAGTTTCCTTGGCTTAACGTAACTGGCAAAATTTGCTCGTTGTCAGAATCTGAATAAAACAAACTTGTTTTAATGATAGTGGCTTTGCAAATGATGCGGTGTACCTGTCGTGCTGGACTCTTGAGGAATCTGTTGCACCCAACTCGGTTCCTCGTGAGTCGGAGCATCAAAGCCTCTGCTTGATGGAGGTAAAGTTGGTGATATTATACCTTGTTTGTAGATCACATACCCGTCTATAAAAGAGGACGGTTCTGATATACTTTCAATATAACCGCCCTCTAATAGAGCTTGAGAGATTGCGGCTGCTTGCACTCTAGAAGAAAATTACATCTTCATGCAAAACTGCTGCTAGTGCCGCTGTTCTCATAATCACTAATTAATAATAATTATTAACATAGTAATTAATATACTACAACTAAGTAAATACGCATTTACATTCCAGAGAATAATGCAAATCATATTTAAGCATTACGAGTAATGAAGATATAATGACTGGATGTAAATGCCAAACACATTTAAATAAAATTGAAACTTTTAAAATTAATATATTCCTATTAAAACATGTTTACCTATTATTGGCTTTTTGCTGAAATATCAACCAGTCGACAAGCTGAGAGCCAAGAAGGCATTCCGTATAAGTTCTCAGGCGATATCTATGGGTTTCAAATGGAACTCCAGTGGTGGGTTTACATATTTCGTCATATAAATTTCTAAGTGATATGGAATTCTGAAGCGCCTTACATTTTTCTTCTGTTGTTAAATAAGTGACACTCGAACTAAAATGAAATAATGTTTAAAACGATTTACGGCGGCCCCTCGCGAAAAGTTTTTTATGGTGCTGGAAATCAAGTTCTGCAAGGTAAATACCCCTCGAAGAAATAGAGGGTCATCTAAACCCTTTGAAAGGTAGTAAACTTAAACCCGGCCTTAGAGGCTGTACACACAAACTCACCGTTTAATTTGAATTTGGTCAAGTAACAAACACTTAGCGCTCCCTGATTGTGCATAAATGCCCATACTAACTTTATGTAGGTATCATATGTAGTGTTAATAAATGTTTAAATTCAAATAAATCAGGTCATTTCCTGTTAAAACTGTTAAAGCTACAGGATCTGATTTTCGAAATATTGTGACATTAGCTGCTCAATAAATTTCACAGGATTGGATATTAACAATTCTTATCATATTATATAATATTATAGATGCATACCTTCCAGAAGCAAATTTTTCTTCTTGGTAACCCAACGATATTTTTCTTTGTAAGGTGCCTCCTTCTACGGGATTACTATTTAACGTTTGGTTAATATCATCTTCTAAAAGTGTGTGGGAGAAAGAAGAACCAAATTTAGTCTGTAAATTTTCTTGCAATATTTTTAAATCGGTTGATAAATCTGCGCTTAAGTCAGAAGATTGTAGATAGGAAAGCACGACCTTGCAACAGTAAGTGCAGACCCGTAAATCACCTACAAAAATTAAAAATTATTTTAAAAAAAGCACCTTTAAAAACAATTAAACTTACCAGTACAGCCAAAAATTTTACCAGGAATTTGTTGATTGCAACATTGAGAACAAAATATTTGTCCGCATACTCTACAGTGATGTCGTCTGCGAAAAGTGGTAAATTTCTCCGAGCACTCGTAGCATTCTTTACTTACTGAATCTGGCATCCAATACTGTTTCAATTCGGTGTCACCATAGTCCTGTAGATTCTACCAGAAATTATATCATCATTATGTGCACACCATAATAAATGAAATAATAAACCTCGCAATAAACAGAACCATTTAATCATTTATTTGCAATATAGCCTTTGTTTAATAGAAGCATAATCACCTTCGACTATATTATTTACTTACTATTTTTATTATTTATTTATTTACTTACCGTACTTTTTAGGGCCAGTAAATTACTTATTCTTTTTAGAACATTAGGTAGGCTTCGCCCTTCATTTATATCAACAGGGTAAACATTTGTAGCGGACTCTTTTCCAATATATGATTCTGCATTATCACTAGCCCAGTTAGGTAATGATTCTTGAGTACTGCAAACTTTATTCTCATTAGTATGTTCACCTGAGGAAGTATTTTTAGTTATTTTAAAAAAATTTGAAATAATTTGTCCAACACTTTGGGGTTTTTCCTCGGATTGCAAAGGAGCAAATTCTGTTAATTTCGTGGGTGACTGCAAGTTTTTACTCATTTTATTTGTTTGGATTTATTATAACTTTTAGGTGTTTCTGCTTTAAATGAGTTTACATTTCTAACTATTTGTATTTTTAAGGTGTAGGTAAATAAAAATAAAGGTTAATTTATATGAAACGTTTAATCACATCACAAACACAAATTACAACCACAAAACAGTTACAGCACCAAACCCCTAGACGTCTATGACCAAACCACAGTATACTAAACGATCAAACACTACAGAATCTACCGAGGTCACAACCACAGACAAATTAAAAATTAGAATTAAAATAAATTTGTAGTTTATGATCAAATCTTGAATCTAATCTAAACAGACTTTTCTGCTGATTTTTCTGTCTGCTGCTAAAATGGTATGTAATATGTAACCCCCGTTCGCCGGGGATACTGATGACAAAAAAACTTTCTTCTGTTCACCCCCTCAAACGGACAAAAACTAAGTACTTACTCCCTTATTTCTATTTCTTGCGACAAACGCTCGGGATCTATTTCATTTTTAAGAGGATGGGAGAATATTTTTTTCTCATTCTCCTGGCTGCATCCATGTCCCCCGTATCCCCAGAGAATGTATAAGTGTAGCGAGGACGGCACTTCTTTTGCCGCGATACGAGATACCTACCTATTTTGAATGCATATATGTGGCATGAAAACTTGCACAGTAGCCCTATTTATATATGTACAGTGGGAATAGAGACTGCATACTGGGAGACGGACAAATTGTATTTTCGATCCCCTGGGAAGGTAGAAACAACTTCGAGGGTTGTTTATTCGTCTCCTAATTAGTAGTCTCCTCCCCTCCCTGATGTCAACTTTTACAACCTTCGCCTAATCCCGACGAAATATATATGGAACCTGCACCTGCCATTAAAACCCTCGCTATCGGGCGTATGTGCAGGAATACTATACCGGAAATATGAATGGTTTTTGGTCGTTTAAAGGGGTATAATGGGTGTGTTAAAAACTTTTGACACAATTTTTTGTGTTTTGCCAGCATCCTCGAAAACGGGGTGGAGGGGTAGGTTTTAAAACTAAGGTATCTTATAAAATTTCATGACAAAATACAGGCTCATTAAATTGATACTATACATGCAACTGATAAAAGGTCAAAAATGTTTAAATACTTGAACTTTGAACAACACAGTACCTACCTCAAACGCAACGGATTTCACTGAAGTATATAAACGTGGCTACATTGCATCCACCAAGCTGCCGATACCAGTGAAAGTGAAATTAGAAATTAGTAAAGCCGGCCCAGCAAAAGTTGATCATTATCATCACGTGACGCGTGCGTTGTTGACCATTGTTCGCTTGTTGTTGCCGACTTGTAGGGCATATATGATTATGGTATAAATGTTGGTACTAAGTTTCAAAACTCTCAGTAAAGCCGCCTTTGCTTTTCGTGCGTTAGTAACAGTAACCGCTAAGATGTCTAATCCAGAAAATTACAAAGAAGCCAAGTCTATCTACGAGTTCAGTGTGAAAGAATTGAACGGCGATGTGGTGTCTCTTGAAAAATACCGGGGGCACGTCTGCATTATAGTTAACGTTGCATCACAATGCGGATACACCAAAAATAACTACGCTGAGCTGACCGATTTATTCAATGAGTATTCAGAGACGAAGGGGCTGAGGATTCTTGCGTTTCCCTGCAACCAATTTGCCGGTGAAGAGCCAGGGGATGCTGCCCAAATCTGCCAGTTTGTCCAGAGCAAGAATGTAAAATTCGACGTTTTCGAAAAAGTCAATGTTAACGGGAGTGATGCCCATCCTCTGTGGAACTACCTTAAGTACAAACAAGGGGGCACTTTGGGGGACTTCGTCAAGTGGAATTTTACCAAGTTCATCATTGACAAAAATGGGCAACCTGTGGAGAGACACGGACCAAGCACAAATCCTAAAGATATGGTGAAATCTTTGGAAAAATACTGGTAAAAATCTCGTAAAAAAATAAACATATTATCTTGATAGTCCTGTACTTCTGTAAACAGAAGTATGATGCTTGTTATTGTTTTGAGTGTTGTCTGCTTGTATTTTGTTTACATTACAATGGCATGTACACAAATAGAAGCAAATATTATTGTATACCTATCATTGATTGTAAGCCAAAAAAATAAGTAAGATTAAAAACATATTTATAATACCTCTGTAGGCACAATTATCTATATATTGTTTTTATTTAGTGACTAAATGTTATTAGGTACAAAATAAAAATATCTTACCTACCTATGTACATCTCTTTATTTAGTTTAGGCAATCAGATCTCAAATATTTTTATTTTTCAGCTTTACCTAATGTAAATAATTTAATGTTAAATTGGTATTTACCTGTCTTGTTGATTGAAGGATTCAGATCTTCAATCAACGCCTATGTATAATAAATTTAATGTACCTACATACCACATTAGTAGGTACCTACTATTGTATGTATGCAATGATTTATGAAGGTATATAGGTATATGTGAATAAGTCTCTGATGTATGCACATATATTGTAGGTACTTAGGTACATCAGAAAGGTAGTTAGATAACCATCTACCTTTTTAGGTAGGTACCTTTATGTATTTTATATGTATAAATATAAATTACAAAAGTTTATGTAGAAACTAGTTACTAAGAAGTATAGATGCAGGTAGGTTATAGGGTAGACCTTCTATATATTCAAAGAAAATCTTCTATCTTCCTAAAATATAGAAACAAAATCTATATTCGACGTTTCTGAATAATATTCCACAAGAATAATATTTTAAAACTATTCTATATATATATAACTAAATAATATTCAAAAACTTTATTCCATTATTTTAAATCAGTAGGTAGAGTAGGTTTTATATGATCATTAACTAAATAAATTATTGGTAACAGTTTATGTATACTTATGTGCTTGCTAGTAACAAAATAAAGATTAAAAAGCAATAAAATTATCTCTTAAAAAAAGAAAGAAGATAATTAATAAATTATACCCACCTATTTACTACTTAAAATAAAGAATATCATTCTGTCACTTAATTGTAGAGAAAATTAAACCCCATGCAAGTAAAACATACATAACAAAAATAGACTGGATCTATAAACTACGCAATACCTTCAATCAACGGCAATACACACTAAGTTACCTAAAGTAGGTCCTAGCATATGATTTTTCCAAAGGGAGATTCGCCCAATTTTTTGTCATTTCTACTGTCATTTCCGGTTAAATCGGAAGTGAGCAAAAAAAGAGGACTGAAGAAAAAGTTATACCTAGTAGGTAGATATTTAAAGGGAAGGTATACCTATAGTGTTTAAAAAGGGTCAACATAAACTCTTACATTTACAATTATAGGTACCTATAAAAAGATACCTAATACTGTAGGTATTATATGCTAATCCATTTGCCTCGGCATTTGTTATTTGCTTCTATTATGCATTTATAGATGTAATTCGTAATATACCTAACTACAGGTAGGTACAAGTAAATAATATTTTGATATACCTACCTATAATATATAGGTCATATAGGTAGGATACAAAGCTCAGTAAAAACTTGAATTAATTTTGGCGTAAAGCAATTTAACCTTTTGCCTATACGAGTATAGATTATAGGGTATATTATATGCCCATATATACTAGGTACCTATAATAGCATATTTATACTATAATAGAATAATAGTATAATTATGTTAACGCAAAGGCATCAACAAAAATGTTGGTGGACTTTAGAATTTGCACCATTTTAAAGTAGGTACCTGCCTTAGGCGTAGGCAATGATTTAGCGAAGACTCAAGGATTTTATTCCTTGACTAGTCTAGACTACTCACAGTACTCAGAATCTTAAGAATTTTGCTTGTCATCATTTTCGTCAATAAATTAAAGAAATAATAACGGACTTCGGACTTTTAATTTTTGTTAACTGCAAATATAGGTATGGTAGGTATGTACCTCTGTACCTATCTACGATATGAATCATGATTTATAAAAAGTTTATAAATTTATAAAAGTTTAAGGAGGGGGCCGAGCGGTACCGAACCCCTAATATCTATGTAGGCCGAGACCGCCACGTAAGGGGTAGGCCAGGGCCACGCATTTCATGTGACCCTCCCCACAAATGTGATCAGTATCACGTTAAGCAATTAAGTTTGCTGTGGTCGTGTTAAGCATATATAGGTAGGACGTCATATTTGAATTGCTGAATAAACCCCAAATTATTTTATTATAGATACATATGTATATGCAATGCTTATGCAGTTTACTTGTTTTATTTTGAAATTTAATACTTCAGATGCTGATGTGTGTCACGCAATCTGCCAAACAAGTTCACCTCCTAGTAGGTACCTCCCTATTTACCCAAGGCAAGGGGGTAATACCTAATTGCTCATTGAAATTCCTTGATAATAATATCTAAAGGCAAAATATTACGCCGCCAAATGTATAGGAAATAGGAAAGAAGCGAAAATCAATAACCCCAAACCCTAACCTTGGCAATAACATGAAATGGAGAGTGCGAGAGTGAGAGTGTATTCAACTATTCAATTCATAATGCGTATTTAATTTATCAAACAGACTGTGGCATGCCGACCTCCCACAACATATAAAATATCAAACCTGGCAACAATGTCACAACATTCTTGTAAGCAAGAAGACTAGAACAAGGAAACCGAGCTCGCGTAAAATAGGTACCGAGAGAACGGCATAAATGACATCGAAATCCGCTACGGGATTAGCGGCGCACTACCTAGCTTCGGCGGTAGTCTCCGTCAGCCTTCATTGTACTTGCTTTGTCAGCCAATGTGTACGTATTTTCCCAGCCAATGTGATTTCTCAGGATAAGGTTCAATTGTGCCCGGTAACGCTTTGCCCAAATAAGAGTCCGGCGCCATTGAGTTCATCTTTCGACGTATTTTGTGCTGCCCGAAACAGGCGATCTCGGTCTCCTTGTTCTAATTTGACTCGCGACAGGACAGCACTTGGCTGCGGTTATGCGCAATGAGATGGTTCTTCCGAAATACAGAGTGGTCATTGGGGCACCTTCTGCCATGTACACGTATATTTACTATCTGGTCAGCCGAACGACCCTGTGACAAAATTCCTGTAACGTAACAATCTAAAAATGTTCTTGGTAAGCCAACGGGTCCTTCTTCCACCTTGTGCCATGTACACATACCTTTATTATCTGGCCAGTCGGGCGACCTTGTGACAGGGGTAATTGTGACAATACTGGTCCTCCTTGGTAGACCTTATGCCATGTAAACGTATCTTTAAGTATAAATGGTTACGTAAAAAAAGAGAAAAAATAGCTGATGCTGTGGGCTCGAAACCAAAAGGTATAGATAATACCAGATCATACGCTTTACCGTGTGTTATCAACGCTCTGGCAGACCTGTAATGAAGTGAATATATTAATTGTAAGATTTAACCTTAACCGCTCATGCGCAGCAACTCCGATAGCTGTCGAAACATATCGTTGCGTTGCCGTTACTAAGTGCTGTCCTGTCCAATAAAGCATGGATGCCAAATTCTTACCGGTAAAGTGATAATCACATCTTCTTGCCACAGCATATAATGTGTACTTGCTTTATAGTTGTTGCAACTCTTCACAGCACACGATATATTGTTCCAGAAACTCACTTAAAATCCTTAAACCTCGCAATACATGAAAAACAACAGAAACTCAAGCTATACAAATACATAAACGTCAGAAGTGGGATCACTGGCCTATTTCCATGGGAAACATTCCGGAAATATTAGGTGTTTTTATATGAGAATCGATATCTTTCCTGCAGTAAAATATTCGAAAATTGAGCCACATAACTGGGGCCACCTGGGCAGCTACGCCTAAACAGTAGGTCACATGACCATTGCCCAGCCGGCCCTGTCGCATCGTTCATCGTAACACATCCATCTACCATCGTGCACATCCAAGAAAGGTTCTGTCAACTGTCAATTTACTGTCAAACAAAATAGAATACATTGACGTTTTGTTTTTGCGTTAGTTGTATATTTAGAGGTGATTTAACAACAGTAGTTGTTTTTAGTTTTATACTGGAAGTAATCGTGACTGTAGACCAAACGAGTAAAAACTGTATAACGTTATGTTTTTATTGTTTATGGGTGTGATATCGCATATAAAATATTTGTTATCAAAAAGTATTTGTCAACGAGTATGACTGAATTAATTATTTCTCGTGGAGACACATTTCCACGATCATTTTTAGACACATATAGGGCTAATAGGGCTTCAGAACAATATTATAATGATTTAACATCTAGTAAAAGTGATGAACTGGTTCTACAAAATCCAACAGATATACAAGTATCTGAAGAAATCCATCATGGACACTCAGAAAATCTTCTTGACATAACTTCTTCTTTACCACCTACAAAAGAAGAGTTTCTAGAAAAAGCTGAACTTATCTTACCCAAAACCCATAGAAGGCGTATACCTGTGTATGATAGGGTTGATCCAGAAGATAGTATTAGGGATATTGTCACGGAAAATGATTTTTACAGGTATGTTGGTATGTTTATATTTTTTCCGTGCCATTTAACACACTTTTGCAAGTAGGTGCTTGTAGAGCTTGTCAATTTGTTAAAAAAAATATTACAGTTTAAATACTGGTGTTATTACCAAAGTCAACCATCTTACTAATTATTATTACCATAATCGGCCTCTTTTGGCAGCTTTTAATGACTTGTAAATTTGAACAGTTTTGTTAATAGTATTTACCATATGTTGATATTGTTGATGCAGTGATCTCTAATCGGTGCGTGGTTCATTTATTTTTTAGCATATAACAATACTTAAGAAGTGGTAAGAAACATATCCACGCATCAAAATGAATGCCTACGTCTTATAGAATTTAAAGAGAAAATACAGATGCCTATTATAGTAATAGGAAGTCTTAGATCATCTTGTATTATATCTGTCTTCGTTTTGCATGTAAATATTTGATATAATTTTGTGACTATTATATCATATGTTTATCAGTGTTTACACATTTTTTAGGCAAGAGCTAACTTGCGATACCACTGAAATCAGAATTTCACAACAAGAAAATTGAAAAATTTTCCCAGGTTGCCATTTGAAACACCAAAGATGTTGTCAGTTTCTTTTAAACTGGTATTATTAGATTTTTGTAAAACATTTTTGTCATCCACACTCCAAATTTTAGTCTTCATAATAACCATAAGCAGGTATTCCATAAACAGTACTTTTGTGACTACTCAGTATAGGTGTTTATTAATTTTCATAAAGGAATGATTGATGTGGCCATGTCAGTTAACATATTTTATCTTTTATCTTAATACACAAAACGGGACAATATATTAAGAAGGTATACATGTTTAATCCATAAATTTTATTAATCCCCGATTATGTTTGTATCTATATGAGTGTCATTACTGTCATTAGTTTGTAAAAGCCAAACGCGATATTGAAGTAGTATGTTTATAAGCTGATAAGCTTATTATTGCTCCAATTTACATAAGATCGATAGAGCTGTTGATATCACAACATAAAAAAATGAGGTAATGGGGCCCTTTAAGAAACAAAAGAGTTCCAATGGCGCATGTGGAGCCTCACAGTGTGGCCATTTTTACGCCAAAACTGTTGCCCCCATAGAAAATTTCATCCTTATTTAATATATTTCTTATAAAATTTTCCACAAATAGTGTCATTCCCATTACGGATAGGCATAATGGCTTTCGGGTAGAGAGCGCTCAAACCACCCGGTTTAGTGTAAAAGGACTTTTTTTTCTTTTGTACTTTCAGCAAATAATTACAAATAATTATGAAAGACAGATCTTGAAATTTTATGGCCTTAATTCTCCATGTTAACTTAACAAACTGGTTGGTACTTGGTACCGTTATTCTTTAACTGACTGAGCGTCTAGGGCCTTCTTTATTGCCCTTGTAATTATATATTATTTACACCTAAATCAATACATGTTTTCATTTCGGTAACCAGAAATTCATATTGTTTCAGATTTGTATTATTTAAAAAACATTACGATAAATATTTGCATCTTTCTCAGAAGTATGAGGAAGCTAGGAATATTGCGTATTACTTAGAGGAGAAGTATCATGAGGTGAAGGTAAAAACTTCCAAATATATTAATGGAAACCATTTATTGTTTATATTTTTTACTGTAGATGGAAAGAGATGATTTGATACAACAAAGAGATCAGTTAACTAAACGACTGGAATCAAATGAATCCTTATTGAGAGAGAAGGAAGATGAAGTTTTTCTTCAATTTGAACGGATGGTTTATTTGGAGGAACAATGTGATAAGGTATAGTTAGCTGCAGGTCATAACATTAGCTTATTAATATTTATTGCGTATGCTATAGGTAAGCGAAAGCATTTCAAGGTTAACCGGCTAAATATAAATTGTACAACAAAAATTTTACTAAAATAAACATATATACATATTGTTTATCAAAAGTTTGGTTTTATAATTATTCATAATATGCAATATATAATTACACATATTTTTTACTCTTGATTATTCATTACATAAATACATTTTTATGTTCAATCTTTGGCTTAAATCCAATACATTTGACAATACGTTGCATAATAACATGTAATTACTATGACTAGAACAAAAATATGAATAGAACTGTTTAAAAAAACATATGTACTCTTGTACTAATATGTATTCTTGTACTACTTTTGTTTGTTTGATTGAACAAAGCATACCTATCTATTGAAAACTACATCTAAAAATAAGGCCCACTTCTGTATAATGTTGAAAATTTCCGTCTGTGCATTTTTTCCGATGTCAGTTAATAATTCAAATACTTACTCATAAATATCTGCATGACTGAAATTTTACTACTCTTCATTTTTTAAAGCACTTATGTGCCAATGAGCACTTTACTATTATTAGGTTTACAAAACCTTACAGCTTTAGTTATAACCTTACAAGCTCACAAGAGCATTTATATCTTCCATAGCTTCTTTTAGTTAAAAACAGTTAAGGATTTAATATTATTAGGGTTTGATAGGTTAAAATGACAAAATAACAAGAATCTGAGATCATAATAAATAAAAAGAATAATTTAGGTATATAAACTAATTATAAAAGAATATTTTTTAATGTAAATATTGACACTATTACATTGTTCTAGTTAAAGGCAGAAAAGGATAAGTGTCGGGAGCAAAAGGAGTTCATAGAGAAGGAACGAGACAAAGCCCTAAGAATTGTAAGTTACTCTACTCAGTCATGGTCTATTCTAAGTTGTACTATTTTAGAATTTGTCGGCTATTTTTTATGTTTTAACAGTGGCATCTTGTGGATACTCTAGTCGGGTAGGCACAGAAGTTCAATAGGGATTCAGAATCAATAAAATCACCATAGGGTTTTTTTTAGCTCAAGGTCAAATGCCTTAAATGTAAAGTTAGATTTCCAAGCGGTAGTTCTTGATTTAAAAGTACTACCACACAACCACTTCTGATTCTCATACCAACAAATGCTAAAATGTCGTGAAAATGAACTTGTTTCTCATCCATTGACAAAATATTTATTTTTGGTATAGGCCGGCCCATCGAAATAATTTCTAAACATTCAGCAATATTGCGACGAATGGTGAATATGGAGAATGGTGTTTCTAGTATACTGCAGACGAAATCATGTGGTACATCCATGGCTAACCAAATTTCTAAATATCTCCATAGTCCGTATAAACAAATAAATTAGATTTCAACACCGAAACCTTTATTTTCAAATCATTTTTATAATAATTATTTCCCAAATTCGTGACCTGCGCTGCTGCACTTACTTAATTGTTATTTAAGGTATTTTACACACAATTCTGTTAACAATTAAAACCAAACACCCTTCAATATTCAAATATTATTTACCAAACTCTCATGTTACTAGAACTACATGTAGTCATCGGTACAGCCCCAGAAACTCATTTTTCTTCAACTTAATCCGTAAACCAACCTCACAAGTTACAAGGGAACTAAAATGGCGGATTGTTATACCACAATGTCACATTTTTGGCTGCTTCCGCCATTTTAGTGCAAATGTTGAGTTCCCTCTGCATTTGTCAGTTCATGTTGTTATGAATTTTGCTCAACATTTTTTTTGTTTAGATTATTTTAGTGGATATCTGTGGGTTATTCATCAGGTTCAATTCATCACTAATATCTACCAAGTGCAAAAAACTAATCACAAACCATCAATGACTTGGGGTGTTAAGATAGAGCTGTCATCTGTAATAAGGTGTGAAATATTGTCTCTAGTTAGGCAATGGTTAAGACAAAACTTGCTTCATTTGGCGGATTCATGAGCTGTTTTGCCTTCGCAAATTAAAGCTTATCATGTTAATATTTTTTGTGACACTGACATGACACTTTCTTATGTAGCTTCAAGAGCAAGCCAGGGAATCGGAATATAATAGAAGAAAGCTCGAGAGGGCCAGGCAAGAGGTGGTGCACCATATGACAAAAATAAAGAATGAAAAGGAAAGTTTGGAAAGAGAGGTAGGTACGGCAATCACTATTGTTTATTTTCTTAACTTCATTAAAGCAAAATACGTTAAATGCAGAAAACAGTATATATTTCTACTGCAAGATTCAAAGAGGCAACTTTTTATACGATTTTTATATGATCAGAAAGCCTTTCATTATTTTTAAGCAATTACGCTACTATGTAAAGCATGTTATACATGTAATGCATTTTTTGTTTAGAATGACCAATTAAAAGAAGCATTAGAAGCAGAACGTAAAGGTATGGGCAGATATTTGATGCAAGTCCAAAGGAGAAGAGCTCTCAAAAGCATTGATTATGTGGAACAGCAGGTACTGCAAAGTTAATCGTTGACCTGTAAATATCCGAGGTGTGATTAGAATAATGATTATATGATGTGCATGTAACAATGTACATTTATTTCAATAGAAGAATATTAATAGGTTTTATTAGGTTACTTGAGCATTACATTTTTGTGCCCATGGTGTTTGTCATATTATGTTGATGGGATGGGTCGAGTGGAATGTGGCACAAATAACTTTGGTTTTTACTCGACACACCTCTTATATCGTACTAGGAAATACTGAAAAGTGGCGGTGCTGACTTTTTTTATTTCTCTGTACTCATAAATGATACATCTATGTGCATGTGTTAAAATCAGATCAAACGAAACACATACGAGGTCTCAAAACTATCCGACCTTCCTTCATATATCCCCACTGCTGTTATTCTGTATCATCGGACTGGTGGCATCCTTCGACGTAGTCCCCATTTAATTACAGTCCTTGGACCCGTTTTTTAGTATTGTCTTTAGAGCGTTAGTATTTGTTTGGACTCTTTCTTCGATGTCCGATGTCCTTTGAGCAGCATTATTAATCTTGAGAGCAGCCAACAGTAACAGAGAGCTACATCAGGACTGTATGGAGACTGACGGAGCTTCGAGCTCGGTCAAATATTGCTGCACAAGGTTTGATGCATGCGCTGGCACGTTATCGTAAAGGAACCAGTCACTGCTTGACCAAAGCCGATGCCGTTTTCCTCTAATTGCGTCACGCAATCTTTTCATAACTTCAAGATAATATTCTTCGTTAATCGTCTGACCTCTAGGACAATATTTGTGGTACACAACATCCTCATAATAAAAAAAACCATCAGCAACGACTTGAGCTTGCTCCGACTTTGGCGTGCTTTTGCGCTGACTTGAACCGCATATCCCAGTCTTTTATTTGTGTTTTGCTCATACACTTGTCACCAAATGGCTTCTTTCGTTGCTCCGATCTTTCCGTAATTTTTAACAATAGCTTTAAAGTTGACACTCGTACCCGGCAGAGGGCGCTAAAATTGTCACGCGCGAAATGTGAAGGAAGGTCGGGTACTTTTGGGAGAGACCTCATATATGGCAATCACATAATAACATTGAGCCTAGTGCTATATTTAGAAACAGGGGCATGCCTTGGACATGGCTGCCTGCATGCCAAGTAGTTTTTGATCATCCTGTTTCAAAATAAAGTTGCTGAATATAGTAAAAATCACATAAAAGGTGGATGATTTTGTCAGATGATGGAGCACGATTTTGAACAATCAAGTATTAATTTTTTATTAAAATTGACCTGATTCGTCAAAATTGGGCTGTCATCTGTCAAAATCGTCGGCATTGACACTACTCATGGAAGATATCAAACTGACAATGGAACTAAAATAGTGGTTAGGTCTGTGTGTATTTTTTTATTCTCTAGCGTGGTTTTAGTTTTTGCTATTCTTCATGAATCCTGGACTGTTTTGCCACATAATTTTGTCACGATATTGTCGGATTTGATCATAAATTGATTGTCGACGATTATGCATTTTCAAGGTCACTTAAATTGACTTAATTCCATGAAACAGCATTCTCAGGTCATTTGCATGTTCAAATTACGAAAATTAATCTCAAAAATAAATAGTGAAAGTGATTGAAATATCGCATTGTCTTCTGTCAAAATCATCCAGGATTTGTGCAAAATAATATACAGCGTTGGGCATCAGTACACCTGTCACAACCTATTGTACTCATAATAGGCATACATGTAAATAATTGATTTTGTTTGGAATAAGTTTTTTGTTCTAAAATTTTCTTATAAGCTTGTGCTGTGGTTTTGTAATAAAAATAATATGCTTTTAATAATAAAAATGCATATTTTCATTGCAGAACCACAGCATAGGCTTTTAAGGAAATTTGTGACAAAAATCTCAAGAGGCAAGTTCCATATCCAATATGCATAGAGTTGTCCCAGATTTGATATTTGCCCCACAGTGGCGCAACCAATAAAAAATGTGCCATTATGTCGTCGCCACTGATAAAGTCATTCCGGTATATTGTATTCGTGGATGTCTATAAAAAATAATATATTCCTTCCTCAGAGTGATGAACTGAAATTAGTGGAACGTTCAAATGATGCGTTGACATCCCAATTCCAAAAGGCTGTACAACATCTTGCTACTTGTAGACAGAAAAAATGTTCGGTGTGTGCATACACTAAATCAACGTATCGAAAAATTACGCCACACAATCAAAAATATGAGTAAGATTTCGTAATCATTCGTCATTTATTTACTTTTTAATGTAAACTTAATTTTAGCCGCAAATTATTTGGATGCCTGCAGACACCATTCCTAGAAATGCGTAATATGATAAAACCACCACCTTCTCCGATTCATGGCGAAGGGGAAAATTTATCCGAGTGGTTTTGTCACATGAACAATACGGTTAGCCAGAGTGAGTGTTCATCGTTAAGTGTTCCATTTGCAGAATTGTCGATTTCATACATGGATGATGCATCTGACACTTCCTCAAATTATCTTAGAGATTCTGACAAGGATGAACAGGATGCTTTAAGCCACGTTAATTACAACAGTATTAGAGGTAAGCATGGTTTATTTTCTTCTATATTCATTATAAGTTTTAATTCCCATTTAAAAAATCAAGTGAAATTCATTATTAGCAATACATTAATAGTGGTTCAGTATCGACAATAAACCCGAGTTTTAGGTTATGGTAGTGATTCTGGTTTTTCATCAGACCTATGTGGTGACTATAAAAGTAACGCTACAACACCTAAGGAGAAGTTCTGTCCAAATGGCATTTTAGATGAGGCGGATTGCGCCAAACTTACACGGACAAAATGGACGGCATCATTTCGAAAATTGATTCGCCGAATTAAGAAGTAGTGTAAGGTAATAAATAATGAACAACATACACATTAAGACGATAGGAATAATAAACGTTAGGACTTGATATTAGAATTTTCTCAGTGTTAGCAAAGTTGTTGAAAATTATGTAAATGAGGTGCATCTAGAGCAAATACATAGACAAATACGACTTAATATTAGATATTTATCAGTGTTTTAGAAAAATTCTTAAAAATTATATGAAATGGTGCACCTTGGCAAATATTTATAAATAATTTTGTGTTATTGTGCAAAATTTAGCAGTTATTCGTATAGAAGAATAGTTTACACATCTGTTTAAGAAATTTAGTGAGCGTTATATCGCAGTGGTATATAACATGGTTATTTAATTCTTAGGAAAATTCCAAATGAGTGAAAAGAACTGAATTATTCTACTTAAAGAGCAAGTTCCAGTACAACTTGCCACTTAAATAAGTATTATTTTGCATTCTGGAGCTCTTTCTAAAATATAAAATGCAAGTTTGATCCTACTTACGAAATTTCTTATTTATCAGTCATATTAATTCGTGAATAAGAAGAGAACCTTGTAGTCCAAGAGTGACCATATGCAAACTTTAACCCTTGTAGAAGATCACTTTAAAACTCCCTAATTCTTTTTTTTTTATATAAATGACCTATCCTACTATATTTTTTATTAGTGTGACAAAAACAAGAAAATACCATATTTTTATGCAATAATTATTAATTAACCTACACATGATACTAAAGTATATTCAAGTTTCATCTGCCAACGAAATAAACAAACGCACACACCTAGCAAGTTCGCTCTTGAGCGAATTGTTTTTTTAGTATTTGATGGATTTTTTGGGGAAAATGTCACTAAAATATTTTCTATAAAACGTCAATCAGTTGGCAAGAGTTGGCGTTGGTCATATAGCCACCTTGCTTCTTGTTTTTAGTACAAATACTCTGAATGTGTGTATACGTTGCCATGGCAACATATGTAAATCCAATGTAAACTGTGGTTTAAACATTATAAGCTGTTATTATATTCAGTACTATCCCATTATGGATACCATTATACACAGTTAGGAAATATATTATTGGGTTATTATTAAACGGTCATGAACAAATTCAGTTATTGTATAAAATAGGTCTGTATTGTCTGTTGATTCGGCTAGCATTTCGCATGTTGCTATGTTTTTTAAGAGACGGCTCCCATTTACACATGCCTAGTAGTATTTTCAATACTAAAAAGAAAAAGAATGACAGAATTGACATAAATGGGCAAACAGTGAATTAAATTTTGCGTAGGTACACGTAGGTTCTAAAACCACACTTTAAAAAAGCAAGTTTTGCTACAACTAAAACAAATAAACTCTAACAAACCGCAGAGAACAAATAGGAAAGTACTTATACATATTAGTAGTACACATCAAAGTCTTTTACATCAGTGTCTTCTTCAAGGGTTTTTTTAAAATATTAGGGTTTTATTCAAGGTCTTTTAAAATAACTCTTGCTATTGCTAACTTTATTGTTGTAGGTACAGAGTAGGTTGAATTAGTAGACATGGTAACCTTCTGCTGACTTCAGGGCCATTTTTTCTCAACTGTCAATTTTCTCAATAATTGTGAAAATGACAGTACTTTTAGCAAATTAGTAACTTTTATGTTTTACAGTTTACATGACAATCAGTAAAATTTATAGTTGCCACTCTGGAAAAACAGTTCTAACCGCTGACTGAGACAGGTTTAAACCACAAACAAAACAATTGAAGCTCGTGAGAGGCATATTATTTAATAAATTTGTAATGAAAATGACAGTACAGCAAATTAGTAACTTTTATGTTTTACAGTACACGACAAAAAGTAAAATTTAAGGTTGCCACTCTGAACAAACAGTTCTAAGCACTGACTGAGACAGGTTTAAACCACCAGCAAAATAGTTAAAGCTTGTGAGTGAGGTCTTTGGTTGGATGAAATCAACTCGCAGGGTATTAAAATCGCTGCTTCGAGAAAATATGGTCCAAGTTTGAAAATATGGTTCTGAGATATTAATAAAAATGTACTTGTTTTAATGGAAGTATTAATTTAAAATTAGTATATTGACCACGAAAAATTACTAATGTGAATTTTCTGTATACGTAAAGTAAAATTTTGTCCATAGATAAATTTTGTCAAAGTTTTGTGTATAGTGATTTAAAAAAAATCACTATCAAAAATCAAATACAAAAATGTACTTGTATTTTGATATAAAATTGTAACCATCTTATAGTTGTCCATAATATATATTTTCAACAAAAATAGGAAGACTGTGATTCAAGGATAACATTATTGAGCAGAACTCGACTAGTAATTTAAACATGTATTTAGGTATTATTGATGTATATTTGACACAGATAGATAGCTATTTGCTAAAGATAGATAGTTTCTCGATGTGCCACTGTGCCACATTTTCACAACACAAAGTATTAAATAAAAAATAGATGTGTATACAATTTTTGTTGTTCCAAGGTGTGGAGGTCTGTAAAATTGATATTAAGAGGACACCTGAATAAAGCAAATATCTAGGTAGTATAGTGAAGTATAATATTATTTTCCTTAATTAAGAAAATATGTTCTCAAATCTTTGCCGTATGTTTCCGTAAAAATAAATATCTGTGTACATGCTCATCTAGCCACTACATTAATAACCATAAAAAATCATATTTTAATTAATTTTATTTTTTCAAAAAATAATTATATCCCTGTCCTCTGATTTCTGTACTATTTGGGAATTTAATCAGTCCTCAAACTATCAGTCTCATAATAATATCTACTAGCCCTGACAACTATATATTGGGACAATCAGAATTTAACACAGATTTTGAAATCAATGTGCGGTTCGTTTCAGCCGAGTACAATTTTAACAACAAAAATGGTTAAGAGGTGTGGCAATTTCAAAACTGCTGCGCGAGATAATTGTTTCTCAGTACTGCAAGGGGAAATCAATTAAAAAAATTGCACATGAGCTTCGGTTAAGTAAATCGTCTGTAGGAAACATCGTCAAATACTATGCCGACAGAGGATCGTAATTAAGGGCAAAAGTCCTGGTACACCACCACTTATAATGTCGGGGAATTGATACAATTGGTAACAAACTGGATTGGAGACAATTGGTAAAAATTTGTAAAAGTGGACGTTGCAGCACTCTACGGCAAACTACCATTCGTTGGATTAGCGAAAATGGATTAACTTTTTCACGAGAATGTTGCCGCACATGGATCCACAAGTCGGATCTTGGATTTTACAAAGTTAACAACAAAGGTATTACGTCAACAGACTTTTTCAATTATTTTCATCGTTTTAAGCAAAAGAAAAGCCTTTATTGATGGCGAACCAGAAGAAACGCTGTTTAATATAAGCTTGGACATACAATGGCTTGGACTTAAATGACTGGAAACACGTTATCTTTCCCAATATATAGTGGAACGTGAACGTCCCAATACTTATATAGTTGTTAGGGCTTGTATGTGATAGTTTATCCAATTGAAAGAACAATAATGTGTACCTACTAAAACACAATTTAATTTGAAATTGTATTTGATTAATTAAGTTATAAGTGGACTCTATAAATTTCCCTTCTTGACATATAGGTATTATTGAAAATAAAGATCGACACAAATAACTTGCCATCCGAAAATCTACACCCGCAAGCAAAGTTATTTGTGTCGACTTATACATAGTTGGTATATCAAAATCCGACATGTAAAGTTGCATTGAACAGCGTTATTACTCATATAATATTAGTCCAGTCAATAAAAGAAGGAACACAATTTTTTACTTTGGGACCTTTTGCGGTTTTTTATATCTCGGAAACTATGCGTCCTAGCGATAACGCTATTCTATACAAAATTGCTGACAGATTGTTTCACAAGATTGACTATATAAATTTTTTCGCTATCTCGCATACTTTCCGAGATATCCTCGCTCAAAATTTTTAATATTTGAGAATTTCGAGCGCGTATATCTTGGAAACTATGCAGGGTAGCGAAAAAATGAATAGATACTATTTTGTTGCACATTTTGTTAGCTTTAAGATTGATCAAGCGCCTTGAAATTGTCTATGGGAGTGCCACAAGGGAGCATCCTTGGCCCTCCCTTGTTTATTATTTTTATAAATGACATTAGCAACATAATTTCAAATAGAAATCAATATGTTATTTTCAAAAAATAACATAATATTAATTATGCAGATGACACTAACTTATTAATTGTGGGTTCGGATTATATGGACATAATAGAAAGTGGCAACACTGGCAACATACTAATCAAGTCAATTAAACAGTGTTTTTTTGAGAACAAACTAATGTTAAATGAATAAAAAACAGATACTTTGCCATGTAATACACATATCGATTCTGTGAGTAGTAAATTATAAATATCAATATTAACAACAAATATTTATGCATGTATGAAATTCTTAGTTAACAATCGAAACAATTTTGCTAACTGCAAAAAAGCACATGAACACGCTACAAGATTTAAAGATGACTTTGACTATCCAACACAAAAAAAAACATGTCAGGAAACATTTTTTTCAAAATTATTTACTTTTTTGAGCATGAGGCATCTTGGACTCTTGACATCTTTAATTTTGTATAGAGTGGGCCTTATCGCTTGGATGCATAGTTTCCGGTATACAAGCGAAAAATTCTGCGTATACCCCTGCAAGTCACAACGTCACAAATTGTGTTCCTTCCATTTCCTTCTATACCCTTCTGAGCATTCATTGACTGGGCTACATGTAACGATTTGTAAACCATTTACTGATATGCAAAAAGGTGGTCCTATTATTTTTTCTCAATAATAATTTTATAAGTATTTTACTGAACTGATTTTGTTTAGGGAGCGTAACGTTTCTCAATTTTTAGTTTTAAATATTTACAGCCGTTTTTATATCATCTTTTATAACCCCATTTTAGCTAAATTAAGGGCTAAACCATCTAAGATATATAAAAGCGCTTTTAGCTAAATATTGTTATAAAACAAGATATAAATAGGGCTAAGAGTTTATTACATATATTCATTTCTTGCCTGCAGTGATAATATAATGTTATGGATTTGACGTGTAATGACTTATTTGACGATGTAAAATATGTTCGGAATTTCTCTAGGTTTTATTATACAAGCTCCTTATACAAGCGATATTATGTTATAAAATATTGAGATAGTTATCACCATTTTATAAACAGTAGTCATCAGAATGAAAGAAAACTTATTTGAATACAAAATGTTATAACGATATGATATAAAACTTGGCAGGAATATTGACCAATAATATGCCTCAGCTATGCCCTTAATTTATTTATTTATTTTATTATAATTTAAAGCCCAATTATAATACAGAACCAAATTTTGTATAAAAATACCAAAAAATGTGAAAGGAAAGCATACAAATTATAAAGAAACTACAACAAAATAGGATTATAAAAAGAGATAAAAAAATAATAGGAACAAAAACATTTGATTTTGAAAAGAATATTTGTGAACTTTTGCATTGAAGATTTGCATTGAAGCGACAATATACAGAGTAGAACAGTTTACTGTAGAATATTATTTATTTTAACTTAAAATCGCCGGATCTGGGTAGGTATAAAAGACTTCTTCATATAGTATTTGGCATGAAAAATAGTCAACATGAAAAATATTATGATGCCTCAGGTCCAGTAGTAAAATTGTATACATTTTATATTATTGCAAATAATTTTGCAAAAGAAAATAATATCAAATTTTACTCTTTGATTTTCGAGAGTTATTAGGTTCAAAATGGATCTTACGATGGAAAACATATATTGTCAAAGGATCAGAAATTGATCTATATGCACAATATCTTAGGAATTTATTTTGTAACTGAATGTGTTGCTTTCATTCAATACACCGTACAATGCCAATTCAAAACGATTTCTGAACTAGATCATTGATATGTTTGTTTCCGTTGAGAGATTTTAACAATACCAGACGACTTGCCATTCTTTTATCCTAAGTTAAGGGTCATATTGAGTGCATATGGGTCGAAATTCTTGCCGAGTTTTATCTCGCCATAGCATTTTGGCACCTGAAATATTCTATGGCTACTAAATTAATTGTCACCCCCATTTGTATTTAATGTTTCAAATATGAAGTAGGATGTACTTAACTATGCGTCAATTTACTTATTTATTTTTGTAGTCGCTGTATTATATTTATTAACTGTATTTAGTTGGTGGCAGCTATTGTTTGTTTATTTCTATTTATTGAAAGTGCTTTTTTTTATTAATTTACTTCATTACATTCCTTAAAATGATAGGGATAACTTTTTGTATCAAAATTAGAGCTGCTCTGTATGTACTTTTATTATTTTGTTTTGAATAAATTATAAAAACATAAAAAATTATTTCGAATAGGCATCTTACAATAAAATTATTTGCGTGTTAGGTATGTGTTTTATTTATTTGCCTTGTCTCCTAGCCACACAGCACTACCTTCTTCCACAGGAGGTGTGTCCTTTTTCGTAATATATGGTTATTTACATACGTTTTTTATGTACGAATACTTTTAAAACAGAAATAGAATTTCAAGTAACTGGTGTGTCCATAGAAGATTATTTTTCTTTATGGTCGTTTTTTGAAATAATTTAGATTAAAACGTCAATAAGAGGTGCTGCTAGCCGTCAGTAAGCATTTTAATTTTTAATTTTAAAGATCCTGTGACCAGAAGTATTATAATTTAATAAAATTATTTGGTATTAGTTATATAATTAGTTGAAAAGTACGAAATGTTCTTCGTTAATTTTTTGCTCGTAAAACAAATTTTAATATTTAAAAATCCATTGAATTTGGATGGTTCTAAACCAGCAACGACGTAGATGATACATCATTGATAGGTAGGTACAAGGTAGGGTAGGTTTATAGCTACTTAGTACAGGCCCAACAAAGTTTTGATTATTGACCATTACGGCGAATGTCTATAGAATTATATGACTTTATTAAAGCTTTAAAGTAAAATATGAGCAAAGCATTTCCGGTAACTTATCTTACCATACCTGAGCCTTAACATTTTCAGTTTGCGTTGTTTAAGATTAAACTTTGATAAATACTAAGGGGACTTCTACTAAATAGTAGAAGTCCCCTTTGAGAGTGAGAGTACTCTGAGAGTGAAATACTTTTTATACTTCATCGTCAGTTGGGGAAGATTATAGTAGAGTAAACCTAAAATAAATATACATGCTTATAACGCTAAAAAAATTATTCACACAAAGGTACATTTAAGAAGATCCATTTGTTCTAGCATCTAGCAATGATTTAATGGTTCTAGCTCATTTCCGTAGTTTTCTACCCGGTAGAAAATGAAATACGATTTCAGTTCGTACATCATCATGTACGAACGATATGTGTTTTAATTTTAAAACGTCCCATTATCAAAGTTGAGATCATAAATATCTAAGGTTAAAAAACAGAAACTTATTTTTACCTACAATCTACAATACATCAAAAATATCATAGACTTTCTAGCGCACGTTATACGCTTTACAGTGTCAGCGCCATCTGTACGAGGGAAGCGATACTTACCCATCGGTAAGTATCGCTTCCCTAATGACATACTTACCGATGGGTAAGTATCGCTTCCCTCGTACAGATAGCGCTGACACTGTAATGCGTATAACGTGCCCTAGAAAGTCTTTATGATATTTTTGATGTAAGTAGAAATAAGTTTCTGTTTTTTTTACCTTAGATAATTATAATCTCAACTTTGATAAAGGGACGTTTTGACGTTTTAAAAGTAAAACACCAAAAACATATACTGTTTCTTAATGACAGGTGGCGCAACCTATTAGAGAGATGCTGAAACTGGGAAACATTTTATTACTTGTATTTTACTGCTTGTATCTTTGATTATAATCAAAGCTTGTAGTGCAGTCAGACGCATGGCGGTAAAAACTATCTAATAAACAATTATTTCTTGGATCATCATCTCGGTAATGTGATAATGCTCGTAACTGATATTTTACAGTGTGTTTCAAAAATGATTAAACCAGGGAGAGATATTTGGATTTTAATAAAATGCTGTCGTTGTCACATAATATAAATATTTAGGTTTAAACTCAATAATATTTTTTTTCTCAAAAAGCGCATGAATATAAAGAAAAACATAATTCATTGCGCTGTACATGTGATTGTAATTATCTTTTTGTGGTTAGTCAACTAGTGGCATCGGTGGCAGTCTAAGCAAATCAATAATATTCTCATTTATCCATGTAAACCCCTTTAGCCAGCATAAACTGAATCTGAACATAAGTTCAGTGACAAGTTTTATAATCCTGCTGTACAAAACTACAGCAAGAGCAGTTGGACGGTTTTTAAAAACTTTCTGCTAAAAATAGCTGTGCTATATCTCAAATTAATAAGTGTAACTGAAATTCGTATAAAAATTATTCCATACATATTATACTCCGTCAGATTCATATTTCAGCAAATAATGAACACATGAACACTGTCTGAAGTTGATCTAAAAATTGCAATACGTCCAAATTCGAGTTTCGACAATCTACTAATATTGACTGTAAAATAATATAAATCGAAACTCATTTTTTTTCTACAAATAAGATTCTGATTCATGTATCCATTCGGTGTTGGTGTTTTCAGCACCAATTTCGCTTGATGCGATATCAGTCTTTATTGTAATTTTCTACAGGAACTGTTCCTGAGGAACATGAACAATGTATCTATATAGTGCAAGGAAAACATTTAATTATTGCTATGTGCAATAGAAACATCACTACGAATTTACAGATAATTCCTGTGTTGCGTTCCCGAGATAACAATTTATAATAATATGTTTCTTTGCCCTTATATAAAGAGTGTAAGAAATATAGAAATTGGACTACGTTTTATGACATGCAGGTACACTTGAATGCGTATTATCATTACCACCTAAAGCTGCCCGTCACGTTGTATATATCCCCGTCAAGGGCCGGAGACGGGCATTCCGATCGCATACGATTTTGCTGACAAAGTGGTAATGACACGAATAATATGCATTCGGGTGTACATTGACAAAATTTTCCCTTGCGCTCCGCGCTTAAGTAGCTTTTGTGGCAACAAGCATACGAATTACGAAAGTATACGAATTACGAAAGCGCAGAAAATTGTCAGATATGAATATCCCGCTCCCTATTGTATTGTATTAACAGATTGTACAGATATTGTATCTGAATATACCATTTTAGTGAGTGACACATTTCACTTAATTACGTATCTAAATTTTAAAAAACAATACCTGTATATTTTTGAAAGTTATATTGAATTCCAAAAACTGGTTCAATATGGCCGTTTTATAGTCGTGAATTTAATTAGTTCTTAGCTAGTATCTCGAGTCTTAAATAGTTTACCTTGGTACTATAAATCTTATCTTGAATACTTTAATTGTATTTATATTTCCCCTCTCACACTAAAAATGGGTCATTCCACCCTTAACAGCTTACGGCTTGAATATTCAAGGCTTCCAGATTTGCGCAAATGTGTGTCAGTATCAGAGAAGTATCGAAACATGTAGCTCAACTCAGTCACGCAGAGTAAATGCACATCCTAGCACATGGTTTTATTAATTTGTGTGAGCTATTTTGCGAAACCTAAGTTTTAAATTATCCAGTATTTGATTGTGAATGGCTGTAAAGGAGAAGGAACACTTTAAAAGGCACACAGAGAGGTGGTGAGTTTCAAGATGTTTCTTTTTATTTATTCACTTGGGCATTTTCTATTTATTACTTCCTAGATTATTTAATAAAATTTTAACATTTTACAAAAATATTATATGATTTCTCGCAGTAGGTTAATGCGCTAAAACCAGAATATATTGTAACGGAAGTACTTGTGTAAATAAATACGTCAATGAATAGTTTATTATACATCAATGAATAGTTTGCATATCAAACGAAAGCACTATAGTAATTAGTATAGTACTATAGTAATTAGTTTTTAATTATATGGTTTATGATTATCTACGATATGCAATTTTCGCAAATTGCTTGCCTAATAATTTGTAAACTTCAGATAAAAATATGAATAATATCCATTTACTTATATAGATACCTGCGTATTTATAGGCGTGGACTGACAGGCCTACCATATACAAAATAATAGTTATTTGTACATCTAAGGCGTAAAGTTTTCTTTTCGGCCCGGAGGCACAGCCGAAGCCAAGCAATCTTTGGATAAGGCCGAGAAACATCATTCGGCTGAGGTGCACTCAACGTTTTTTAGGCAACTCTCTCCAAAAATAAAATACAAATATTTTAAAAATTGTTTCGTACAGACTACTGGAGACATGGACAAAATTTTGAAAGAAGCCTACTCGGCTGACAGTTTTAATTCGTTTTCAAGTTAACAATGAAAGCAAATGAAAACGTCAGTAAATGGTTTATTGACAAGCGGTGTAACTTCTGTTAGTAAATAACATAGTTATAAAGTTTATAAAAATAAGTGATATTGATAGGGATGATAATCCACTAGAAATTTACGGAGCTGGAAATAGAGCAAGTCTAAATTCATTTCTCGATAAATTAACTCCTATATAAAAAATGCCATTTGATAGTCACATTTTTGTCACTTTGACAGCGATAAAAAAGGTGCTTCGTTTTTTTATCATCGATAAAAATTCCTGTTCCTCAATGACAGAGGAATACATCTAGTAGTCGCACGTGACTTTAAATCTATCCTATCAGCTATAATTTTCAGGCATTGTGTAAACTATACTAGGAAAAATGTGTTACGAATTCTCATAAAACCCTAGAAGACGACGTTTATACTGTTTAATTCTGCTGGGCACCAGGTGCCTCGTATATTGTCTCCTAGATGCATTTCTAAAATGCATATTTTTATATGCAAAAATGCATTTTTTCAAAAGTAATTGATCAATTTAATTCACAAAGTTTATAGACGCTATCACGAATCGAACGCACAAAACCGCATTAAGATCTATCTTACTGCTAAAAAAATCGGAAGTTCATTGCTTTATTTCCTCGACTAAAAATTATATCGTTAGAAAGAGATATATCCTGTAAAAAATACTTGTGGTTTTACTGTTGATAAATCCCAGCAAATTTATCTGAAAGACTTTGAACTAAGAAGTGTTTCCTGTATTCCTTTCGGAAAAAAGCATCTTTGAAATCATCAACATTATGGTCAAATTACTCCATGTGAAAATCGATAGTTGTGGTAAAAAACAATGACATTAGTAAGTTTCCCAAGTTGATTGTTTTTTCATGCGACTGCAAAGTAAAGGCGGCCGTGAAGTAAAAGCAGCCAAAACGGATTGGAGCAACTAAGTTTTTTATCGCCATCTTAGATCCGCCATCTTGAAAATTTTATATCGCCAGCAGTTGACACTTGTCGGTCCCTACAACATTTGTTCGAGCACCACCAAACTATCCCTAAACTCTCCCGAGTTATAACTCTTTAAAATTGGTATAACGGCCATCTTGTTTTCCGCCATTTTGCCCATTTTTCCCCCTTGAACACATACATTTCATATACATATCATGTGGTTTATGCACCCCCATGAAAAAAACATAGTCTACCATCTTTGCGAGTCCGCTATATTAGATTTAGGGTGACGTCATTTTATTTTCGTATTCTTAAGTACATAAAAAATAACTAGTCCGCCATCTTGGACAGTCCGCCATATTGGATTTAGTATGACGTCACTTAGCTAACCATGCATTGTCCTTCAAACTATAATGTGCATGCAAAATTTCAGCTCAATCCGTTGAGGATAACTGCTCTAAAATTCAGTTGCAAGATTTGACCCGAACAAACATACATATGGATACCAACATAGCAAGTTAAATAAAAGCTTGTAAAAACACTGATTGGATTATCACTGGGGATTATAACAATTTGTGGTGTACGTATAGAATAATTGAGATTTAATCAACAACTTATTAATGAATGTTGTCGAAAATTTACATTTCTGGTTACATACACACATAATATTATGTCAAATAATACTTTCCTTTAGACAGAACATTGTTTACTTTTCGATATTGTCTGCAGAAGCCGCAGAAAATTCGATACCATCGTGCCACTTTCGTCGCCCTGTCTCAAACCGTCACGATGGCCTGTTAACCTAAATTGGGAACATATTTATATGAAAATTGATTATTTATCAAGCCCCTGATTTAATTGAGTCTAGTGCTTTAGATTGCGTACAGTAATAACTATCCAGAGGTGTTGTGTTGCTTTGGATAAGTACGGTTGATATCGCTCGGTTAATACTACGTGAACCCAACAGTCAATTATTTCACTTCACGGTAAATATTGCATGCTCAAGATATATCTAAATCCAGAAATAATTAAAGAATTACGTCGCATGTAAAAATATAACTGAAAGACATGGATGTTAATAATTACGTAGGTACCTAAAGAAACGCTGTTTACCTATAATACCTATATCGATTTCTTGTCTACTTTTTGCAAACCCTCTATTGTAATTAAAATATTTAGTGCCACTTTCATCATAATTTCAACTGATTTTTAGGATTACTAGTTTGTTAATATATCCTAATTGGTTATGTCATATAGAAAGGAACTAAAGGCGTTCACGGGTTTTTATTGCAGCAATCGGTCAATGGGTCATTTAAGAAGAAAAAATCACGGAATGCTATTAAATTAGATGATGGAAATTGGAGATAAGGGTGAAAATGCTCTCTTTTCAGTTTTTTCAATATGTCTCGCAAACGAAGCAAAATTTCGATATACTTTATATGAAACTTTTTGTAGACAATCGAATTCCCCATGGTGAATTTCCCATGGCATATTTTAAAAAAATTTGGACAAAGCCAAAAATTTCGTTTTATTTTCTTTTTTGCTTTTTTGCCTATAACTTTTTTTGGGTCAGAGATAGGTATAGACATTGCTTTATAGAAAAATAAGTAGACAAAATTTCCTTTTAACGTGATTGTTAGAACACGGACAAGCACGAGAATGTCCCTGATGATGTGAGATTAAAAAGCAAAAAAAAGTTTGAGGAAAAGTGTGTTTGGTATGGTGTGCAATTAATGAGGCCGGCTTCATATCGCAGCCCTACATTTAGACGGGGAAGATGAGAAGAAAAAACGTCCTGAGCTATCACGTTTTATGACACGCAGGTAGAGACCTCTGGTTTTCTGCATTCGATTCTAAAAACAATTTAGAAAAAAGTTCGGGGGATAACTAAGGGGGCTTGTCAAAAAATGCATTTTTGTATGTAAAAATGCATTAAAAACTGCATCAAATTTGCAGCCACATCTTACTTCATGAAAAAACTTTTAAAAGGGTGCAAAGTTGTTAATTTTTATTACTCTTTGGTTTTCGGGTTCGCTGATCACGAATTCGACGTCAAAAAACATCCTGGGTGTACCTGCGGGTCTGTACACCCTCTATCAACCTCGTCTCCAGGCATTCCCCCTCAAAAATGGCAAAACTTCCTTCAAATATCTTATCCGGGGGTTTTGGGTTCGCTGATCACGAATCCGACGTCAAAAAATATACCTGGGGGTCGGTACACCCACTATGAACCTCATCTCCGGGAATTCTCAACGAATAATGGCAGAAATATATTGAAATGACCTACCCAGGGGTGTTTGGGGTTGCTGATGACGAATCCAACGTCCAAAATCATCCCGGATGTACCTAGTGGTCGGTACACCCACTATAACCTCATTTTTTTTTACCAAAAAGATTTTCATTTGCTTTAAAAGCATGGTGGCTCGCTGAAAAATTTAGCTAGATTCAAGTAACTAGAAAAAATTTATAGATTTAATTTCTTTTAAATTGTTAAAGAAAAGGTCACAGCGTTGTTATATATTTACAGATTTCCCTTATCAATGTATCACAAAAATTGTTTTTATTTTAATTTATCCTGTATTATAGACATGACATGTAGTTAACAGACTTGAAATATTGTATGTAATCTTAAAAGTTAAAATATCAAATTTGGTCCTACTGTAAATATATGATTTAAAAAATATTACAAAATTGTACAGATCCAAAATTGATGTATTAAACATAAAATTATATGAAAATTCTGCTGATTATTTGTGGAAATTGGTAACTTGTGGGGGTGTGCAGACCCCCAGATATACCCAGGAAGATTTTTGATGCCGGATTCGTGATCAGCGAACCCAAAAACCCCCGAGTAGGTTACTTGAACTAATTTCTGTCATCGCTTGACGAGGAATTCCTGAGGACGAGGTTGATAGGGGGTGTAGACCCCCAGGTACACCCCCAGGTACACCCAGGATGTTTTCTGACATCGGATTCGTGATCAGCGAACCAAAAAAACCCCGGGTAAGATATTTGAAAGAAGTCCATCACTTGAGGGGGAATTCCTGGACATTTTTGCATACAAAAATGCATTTTTTGACAAGCCCCCTTAGTTATCCCCCTAACTTCTTTCTAAATTGTTTTTAGAATCGAATGCAAAAACCCGAGGTCTCTACCTGCGCGTCATAAAAAGTGATAGCTTTTTTCACTCATTTTCCCCGTCCAATTGGATTTATTCGGGGCGAACGAAGCCTTAAATGCAGAGTGTATGTAGTCTCATAATTTGATGAAAATGAAATCACTTAGTGTTGTCAGCACTGTACAAAAAACTGTACCACTGGAGTAAAGTCAGTGTACAAAAACGGTTGTTAATGGAATGACATAATTCCAATGCTGCCAACCATGTTTAGATTTTTTAGGGAATATTTCACAAAGTAGCAACAAGTAGGGGAGACTTGGTTGAGATGGCATACTTTTTTTTTGACGACATTTTTTCTGGCAAAACTGATTACTACAAAAGAAAAAAATTTATATGTTGTAATAGTTACTACATATTTTGTTTGTATAATAGCAATAATTGAAAATGTGCGCCACAAGACCAGAAAATTATTTTTTTTAAATTCTATTAGGTATGCCATCTCGCCTATATAACTTAAGGTGAGATGGCATACTATGCCATCTCACCCATAATGTGAGGTAGGATATTAGATAAGTAGGTACCTATAATATGCAGACACTTTTGTTTTACGTGTGTATTAAGAAAATATAAAAGTGATATGAACAAAACTTATTTAAACTTATAATTAACATTGTTTTAGTGGCACAATTCGCAAACAAAAACTTTTTGCTTCCTATTGACTCCGGCACAATCAGTGTGGCACCATTTCGAACACACCTGACACTTTATCCAAATATCTTGAGATTTAGATAAAGAATATAGTTCAGTGCAGTACAGACAGCTTACATCGTCATCGTCATCGCTGTTCTGACAAGGATCGGCCTCGATGCCGTCATCATCATCCGCATCCTCATCCAGATACATCTTCTTTTTGGGAGACACAGAAGATTTTCTTGTTGGTTGAATTTTTTTTGGTTGACATGATGAACTAGGTCAGATTTTGCAAAACTTCTTTTGATTGCTGCAGCTGCTTTGCGGTTGATTGTGGCTTGCTTTTGGCTAATTTTGGCTTTTGCTTCTTGTAATGCAGGAGATGAATTTATTATTCCCACTATATCTTTTTTCCCGCTACGTCGATTAACTTTAACTGTTATTTTAGGAAGTGGTGTTAAGTCTTCCACTGTTACATTCAACGAAGGTGCGTCAGATTGTGCAACCTCCACGTTTAGCTCACGAACATCTGCTTCGAATGGAGGATCAATCACTGTTTCAGTTAGAGTATTCACCTCAGCTTCAATCGGATAATCGAATTGAGATTCATTTGGGGCATTAATCTGAGATTCAGATGAAATGTCAATATCAGCATCAGCAGCGTGATCAGCCTGAACATCATGAACATCATGTGGGAGATCTGTGACATCAGATGGTGCAAACATCCATTCTTCAAACACATTATCATTGAAGGGGTGAATACCTGTTTTTTTAAACCCATTTACTGCATTGGAAATGGTTGCAGTTTTAAAATAGGCCTCCTTAAATAATCCGGCTACTTGAAAATGAGTTACAGTTCTTCCAGGATTTTGGTGTAGCCATTTTCGTACTTCTTGATCATAATATGTGTTTAGTGGTCCATAAAAGCTGACGTCTAGTAGCTGCACTCTGTGGGTGCAGTGTGGTGGGAAGCAAAATAAAATAACTCCATTGCTTTTTGCATAGTCCAAAAGTTCAACGTTTTTGTGACTACTATGCCCGTCTACTAAAAGGAGTACTTTATTTTCTTGACTACATTTAACATGTTTTACAAAATGTTTCATCCATTTAAGGCATACGTCTCCCGTCATCCAACCAGATTCTTGAGGAAACGCAATCGCATCAGGAGGGGCATTGCCCATTAGCTCATTTTTCATATTTTTTCGTGGGAATATCATGGTTGGTGGTACAAATACCCCAGAAGCATTCATACAACATACAATTGTTAAATGTTGTCCACGTTCAGCACTGGTGAGGGCGCCCTCCTGCTTCCTGCCTTTCGTAGCATACATTTTCTGTGTTCTCCTTTGAACGGTCGACAAACCCGACTCATCCATGTTCCATATTTGATTTGAGGCAAAATTATTATCTTCAAGAACTTTACCTAATGCTGCGAAATATTTTTTTATTTGAGGTTTGTTAAAAGCTCGGGCTCGGGCTGCACTCGTTGCTTCAGGAGACCGCAAACTTATAGAGGGGTTTCGAGAGGTAAAGCCATGTAACCAGGCCCAACCTGCCATTTTTTTTTCTCGTGAGAAGTTATGTTTTATGCCATTTTGTTCCGCGAGTTCAAAGGCTAATTTCCGCACGTCAGTGGTTGTTATCCAAAAAATCTCATTTCCAACTCACGCATTCTACTAACAATTTGAGCCTCCAATTCGGAATTAAATGTGGGCAACTGTCCGCCCAAGTAACCTTTCGTTGCTCCTTTGTTTTGAGCTGTGCGTCGTCTTAAGGTAGTGGGTGGAACCCGGAAAATTTTTGCAGCGAGATGCCATCCCATTCGCCTGGTTTGCACTGCAGTTATAGCTTCAGCCATTGAGGCCTCACTCCAACTTTGCCGTTGACTCTTCCTTACGTACTTAACCATTTCTATGAAATAAAATAAAATTGCAGGATTTGTTTACCAACTAAGTAGTTGGGCGAGACGGCATACTTGTCATCTCGACCTCACCACACATATGCCGTCTCGCCCAAAACGCTATTCCCACAAATACGATCAACTTTTCTAGCTACGCGTGAATATAACCTAACACTTTTGACATGAATCAATGTCAAATTGCATGCGACTTGCATATATGGGTTCAAATCTAACTAACATACAAGTATCTTTGAAAAATACTTACCGCTGTACCTGTATACGAAAAATTTTCACTTCCGATAATTCACATAACTTTAAACCCTTCCACGATTAAGCATGCAGACGGTTTCATACTTACGCAGACGGTATTTGATGAAGATGCCCACAGATGGCACTGTAATACGCGAGGAGATTTTGGCTGTGTTCAGAAATATCCATAGTATGCCATCTCGGTTGAATATGCCATCTCAACCAAGTCTCCCCTATTCATGTAGATATCATTCGACATATCAATTAAATATTCAAACGCGATTTCAACTTCTTTAGCCAGCCTTTCCGGGCCAGCTATTTTGGCAGCAAAAAATATAGATATGTTAATTTTAAAATTCATTGCCTAGCACTTAAATATCATTCAAATCGATCGACACTGTTGTTCATCTTGAGGAAGTTCTCAATTATCCTTTTGAATTATTGAATTCACTTGGAAATGCCACCACATGACTTGCGACTGAAAATTGGTTCACCAATCATCGTTATATCATCGTTATCATAATTTTCATACCATCATAATTAATGTCCACTGCAGTACGTATAGCTAGAAGCTTAAAAAATATTACATAACTAATTGTATCTCTCTTTTAAATACCTAAGTAATCTTGTTGATTAAACAGGTAAAATCTTATATTAGTTAAAATATATTAGAACACGACACCGACACGTGCATAATATTTCGAACAGGAACATTAATTTCTGTTAAATATGTTCATTGAAGCCGATAAAATCTTATGCTTTCCCATGTGCGTGAACAACGTTTGGAGCGTGTTGATTTAAAAAATTTGGTGTGTACTTTAGAATCGCCATAATTATATTGCCAAGGATTTTCACGCCGTTTTCACTCTTTTGTCTGTAGGTATATCTCCTTGACCCATTAGAACATTTTGTCTTGAATATTATGTCAACTATAAGCGATCGCACGCCGTTTACGAGGTCATCTCTGTGGTGATAAATTAACATCCTATGAACTGTGAAGATGCTTATCTGCTCTTATTATAACTCTGTCAATATTAAAGGAGGTCACAGCGGGTTGAAAATCTAAATTATTAGCCTGTATTCTAATTATCCTAGATGTTTAATACCTACATAAACTGCCTTGCGTCAGGAAACTTATCTACATATGAAGAACTTAGGCGAAATAGTCCGAATATAATGGGGTATATCAATAAATACAGAGATAATTTTCCCTTAACTACAAATTCAACCGATTTAACCGATTTAATTATAATATACTATTTGATTTTCTTTCTAAATGAACATTATTATTATTTGCAGTGGAGAATTGAGGACTGGCGCTGATCCGCAAGCACCAATCATTGGGAGGTATAAATTTGGACTTCCGCTCAGTATCACTGTAGATCAGTTGAGTTCATATCGGAAGCGGAGACCTGGTACATTATTTCCGATATTTTTATGAAATTAAAACATTACAAATCTATGTAATATTATTTGTGCATTGTAGCTTATACATGGCCTCATGACAATTTGACAGTGAACGAGGGAGAATTTAAAACTATCAAATCAGAGTATAAAAGCAGATTTAAAAACTTCTATGATGTACTTAGCAACGCGTTAAAAATAAGAGAGGTGAGTAATTTCGTTTATATATGCACTTTTAAACTTCCAAGTAGGTATATCATTGTACTATCCCTGTAAAAGTCATATTTGAGACTGAAATGGATCCGGTATGGTCTAAACAATTTTTGATAGGCATCGCCTAAATATTTCTAGGAATTATGGTTGAGAGAATGGTATGGCGCTACGTTGAAACAGGTAGGTTATCCTAAAAATCCCATAACTGTGAATATATACAACTACTCGTCTCAGAGTTTTCTATTTGAGGAAAACTTACGGCCTTCCATAGTTGTATGTTTTAGTTTGGGATTTTTTGAGCTTCTCATGCCGTGAATATGACGGACAAGGGACGGATCTAAAAACATACTATATGTGCTCTTTGTAGGAAGACCATGTCCTTACAATATGACGTTTGGTGTACCTAATATATTCTCCTTAGATAGTACATTAGAACTACTTTCATAGTAGATTACAAATAATTACCATGTACGTATTGAAAAAATACGTATCAATTATGTTATTATTCGTTTCAGTTCCAATTCGAATCAGTTTCGCATAACGAAAAACGCATACGATTATGTAACTATGACTGTTCCGATAGATCAGTTATAGTTACGCTCTCTAAAATAGTTATAGACCATTAATATTAGCATAATTAGGAAACCAAAAACCACCTCATTACGTATTGTAACATATTATCACGCATTACGGTGGTTATTGATGGTCTTTTCAGAAGATTGGTAGTACAGAAACATTTATACTTGGGTACCAAAAACGTTCTCTATAAAATTCACACAAAAAATGGTTGTTATTTATTTTTCTCTAATGGATTTCGAGCAATAAGCGATTGAAGAAGAGGGCTGAAAATAACACAGGTCGCATTTCGTATTTCCGAAAAATTGTTGAACATTTACACCCCTATATAATATTACTGGCACCTCGACACTAGACGATTTCATCGGGCGCAGACTTACCCCCACTTCACGATGAGACTGACAACACCAGAACCCATGCCTTACGCAGACACTTATTCCAAAATACTGAAAAAAAAAACATTAAAAAAATACAAAAAAGCAGCAACAAAATTAAACCATAATGAAACAAAAAATGCAAATAATAGGTATATAGGTAGAAATAAAACACAAAAAACTAATTTAAAAAGAAACAAAATCAGTAACTTAAAACAAAAGATGTATAAACAAGCAATAAAAACATTATTAAAGATCAGAACATCAATGAAACAACAAAATAAAACAAAAGACCCAAGAACACTTAACTCCTTTACCCATCCCCAAAAACTTGCAAACGGTGCAATGAAAAACAGCAACTAAATTCTCACAATGAAACTAGCGATATCAAAAAAAAACAGCCGAAGTAACTTTTAGTCTAAGAACACGATGTCCATTTTAAATAAAAGTAAACTACAGACAACGAGGACTGACAGTATATACGACACGCGACTAATTTAATATAAATATCGATACTTACTTCAAATTAGAGACAAAAAAGCATATTCTTATGTCTTTGACGTAATAGACAACGGTGCAACGGTGTTGCCAGATTGTGTGGATTTTCCTTAGATCTAGAGAATTCTCAGTATATCGTGCACGATCGCATCTGACGATTCCGTAACGGTATGTTGCCTTATTTTAATGTTGTTGCTTGTTTCCACACCACCCATGAGGAGATGTGATGATATCGGCGCATTTTTTAAAGTGGTCACCCCATTTTTATGCGGTTTTAAGTTCACTGTCAGTCATCAGAAGTCCAATTGATCCCAAGAACATTATCAGATGGAATCCTCCCAACTTTACGATGACATGCGATAATATTCAAATTATCAGATGGAACCCCCCCAATCCAAAGATGACATTCGATAATAAATATTCCATGTTCACCGTTGTTTTGTAGTATAATATAATATTTTACTTTCACATACAAAGGTTGGTCAAAAGTCACGATGCACGTAGATTGTCCATTTTTTTTTGCTTTCCTCTGCTGTATAGGTTAGTACAGTAATTAACTGGGTTAGAGGATTATTAACAAAAGGTAGTGCGAGAACCCTTAACTTCATATATGGAAGAGTCGAAGTAATTTCTCTCACGAATCCTTGCCAGGCGGGAAAAATGGGATGATGGAAAAAAATTCCCAACAAAAATCCAAGCTATATCATGATTTGTCAAATATTCAGCTTCTCATATATTTCGTAAAGGTTCTTTTGCAAGGCTGTCTTCACTTTGTTTCTCAAAGGACTGTCCGGAAACCACCGAAAATAATTAAACTAGCAAAATAACCTTTTTTTGTAGAAAATTTTAGTAATAATATTTTTTCTGGTAACGATACATTTTTTGTGAGAACAAATTTTTCTGAAGAAAACGTCATAAAACCATCGCATTGCATGTTAGGAGACACCCTCCTTCGAACATAAAAAAGATATAGGAATAATGTCCTATTCAAATGTATGTCAATGCTTGGTCTAAGCATCGAGAAAAGGATATTAGCGTGGAAAAACCTCGAAACGGCTTTTTGTAAGTCTCGCACTTTTTCGCCATTATTATCAAGGAATATTAAACCACTAAAAAACTAAATTCGAATCCTTCTCACAAATAACTACAGTTTGACGCCACACAAATATAATGACAGAGCTACATCAAAACATACGCAACGTTGCCAGGTCTCAAATTATATACAAGTAAAAAAAACTATTTGGAACAGGCAATAAAAACAAGAATTAATCTCACTTTTCCATTTGAGATTTAACACAAATTAATATCAGTGTCTGTTATTAAACATAAGAGTCGAATGACCTATGCGGATAGCATAAAACAACTTTATTTCTTAGAGTAAATCTGTGTATTATGTACTTTGTAAAAATTTTTTAAACTGACAACATGACACAAGGTTAAATTGACTAACCAATAATATTGAAGGTACGCTATCACATGATGTAAATAAATATTTCACTAGACGATTGTGCCTGTAAATTTTGAACATTACTTGTCTATTCTAATGGTAGAAGGATGGCTCCTATAGTCATGAAGCAGCCACTTCCAGATCAAACCAGTCGGTCATATATATATATATATATATATATATATATATATATATATATATATATATATATATATATATATATATATATATATATATATATACATACTCCTATATATTTATAATTCAATTTCGGTTGCCCAATGAAACTGTATTTGTTTTATAATTGGAAGGGTACCTAATCAAGGTATTTTAGGACGCCTTGTCAGTTCGTCCAATAAAACCTGAAATTTCATTAAAGTTGGAAGGATCGCATGACTTCCAATCTGAATATAATGAATCATTTACTAAACATCCCATGGAAAGTTCTGATGAATTAGACATAATGGATAATGAAATTTCAATAAGGTAAGGGTTTTCACTGATTTTTTTGATGTCTATTGGTGTGCTTTGAATTTCACTAAAGTATATTTTAAATTATATCAGTGAATTTGAAAATATGGAAAGTAGGTACAAAAATTAACTGAAATTTTGGTACTTTAAACAAAACGCTAAAAATTAAAACAAATCACAAGCAAGATATTACTTACACGTAAATTACCTTGCGTGTAAAAAATCACTTCATCAGAAGAGAATAAATTATGTGTTATTTGCTTACTGAAGTATATACGGCTATTTATAATATGAAATTATATTTATTATTGTTAAAATACCTAAATTACCTACTAATTGATTATCTTGTCACCATTTGTACACGCTGAAGCTTTACCGCACAGCAAAATGCTTACTTGTTTATATATATATATATACATTTTATTAAAAATCGACCTCCCCGCAATTTTGTTTTTTGTAAATGCAAATTATGATGTGTCAATATACGTTTGAAAGTTGCGCTACTGACGCACTGGAGCTTCGTGACATATAAGAGGTCAAAGGTCGCGGAGTTTGTTATCTCGCTTCCTATAAAAGTTGAGGATCTCAATTTCAATGGTGATCTCAAAGACCTAAAAAAAATATTTGACGTAAATACGCCTAACCGTTCTCGAGATATGAAGCTGAAGGTGTGAAAATGCAAAAATAGTAGCCAAATTCGGGTATGCAACGTGTATCGCCGCATGTTTCTCTCTTCCTACTGCTCAAATGGCACTGACACCTATATAATTATATTTTTATAAATAAACGTACATTCTAAAAAGCCCAGTTTGGTTTTCGTGCACCTACCTATTCTCGAGATATGAGACACGAAAGATATCGGAATAACTTACATTTAATATATCGGCAATTTTTCTTGTACCTCGTTTCAAGAAATTCTTCTATTAAATTAAGTCTCCTTAGCTGTACGGTTCTTACTTCTCGAGCACGTCCGTAATCGACAGTTCTTCTAAAACCTCTTTTTCTCGTAAATATTGATGAGAGGTAATATTCGTTCTTGATATAACTGAGCGTAAGCCGTTCAGCTTTTAATGCATTTCCATCAACACGACTATATAGAAAATGCATAGGTATCTGCCATTTCGGCATTTGTATAGTTTCCCATTTTAACAAGCTGTACTTATTTATTTTAACTGTAAAATTGCGTTAATTAGCAAAATTATACTTAACTGTCATAAGCTCCCCCCCTTAAATACTTGTTATATTTTAATTTAATTATTTATTTTTAAAGTGAATGTAATAACTAAATATTGTGTGAATATTTTAAGCGTCTACCTGTTGCCATTATCAATATCGAGCAAGAATCACCCCCTTAAATATTTATTTTATTCTGTTTTTAGTATTTGTTGTTATAGCGGCAACAGAAATACATTATCTGTGAAAATTTCAACTGTCTAACTATCGCGGTTCAAGGGATACAGCCTGGACGGACAGCAGAGTCTTAGTAATAGGGTCCCTTAGGGTCTATAGGGGTTTTACCCTTTGGGTACGGAACCCTAAAAACAGAATAAAATAAATACTTAAGGGGACGCTCATACAATAAATGGACATGGACCTGAATCTGTATGCTAATAAATGCCGGAGGCGCCGGTCGGACGAGATTCTACCATTAATATAAAATTAATATTTAAGAGGGGCTCTCATGCAGCAAACATGATGTTTTTGGCGTTTTTATAGATAATGGTACGAAACCCTTCGTGCGCGAGTCCGATTCGCACTTGGCCGTTTTTTTGTGTAAGACATAGAGAGCGAGATAATAGCGTTCAAACAGATGTAGTATTTTTTTGACCATAACTGGATGATGCTAATTCTGAAGGAACAAAGAGCCACATAGACAATTTGCGAAATCAGCGGTAATGTAAAATACCACGTTTTTTAAAATTATTATATTTTAAGTAGGTTTTTGAGAAGTAATGTTGTCAGTTTGAAAGCAACTGATACTATATAGTGGATATTGTTTTTCCAAATCTCATAACATCGTTTTGTCAGTTTTGTGGCACCACTCGTCACATTCTTTCTCAATAATATTGAGGAATGACATTTTATTACATAAAAAAGATCCATATTACATGGTTTTTTTTTGAAAAAAAGGGATGTAATAGAATATGTTGTTCTAATGGAAGAGCTAATTTTTATCTTTATTCTTAATTATAAAATAAAGCACTCATTTAGAGAGAACAATATCATAAACCATAGACTGCGTCTTCAATATCAAAATCTGGACTGGGCCCAACCTTCAATATCGTCCTCGAAGTTCTCGATATATTTGATGGTGTAAAAGTCAATATCTTCTTAAGGAATAAACTATAGTAAAGTGTTGGTGTCATCCCATTTTTTCTTTGAGATAGCTTTTCCTTCAGGGTAGAGCACTTTTAATTTTTGTGAATCACTAGAAATTTGTTTACCTCGTGTTGATTTCGAGATGTGTTCTTTAAAACGACTTTCTTCAGGCGAATGTGACTCACAAAAATATTGAATTCGGTTTTGCTCTCTCAAGTTTTATTATTTTAGTTTTCAGTAATTATAAAATCTTATAGGTATATTTTTACCTGTAACAGTGGCATTGCAAATCTGCGGTTGTTGCTCAGGTCCACATGGTTCCTTATAATAGCAGAATAAACACTAAATAAATAGTTCTTACACACTTAAAATAGCATCCAAACGGACCCCCCCCCTCTTACATATCCCTTGGTTCATAATTAGCTTTATAATAAATGGTTGCTTCCTTTTAGATTTTATATATTTCAATAATAATTGGATACCTACACCATGTCATGTATTATTATGTATTAAATTAGTTCTTTGGCCCATCTTTAATTCGATTCAAAACACACAAAAAACACGCAAACTGACACTCACTATTATCACAATGACTGTCCTGAAATATACAAGGTAACAAAAATGCCATTCATCATTTTCTATAAACATTATTGTGTTGGATCTTTTTCTATAGCAGGAAACTGTTTTTTCGCTCGAGGTCGTTTGCCTCCTTAGTCAATAGATGTCGCTAGAATCCCGCTTGGTACTTTTTGCACACAATAAAAAAATGCTAAGTTGTCGTTTGGAACCCTTATTCCAATTTTGCGTTTTGGCGTTTGGTTCCTTTTCGATTATCATCAACCAACTAATCTTTCGTGTCTCATATCTCGAGAACAGGTAGGTGTACGAAAACCAAGCTAAGTTTTTTATAAATCGGGTTTATTTATAAAAACATAATTATATAGGTGTCATTGCTGTTTGAGCAGTAGGAAGAGAGAAAATTGCGGTGATACACGTTGCATACCAAAATTTTGCTATTTTTGCATTTTTACACATTCAGCTTCATATCTCGAGAATGGTTTGGCGTATTTACGTCAAATATTTTTTTAGGTATTAAAAATTGAGATCTTAATCTTTTGTAATGGGTGTTTTTCACGTTGGAACGATAGGAAGCGAGTTATCAAAATCCGCGAACATTCACCTCTTATATGTCACGAAGCTCTAGTGCGTCGGTGGCGCAACTTTCTGGCGTATATCGATACATCATAATAAAAAGTTTAATAAAAACAAATTGTGGAGAGGTCAATTTTTGGAAGACGATTACATTGTCCTGGATTACTGCGCATGAGAAACAATTTATCTTATCTTTATTTTGGTGAACGCATACTAGGAATCGGATGCAACACCACCACTGCTCAAGAATTGCCGATAATTTTCATGAAAGCCCTTAAATTTATAATTGCACGATTTCAAGGTACGAGTGGAATTTATTATAAGGATATTATAGGTTATTTCTATAGGTAGCCATAAAGAAATTGTCATGAGTGAAAACATCTTGCAATTTGATGCACTTATTCCTGTAATTAAATAGTAATTTTTGTTACAAGAAACTAAAATAAGATTTTTAATTCTAATGGCAAAACTAAACTTTCAAAAAACATTTTAATTGAAAACGATAGCAAATCTTGACAACATGCAATGACAGTGACACTGTATCGAGGATCGTGTATTCGATTCCGGCCCAGACCAACATTTTTAATCTGTATAATAAACTTACTCACGTGATACTCACTGATTTTTGCAATTTAACACATAGAAGTAATTGTCATGAAATATCCGATAAAAATAAGTCGTAGCTATTGTTGTTAATTGAATGATTTCGTCGAGGATTTTTACGTATAGGTACATTGTCAAAATGATGACATAACTAACCGTTATATGACGTTTGGGAATACAATGTTTTTAGCAGTACCAAATAAAAATGACTTCCGATAATTTGGAAATATACAAATGTGGGTTTATTAGGTAAACTGTTATGTATATGAAAATAATGTTATGAATAAGAAATATTCCCTATGAAATTTGGGTCCGCACATATTCTGCCCCTAGCAGTCGGCGTCTCTATATTGATACCAGTATTAGAAAGTAATTAATAAGCGAGGAAGAGCTATGCGATTCACTGGTTTAATGTAGAGATAACGTTGCGGGTTATTAATGAAATAATGCTTTACCACACCTTGAATAATAGGAGATAAGAAGTACAGTAAGGAAACATTAAGCTTACGGAAACTAATCATCTTAAAATTCCTATCTAATGTACTTTATCGATTGGCAATAAATCCAAATATGCTAAGGAGATATTTGTGTTCATAAGCTAAATGCATATTCAGAAGCAGTTCGACTTCCATTCCATGCAGTCACGAAATCTCCGTTTGTTTTCGGTATGCCTATGAAATGTGTGTGTATAAATATTTAGTGTTTATTAATGATTTGTGTGCATTACGTTTTTAAATTTATCGCCCAAAGAGTGTGCTGAAATGTTTTTCCAATTTAATTACGAATAGTCAACTTTTTGACATTATTTATTTTAACTGTAGAATGCTATAATGCCGTTCTTTTTATAACCTTCCGGTTGTAATATATTTCAGAAAACGTCAATTGATAGATATTCAGATTAGTTTATTTAATTACAGAAATACTCAATTGAAGTTAAGGTTAACAATCATATTTTCATTTCTCACATTATCATTTGTAATTCAGGTGAGTAACTTTGATTTCATGAAGCATCTCATTTGTAGTTCGGATTAGTGAAATCTATTTCAGAAAGCGTTACCTGTAATTCAGAAAGTGTCATTTAGGCTATTGAGTATGTCATATAGAAAGGAACTAAGAACACGTTCACGGGTTTTCATTGCAGGAATCGGTCAATGGGTCAAAAACCGCTATTAAATTAGAAGGTGCAAATTAGAGATGAGGGGAGAAAATGTAACTTTTTCAATACATCTCGCAAACGAGGCAAAATTTCGTTATACTTTTTGTGAAACTTTCTGGAGTTGGAATTGAATTTATCATCGAAATGTTTTGTTTAAAAATTTTTAAAAACATTCTGTTACGACGAAATGTTGAAACAAAATGAAAAAAAAATTTTGTGCAAAATTTTGCTTTTTTGTCTATAACTATTTTTAGGTCAGAGATAGGTATAGGTATTGATCATAGGAAAAAATAGACTAAATTTCTTTTAAAATGCTGGGTCGAAAAATTTTATGGGTTAAAAATTGACCGAAATATGGCCACTCGAACATAGCTTATTTTTTCGATTTTTTTACCTCTTATACATATATTGTTTTCTTTCTCATCATTTTATTGAAAAAAATATTATTTTACTGAATAAAAACATTCTAAACTATTCAATAAAACTATTCAAACAAATTAATGTATGTTCAATAACATTTTCAAATTCTATATCGATATCATCATCTATATCTTCGATAAAATCGTCTTCTGCAATATCGGCTACTTGCACCTTATCACAATTGATCCCCATACATTCTTTGCATAATATCGAACAAGTAATTTGCAATTTTCTGCATCCACATTTTCCATGGCAACTTGTAGCGCAACCACAAGCCACTTTTTAGGAAAACTTTAGATGTGCTGTTGTGCGAATCGCAACTAATCAATAGTTAGAATTTTTCCAACCCCAGTTCAGAGGGTTTAAGTGATTTCCTTGCCACAGCTGGATTTGGAAATAAGTTCTTAAGCCATGCTGTTTGATGGCATCACGTGCTGGTGGTAATTGCGCCAGACAAAATTTTGCACTTTTTGGTATTTTGTAAAAAATATGGAAGCGACGGTTGCTTAGGGTCATGTTTAACTTTACCCCATACAAAGAAGCTGCAATATATTCTGATGCAGAACTTATTTCTTTTTCAGCTGCATTGTTACGTAAAAACGTGTCCATATGTATTTGTAAATGTATGGAATTTTTATTTATAGGAAAAGAAAAGCTCCGAAAATGTTCGAGAGATATTTCGGCAAAAATTTTAAAAAAGATTTCGACCCAGCATTTTAAAGGATATTTTGTCTACGTTTTTTTCTATGCAGTAATGCCTATATCTATATCTGACCTAAAAAAGTTATAGACAAAAGAGCAAAATTTTACAAAAAAATCGAAATTTTGGCCTTTTTTTTCATTCTGTTTCAACATTTTCGTCAAAAGAAAATTCACTAATACCTTTTTCTCGTTTGAAGTGTTTGAGTTTTTTGTGGGTAGCGTTAAGTAGGTATAGAGACTGTGAGACCTGGGACAATTCCCAGGGGGTCTTAAGGTAAGACCCATTTACCTAATATGGTCTGGGAAAAATCATCTCTACCATTATTATTGTTCTATACTGCAATAATACCTAAGTACAGACCTGTAACAATCTGTAACATAAAATCTACACACTTGTGAAAAGCTGTAACACGAAATCTACAGCTCTATGAAAAGCTGTAATACAAATCCACAGCTCTGTGAAACGCTGTAACACAAAAAAAAATCTGATTTCGTTTATGAAACCGCTCTTGGAATAGCAGCGCCCAGTCTAAATAATTATTTGCAGAAAATTGTGGTCACCGAACATTATCTAAGTTTAATTGTATAAAATATTGTATGCAATACTTTGCAAAACTGGTTGCATTTTTGCACACATTATGTTGGACTACTTCCAATCGCTCGTATTCAAATCTTACATCTACTAATCTAGTATTACATAGGAAAATATTTCACATTTGTCTTACCTAGCACATTTTCTACTCCTCTTTGTATGTATCTTAACAAATCATTTCTAATTCGTACTATGAACTGCACAATTTATATATTATTTTTATTGTTAGTTGATGTTACTGCTGTATTATAGCTTCTATATCTCCCAATTAATCAAAATCCTAATAATATTTGTGCAATTTCAGCCAATTGCCAATAGCTGAGACTACCTCTAACATAAGAAGTAATATAATACGGCCTCCCTTGTTAAAGAGGCATACAAATTTAAAAATAGAAGGAGAATATCTCCACGTTACCGAGCATGCCGAAAAGTTCATCGAATACTTGCTAGCGAAGAGGGCAGAATTATTAAGAACTTCAACGACTTTAAAACTAGAAGGAGATATGGACTCAAAGACTGAAACTAGGGATAAATTTATTAGGTATGAAAAACTCGACCGGGCTCCTCTATGTAGAAAGTTTACTAACCTACACCTAGAGGGAGATCACGAAACTGTAACTGAAAATCAAGAAAAGTATTTGCCATATGTGGTATCGAGACGTCCCCCTTTAAGGAAAAGGTCTACGAATCTCCAGTTAGAAGGAGACCTAAATTTGGTTCCGGAGTACCGAAGGCAATATATCGACCATAAGAGTTTGGAGAGGCCAAAACCAACTCTGCCTGCCCATAATTTAAAATCCGACGGATGCTTTGAGAGCACTTCCGACGAAATAAAACTATTTGATAGAAAAATGCATCCACTCATTCCATTTTTAAGAGATTCCGATAGAAGGCATGATGATGGTAATGATCATCGTAAAACCTCCAACAGAGCGCGGGCCGGTAGCAGACGGCAGTCACACCTTGCGGACTCAAGCAAATCGCATACCGATTTCAATTACATGAGACGAGGAAATATTTCTCTGGAAGGGAGTCTTGACATGAACCCCGAATACAAGAAATCTTACGTTGATTTTTATAAGCAAGGGCGGATTTCCCCTAATGTTAGAAACAAACGACAGTCAGAATTGAATTATATGAAAGGAGATAATAAAATGGAAACCAATCCCGAATATAGCAGCTCGTATGTTGACTTTCCACGACAAAGGCCGTATTTAAGAAAACCAGAAGGCCATCTTTACAGCGAGGGGGAGGTAAGTGCAAAACTTTATTAAGTAAGTGCAATGCTTTATGTGTAATTTCTCAGGTGTCTCATGTAACTGAAAGTGACAAATATTTGCCCCACACGCACATCGAGAGGACCGAAACCTGCAAACGGGAACCGGAACTGAAATTGGAGGGCCGCTTTGAATGTCAGCCTGAATACAGGAAAGCATATATCGACTATTTAATTAGAGAAAAGAATACGCCTGCTACTCAGAGAAGAGCCTTTGATATGATTTCTGGCGATAACGACTCTAACGTGAATACTAAAGATAATACAAGGTAATATGTTTAGAGTATATTTAGCGTTTTCGAAACTGACTACAACCCATCTACTTTCATGATCCATTTGCGGCATTGAAAGAGAAGTCCTAAAGTTTCACTGCATTTTTTCACAGTTCCTACAATATTTTCGTCCCTGTTCGCCATATTTAAGCTACTTGAAGTGGAAGGTCTTCTGGAAGTGGTGTCTTCATGACATATTTCCCTCAATATGTTTTCCGCAACACGGATTAAAATCTGTGTTTGCACATTTTTCAATGTACCCTTCTGCAATGTTGCAACGCACACGTGCTGCGCACCACCACGCCTTTAAATACCTTGTATATAAGCTCCTCAACTAGCATATAAAGAAGCGGAACTGCGTGGGAAATAGTTACCTATCCAGTTCAAAAACCTGTCTACCAAAGCAATTTTTTTACTTTGGATTTTAATTGGGACTGAGAATTTTGTGGATACATACTGGTTTTACTTTGGTGTTTGGTTTTAGTAAGTCAAAGACATATAAATTCTAACAATTCGTAGATGATTTATATTGTCAGGATTACCTAGGACTATTATAAATGAGCGGTTATTTTTGGTTTTGGTATCCCTAATCTCATCAAAGTTTTGATATCTCTATATCTTGATTACTTTAGAAGAAGACTATATGCGTTTAACTTTTTCTGATATAGCTGAACTAAAAATCTTGGTCAAGTACGTGATTTTTGGCGAAGAATCCAATCATAATATTTTTTGTTTTTTGTTCTTTTTTTCGTCTCGCATCCCTACTTATGACGTTTATTAATTTTTAGTGATACTTCCTCGATTGCCACCAAAGATAGGGGACTTCCTACAGGGAGGCGTGGTGTAAACTCCAAATCGACGTCGAACATTCCAACTATCGTCAAAGAATCAGCTACAGCTTCATACGCATCCAGTGTCCCCTCCTCGCCAAGGTTAGGCCCAAGAGCGCCTGCTTCTAGTAAACTGTCACAAATAGAGGCAACAGCTTTTGGGCCAAAGTGCTCACATCCTAGAAGTCGCAAAACACTGACACCATCACCCAGTCCGAAGCCAAGCAGAAATATCAATGCAAAATTGAGTAGAAGTTCTTCTCCGAACTTAGCACAAAGCTATGCTGATATGCCCGAAGAAAAAGGAAACTTGTGGAAATCTTCTGCTGCAAAGAAGTTATCAGCATCGGAACCCGCTAAATGGATTGATTCTATGGAGTCGGATACTGCTTTTCTTATCTTGAAGGAGAAAAGGCCCAGTAACAGGGTAGCTACGGATAGTTTATACAAGGAGCAAAAATGGATGCCTTCCTGGAATTATGGAGATCAGTAAGAAACGTCTTTGGTTTATGTAATATATTTGCAGCCATTTATCCATTTAACATTAAAATATAGGCCGGGTTAATGGGATGATGGTCTTAATCTTTACATATTCTTGAACTCTTTTTATGTGAAGGTTATGAGGTCAGGAATTACATGAGTGGATATTACCGGGGCGCGTTGGTTATGGTCTGGAGTCCCATAGTTGAACTTCATGGCGTCATATGAGATTCAGGATGAGTAAGAATTTTTAGTTATCTAAAGACTATTATGGACAATGAATTAGAAGAACTTGCAAAACGCGGTCGTTTAATTTTTTGGTTGTCGAAAATGTTTACACTCTTCTTGATATCATTATTATTTAAAAAAATATTTAAATATATTGTTTCTCGTTGAATTTTCCTTTTAATAGCACGTTTTTAACAAGCAGTCGCCATCCAAGGTTGCAAAAATTACGCATGTTTCATCCTATATCTATTGGATGTTTCCCTCTTCCTTAGAAATGACCGTGATGCAATGCTCGAAAACTTTGTGACTTGTAGCAAAATTTTGACTGGACGTTTTTTCACTTTTCACAAATGAGGCCTTCTGCAAGTTGCCAGTAAATCTTTTGTTTTTAATTTGCGAGTATCTAGCTTATAGAGAAATATCTTGACATATCAATTTCATATAAAATTTATGTGGTCGATATATTCTAAAAACTGTATATTTTCTTCTGTATTTTGGCTGGTATCTGATATGTTCATATCTTGAACGTGTCATGATTTCGCAAAACCGCCTCATTATTTTCCTGCAATGCCGTTGCAACATATTTGCAACTTCTACAGAAAAGCGATGCAGTTTAAACATAAAACATCGGTTTCGGAACGCTCACCAGCTTGTCACCGTACCCTTAATGAAAATTATTGAACTCGGTAGGTAATAACAGTATCTTACAGGATGCCAATTTTCAAAATTTTTCATAACAAATTAATAAAAAATTTAACGTAAAACCCATAGCTAAGGGCCTTTAATTTTGAGTGTTTAGTGTATGGAACCAATATAAGCCAAGAAACGAGATATTCATCTTTTTAATGCGTTGCAGCCATCTAATTAACTTAAAGCTTAAGCTATACATTGAATTTTTTTCATAGCGAATGGAGTAATTTTTCGTGAAGAAATTGTTGTGTAATATAGGGCTTAAGCATGGGGACTCACGGTCGTTCAGCTGCCTCAGTCAGCCGATAATGCTGCTTATTTTACGCTAAAACAAGCGTAACATGAAATACGCAGTTTACGCTTATTTTCCGTGTTTTTTCGACAGATAACGTTGTTCTGTTGAATACATGATGTCACCCGGTTGTAAATGAATACACAAATGTTTACAATTTACTATTATTTATTTATTTAAAAGATACATTGAAAATAATTTTAATGTATAAACCGTGTAAAAACATGGTGTCGTAAGATTACAAAAAAATATAGTAGCTTGGTTTTTATGTTGATTTTTCTTCTTCTCATATTTTCTCTAAATTACAAACATTTGTGTGCAAACAAGTACTATTGTCGCCTAAATAATGCTTGCTGAGCGATTTCTTATAAGTGTTTTCTTGTTAATTTTTATTTTTTTGTGCGTCGACGATTAAATCAGTGTATTATTCAAAAGGCATTATATAATTTCTTACTTGCACGAATGAACTCTTTAAACTTACCCGTGATGTAAGTATATAGCAGAGAACATTTTAGGTAAACTTTATTAATTTTTGATAACCTGATCACTGATCAAAATATAATCGGTATTTTGACTTATTTTTATATTTATTTCCTCTGATTTCTTGGTAATATAAGCTCACATCCTTCTATGTATTTCCTACATAATTACGTAAATCTTTTACAAGATGACGTAAATTAAACAAATGGCTGTAACACTTATTACACAATCACTACAAAATGTACTATGTATTAGGACAACCTAATAAACTGATTTTCCAGCGACTCCATTTGTATAGATTAGTTAAAATATTAAATTCCCCAAAAACCCTTTTTGGTTGACTAACTGAAAATATCACGAATCTCGTAGTATGAGAGTTACTGAGTAATATTAATGCTGTAGTTACTAGTTGAAACATGTAATACTTGTACACCTTGTAATGCAATACACGCTCAGGTTATAACAATAATAGTGCCATAAGCTAGAGGATATGTGACTGTAAGTGATAATTTATTGTAGATACCCTTATATATGTCCTTAAATTTAAGATTTTGTATATTTTGTTGGCTATTTAATAAACGTATATTCCATTAATTGGGGGATTTATTATATTTCTAATTGTTATTCTATTTTAATGAGTTTGGATTTGAATTTATCTTAAGATGAAGGCTTTTGTATTGCCTTTAAGATGATTTGAAATTGTTTATTTACAATATTTATTAAAATTGAATTAAAATAATCTTATATTTACGATGCGAAATTCTTAATAAATACGCTAAATCAGCTTGAGATAACTAACGCTAATATATAAATAGATATTCTACAGTCGCATATATCGTATGCTAAAACAACGTTCAAGAAACTTCATATAGTTGTATATATATACATAAGTAGGTACACTTATGTAACGAAGCACTTATTCAAGTTTTCAAATCACCGCGCTGTGACGCTGTCATCTTCGATGGAAAATATGTTTGTATTCCTACGTACGGTGCTGCAATGTGGCTCACTGATGTACTGTGTATCACGGATCACAATATTATTATAAGTGAGAGTAAATATTATTATTAAACACTGGAAATCGAAGAAATAATTATTAGTCTCCTTGGCTGGATTTACATCATAATAATAATATTAAAATCAGGTAAACTAAAGATATATTAAATTTCATTGAGTCGATCTCTACAACTCCTTGTTCCTACCAATTTCTGGTGGTGTTAAGAATGCCATAAAAATAATACAATATGTACAAATAAAATATTAACATATATATTTAAAATGCTTTATTAGAGAAATTACGATACAGTTCATTAATAAGATGTGTATGGTTTTACAGAATATGTGTCATATACTGCCACCCATTTTTTATAGGAAAATTCTCTGGGATTTTGTTTTATTTCCAAATTTTCATCGATATCTATGTAACCAAAATTATCTGGACTTACTTTCGGAACGATAACATTCTGGAGTAAATCAGATGCAGTAGGTGTGGGATTTCTAAAAGCGAAAATAAATATATAAAATAGTAAATACAAAAAATAAATTTATGACAAAAAAGTTATTATTTAATTAATATATAAAAGGTGTGATAATGCTCGTGATTATATTATCTCATTACAAGAGAGTTTTCATATTTTTTTATTTTATGTGAAGCAGCTTCACAAGTACACGCTACCACCATTAATATTGTGATTTGACAATAGTAGGTATAGTAATGGGTACTTACAAATATTTGGCAAAGTTTGTAAATAATGCAACGTAACGATCTAAAGTTAGTACATCTGATGCTGGGTACGTATTCAAGTCTTTTCCACTAGACCAAAGATATTTGGTGTCCTCCGCATGGGCTACTCTGCCGATACCTGAAATTTTAATGACGTGAATATATTTACTATCTCATTAGAATATACATGTACACTTACCATCCATTGATACATCATTGCCTCCTAATAGACCATGATAAGAAAACTGGTAAAAATAGACGTCAGCATATTTTGAATGCAGCTCAGCATATTTTATAATAGCTCTTACATAACTGTTGTCACTAAAATACTAAGTAAAAATATAATCAATAATGTGTAACATTATACATATTTTTTAAATAATATCATGTCTCCTGTAATCAAAATTCAATCAATAAAATATAGGAATTGTAATCATTTACTATTAAAACATTGAACCACTGGTAAAGTGAAAACCTAACCTAACATTATAACAAACATCTACACTGATAATCAATTGAAGTGAATTTGCATGAACTTCCAACTCATATATTTTGTGATGCAAGAATCGCAGAGCCATAAATATTTTTATGTATTTGGATATACGCCTCAAGAACATGTGACATGCATATTTGGCTTTTCCTTGCTTAATGTATGCGCGAGATAACTAAATCCCCCTAGCGGCCATTTATGTTACCCATCAGACATTAGAAATGCCTGATGGTAGTAGCATCCTACAAAGCGGGCACCTAAATCGGCGGGCTGTAGTCTCTCTAACTCCTTATTTTTATGGCTGTATGGTTCTTGCATCAAAAGAATTGGAAGTTGTCGCAAGTTTTTCTAGGATCACCAATTCGTCATCAATGTACTTCAATCAAGAAAACCTCAATCTTAAAGGTATTAAGGTTTATATCATAACCATATCGTATGAAAAACAAAAGGAATCTATACCAAATTGTCGATGTCAACAGAGATAATTGCAAACCTAGACCTAAACCAAGAATATTAAAAAAATATTGAACCAACAAAACCTACCTGTATCGCAGCAGCTAAATTGTCCTGTAATAATCCATCTGTATATATTTTACGTATTTCCTCACCTGCCAGAGTGCGTGTGGCTTTATCTTCAATATTCATATCTGCATCGGCTAATAGCTCTATATGTCTTTCGTATTGACCTACAGTCGTTTTAAATCCATCCAAGTCTGTGAAAATAAATGTATTCATATTTATTTAATGAAAGTGTAAGTCATACCAGCGGCCTTTGCTATTTGCTCTTCAGAGTTAATTCCTATAAAGAGCGGAACGTTATTAATTCTTCCGTTATCAACTGCCTCATACATGGACTCTGTAATAAAAGCTCCTTCGTGCTCAACTTCGACAACAGGTGAGTATGACTGAAAACAGAACAATCATGAATTGTAAAATGAATTAGCGATAATTTTTCATGTTTATTTATTCCTTTAATTTACACAGAATAATACCAACTATTTCAATTTACATAAATAGTTCTACTTACTTTGTATTTATCAGCTGTATTGTCAATTGCTGAAGCATCTACACTTAATAGAAGATCTAAAAGCTCTTGAGTTGTTCTACTAGAGTCAAAACTGGCATCTATTTCAGCTGCGACACCATAAGCTGTAGCTACTGCATCTCTTTGGTTTGCCCATGAGCATAGAGCTGATCCACTTTCACCAATGGCTGCTCTGAATAACCCTAAAATTAATGTTGCTTATTAGTACTTGTTGTGATAGCTAATCCAGGTAAAACCATTTTATTTTACTCGCTCTTCTATCAAATAACGGTTTCAATGCTATAATCAAATGAAACTAATTTATTTTCTATTTGATGTTTATCACCATTTTTGTTTATATTATTTGATTTATATTTTTTTACAATATATTTTCAGATGTTTCATATTGCATCACTGCCAAAAGTTGCTACAAACAAAGTACTGATGAATTTTCATAATTGTTCATAATACTGTCATTTATTTTACATATTTATGCCAAAGCAACTCAAAATCTTAATCTCGGGGTATTTGGGGAAGCAGATTAATAATTTTTCGTGAACTTGAATGTTCAAGATGGCGGCTCTAAGTTGGCGGATTTTTTGTCTGTTGTGGTCTGACTCGACCCAAAATCGTTGTTTTGGGAATTTTGGCGTAGATCACGAATCGTAGCACGGTCGCAGTAGCATCTTATCTTCAGCGTTCAGTGTCAACATCTTCAGTGATATCGTCTAAAATATTATGAGTGTCCTGATGTGAACACCGAGAGAGTGCAGCAGCACGTAGATAATACATAATATGAAATTAGTCCACATAGGTAAGTCATAATAGGTACTTGAATTAATTTCTCGATGGTAATCTCCATATTATCTTTTTACATACCATTTGTAGTATATTGCTCTGATCATATTATAATTATATATTTAAGAAGTATGTAATTTGGAGAACGATTATAATCTGATCTAATAATATATATCATTGTTTACTGTAAAATGCTATTTTTACCCGCTCAGATAATTCGGTACCTTTACAGAATTTGTTGACACATCTATGACGTTTATATTTCGCCGTCAGTAAGTTATTATTTGCTAAGTCTTACTGCTTAGTGCTGAATCCTAATAGTGTATTAAGTATTAAGAACGGTAAGGGTAATTTACCATATTATTATTATTTTTTTAACGTCGTCCGTTTTTTGGTCAGGCCTCCTCAAGCTTCGACGTCATTAAGAAGCCACGCCTATAGTGTTAAACAGTGACCACTCTTCCGGGCCATGAAGTAAGCGGTCATTGGGACCTGTCCTCGTGTGCTCTGAGCAGACGGAGTGATCTGAGGATCACTCTGCATGCTGCCCGCTAAATGTTCTTCTGCTTGTAGACAAGCCAGAACTATCTTGAACTCCGAAAGCAGTGTGGCTCTAGCACCACCGAGAACACCATTATCAAAATCACAAGCTTAACAGAATTACCTGGATGAAGCCTGCGGAGTTTGAAGAGAGGATCTCGATATGTAGTCCGTTTTTCCTCCTCTCATAAGACGATGTTCGTCTCTGCCGGAGCCGAAAACGAACATCGTTTCAGTTTGATGGTCGATGAGTACTATGCGAGGCTTATGGGCGCGTATTTGCCTGACGGTGGGGAATGAGTAGTTGCAATAGATGCGGCACCGCTCATTCTCCACAAGGATTTTAACATCCCTGGAGCGAGTGCCGAATATGCTATGAATGTGGTGATATGAATATGCCGATGGATATACGCCGGTCTCTGGCGCCCTTCGCCGGCAGCCGATGTACATCGTCATTTATATTTACCTGCAGATCCAGGACTAAGCAATTGATAAGTCACTGAAGCAGATCCGGCGCTCTGACCCATAATGGTAACTTTCTCGGGATCGCCTCCAAAAAGATGTATGTTGCTTTGGACCCATTTCAAAGCGAATTGTTGATCTTTTAACCCCATGTTACCAGGTATGACGGTATCTCCCGTTGATAAAAATCCTGCATAAATAGAGATATTGTAATCAGTTTTAAATTAGAAACATTAACAGCATTCTTTCATTATGTTACTACAATATATGCTGCATTAATTATAAAATCTTTTTAGCATATGATCATGGCTCATGACACTTAGAAATACTGAAGACGTGATGCTTGCATTCTTCATTAAAATTTCATTTTTGGCTTGTCAATCCAACTTACCGAAAGGCCCACCTCGGTAGTTCGATGTAACGACAACTACGTCTTGTTCTAAGATATACTGTGGTGCATAATACCCAAAGCTCGCATAACCATGGATAAAGGCGCCTCCATAGAAGTTAAACATGACAGGTAAGCTAGCATCTGTGTTAGGTGCCTAAAAATGTCAACAGTTTAAGAAAAAATACATAAGGTAAAGTGGGGCAAGTGGAGTTCCAGAGCAAGAGTAGTAATAGATATCTATTATTTAATAAAATTCTATTACCAAGTGGCGCTATCTATGGTTAAAAGCGGTCTGTTCGCAAACCGTCATCTAATATTTCAATCTTTCTGAAATTAATACTACACGGTTCATAGTGTATCATGCCTATGCATCGTGATGAAACGCGCATACTTAAAGACGTTTGTGCAAAAACGTCATATGCGTCATATGTGCAAGGTCGACGAATTTTGGTTCAGCAGCCTGACATACCGTTCTCTGTGTGCCGTGACTCAGAATAAGAACCCAAATAATACGTAACAGGTTTTACGAACGTCAGCTCCATGCAAAAAGTTAACCATGCAAAAAGCTTCATGCAAACAGCTAAGGTACACCTGAGCATCGCAGAGCAAGAATATTATCTGCTGAAGAACACGTTAATTGGAACTTGGAGCAGTGGAGCAACGTGCTGTTCACTGACGAATCGAGATTCTCTTTGAATCACATTGATGGATGAGCTCGAGTCTGGAGACGCCCAATTGAACGTTATTTAGACTGCGGATGTGGAAGAAAGAGTTCCGCTTGGACGAGGGCCCATAATGGTTTGGGGTGGAACAACTTTGAAAAGAAAATACATTCAGGAGAATGTGCTGAACAATCTTGAAATAATGATGCCAGTGAATATCGAATTATTATAACATCCAATTACAGAACTTGATAGCATATCAGATTTTGATAAAGAAGGTTTGGAAAATGGAAATGAGTTTGAAGAGAGCACTACAGATGAAGATGCATCTCAAAGAACGTGTCGGTGTTGGGGTGGGTGAATGGACGGTGGATCGTCAAGATCGAAACTGACGATTAAAGTGATTCAAAAATAATTCTGAATTTAGACTTTACATGATAATGATGAGTGCTTTATCATGAATTTCTCTATCAGAAATGGAGCAAAAATTAAATTAACCAGCAACTGAAACCATTGAAGATGTTGAAAAAAAAATCCGGATCCAGTGAATGTTAATGAAAAAAGTTATCTGTTACGTTATAATTAAACATTTATTTGTTAATTAAGAATGATATCACTATAATTACGTACTTGCCCCATGGATATAATGGTTCTACGATTATTAAAAAATATGTAGCATTTATAAAACTAATAGGTCTGTAAGTAATCAGATAGTACCTACGCCTTATTGAAAATATTAACCTCGATTAACGATAATAGAATAGAATCGAGTGAAATACCTTAGTTTAAACACATTTACCTTAATTTAAAAAGTAAACCAACTTACCACAGGGGTATACACGTTTATGTAGAGGCAATCTTCAGTTTCCTGTGCTAAATCTCGCCCTACTTGATAACATATCTTGGTGTTTGTTTTTGCTTCGAACACACCATCCCAATCAGCAACTGGTTGAGGGGGCTGAAACAAATCGATGTTTTATGCACGTAAAACGGTATACTTAAAGGGTCTATATCGAGTCAGAATTGCCTCTATATTCTGTAGTTGTATGTATACAATCACAATATCCATAAGATGGAAGTGTAATTCCCACATTTACTATATTTATAAGCAATATAAGAACAGAGATGTACAATTCCTTGGTTTTTACTTACCTGGAACCTCAGGTTTCCTACAGGTGGGGCCGCAAACGGAATACCTAAATAGGCATACATTGGAACTCCATTTCGTTGTGTTGTTGTTGCAATGCCCTCTATTCTCCCATTTGCTAAGGTGATAATTGGGTCGTCTGCAACCTAGATATAGGTATATTATGTAACAGATAGATATGCATATTGTATAACTTATATAACATTGTTTTGTAGTCACCTTGAATAGGAATCTGTAATATGGATTCCGTTTTATATGAAATACATAGAAAGAATCAAAAGAAATGTAACTCTTGAAATTATAAATGTAATAAAAATCTTAATTATACTTGATATGATGAAACTATTAAGCATTATATGATCTTAAAGTTATCATCTTAGGAAAGTAGGATTGTAGCGTATATTTTGTTTCTCTATGAGATATTCAATAATAATATTTATTCAAACTTTCTCGTCGATAATCTTGCTTTCAATCTAAGACATCATGTCACTCGCAACTGTGATCTGTTTTGTTTAGGAGTAAATACAACAAATTATGCCATGAATCCTCCACTTTATTTGTTGCAAAATAATTCTAATAATTATCACATACATTTGTTTAATAAATCTTTTGGACAGATTAATTTCATAATTTAATGATTTGCCCTCTGATATAAAGGTGACGATAATGAGCATTAGAAATTAGTCTTGCTTAGATTTTTATGAACTTTTTTGGATTTTCCGGATATCTCCGCTGAACGTTAAGTAGGGTAGGTTTACTTTTAACTTTCAACTTTGTGCCCCATCTAGTAGGAAAAATAGGTACTACATAGTGTAATCTCTTCGAACGAGGTGGTTCATATAATCACGATCGAACTTCGCTAAAGTAATTTCATTTGATCCTATAATTATTACTCATGTGTATCCCAGTTATTGGATTTTTTGTAACTCTGTTAGGATACATTATAAATATATAATATAAAATCGGTTATTTCTTAACCGATTATAAGACATCTAAACCGGGAATTATAAGACATCTAAAGAAGTTGATACTTACAACATATGAAATGCAAAATAATAGAATAGCTATTAGTAACACCATTTTACTCTAACACTTTTACGAACGAAACAGAGACTGTGGTAATGGAGCGACTATATTTATGTAATTCAAAATTAATTATAACAACGTTATATTTTATCAGTCAATATCTTTAGTCATTATCACTCATATCTTCATTTAAGAAATTAAAATAAAACGAACCCTCTGAAAATAATCTATCATGAATTATTATGATACTTATATATCTACATATTTACGAAAACAAAGTACTTAACTCAAGTGATATTTTTATTAATAGTCCGGGAGGTAGCGTGAAATTTAATTTTAATTTCGTTTATCTCGTCATTCCAACAAAGCTACAAAACTGTAAATAGTGTATTTATGTACTATAAAAAAATGTGTCAGCTGCATCGGGTAAGGGGCGAAGGTTGTCAGCTGCCCTAGTCAATAATGTATGAAAAATACGTAAAAATTCGTTATTTCAACACAGCTGAAATTCATTTATATGATAGTTTGCGCTATGAAAAAACAATTAAAAAGTGTCAGCTGATAATATCATGGGACGAAACCTGTCAGCTGGGTCTCTTAACTTTTAATATTTTATTTAATAAATTTTATTTTATTTTATTTAATAAATTTATTTGCGATTATTGGGCAGAAGATTACATGGCCCCTTTCATCTCCGGAAAAACTGTTTACATAAATTATGACTTGTGCTATAAATTCCAAGTAATCGACGGCAAGGTCGTGAAAACGGTTGTAGAAAATCGTTCTTGTCCTTCACACGAAGAAGAAGCTGACAGCAAAATCGTTTTTTCCACGTGTGTCAACTAGATTTTGAAGCTCGATTCACAATAAGATGTTCCGACACAGATCATGCTTGGAAACATGCCTGCCCTCCGAAGAAATTTACATATAAGAACACTGGTACTGGAAACAATCAAAGATATGTTGATATTAATAAAATATATGAGAAATTAGGTCAGCAGTTGTGTCTAGCACTCCCAGGTTTTCACGTCTTAATAGGCTGTGACCTCAATCCTTTTTCAAGCTTTCTATAAGAAAGGGAAAAAGAAACCTAGAATTATTACGGAAATGTCCGTCGTATATGTCGTACGTCGTACGACGGCTTTCATTGACATTTCTCAGCACGCACCTACAAACTAATTTTACTATTCTGGAGGAATTTGTTTGTCATATATGTATGGTTCTAAAAGAATTAGGAATATTAATCTCGTACGCGTAGCTACTTTTATGAAGGCGTATAATGTCAATCAGAAAGAAGATGTCTTGAAGATTGACAAGAATTTCGAAGGATCTATGTTACCTCAAAATACCACTCAAATGAGGCAAAATTTAAGGAGCGCCTTACAAACGCTCTACTCTACTCACGTATCATCACGAAAATGTCACGAAAATCAATGATTTATGAAGATATGAATATGTCTCTGGTCACTGTCTCTGGTAATATACAGTTTAATATACATTAATTTCGTAACCGGTCTGTAGATTTTACTGTTAAGACCAGCAGAACAATAGATGGCCCGCCGTCTCCGAGTAAGCGCCCAACACTGAATTGCGGCCTCTTCTTGAGTTACTTTATTGAATAAGGCTGTTGATATCAGCTTACCAGATGAGTTATCTACAAGAGAATTGGTGGATAAATATTTATATTAATGGAAATAGCTTATCAAACTCATCTAAATCTCGAATTTTTTTCGCAGAATTTAATAAGGATTCAGGAAATGCTACACAATGAAAATCTGATAATTTATCATTTATTTCACTTATCGTCCTTCAGTACGATTTGTTACAATAATTTTTACAAATTTATACTGACATCAATAAATATAATATTACAAAATACTGCAACAATATTTTTATCACTCTAAAGAATAATTTAACATTAATTATATCACTTCTCTCGACAAGCGCCTCTTTTAACATTGTTTATAATAACATATTAAATTTCAATATTTAAAAAAAGTATAAAAAGTTCACTTACTTTAAAGATTAAGATTAACTCTAGTGTAATATGTGCGATAGATATTTATGTGCTAAGAAAATGTCACATTGAATTTTGTGACCAATATTTACTACAGAAATTTGAACATTACATGTATATACCTACTATATAACAAACTTGTTCCACAAAAGGACGTTACTGATTTCTGCGATCAACACAAGTTTTGTACAGGGTGTATTACTACATTCATTTTTCTAACATTCTCTTCAAACTTTATTTCTTTTAAAAATTACGCATAGTATCGGTGTTCATAGAGAAACACTAACATAAACACTGATATTATTTATACGATCTACCCACGGATCTGCCTAAATACCCTGTATTTAAACATATAATTTTTAACGACCTATAGAGAACGTGTACATGTATATAAATTTGATTATTCTCTAATAATTATAAACACATTTAATAATTAGTTAAATAAATTAATAAACAGGCATTATTGATATAAATGACAATTTGGCTCATAATAATATATCTGTATAATCATCTCAAATTTGAATACCCGTAACGAGCTAAATTGTCTATGTAGGTACATTGGTATGGCAGAATTTGAAAAGAATATGGCAGAATTTAAATTTAATGCTCAAAGCCTCGATAATCCCTTGAAATATATTCTGCTAACATACTGTTCAAATAAATTTTTATAGCAGATAAAGGTAATAATTACCGACAGTATTTGCAAAATTTTTTACGGCATAGACCAAAGACCATTTCTAAATCCCTCACTGGGTGATCATACAGGGTGATTTAGATCTTATGCAAGAAGCTATACGATAAATATAAAACCTCAATGCATCTGATATTACAATAGAATATGTAGAATATTATTTTATAACATTGTTATGTCAGTTGTAGTCTAAAAAAAATAAAAATAACAAAAACGGCCAACAAAGAAATTATTTACGCGCAGTCTGTTTATTCTCTTTACACCAGCGCGTAGCCATAGATAGTTCCTCAAGCTGACTTCCTAAGGCTAAGTTCCACTAACTGACTCCCATGCATGTTTTCAACTACTCTTCGAATCTCAGTGCTACTGCTAAATACATAGGACGAAATTTCAAGATAAGTGCGGACGGTTCTGTGCTTTAGCATAGATCCGTTTCAATTTCGCTCGTATACACTTTACATATACTGTCATAAAGTGGATCAGATGTCAGAACCCAGCATAAGTTTATGATTTTATTTTCAAAGTGTAAAGTCTGTATGCATTAGGTACCTAAAAATTGTTTGGGTGGATGGATGGATCTGCATCACCCTGCATTTTATTAATTTGAAACAAAAATAATTTGCACAGTTACAATAATTACAAGGGATTAAAATTCGAGGGCTCTGATCTTCTGGAATATGGAAAAATATTTATGGGGCATTCTGGTTATTAGCCTAGTAGTCTTAGGAATTATGTTGAACAGTTTTAAATTGAATAAAAATGCATTAAAAAAAGCTAAATTAATATCTAATATTTACAACTATACGATTATTACAATAAAATGCTTAGATTAAAGCTACCATCCAGGTCATCCAGTTTAACCAACAGATTAACTTACGGTAATAGCTATAGGTTAGTACATTAAATTGAATTGATTCGGCGAAACTAGCCATGCTTGAGTTTTAACAACATTCATCTACACATTTAAAACATTCATCACGGAAAATATCTATAGGATAACTTTAAACATACAGTCAATTGGGGTTATAGGGAAGGCATCGAACCAACCGTTACACCTCACGACACAGAAATTTTATTAAATTTACAGGTAGTTTAAGACCGATTAAAAACGACACACTTTGAAGTTAACAACAATGAAGTCTGTTAAGGCAAATGGTCGCGCAAAATTTACCACACTCTCATATGAACCTTAAATAAGCAGATAATAATAAAATTGGTGCCATCATCTTATTTAATAGGTCTTTGTCAAATGCAAATCAAAAGTCATAAAATATTTGTTGGAAGTTTGTGTTCATCTGCGGTTGATAATGATTCGATGCCTACCCTATACATATATACATATATATATATATATATATATATATATATATATATATATATATATATATATATATATATATATATATATATATATATATATTGCGATGAATTCGAATGTGAATATTTGTTTTACAAAGTAGTACATAACCTTATTATAGAAAAAAATGGTAACGTGCAGAGAGCAATACTTCATAAGTGGTGTGGGAACTTGCATTCAATATCAGCTCTTGAAAATATGCATATAAAAACATAAAAACCTTCTACTTTCAACCCCCTAAGAAAAAAATACCTACGCCAATTAGAAACATTGCGTAGGTCAGGGTTGCTGGTCGTTGAACTACACATATATTTTAGAAGGGGTTTAAACTAAAATGTAAAATGCAAAAAATACTCGTATATTTGATAAAGTTCGACAGTGCCACCGATAGCCTGATAGTGCTGGTGCCTGATTTGTTACATAACGTAAATTCAAATTATGAAATGAAAGTACAGCATGGGAACTCTTTGATTGCGTGGAGGTTTTATATGTGTTTCCATGGCACCATGGCAAAGATTTTAATGTCCTTGAGTTGAAAACACGGACCGTCGTAAAAGGAACGAAAGCTAATTTAAAAAAAATGTAATTATTGCCTAACGAAACAAAACTCGATACCGCAATTCTCTACATTCGATTTTGGGTATTTGCTCCGTTATTAATTGGTCATGATGAAACTTGAGAAAATATTTATTAAGAGGGAAATATACCGCAAAAGATAATTTAGCAATAATTAATTCAGTTAGCAAAATCGGTAGAGCAATTTCTGTAGTGAATCAAACTTTATGGTTTTTCGTGTCTCGCTATTTCCAATCTTAAATTTTTGTACAATATTGTTTATGTTAAAGAGCAATATAGCATTCTGCATCTTTGTAACCACCTGAGGTGGTGGTGGCTACAAAGCAGGATTTGGTGCTTGTGTTGTGGCACAAACTAAATAATATGCAAGTTGCGAGAAGCATAGTTGATACCATAGTTTTAATGTGATAAATTTCGGGAATATTATTAGCCAGTCTATTCATGTGCCACTTTACGGCAAAATGAGTGTCACTTAAAAAGTGGAAGTGTTTATTTCGCGCGAAGCAAAACTGACAAATTGAAAACATTTTGATATTATTTATTGATGTTTCGTAACTATATTTTTGCCACACATCACCACAGACCAAAACTTAATTAATATTGTAGGTATTATTTTTATACTAGAGCCTCGTGATCTTGATGGTTGCAATATAAAATCGTAAAAAGACATCTAATTAAGAAAAATAAAATGATTGGATATTGACTGCAAATCGTGTAAAATTCTCCGGATGTGTATTACAACTTCTCATACTTTTTCGAGATGAAATCGTTTTTACGATGAATTTTTCACGCAGTTTCATTGCTGAGCATACGTAAGATTCACTCAAATCTTATAAGATTTTATGTACACAGTGTGACGTATATCTATTAGACATTATACATTTATTGTTACTTGTGTCCTTTTTCTGGTATTCATATTTTTTATGCAATTTTATAATGGTAGAAAATCATGCAAAGTTACGCACAAGGTTAATTAAGGCATCATGTGAGTTGTTATTAGTCCTAAGGCCCGCGTCTAAAAAAAAATACTGCAAAAAAAAATTCTAGGTAGCGGGGCATCTTTTTGTTGCATGGAACCCTTAACTTTAGGTAACACCCTAAAGTTAAGACACCCTAAAGTTAAGTAAAGACAACGGAATTTCCTAAAACTTTTTTCGGATAATGTTAATAAGTACTTGATTTTAAATATTTTTGTGAAACGATCCTAAATAAATAAATTTTATGACGCAAAACATTTCCATGTTAGAGATGTCTGGCGCGTCAAATGACGGAAAATATTTGTCCGACAAAATATTTTTCTTTTTTTTTATAAATAAAACTTGCGATTGAAAGAAAATACTGTACTATTTAGGTCGCTAATGTTTTTCTCGCATCAATTGAATGAGTTTAAAGGGGACCCAAAAAAAATTTCAATTTTTTTAGGCATGAGCCCGAGGACTGCATAGTATCCTGGTAAAGCGACTATTAAGCCTGTCAGAATTTTCGTGACACTCTGAGGTAATGAGAATACTATATAATTCCACTTGATATTGTTAAGTTATTGAAAGCTATTAATAAATTTTAAACAAAGACGATGCTCTATAAAATAAGCGCCTTATATTATATTCTATAGATAAGGTTTAGAAATTGTATTATCATAAGAATCTAATGTCAGTAATGTCAGGATAATGGGCAAGTTTTAATTCGATAAAATGTAGCTGTAAAAGCAAGAGGAAACTTCTAAAGCTGCTCTCTGACAGATATTTCTTTCACAGTTTAAATGCATAGACACTCTAAAGTAATTATCTTGGAAGCATTTTTCTGGATAAAATAGGATATAATCATTCTTGTATATTTTATAAACTAGGGAAGGTTTCAGATTTTGTTTATTCAAATAGAAGCACGGCTTTGACTCTAGCTCCTGACTCTTGTGAATATTCCTTTCTCCGCTCTTTACGTTCAGGTACCTTTTTCCTTTTGATTTTTTTATTTAAAATAATTTTGTGCTGTTCTCTGAGAGGCCCAATATATTTTCAGTAATATTATTTTCTTCCATATTTGTAGTAAGTACTTACTTTAACCTTTCCAAACCGCAATGTTAATCGCCCAAGTCGCCCAAGATATTACAACTAACCGCTGCAAAACCGCGGGGACAATTGTAAGCCCAAGAGGCATTCGTGGAAACTGATAATACTCATCTGGCATCACAAAGACTGTCTCTATAATATAATTTAAAGCAATGGTTATTTGGTAATAATTAAATCTAATCATGAAAAAAATTATGCCCTAAGCGATATATCTAATATATACCTATTGTCAGTAAGATTATTTTCTTTAATTTTTTGTAGTACTTGCTCTAAACTTCAAACCGTCATTGAAGTTAACAACAGATATAACACCATATATGTAAAAAAAGCAGTGGTTTTCTTGAATTCTCTAACATATAAATAAATAATAATTAATCGTTGCAAAACTGCGGCAGCATTAGAAAGATCAAAAAGCATTCGGAGAAACTGAAAATGCACATCTAGCTTCAATGCCTACCCTGGCAATAGAATGTACAGCCACCAAAATCTGTTTTCCGTGCAATTGCTGGCGTTCTATGCACTCAAAATGATAGTATACGTCAAATCTATATAATATAAAATAATCAAATCGTCTATAAAATACTTTCTCATATTTCCCCTATGAGCTCTGAGCAGCAACCGTCTTTGAGTCACACTTTTCCGAGCAACAGCCACGCAGTATATAAAGCAATACATGGTTATTTGGCAAGTTCTTTATTTTCTTCCTACTTTCCTTTGCCATGATACTAGCGTTGATACTTTACCCACTGCTCTGGATATATTATTTAAAAAAAAATTATATTTAATTCTTCCTACTACCTACCGAATTTCACTACCTTAGATTTTTTATCGCTATTTTGGGCATAGGATGGAAAAAAACTAGTTTTGGTACATAATTCTCTTAATTAAGAATAGTTTCTGACCTCAGGAGTCGCCACACATTTAATCTATGATTCTTGACCATTACTTTGACGCGTAAAAATGCTTGTCGCATGAGACATGTGAAGTATAAGTGACAATTACTCCAAAAATGGCACTTACACCATATAACACAATATACTATATTATAGAATAAACCGTTGTGTTGTGTAACATCTAATTTTGCAGATAAAATGTTCTTCTTGTAATACAATTTTCACTAGTGTAGAAGCTCGAAGGATAAGTGGCTTTCTACATTGGAAATGACGTAATAATATTGCTTTAAAGCGCCATTGCCAGATAATGCCCCAAATTTTCATCATTCCTACTGATCATTGTTAGATAGATGTTCTAACAGTATTTTATTATATCGTAGTGCAGTTAATATGCAAATATAGTGATAGTTAGTCTGTATTTTGAAGAGGCTTTTGTAGCCCTGTTTAAAACAATGTACTAAGTATAGATAAAGATATTTGAGTGGTCCGAATTCTAAGTGGTCCTATGGTGTTTCAATCAAAGAAGATCTCGAATCTGTAGGTAACTAAAAGGTTTTCCAATAAGAACGATATGATTCGTAAACGATATGGTAACCATGATAATTATTATCAGTATACTAAAACAATTTATTATGGCTAAATACGCGCTTCAAGAACGCTGGGTTATTATCCAAAAATTTGACGAAACGTTCATTTGCGAACATTTATTGCGCACTTCGCGAAAACTTTGGTCTAAATAATCGCCGTATTGCCATTCGTCGCATCATTGAGAAATTTGAAAATAAGTTTACTCTTCACGATTTGCTAAAGCAAGACGCTAAAATGCCGGAACTGTTTAGAGTGTTTCTGCTGTGAGAGCTGGTGTTGCAGAGCATCCAAATTCAACTGTATGCGGGAATCGTTGATTCACGTCCGATCTTACTTACTCTATCTAACTTACACATTCTGTATATCTCTATCCTATCATATCGAGAAATATGTGCAAGAAGTTGTGACATAACTCCTTTAAGTTACTTCGTGTGGGGATATTTGAAATCTAAGGTCTATAGGCCACGAATTCTGGCTGCAGTAAGATAGCACATTAAACGCTGCATTATGCCCGATTTATTGCACCAATGCCACCATTTAACGATTTCTTAATGCCCGATTTATTGCACAAAATCATCGAATTTAAACGCTGTGCTATTCGAAACATAAATGTTATCGACTGTACTTTAAAATAATATGCAAAGTTTGGTTGTATCCGAAATAATTTTTATTTCCTTTCATTTAAAAATCATCGTTTTTATTGGGAAATCATTTACTACAATGTAATGGTTTACTGAGCTTTTGTATTCATTCATACATGGATCCGTTGCACTCCCTAACAATTGTATGGATAAGATCTAATCACCCTGTATATGCCTGCGCCATATGGCTAACATGGTAGCTTTGAGAATCACAACTTACTTTGGTCAATATTTGGTTCATTTGCTATCTCAAAATTACCAACAATTCATTTTATTTTCGGCATGTCCATATGTAAAAGCGTAGATAATAGTACCGATACGATTTGCCATGGGTCTTGCCTTTGATTATTATGTTCAATAATAATAATAAATGTAAGTATATTCATACAGACAATGTCAAATCATAACCTAAAACATAGAGAATAATTAACGCTGACATCAATTAATTATAGTGATAACTTAAGAGACGTTGCAATCGTCAGTCCCGCTTTGTGCCTCTCGCATTTGTTGCTTCGTTTTCCTACTAGCTCTGCGTATAAGCGATCGCGAGCGTGGTTTCATTAAAGTTTCTTTCCCCTCAGATGTCCCGGGCCTGTCTTTTTCAGGTGCTGGGCTTGCAGTTCTTCTGCCTCCTTTACTAGTCGAGACATATGCACTTGAACGTCGCTTCAATCCACTTGCCTCCTCCTTATCACGCGGAAATATTCTCGACAACGTCAAGAATGAACGAAATATTTCCTTTATGTTGATATCATCCTTCGCGGAGCACTCCAAAACTTTTACCCTGCAATCGTGGTTTATATGAAAACAGAATAATATTTATACATCAATAATACGAGAGCCTGACAACACGAATTCTACAGACGAGCTCCATGATAATAGTGTATTTTAGCTAGATAGAGCAAATGTCACAATTATATAATTCTGGGACATTATCATTCATTTAATTAATATAATTTGATAATTATTTTACTGTTGTTGGTAGTAAAGAGCTCTATTTAATAATAATAAACTCATGGAACGCATTTATGTTGAATTCGTGCCCGGAATGAAATGTATTATATTACATTATACGATACACATATAATTTTCTATAATCCAGGATTTTGCAAATTGTTAAATACACTGACCATAAATCAGTGAAGTGACCCAAGAAAAATTTATTTCAACTTTCAACGCATCATGTATCTTTTAATCAAGAAACACAAGGCCATAAGGCCTTTCGGATATAATAAATATCATATGGGATTAATAACAAATAAATCATTTTGTACCCACATTCATTGTGGTAATTTTCGTCTTTGATTGATTGCGCTCACTCACTTGTTGCTGATTTCGTGAGGATTTTTATACAACAGTATCTTTTGAATTTGTTCTAATTTTACACAAGTTTACAATTTAATTAACTCGTAGATATCTCAGCATCCCATCTTCAGATGAGGAAGCCGACTATTCGCTATGGAAGGGAGCAAGAAAATCATGAGGCTTGCAATGTCAATTTCACCTAGGTATAAGAAATAATGGTGGTCCTTGGGCAAGAGATAACATACAAAAAGCCGACCTATTTGCGGACCATTTTCAACAAACATTCAAGCTCAACCAGTTTTTTAATGTTTACTTAACTTTTCAACGTAGCCTTTCGACTGAAACATATATCTGCCGAAAGAAGTTGCAGAAATAATCATTATACCCCGAAAAAATCATATAGACCTATCTCTCTTCTTTCAATCACTTCAAAGCTCTTTGAAAAGTGACTTCACAAAAGAATAACACCTCTAATACAGAATAATAACCTGGACTCAGATTACCAATTGGGATTCAGACAAAAACATTCTACTATGGATCAAGTGCATCGAATAACGGATGACATTGAACAAACTCTTGAAGAGAAGAAAGTTTGTTGAGCAACCTTCTTAGATGTAGCGCAAGCCTTTGATAAAGTTTGGCACGACGCGACGGACTGATACTTAAATAAAATGCTTCCAAAAGAATATGTATCAGCCATACAAGATATTATTCAGACATCAAAGAAATCAATGCAGGTGTGCCTCAAGAATGGAAAGATCATATCAAGAGGAAACGAAGCGAGCTTAGTTTAAAATATAAACAGCACTACTGAGTTATGACTATTACCTAAGAACATCACTACTGAGTTATGACTTATGACTAATAATGTAATAACTCGATGTTGTAATAAACATCTAAATATTGCTTTAAACAGAATATTGCAACATTCAATCTTATCTAGATATGCTTAGGTGTGTTTGATGCAAGCTCATTGTCTAAAGGTGTTAGTAGCCAACTGCGTAAAGGATAACCTGAGTCACCCAACAGATAATAAATTGTCAGTGTGTCTTCTTTGGTACAAATCCTGTATCAAAGTTTGTAATATTTGAACGCTTGGTTAATATGTTTTTTACCTGTATCTGAATATCTAAATCTATTGCACGATTTTGAGGTCTCAAGTGTGGAATTAAACATTCTATTAATACTTTAGATAGCCAAAACATGTTTATTAACTTTTTGTCCGATAACACAAATGGAGATCTCGGCGGTCGTTGAATAGTATTTATATGTTGTTCAACCCTTTCCGAATTTTCAATAACAATTAAATTTATTAAAGTATTTTTAATATTATTTATTTATTAAAGTATTATTAATTTATTAAGGAAGCCGACTATTCGCTATGGAAGGGAGCAAGAAAATCATGAGGCTTGCAATGTCAATTTCACCTAGGTATAAGAAATAATGGTGGTCCTTGGGCAAGAGATAACATACAAAAAGCCGACCTATTTGCGGACCATTTTCAACAAACATTCAAGCTCAACCAGTTTTTTAATGTTTACTTAACTTTTCAACGTAGCCTTTCGACTGAAACATATATCTGCCGAAAGAAGTTGCAGAAATAATCATTATACCCCGAAAAATTCATATAGACCTATCTCTCTTCTTTCAATCACTTCAAAGCTCTTTGAAAAGTGACTTCACAAAAGAATAACACATCTAATACAGAATAATAACCTGGACTCAGATTACCAATTGGGATTCAGACAAAAACATTCTACTATGGATCAAGTGCATCGAACAACGGATGACATTGAACAAACTCTTGAAGAGAAGAAAGTTTGTTGAGCAACCTTCTTAGATGTAGCGCAAGCCTTTGATAAAGTTTGGCACGACGCGACGGACTGATACTTAAATAAAATGCTTCCAAAAGAATATGTATCAGCCATACAAGATATTATTCAGACATCAAAGAAATCAATGCAGGTGTGCCTCAAGAATGGAAAGATCATATCAAGAGGAAACGAAGCGAGCTTAGTTTAAAATATAAACAGCACTACTGAGTTATGACTAATACCTAAGAACATCACTACTGAGTTATGACTTATGACTAATAATGTAATAACTCGATGTTATAATAAACATCTAAATATTGCTTTAAACAGAATATTGCAACATTCAATCTTATCTAGATATGCTTAGGTGTGTTTGATGCAAGCTCATTGTCTAAAGGTGTTAGTAGCCAACTGCGTAAAGGATAACCTGAGTCACCCAACAGATAATAAATTGTCAGTGTGTCTTCTTTGGTACAAATCCTGTATCAAAGTTTGTAATATTTGAACGGTTGGTTAATAGACTTCATGTTTTTTACCTGTATCTGAATATCTAAATCTATTGCACGATTTTGAGGTCTCAAGTGTGGAATTAAACATTCTATTAATACTTTAGATAGCCAAAACATGTTTATTAACTTTTTGTCCGATAACACAAATGGAGATCTCGGCGGTCGTTGAATAGTATTTATATGTTGTTCAACCCTTTCCGAATTTTCAATAACAATTAAATTTATTAAAGTATTTTTAATATTATTTATTTATTAAAGTATTATTAATTTATTAAGGAAGCCGACTATTCGCTATGGAAGGGAGCAAGAAAATCATGAGGCTTGCAATGTCAATTTCACCTAGGTATAAGAAATAATGGTGGTCCTTGGGCAAGAGATAACATACAAAAAGCCGACCTATTTGCGGACCATTTTCAACAAACATTCAAGCTCAACCAGTTTTTTAATGTTTACTTAACTTTTCAACGTAGCCTTTCGACTGAAACATATATCTGCCGAAAGAAGTTGTAGAAATAATCATTATACCCCGAAAAAATCATATAGACCTATCTCTCTTCTTTCAATCACTTCAAAGCTCTTTGAAAAGTGACTTCACAAAAGAATAACACATCTAATACAGAATAATAACCTGGACTCAGATTACCAATTGGGATTCAGACAAAAACATTCTACTATGGATCAAGTGCATCGAACAACGGATGACATTGAACAAACTCTTGAAGAGAAGAAAGTTTGTTGAGCAACCTTCTTAGATGTAGCGCAAGCCTTTGATAAAGTTTGGCACGACGCGACGGACTGATACTTAAATAAAATGCTTCCAAAAGAATATGTATCAGCCATACAAGATATTATTCAAACATCAAAGAAATCAATGCAGGTGTGCGTCAAGAATGGAAAGATCATATCAAGAGGAAACGAAGCGAGCTTAGTTTAAAATATAAACAGCACTACTGAGTTATGACTAATACCTAAGAACATCACTACTGAGTTATGACTTATGACTAATAATGTAATAACTCGATGTTATAATAAACATCTAAATATTGCTTTAAACAGAATATTGCAACATTCAATCTTATCTAGATATGCTTAGGTGTGTTTGATGCAAGCTCATTGTCTAAAGGTGTTAGTAGCCAACTGCGTAAAGGATAACCTGAGTCACCCAACAGATAATAAATTGTCAGTGTGTCTTCTTTGGTACAAATCCTGTATCAAAGTTTGTAATATTTGAACGGTTGGTTAATAGACTTCATGTTTTTTACCTGTATCTGAATATCTAAATCTATTGCACGATTTTGAGGTCTCAAGTGTGGAATTAAACATTCTATTAATACTTTAGATAGCCAAAACATGTTTATTAACTTTTTGTCCGATAACACAAATGGAGATCTCGGCGGTCGTTGAATAGTATTTATATGTTGTTCAACCCTTTCCAAATTTTCAATAACAATTAAATTTATTAAAGTATCCATACTTCCATACTAAGTTATTTCGACATTCGTTCGACAAACGATCATGTTAACGTGCGTTGGTTACTTAACGTGTGGTGAAAAATTTACTTTTATTCATTTTTAACAAAGATGCGAACGTATCGTTATTTAGTGAGTAGTCAAAAATTGTCCCCCGTTCATGAAAAGGGGCTGACTGGGAGCCTCGAAAGACTTTCTTTTAGAATATTTAGGTATAATGAATATTGTTGTAAAGCATTTTCTGTGCGACCAATGGTTTCTGAAAAAAACGCCGAAAACCACCGCAATGCATGTCAGGGTGGCTTTCGGAACTGCAGCAACCATTTGGAACCCTTTTTGGACTTTGGAAACTATTCCGTTGGTGCGTACAATCTTCAAATTTTTTTAATGCTAATACTAATGAATTAGGCGCAACCTTTTCGGCGAGCACTAGTCGAATTACAATTAATGGAAATGGTGACATACCTTAACTTCGGCAGTTCGCAATAAATCCATTCTGAAACATCCTCAATTGGAATCTCCTTGTGCGTTGACGTTAAATCTAATTTATTACCAGCTACTACGATAGGTATCTCCTGATAATCTCCTCTTTGCTCTCGAATTTCCTCGAAGCACTGCTTCACACAATCGAATGAGGGGGCCGAAGTGACGGCGTAAACTAAAAGAAATGCATGTGCGGTGGCTATACACAGTCTTCTCATGGCGGGAAATTGCATGTCTCCTGCGGTGTCTAGTATATCTACTTTTAGTGTCATATGTCCTAAATCATACTCCCTATTGTATAAATCCTCCACAGTACTCCTATACTTACTATTATAAGTGTTCATTAAAAAACGCTTTATTATACAGCTTTTGCCAACTCCTGCTCCTCCAAGGATTACCAAGCGAATACGCTCGTAATCTGACATAGTGGTACTGTTATTATTCATCTAAATCTGTAAATCTACAAATCTGTAAATAGTCAGAAGCGCATGGACACGGGCGCCGTATTTAACACCGTCAACATTTTAATTATCTTTTCAATTGGGTTTTATATAATTTGCATACGACTATAAAACGGTTTATAACAACACTATAATCTCTTGGTCCACAACGAATTTATTTTTTATTCAGTCGATGTTGAAGCTGCTAATGACATACGATTAAAAACTATTTTAATCCTCTCCCTCGGTTTAATTCACCACCTTAATTGGAACGGAAATTAAATACTTTCCCATGTAAAAGAGAAAAGGGAAGATATTAAAAATAATTCCGCTTGAAAATCGATTTGGGAGGTTTTATTTTTCTGCCGCTCGTAGTTATCTCCTATCCCGTCTTGCAGCGAAATAATTTTTCAGTATTTTATAGCATACTCTCCTACCCCTCTTCTATATTTTCGATCTTCCTGCAAAATAAAAATGTTCAAATGTTATTATTATAATTGAAATAACGCATTTAATATGTAGACTTGTGAAAAGCCCATTATACTGGGTTCCCCATAATAGACTATCCATTTTATATTATTAATAAATTCCCTATGAGATAACTAAATAGGTTGTTCTCTGTGGGATTATCTTCTGTAGTCTTTGGGATTTAAGTAAATTATTAATCAAGTAGGCTCCTGTCATAAATAAATTTAAATTTAATAATTTCGTGGAACGTCATTTTTCTACGAGAAGTTTGTTAGTTTTCATCAATAATTATTGAACTTTCATGGATTACTCAGTCCAACAACTTGTGTATTGTGTAGAAACTTACATAAGAAGCAATTCGATAGAAGAAGTTAGGCGTGCATTCCGGCGTCAGTTTAATATCAACAATAGGGGTCACGCGCCAAATCGTAAAACTATTAGGTTATGGGTTCGTCATTGGCGTGAAAATGGTTTTGTAAAAAAAATGAAGAAGCCTGGACGTCGAAGAACAGTTCGTACACCAGAAAATATTGAACGAGTTAGAATTGCGTTTACGAGAAGTCCTGTAAGATCTGCTAATCGACAAACCCTTATTCTAGGAATATCGAAGGGAAGCTTAGATCGAATTCTTCATAGGGATTTAAAATTTCATCCCAAATGGCACAGCACCTTAGCAATCAAGATAAAGAAGCAAGGTTAGCATTTTGTCGAGAATTTTTGGATTTACATCAAGGAGCAATTCACAGTCTCCTAATGACCGACGAAGCAAATTTTTATTTGAACGGCATTGTCAATAAACAAAATTTTAGATACTGGTCAAATGAAAATCCTCGTGAAATCTTTACACAGAACCTCCATAATCCAAAAGTTGTTGTATGGTTGGAGTAGGATCTTTTGGTATTATTGGCGTTATTTTTTTGAGGATGAAAATAACCGCGCTGTAACAGTAACATCCGAGCGCTACGTTAATATGCTAGAGACATTTCTCATTCCAGAATTAAATAGACGAGGATTGCTAAACAATGCCTTACTATTCCAGCAAGATGGGGCAACAGCTTATACCGCCAAAAATGAGGGTCCTGCGAGAAATGTTTAATGGCCGACTCATTTCTCGATTCGGAGATTTGCCTTGGCCTTCGAGGTCCCCCGACTTAACGGCACCCGATTTTTTCCTGTGGGGATATTTAATAGCCAAAGTATTTGCGAGTCGTCCAGGTACAATCGAGGAACTGAAAGTCAAAATTCGTGAAGAAGTTGAAGGAGTAGACGAAGGTTTGCTACACCGTGTTGTGAACCACTTTTTATCCAATATTAAAAAATATGTTGAAGTTGGTGGAGGTCATTTAGAAGACGTCATTTTTAAAAGTTAGAATTAAATTAACCAAATATTTATAAGTTATCATAAATCCCAAAGAGTTAGCTGTAATTTAGTAAAATAAAAAGTTTGCTTTGTTAACTAAAAAAATTTTAATTCAAATATTAAAATGGGTAGTCTATGATGGGGAACCCAGTATAAGTAATAAATGGAAATGTTTATAGGGAAATAAATTCATTATATTTTATACGGTACGGTACAAGCGAGTTACATCAATACATTTTCCTTGAATTTAATCAAACGTTATTAGCCTGGGAGAATTAATGAAATCAGCCGAAATAATTCTGGAAGTTTTGAAAATCGGTATAGTTATTCATTGAGATGTCCTAGTGCGGTCGGATAGCATTAAAAATCATAAACATATTTCAGTGTTGTCGGCGAACGTGCAATTTGTATTTAAATAATATATATGCTAGAGATCAAAAAACGCCCCAGACCCCGAATATTCTGTACTTCCCACTACCGGTAATGTCGTCATGAAATGAGGGGTCGAGAAATTGGTTTTAGGCATAGACTAATCTCCTTAAAAGCCATATTTTTTAATACAAAATTTAAATGTTTTGTATACTAAAGCAAAAGGTATGTAGCAAAAGGTATGTAATGTTTTTTATCATTATTTTTTAATATGCTGGCCAATATGTCATCCAAATGTCAAATATTTGACGTTTTATCTGCATATTCGTGTTTGGCATTAATTTGTATTAAAGCCAAAAATATTTGTATCTTTTGAGTCTAAAAAAAAGAAATAGTTTGCATCATCTTTATTTAATAAAAAAGGAACATTTAAAACTAATAATTTTCAGAACAATGTCCTTCACATGCGCAAAATTGCGTACACCCGAGACCGCTTTTGCCACATTTGCATACAGAACCTTTGTTTGCAGCTACAGGCAAATAATTCTTCACAACTTCTTGCTACATCCGGAATAGTGGACCACTGAAATCCGTTCTTAGTTTTTTCCCATCCCCAAATATCGAGCGAAGGCGGTTGATACTTTTTTGCTTCAACGTTATCAAATGACAACATTCATCAAATGCTTTGCTTTTGATGAAGAGGCTATTTCCTCTGAAAAAAGTGGTAGCAATGTTGAATAACTCCTAATAACACGCGAATGAAATGCAGCAAACGATATACGTTCTGTTCGTTCCCTTTCTTGAATAGCATCCGTCATTACTACTTCATGTGGCCTTTTGAGCCAATCATTCAAATCGGAAGAAAAGTATATAAAATATACATAGCTGTTTCACACTTATAGGTTGTAATTTTGACCGAGTTGGTCTAGTATTTCGGGAAGTTGGTAATGATGCACGTCTGCTTTCTTAGTACATTTGCCAGTTGCCAAGCGTTGAGCCTTAACTTTATAATACTTGTCCATACATATGTTGTGATTAGTGTAAAATTTTTCACAATTTTCATAATTTTTGCCAGCGGCGCTATTACATTTTTAAATCTCCCCCCCCCCCCCCCGAGCTTGAAAGCTGGCATGCCCTTGTACTAGGACTAATGGTTGTGATAAATTTAAAATCTCCTTACACGCCTTTTTTTGTACCCTTTTAATATTTTATTACCAATTACCAATTTTTTAACGTTCTGTTCTAAAGTCTGTTGGTACTACTGTTTTATTAACTATTTTTTCTTTTAATAAAAACAATTTTTAATATGAAGCTTTTAAAAAGCTATGGACATAAATATAATATAGGCAAGACTTTTAATTAAGGACTAAGATTTATTAATTTCCGTCGGAATTGCTACATAATTGAAAACGAACGAACATGACATGCTTAAACATTTTAACAATTTTAATTAAAAAATATGTTTTTAAGAAAGAATGTACGCTTATTATTTGCCTGATATCCAACTAGCTTGACAATTAATTAATCTCGGGACTGTTTCGTAAATCCTTGCCGTACTGGCGCGTATGTCGCTGCGTTCGCTAGTTAATTAATGTTAAAGTAGGATGATAGAGGTACGTAGAACAATAAACAGTTTTCCACCCAACGAGTACATTTAACGCTCTACTATAAGACCACTTTATGGAGCATTATAATTACCTACTACCAAACATCAAACAGCTCAACGGCAATTACAGTCCCAGAACGAGAGACGATATAGCTTCCGTGTCAGGTAGGAGCTTCATTAATATCTAAACACTATTAAAACTATACGTAAATAATAATTTTTTTTTTCGTAAAATATTTTTCTATAATATGCAAATGTATGTTTCCCAAGAGAAGATTGATAGTTTATCGAGTTACCTCTTGTAAAGGAACTACTTTTCTGGTGACTATACTCCAGTGATTATCAACCAGCAAAAAATCCCACATGCCAACAAAGCAAAGTATCTAAGCATGCCCCTAGATGGAAAACACACGTGAAGAAGAAACGTGAGCAATTAAATCTCAAATTGAGACAAATCTATTGGCTCCTCGGACGTCACTCTGTCAATACACAACAAACAGCTTATCTACAAGTAAATTCTGAGGCGCATATGGACTTATGGCATCCAACTCTGAAGATGCATTAAGAAATGCAACATTAAATAAATTGAAACGTTCCATAATAAAGTACTTCGAAGCATCGTCAAAGCCGTAGTACATTGGCAATGAACACATCCATCGTGATCTGAATAAACCTATGGTTGCAGATTAGAGTAAGAGGTTTTCAAGCAATCATAAGAAGAGGATAGAAAACCCCCGAAAACGTCGAAGTGGTCTCGACAACAACGGACTTGTTCGGCGGCTACAGTTTTCTAAAGTTTTGTGGATATCATTACTCAGGGTGTTAGACGATTTGTTCGAAACAATTAAAGGCAAATCGTCAGCATACATGGTAGAGGATGTTTTGCCTAATACTGACTCAAGTGAGTCAATATAAAAAATTCAAAGTACAGGGTCCAGAACTGAACCTTGCGGTAAACCCTTTAGACAAAGCAAGTTAGAATTTATCTTTTTCACAAGATCTTGACTAGTTCATTGTATGGAAACATATTGCCCACGAAATTTAAGTGAGGGACGAATATAGGGCATTCGAATTTGTCAATACATCTAATGACTTCACTAAAAAAAAGAACTCGTAGCACTATGGTAGGCTTTCCAGAACAAAAACCATGCTGATTATCTGACAAAATGTTAAATTTATTTAAGAATAATGTCAATCGATCTAAAAAAGCATACTCGAAAACTTTTGAAAAGCCAAATGGGACAGTCCGATCTATAATTTTCCAACCCCATTTTTTAAATTTTAATAAGTCCTTTAATAAGTCCAAACTTTAAGAAATATTAATTTATGGCAGCAGTTAGGAAAAATGGAAACAAGGGGATTATAGTTAGGGACCTGTTAGGGACAAGAGACAACTTTTTGTTTGCTATAGTACAGTACTTGATAGTTGCTAGAGGAAATTTTCAGCAAAACTTGAGAAACTTATTTTGAAAAGGAGATATCGAGAATAGTTCTCGCACAATAACAAAGACTGTTTTATTGTTGCACGTGTGATCGCCGTTAAAATCTTGTAAATTTAAATACATGGTATAGGTATTCAAATAATGGTTGTGCTAAAATAATATTAGTACGTGCTGACTAAGTAATATTGGTTGTGGTTCGCGCCGATTGCGAAACGTACATCAGGAAAACAGATGATAGCCAGTCATTCCGACATTCGTCATATTGCATGGTATGTATTGTAAAAATGGAGATAAAAGATTGGTGCCAATTAAACCAAAACCAACAAAAAGAAATAATTTAATTTGGAAATAAATAAATTGATACGTTTTCTTAAAGATGGCTTCCATATACACGTGCCCAGAAGTAAGTTCCATCCTAAATTATGAAGACAAAGTTATCCATATACCAAACGAGAACATCTTTAGGTAACTGGTAGACACAGCTAGACACAGACTTTTACTTTATTACGGAAAATCGGTTAAAAGAGGGTGTATTAACATCAGAACTGTTTTTCTCGTTCTATACTGTATATAGAAAAGATCGTAGTTCTACATTGTATATAGAAAAGGTCGTAGTTCTACACCGAGTGGAAAAAAAGAAGGTGGTGGTGTGTTGATAACAGTGCGCAATTTCGTTTCCGAGTGTATTCCACAATGGTCATGTGTCATGTGAAGGTGTAATTAAAGACTTATGATTAAGACTGTATGTAATTAAAGACTGTAACACTAAATGGAGGTGAGAAATTACGTAAGTGATGTGTTTTCCTTATATTACAGTAAACAACTTAATTTCGCATTTCAATAAGTGGAGGAAATGATTAGTAATAGTTCTCAGCATTTGTTTATAAATTATAGGTACTACAATATATCTAAACCAAATTGGAATCCCGATCAGTCAATTGACTGGATATATTAAGATAAGATCATGGCAAAAAGGACTTACTGTTTAGTGTAATATCGTAAAATGGTTTCTCAGGTACTTGTTGGGGCTGTATTCTATGTTGCAAATGGAAGGCAGATATCTAATAAAATGCATCAGTGGAGTCTGTAACAAAATACACAGCTATTACTAATAGAAAAAGGACTGAGACAAATAAAATACATCGCCATATATGATTACCCTAAGGACCACGCAGAAGAGGTATTGCAGTTTTACAATATTTTAGGTTTCCCAGAAGTGTTAAGTGCTTTATATTTTACCCACATTAAGATACAGGCTCTCGATGCAAAATACAAATAATTTTATACTAATTTTATGCTATACTAGTATATAAGTGTGAGGTTAAAAATATTTTATTATCAAATGTGGTATAAGAAATACGCAATAAAAATAATGATTGTTGTTTCTTAATGGCATATTCAGTACGTATACAATTTCCAATGATTCTAAAGGTAACATCTGAGAACAATAAGTTGTCTAATTGTGAACTAGGATCTACTTGTGACCTAGGATATTCCTGTAGGACCTATTTGGTAACCGGATATTCCAACAGCACCCTGAAATGCGATAAATAAGATCATGTATAAACGAGAAACCGTGTAGAGATGTTAATGAGGAAATATACATAGCGAAGACTCGCCTCAAGAGAATCCAAGCAGTGGAAAATATCGCTCTTTGGACTGCAGCAGGTGCACCACGGTACGTGACCTTGAGTATGACACACTCTTCCCCAAATTTCACAACCTCCTAAATATCCGCCCTAAATTACATGTTCACCCCCTGATCCCCCCCCCCGCCATTAATAACGAAGAGAATAAAAAAATAAACAATAAAATAAAGCAATAAAAAATTTAAACATATAATCAAAAATAATACAGAAAACTACAAAAATATCAGACACTCAAAAAACTAACAAATTAAACAAAATAACAACCTGTAACGAAAATATACTCCGTTCCATTTAGCAGCACATATTTTAAATAATCTAGTTCAAATATATTAAAATAAGCCGCGAGATACCGCCAGTAAAATTCAAACTTTGGTAGGTTTCTATACAATATCCTGCGATTCTAAGCCGCGTATAGCACAAGCTAGCTGGAATAATAGACACGTTGCGTTAGACACGTTTTCGTTTCCTTTGGCACGCTGATACACATAGCTAATGTAGCTTAGATAACTTAGCGGTTATACTGTTCTAAATTCAGTGTTTTCTACGTAGTGTCTGGAAGAACAGGTGCATGTGATTTTAGCTTATATACATGTCTTTTATTTTGTATTTTATACCGTTTTGTTCTTTTATAATTAAATGAACATTTAATTCTTGTCGTATCGGTAAAGTCACAGTGTCTGGCTCGTCCAGGTTCTACGTACAAAACACAAATATTTCTCTATTTATTAAATTAACGAAGAGCATTTTACGTCTACCTATATATGATTAACTTAACTTCCATACCACTTTTCTTCTTTTGATATTTTGATATTCAAATTTTATCTCCAGTTGCGATGTTAATCGACTTAACTACTTGCATAATTAAGTAACTATTCGCCATTGGTCGAAGACTTTTTTTCATTTAGTTGGATTTTAGTATCTAATTAAAACTCATTTCCTGAATTAATAATTCCATTATTTTTATTAACTTCCATTAAGTTATAAATTTTACTCTTGATGCCTTGCTCAAGTGGGAAATTTATACATATTTTTTGCTTCCAAATTTATTGCAAAGATAAACTTGATACTGGTAACTTTCTTCTTCTATAAATTGATGAGATGACCGAGAAACAATTGCTCTGATGATTAAGCTGAGCGGACTATCCTTGCTTGAAGTCGTGAAACCTAGACAGGAAGCCGATCTCTTCCCGTAGTGGAAACATTCTACTAGGGGATCTACAGAGTCTATCAGGAAAAGTACACCTTGTATATTTTTATTGCCATAAGAATTACCAGGTCTCACGTAATATTTTCACTTTTACCAATTTTACCATTTAAAAAAAAATAATTAACATAAAATAAAATTAAATTAAAATTTCAAAGACCACATTCTCGAGGTCTTTTCAGAATAATTCCATAAAGTTCTGATGGAATCGGCAGTCTAACGAGTTTTTGGCATGATTGTTAATTTGCATACATTTTCTGCATTTTTCAGATTGATACTAAAGCAGCTGTAATGTTTAGTGCTTGACGAAAAAAAAATATAGAGATTTCTCGCTCTTCGCTTTTTCGTTGTACTAGTAGGTATTTCGATATTTCCTAGTTTGTAATAAGATAGAAATGTACTTTCATTAAATTGGGAATTTATGAAGGAATCATATTGTTCGTCTTCTTTAAAATTTTCATATTAATTTTTTTTGTAATTTGTGTTTATTAAATATTTTTTGAAGACGGCGATCATTGTGCGAAATATCGAGATTTCTTTCCGACTAATTATTTAAATGAATGGGTGATACCTCTCTTCACCTACCCCCCCCCCCCCCCCCCCTTAGGCTGAGCCCTGTCGTCAACACATACTAAAGTTATTTTAACACAGCCATTACTTGAATATACCATGTATTAAAGTTTACAAAACCGAATCATGCATGTAATCATCGTGCATGATACGTGCAACTATGAAACAATCTTTGTTATTGCGCGAGAACCATTTTCGACATCTTCTTTTGAAAATAGGTTTTGGCCAGTTTTCTCCTAGCCGCTATTTCAACTGGGCATAACAAATGCTTCGCTTTCAGCATATATATTTTTTTTAATAGAAAACGCCCTATGGACGTTGAACATTGTAACTAGATTAAATCTATCTAACAATTTTTTCCTAATAACTAGACTTAGCTGTTCAGTAGATAAGTAACCAGTGACACACTCAACATAACACTAATCACTTGGTTAATGTGATAGACATATCATGCTTAGAATTCTAGGCACTTTCACTGTCACTACACCAAATCGAACGGTTTTAGTCTCTGTAGCCGTCGAACAAGTCCGTTGTTGTCGAGTAGTGATATCACTTCGACGTTTTCGTGGTTTTATAGCCTCTTCTGATGTTTGCCTGCAAACCTCTAAATCTCATCTTCAACCATAGGCATATTCAGGTCACGATGGATGTCTTCATTGCGAATGTACCACGGCGCTTTTACGATGCTTCGTTTGAATTAATTTAATGTTGGATTTCTTAGTGTATCCCCAGAGTTGGATGCCATAAGTCCATACGGGCTTCAGAATTTGCTTGTAGATAAGCAGACGTCCAAGGAGCCAATACATTTGTCTGAATTTGAGGTTTAATTTCTCACGTTTCTTCTTCACATGTGTTTTCCATCGAAGTTTTGCATCTAGGGTCATGCCTAGATACTTTGCTTCGTTGGCATGTGGGATTGTTTGCTGGTTGACAATCACTGGAGTATAGTAATATTTCTTGTTGGTGAAATTTACGTGAATCGATTTCGCCTCATTTAGTTTGATGCGCCACTTCTTTGTCCAAGTGGTGACATTGTTGACAGCTATTTGGAGTCTGTTCGTGGCTGACTGTATATCTTGGTCAGCAGCAAGCAGAGCAGTGTCGTCGGCGAATGTTGCCGTGACTACTCCGTCGCTTTGTGGGATGTCATTGGTGTACAGCAGGTAGAGAACAGGTCCAAGGACACTGCCCTGTGGTACTCCAGAACAAATCTTCTTGAGGTCAGAATATTCTTCTCCATATTTAACTCTGAACTGGCGTTCAGTAATGTATGAATGAAGAATTTGGCTCACTTGTCGTGGCAAATATTTTTCTAGTTTATATTCCAGGCCCTGATGCCACACTCGGTCAAATGCTTGGGCCACATCTAGGAATATCGTTGCGCAGATCTTTTTCTCTTCTAGTGCTCTCTCAATTACATCGGTAATTCGATGCACTTGATCCATAGTTGAATGTTTATTACGGAATCCTGGTGAGACCGAATAAGCTGCTTTTCTCCTCCTCGATGATTGGTTTGAGTCTCTGCAAAAGGAGCTTTTCTAACAGTTTGGATATAACAAATCGATAAAAATTGTTATTTTGACGCATAAGAACTGTGTCACTAATCAAGTACTGTACTACAGCAAAACAATAAGTTGTGTCCGGTATTTAAACCTTCTGTACGGCGAAATGGAATTTTAATGTGTTTTAGGAACGAGGTGCCGTGGGGTGCGGCAGGTCGTTGCGGACCACCCCCCGTGGGGATTGGGATAACACGAAAACAATTAAACAACATTTAATCGCTGCTAATCATTTAACTAACGGTTAAGGTGTCACGTGCTGAAATAATCTCATGCATTTAAAATGTACACGGTGGAATTTGGTTCAGTTTTCATTATTTAATGGCTTGATTAGAACGGTGTATACAAGATTGCGTTTAATAGTTATCAACTATTATACAGTCGAAATAGTAAAAAATGCTGTTACTGGCAAAGAATTACTTCGCGTTTAGGTTCAGCGAATTTTGTGAATTGTGTGACATTAAATACAATTCGAGGAATATTGAAGAAATGTACATAAAATTATACTGCTTCCGATTGTGAGCATAATATTCTATTGTGCTATGTACATTGTACAGCTTTTTATTTTCTTATGTATCCACCTAAAATAGCAATGTCTTGAAAACGGATCAGCATAATACCTACCGAATGGAAACTTGTCGTTAGGTTAGTCTATCGAGCTGGTGATTGAAATCAACTGTTTGATATATGACTCAATGTTCTGCCAATTCAAAAGATTGCCTTGCGGTTCCAATACCATTAGTTCATTATTGATGATTTGAGGCGTTTATTTACTAGAAATAAGGAAGTTTAAAATATATGGCGCCCCATCCTCAGACTTTAATTAAATAGATATTTCTTAGAAATTAATTAATTATACACTCGCCCGAGTGACTTTATTCCCATACTAAAACCATTACGATCGATAAACAAACATAACCAATTTATCTAACGAATCTATGAAATGTCAAATTTAAAATGCGTTTTTGACGTTACAAAACGTCACATTCTTAGGTCACAAAGGTCTATTGCATGACAAAGTGATGTAATGAATTTTTACGTACCGGAATCGAGTATTTTCGATATTATTTGCTTCAAAAAACTCAGCAGATTGACAAATGAAGTTTGTTTATACAAACGTCAATCTATACGCTCTGGTAAAGCGACAAACAAAAAATTTATTTGTAAAATAAATTGCCGTTTTTACAACCTACTGAATTCGTTTTATACGTATAAAATTTAGTTTTCTTCTCATAAAACATAAAATTGGTGAAAATTAGAAAAAAACTTGTATGAAACACGTTGGGAAACACTATTTTGTGTAACTCGCATCATTTTGCGGAAATCTGTTCGTTACATAAAATAGTTATTTTCCTAACTGGTTACGTAAATACTTATTATCTGGTCTCGGTAGTTTGCGTCTTACGGCAACAATAAAAAAATAATTTTTTATAAGTATTTCCAGCCGTATAAATACTTATAAATAAGGCGCCGTGAAAATTTAATTGTAGGGGGAATAGTAATTTAAAACTTCCAAGCTCCAAAATTAAGTTAATTTGTTTTAATGAGACAAATTAATTTGCGAAAAACTTTTTACACTGTAAAAGTTTCTTTAATTATTTTTATATGCAAATATGTTAAACGTTAGATTCTCGTTAATTTTATCAAAGTAAAATGGGTTAGCCATAGACAGCTTCCTTATTAAATATGTCTTCTGAGTCGAATAAATGCCCCTACGATTTCTATTTTGTAGATTTTAATAGGGAACATGATTAAAATTTTAAATATGAAATTTACACTAAAAAACACAGCGTAACGTTGTAATAAAACCTGTACTTCACAAAAAACAAGATTTCTAATTCCGCGCGATCAGTATGAAGGATATCAACAGCGATGAAATTGACGCGGCCCGAATCGAGCTGTGACGTCACAACCTACAATAATCGGTAGACGTTGCTCCGGAAAGCGGCCGAATGAACTCTCAAAGCAAGCGGTGTGCTGGGATTTCCCGTAGCCGACCTAATCGGTCTTTAGTAGTAATTTATAACAAATTTATTATTGGGAATGAAGGAGTCATATTTTGCATATCTTTTTTTTCAGTATGGTAGAACATTTTTATGCAATAAAAAACCCCATTGTCTTAGGGGCGTGTAACGTGTAAAAGGTAACTGGATAAGTTTTATCGAACATCACATCAAATAACCTAAGCCTATTGTTAATAAAGCTCTATCTCAAAATGTATATTAATTTTGAAATCCAGTATATTTTCTATCTGAAAATATGGTTAGAACCTTTTCATAGAAACTCTACTAGCCATATATCATATATTATGTTTCTTCTATTCTATTATTTTAAGTTTCATAATACATACTCCCCAAATCTTGAATGTTTGCCGTTACATCACTAATTTACTTTTAATCTACAACATAGGCTGGTCGAGCGTCCTTCGCTAAAAAATTATAAAACGAGAGAAAACAAAAATAAGTCAATTATAATATTATATGTGACTGTTCATATATTCAACTAACGTTCTTGTAAGCTGCTATACGAAAAAGAAAGAGAGGGCACGATTTCGTAGATCGTGATCTAGCGAGAATAATATCGATCAACTGATCGAGTTCTTTATACAAGCGCCGTAGGCCGTACCCGCAATAGCCTTGCACCATTTCAAAACTGAGACAGAATTTCGTTATCTTTCAGGTGTATTCACTTTTTCTTCACTTTCAGTGCACTTATGGACAGTAGCACTACGGTGCCATTTTTCATTGATTAAACCATGCTCAGCCTCCTGTCTGTAGTCTTCGTCACTTTAACATTCAAATTGTAGGTTATATATTATGTGTACGTTTCTCATCGGGGAACGAGTAAAGTTTGTATACATCCGAACGAGTTGTTTCAAACATTTGACTGGAGCGGGATTGCAATCCCTAACCAGAATACTCTTAAGCTATTGTTAATCACGGAATTGAGACAAAATATTTTTAAAGTCATAACATACAGAATAATATTACTCTAGTTAAGTTCTACTTTTACGGAAATATCAACTATGTTGAAAATTCTAAGGCTAAATATTAGTAAAATATTTTCCTAAGTCCTAAGATACAAATAATGTGTTAAATAAGAAATATTACATCCTAGATCCTAATTTCATGGTCACTTAAACTTCCACTGTCTCACCACTACCTACTTCTTCGGATCGGTGCTGTACACTGGATTTCATTGGAGTTGGTGTTTCAACTAGCTAGGTGCTTCCTAATGTTCGCAGTCCTCACTCAAAGGTATGCCGCAGTGGGGGCTCCAACGCAGAATTTCGGTGGATTGGTAGTCAATTGGCACAGCGTCTTTGCTAACTGAAGAATACGCCACGAGTTGTATTTTTAAACGCGGCTGGCATTCGGAGCCATATAAACATATCTGAGTTTTGGAATTTAAATATCTACTGAAAAGGAAATAAATGGCTAATATATACTATAGCATTACTTACGTGGCTTGTGAAATTTTCACTTCGTTACACATTTAATTAACCTCATCATTATTTTACCTACGTACTGCCTCGAAAATGATTGGATGTTAGGCCGAACGTTAGTGGTTACATAACTTGAAACAGGTGTGGTGTGGTTAGTGGTTACATAACTTGAAACATGTCGTGTAGTTTCTCATTTAAATACCTTGCCAACTAGAAACGGCTGTTGTATGATCTGGCTTAATGCCATTTCCATGTTAACTCTATAAGATACATTCAAATGAGAAGCAATATTCTTTGTATCCCGGGAATAACTTCGTTTTGAGTAAAGTATTTTTTGCTGTAATTCTGTGAAAGGTCGAATATTAAACAGATAAGATGCACCTATTGAGAGCCCTTGGCTCTTGAATCCAATTTTGCTCTATGTGGAATTTGGTCTTTTTCCACTATAAGGTATTTGTACGAATATGAGCCGCCACTGCAATATGCTTTAACGAGTATTACAGGGATTAATCAATTAAAATTATTTTGGTTTGAGGTCGTCATTTTGCTATACATCTTGGAACACATTATTTTCTTCTGCCGATAATAATATAAATGGGTATACATCAAATTTAAGAATGTGAGTTCTTTGGTGATGGTAACTTTGTAGGTGAAACCCGCGCCGTACTATGTAAAAACACATATTTTGCTGTGTTTATCATATTAATGCATAATTAGGCTCTTTCAGTTTCTGGTGATGGTAACTTTCTAGGTGACATCCGGGCCGAAGTATGTAAAATCTGGTCTTTTGCTATGTTTCTCATATAAATGCATACATTAGGAATTCTCAGTTTTCTGGTGATAGAATAGTATAAATATGACGTAGCGTTAAAAGAGGATTTTTTATACAGTTTCCTGTAATTATATTATAAAACCTTTAGTTTAATCGGTAGTTTGAAGTGGAAAGTTATGGTGTAATTATTTTTATTGATTTATTCTATATATTTTGGTATGCTGAACACGAATCTAAGTTGTCCAACAAAAATTTTCCCCACAAATATGACAAATCATCAAGAAATAAATACTATAACTTACAAACCAAGCTACTTTATGCAAGACTGGCCCTGCAGTAAAATAAAGAGAAGAAAATTACCTACAACTTATGTTACCTAAATTTTTTTGTGGACATATGGTTTCCACGAAAAAGAGTTTATATATTGGGGAAATAGTAATTTTTGGAAAATATCAAGAACACCATTAACTTATATTTTTTATTTCATGTAGTTAAATATCATTCTTTATGCTAATAAAAGAGGCAAATTTTTGCACAATTTATATGTATTTAGGTAACTAATACCTCGCAAGCACGGGTTCTAACTCTTCCAACTCTCAACTCTTCTACGCCTGAAATAAATAATCAGTGGTTTAATTCCAGATATTTGACAATTTATCGAATAGATATGAAAGAAATGATAGGTACCCTTCAGGTAACTCCGGGTCATTTTCTTCGATTTCTGTAAAGGGCTTGTTATTGCACCTGTTCTAGCAGTTAAGGAATATATTGAAACAGCTGAGGCCTGCTTTTTTACATCCATATGGCTACCTTTGGTTTTATTCCAACCCCATTGCACAGGATCTTTTTCATTTTCAACCCATTCTTGTACTTGATGAATACTTTCAACGAATGTTGCTGTTGCCGTTAACAGTTGGTTGTTGATTTATTGATTTGCTCTGTGCTATGGAAGTAAGTAAAGCTATATATATATATACTATATTATGATCAGATGGTGGAGCATCTATAAATGGCAGACCAGCAACGTATATTGTGTCAAAGGGGAGACTTCTAATTTGCTGCATAATACCACTCCATCTTGGAATTCCACATCTTCCCATTTGCCATAAATCCAAATCAGGTCTGCAAAAGAGGGTGTGGCGGTATCAGGTGAAACAAATAGCTGTTTGAGATCCTCAATTTTGATACCCTTTAAGCCGAAAGAATCTGAGAACAATTACACCAAAACTTTCCACTTCGAGTCTTTCTTGTATCATTTAACTAAACTATCAAGCGCAAGTGGCATGTTTGCTATTTTCCAAATATTACTGATTTCCTCGACATATCAACACTCTTTTGCGTGGAAACCGTGCGACATACAAAAAAATTAAGAGCACATAAATTGTAGATAATTTTCTCGTCCTTATTTTTAGTATATGGCCACTTTTTGCGTAAGTAGCTTGGTTGCAAGGTATAAGCTAAAATCCACTAAGAAACCTATTTTTTGTAGTTTTTTGTATGTTTTTTGTACTTCAAATTCGTGCTCTACACACCGCGAAACATAAAATAAATCGCCAAAAACATTAGACCAAAACTTTCCACTTCGAGTTCCTCCTGTGCACCATTTGACTGGGCTATCTGTGCCACTAGCCTCTGTGGCGAATACTTGTCTAGATAAGTCCTTCGATGTCTCATCTTAAAACGGGATATTGCAGTTGCCTTTCCAAATTAAATGTCACAAGAGAAATTTGAGATATACGTCCGAGGATAGAATTTTATCGTTAATGACTTTAGGAATCTTTTAATGGCTTTACTTCCTCACCTAAAACCGAACTCATGGCATAATAACCCTGACTTCTGGATTTACCAGAGTACGTGCTAAGAGCCTACAACTTTTGTCGGGTAAACCATATGTATTCGAAAGCACATCCAGATGGGGCTTAGCCAGGCCCTAAAGAAAGACAGAAGATCGATCATTTAGGAACCGAAACTCCATGAAGTGTAAATATTAATTAATTTATGCTACTAATTTTTGCAAAACTAATGTTACATAAATATAAAAAATTATGCAACTTGAATTTTTCTCTTTTTCGTTGATCGTCGTAGAAAAAATATACTGCATAACTCGAGTAGACTGTTCATATGGTTACCGGATAATTGAATAGAAACTTTATCCTCGTGCGATATGCATCATATTTATTCTTGTTGCACAAATTCATACGAGTAGACTCCAACATAGAGACCAGCTAAAACTACTATCATTCCACGTGTATGCATCGGTATATGGGTCATGTCGACATGGACTCGCAGTTACCTGCTCATCAACTATAAGTGAAAGGTTGGATTCAGAAGAAACTTCAGCAGCGTAGACTGCCATGAACCTGAGACTTTGTACTATAAAAAGATCTACCAAAGTATCGACTAATAGAATAATACAATACATGTGGGTAAATAAATATCTATCAGTGAATTGTGTTCTAAATTGTGTTCTAAATTTTTGGGGTCACTTCGTTTATGAATATTATGGAAGATGTCCGATAAATATCTCCCAAAGGAAATATTACCTAAGACACATTATACCTACTTAGATATCGACTTCTTCTTGCTTAGCGGTGAAATTCCAGCGGGCTAATCTATATTGAACTTTAATACTTCAGAGAACAAACTGTGAGTGATTGTGGGTATAAGTAAGTTATAAAGTAATCTTTCTATACTGTTTCCTAACTTGCTGCGTTCGTGATATTGTTATTCCATTAAAATATTGCGGTAAACTGATTGCCCTATTAGTTTCTGGTGCGACGAATACAACTTTGTGACGCTGTACTTCCCTTGAAATATTTTAATAATAATAGACACTCGAGGTTGATAAAAAAACTGTACCTTATATTTTGTTTGACATTTTTATTTTCAGTCCTATTTCATTTTTTTAACGAATTGCAGATACATTTATTGACTTCATTAAGACGCATCGCCTATCAATAATTTCACCGCCCTACAAAATTTAAAAAAAAAATGTTGCCTAAAAAATCTTGCTAAAGTATTTTTAAACGAATTTAGAATAATTCAGGTCTGCTGAATTCAAAAATTAAAGTAGTTTTTCTAAATTGGCTCTAGTTTTTGAGATAGCGGATACCATAATGTTTGAAGAAGTTTAGCCATAACAGATGCTTTTTATTTTTTAAGGATTTACAAATGACAGATTTTGCGAAGAAACAAGAGTTAGACCCTCTCTAGTGAACGTACCACGTGGTGACTGCTGACTACGTGATCAATGCGTGCAATTGTTACTTACCTATTTTGTGTTATTACTTCGTATTGCCTAGCCAAGATGAAGAACTTGTTTTTTGCAACAATATTCCCGGATTTCTTCATCAAATGGGAATGCAATTTGTTCCAGCTGACTGGCGACTGTTCATAGATAGTTACAGTAGAAGCTTAAAGTGTGTTTTGCTACAAAGTGTTTTGCTTAAAGTGTGGCAACCAATATGCTTCGATTCCTATCACCCACTCAACAAAACTTACAGAATAATATCAAAACATTAAGTTAGTGTTGCAGAAACTCTGCTATGAAGAGCATCAGTTTTCCATTTGTGTGGATCTAAAAATGGTGAACTTCTTGCTTGGGCAGCAAGTGCAATCTGCTTGTGGAATAGTAGGGCGAAGCAAGAAGGAAGAGGATTAATTGGCCAATAAGACAACATATGACTTTAGGAACAGCAAATGTTATAAACGAACCATTGGTTGACCATGAGAAAATCATTCTCCCACCGCTCCACATCAAGTTAGGACTAATGAAACAATTTGTTAAGGCTTTGAATAAAGATGGCGAGTGCGTCAAATACATTTGTAGATCGTTTCCTAAGCTAAGTATGGAAATCTAAAAGCAGGTATTTTTGATGGCCCTCAAATTCGCAAACTTATTAAGGACTCTAATTTTGCAAATCATATGACGACACTGGAATCTGCTGCTTGGTGTAGTTTTGTTTCGGTGGTTAAGAACTTCTTGGGTAACCACAAAGTGGACAGTTCTGAGGAGCTGGGACAACAGATGTTATTGAACTTTAAAAACTTAGGTACGAATATGAGTATTAAAGTACACTTTTTTCATAGCCACTTGGATAAATTTCCGACAATCTTGGAGGCTTACGTGAGGAACAAAGGGAAAGATTCCACCAGGATATAAAGGTGATGGAAGAAAGATATCAAGGCAGATGGGATAAGCATATGATGGCAGACTATTGCTGTAGCCTCCAACGTAATGATCCTGACAGTCCTCGTAAAAGAAAATCATATAAAAAAAGTTTCTTCCCTACAAATTAGATGTACTTTTCTAAGTTAAATTATTTCTCTGTTATTATACCTAATAAATAATTATGAATTTTATCGTTTTTTCGTTTCTCTATTTCAAAAACACTGTAAATTTTACTGAAAGTTGCTCATGGGGAGCACTGCTCTATTAAGTTGATTTTTTTCTTTATTTTATCATAATTTGCTAATATATCTCCAAAGATAGAGCCTATCCAACAAAATGGACTTCATATTTGTAATCAACATAAAAAAATTACCTACAAATCGTTTAAATCTTGTTGGCATTAAAATTAGTGTTGGGCAGTGTTTTTCAAGGATTTTTGAGTATCGGAAATAATTAAAAACGCCACTCGCCGAAATGTGCCACTCAGTGGTGCCTCGTGGGTTCTGGATAGGTGAAGTGTTTTTTGCAAAAATCACCTCACTTTAAGTCATCTTTAAATCTTGAAAAATGCGTTTTAAGTGAATTACACATGATACCATTTAAAGAAAACATTATTACTCAACTCTTGTATGTATCGCAATTTCATAGCTCTCCGCAAAAATCGTAGCTCTCCGAGTCTCCGACAATACCGCGGTGAGGAGAATCGAAATCCCGGACGATTCACTTGCTTGCCAACATTAACAGGGGACGCCGGCCATATCTGAGGAACTGTATGATATAGAACGTTAGTTTAAAAAAATCTATAACGAAAGTGGACCAGAGAAATCGCTGGAAATTATTTTCAAGTTTGTAACATCACTGCTAGAGAGCGTTACAGTAAAGTTAAATTAGAAAAATTTAATATCTTAATTTGCTATCATGAGAAGCTATGATGAGATACTGAAAATATGTTCTTGGTAATGTTCGTAAAATTTTGAATAACTTTGGTCTTAAAATGTTTTTCATAGCTATGAAAATTAAGTGGTGGGGGAAAGTAAAAATTTGTAAAGAAAAATGGCGAATACCCCTGTTTGGCTTAACAGAATCAAACGAATTTCGTTTCATTGAAAAGAGAATTTTTTACTTTATCTTTGCGATGATAGAATTGCCAATTTAGTTGTTTCCGCGGAAGATAGGTGGCGCTGTTTGAAATACAAACAGACTTTTCTTTTATTCTCCGAAATTTTAAATGGAAACATGTTTATGCACATAGACACATAGAGACTCAAAATTGCAAGCAATCAATGAAAACCGTAACTCGATATCTTATTTCTAACCCGATAAATTATTAAAAATACCTTTTTACATCAAAAAAGTATTAAAAAAATTATACCGATTATTTGTTGGGGTCATAAACAGTGAAAACAAGTAAGGATAAAGCTAGAAACATTTATTTATCAATTATTTATATGTATTGCATTGTAGGCAATTGATAGAAACCATTTAAGATTTGTTTTTTAAGACCAAAGTTATGGAGTTAATTTTTTTTTAATATTAAGAAATGACGGATATTTAGGAAAACATCAAAATCAGGAGATAAGTCAAATTATAATGGGTCACCCGGTATAATAATTATATAACTTGTTTTCATTAACTATATGAGTGACATGTCGCATTTTGCATCAATAAGTCTCATATATGCGATATCGGTCTGTCGTTAGCAGGCAGCCTTAGGCCGCGTATTCAGTGACGATGTTATATTACATCTCGCCTTGGGCATTTTCGGCTTGGATTGAAACTGATAGAAAGTGTATTTAGGGAATTTCCGGGCCTCCATAATTATTATTCTGTGGCGAAATTTCAGTAAAGGAAATTTTAATTGACTTGAATCTTTCAATACGAAATTGCTTATTTTATGGACGAGTATCGCTAAACCGATTAAATATATAAATTAAAAAGGTACGCTGCTTGATTCTCACAAAAAAACTCAGAACCAGCATCTCTAATAACTGGTGGCACGTTCATTCAGGAATTAGTGCAGGCGGTGGAAGTAGTTGAGTACGCAAAAAAAATTCAAAGCTTTATGATCCAGTCCACAAGACAAGGGTTTTTATTGCACCAAGGTTTTGTAGCTAATATGTGAGGAGAATAAAAGGCACCGAGTAATAGCGTTATATAAAGAGCAAGTGAGTCAGGTTGCCGAAATATAGTAGTCATTAAGGAAACCTGTAGTAAAGAGTAAACAGTTGAACTGTTGGATATGTGGAAAATTAACAAGGAACAATATGAACCATTTTAATCTAGCAGTGTAGATTAAAATGGTTTTACCAAATCTTTATCATTTAGATCGGGTTCTAGAGGGAAGAAGGGGCTAGAAACTTTTATAGTTTTGATCTTTTTGAAGTGAAAACTTCTTTAGGCGCGCTCAGCACTTTTATTTTTGTGGGTGTTGAAAGAGACTGGGCCGTCACGCGTCATGCTCGGCTATGTAACGCTCCTTCGGGTAAAGTCGGCTCGAGTCGACTAGTTCACTAGTTCACGAGTCACGTTCGTCTATTTAACGCTCAGCAGTCCACTCGTTGAGTAAGCGAGAGAGATAAACTTGAATCTTGAAGTATTTACAGCATATTTCACATCCATAGGCCTATTGTTTCATTCTTATTGTATAGTATATTGAATATAATAGCAGTGAAAAAGTCCAATCAGAGGAAAATTTCGCAATATAATTCACAAATATTATTGTTTATTTTCTAACTAATATTACTTCATGGGTACAGAGATAAGAATAAATAATTTTATATAACAATATCGATATTATCTTTTACTGATTCACAGAACTAATCTATTATATAACATAAATGTAATTATATAGGTATTAAAACAGGCATATTTTTTAAAATAATAATACCTGTTAAGGGTGAAATATATATTTATTGTTTCCTAAGTAAAAGAAAATACAATACATTTTATCAGAAAACAATGTATCAGGAGATACCGTCTGGTCGGGTTACCGTCCAATTGTTTTCCTCTCTCTATCGAATTTAATTGAATTGGATTGAATCGAATCGACTGCCGAAGTGATGGTCAAACGCAGTAAAGTCAACGCAGTAAAGACTTGCTAACTATAACTCTGGAGCGACTTAGGAGCGACATACGTGGGGCCCCATCTAGCGCCGGTTGCCTGAAGCATCTGTGTCACGGGCCTGTACGATCAACGTGTATTAACGTTCGGTGTATTGCGAGTTGTGGTAATATGGGCGGACGGTTACAGTATATATTTTAAAATTGGAAAATTATTGTTTATATTGTTGTAACTAATATTACTTCATGGATACAGATGGGGGTGGTGCGGATCTTACGATCTTCTATAAAAAATCATATGGGCGTAGAAATAAAATAATAAGATAGTAATTTTTAATACTTTCAATCGCGTCATCCCTGGTATAGAGAAAAGAATAAATAATTTTATATAACAATATCGATATTATCTTTTGTTGATTCACCGAACTAATCCATTATATAACATAAATGTAATTATATAGGTATATATTTTAATTTCTTTGTAAAAAACAAAATTATAAAAATTTTGAAATTTATTTATATTCAAAAAAATCAATAGATCAGGCTAATAAAACCAATAGATTCGATTGATGCAAAATTATTGTCCATTTTTATAATATTGTAACGGTTTAAAATCTTCATTCCAAGGGTATGTAATGAAGATTTTAAGGATATCTAACACAGTATTTTGTAACACCACCACACTGTTTGTGCAAAAAAATAACTAATGCTTAAGTTTTTTTGAATAATTATCCATTTTCAAACGCAACGCGAACATAGAGGTTATGTTTACACCAATAAACTGATGGGAATAAACGGCGAGAATTTCAATCAGCGGGTTACCGAATTTTGTACGCATGCCCAAGTAGGTATAGTATATGATACCTACGGAACTAGCGCGTTTACAAGGACAGATAATTTAAAAAGCTAAATGCAATATCATATATGATACCATAGGTCCGAAGAGGTTGTACCACTCTTCATTTTTTAATTTTTTAGTACTTTCTTTAAAGCGTAAAACACTTGGCTTAGCAGTGAAATTAGTTATTAAAATTTAATCCTTATTGAATTTAATGTTTAATTAATAATTCGTAATTTTTAATTAATTTTTTAATTCACTTAATAATTTAATGTTTTTCGGAACATATTTGGCTTTCGCCCAAGTTTTTCGCCACAAGTCTCACTCATTTTATCAAGCAGATCTTTTATTTAAAACTGGCAGGTGTTAAAATTGTCAGTAAGATAATCCAAAATCCAATTTCTTCCAAGATTAAGTTTTGAAAATTCAAAAAATACGAAAAAGCTCAATTTCTATAAATCTTTCTTCATTTAACACCTTTATAAAAATTAAAATTGTAAATCGCCGATACACCCCTAGGGTAAAATTAAATATGGGTTATTTAAAAATCGTTATGAAAAAATTGAGAATTTTTTTTTGTGAAAACGGGCCGAAGAAAAAAAATAATTTTGTAGAAGGCAGGAATTAATTTTTTAATTTTTTCACCATCCTGTACAAATACCCTTGGAAAGAAGTTTTTGAAGTTTAAAACATATCGGGTCATATAGAAAACCGATTGTAAATCCGTCTTGTAGCTTAGCTTAACTTTTTAAAGTTGCAATAATATAAAAATGGACAATAATTTTGTATTAGCCGAATCTATTGACGAGCAGTTTATATAATATATATATATATATATATATATATATATATATATATATATATATATATATATATATATATATATATATATATATATATATATATATATATATATATATATATATATATATATATATATATATATATATATAATATATATATAATAAATAACATATTTATGTCATAATTCGGACTTAAATCTTCTGATTCACCGAACTCATTCGAAGAAATTTATGGCGATTTAGCGGACCAATGTGGACCTACAACGCATTTAAACAGTGCTGTCCAAACATATTAAAGCAGAGGGTTCTAGACAATGTTTAATTGGTAACGATTCAGTTGTAAAATGTGGCAAAAATCACAATCCTACACATTCACTGGTCTAGACAGCTCAATAAATATTTAAGTATTCTGGCGTCGAGATCATTGTTTGAATCCTCCTAATTAAATGTCAGATTTGTTCCCTAATGTTGCATAATATTTGCTACAATAACATCAATTAATTCTTACATTAGTGTACTTGAAACATATTTCTTATATAAACAAAGTTTAGGATAATATTCTACACATAATATACACTAACGATTATTATCAGAAAATCAAATTCTACCCACGCGACGGAGAAAAAATAATTCACTTGTTGAAGGGAAGTTAAAAAGTACTACAGCCAGAAAATTACTTTCTAATTCTTAAATGCTCCAGTGAATCTACAACGTCTAATGAAATGTTTGCTTCGGTCTACTGAAAGGTTTAGGTTTTATTTACTGATGAAATTCCTACTTATATATCGGGTCGTAATCGATTGACCAACCCAAGAATCTCTTTACCTTCGACTGAACAATAAGTCAATGTATTGGTGTTATATACGAGACTTATATTATATAGTAACCATTTCTTTTCCAATTTATGATTTATCCAGCCTTTATCTAATCAATAGCCAGATATGGGGTAGTTTAGGGAGGTTAATAATATCAGTATATGCTCAACCTACAAAGTACGGTCCAACAGCAAAACGTTGTAAAGGATTTTAACCTAATTATTCCATTATTAAACATACATATCACTATTTTTCAAATATTAAAAAAAAATTAAATTAATCGTTATTCCTCTTCTATCCCTAACTTCTAAATATTATCTGGATTTCAGCAGACAGAATATTTCAAGGACCTTTAAATTACCGCTTTTATAGTTGAACGTGGACGTTTTCATTTTTTTCGCATGCCATTTGGACTAACAAATGCTCTAACAATATTCAAATGGATTATGGATATTTTATTAGGATTAAACTAGTTTTGCCCCAACAGCATCAGCGGATTGTTGGAAAGCAGTAACAAGCAGTCCAAATTACAGGTATTTGTCCAGACCGTTTTAAAATAGCAGTAATATAACCATTATACAAAAAAGGTGATAATTAACTGAGAATTACAGACTAATATATCTGCTACCAACACCATCTAGACTAGTGGAATCAGTTGTCAAAGAACAAAAAATGCAGTATTTAGATATTCACCATTAATTAAGCCCATCACAGTATGGCTTCCATAAATCTGTAAAAAGCATCTGATGCTGTATTTGATTTGGGAAACAACCTAATGGAAAACAAGCATATCCCTCTGGCAATATTTTCTAATTGATCAGCATTTGATTGTGTAGAGTGCAGACCAACATATTCTGTTAAATAAATTAGAATATTATGGTATTCTTCGTCGTTCTTAATTGGTTAAATAATACTTCGACAACCACCTGGCCTTTATGGAAATAATTTATGTAGAATAACATTAGTTACAAAAAATTTCACCCGCGGATACTAGAAGGTTCCTCAAGGATCAATCCTTGGATAATACTATATGATCTGAATGAATTTCTTGATACTATATTTATGTAAAAGAGGGAAAAAATGGGAAAAAAAAAGAAAACAGGGAAACTGGAAAAGGGAGAAAAAAGAAAGGAGAAAAGATAAATATTTTAAATATTTTGTATAGTTTTTTTAAATTCCTTTTTAACTCTGTCTCTGAACACTACAATTTTTGAAATTGACATTCAGAATTTTTTTGTTTATTTTTTCTGCTAACAACCAAATTGTTTTTCCTTCTCGATGCTCTATTATTTCAGCTGTTATATGTAATAAATATACTTATTTTCACTTCGATAAACAACATATTTGTTTTTCTTTCTAAATGCCCTATTTGAACTGTTGTACGGAATTGATTCATAGATTATTTTAATATACTCTAGCTATGATTATGTAATAAATAATCTATCTATCTAAAGGACTGGACTAGCTAACACTTCAAACAGAAACTGAATCGATGGCAGCGATACAAGTTTAGGGTAGATGTTTGCCATATAACGTTTATTTTGTTGATCAGTTTATATTAATTTGCTCACATTGATGATATGGCGTGACGTAATTGGATATAGTTGACTATATTGTACGTATTATACTGGTATAACCTAAACTTTATTTCCTTCGCGAACTTTGTTCGTGGAGAAAACAACGAATGTTTGGCACCCATTATTCAGTTGTTACTTAGAATGTAGGTATAACAAGTTCTTACAAGAAGTTATTTCTAAGTTGTAGCATTTGCCTTGATTAAGAAATCACCAATAAAACCGCGCCTTAAGTCAATTTAAAGTTTTCAGCTTTGCGTAAACTTCTAAGAATGAATATATTAATGATAATGAAGAAATTCTGTTAATGAGTTGATATGGGTAACGCGAGTCATTTGCTTAAGTTTCTTATAAAAAAAAATGGGCTTTTCGGAGACCTATTTCCATAAAAATGAAACCATTAAATTCCTCTGTGGACTCTGGAGATATTAAATTTGGTGTAATATTATAATAGACACTGACAGGACCGGACTGAATAGCAATGGAATGAGAAGCCAAGTAAGAAATTAATAAGATTTGATTATAAAATGATTTAACACATAAAAAACATAAAACAAAGAGTTTTGGACCTCGCGTTACTGTTAGAAATGTCAAAAGACTGTCATCAATCTTGATTTGCGTTGATTCAAATCTTTCATTGGGCATTCTTTTGAGAACTTCTGCTCTGTTATAGACCCAAGGATTACAAGACGCAAAAGACGCCTAAACAGGCAGCAGGTGAACAACTGACTATAAATCGGAAAAGAAAAGATGACTTCATTACAACTTGTTTCAAAGTAGTAAAGGGTAGCAAAGGGTGGCTGGCCTACGCAAAATAATGTTGCAAGGTTCTATGCGATTTTATACGTGAAAGGAATCTACTGAAGCTGTTTTAGTTCACCGATTTGTCTATATTTCTAGTCAAATATGAACAAATTCAGTATACCGGAAAATCCAATTCACTGCAAGTCGGGCGTAATTCATAATCGTGTAACGCTCGCTTCTCTAAACTACCACGACAAAGAGCGCCCGTAAGTTGCCCAGCTAACGCGTTTGATCGCTCATCTGACTAACAGCGATTTGTGTATATAGAGCCGTGTGTCTAACAGCAACTGCAGGTGAAACCCGTGAAACTCTAAAATGTTAGGTAGCCGACTATTGTTTAATTTTGAAAATAAATAGGAAATTTACCAAAGCACACTCCCTTATATGTTAAAATCGCGTTTTGAAAACGTTGAAAGTAGCTAACGTATCACATATGATTGTAAAAGGTATTTTTCATTGTTGTATCTTCCCAGTGTGAAGGGTTTAACAGTTTTCGTGATACCTCAATTTTTCTTTATATAGAATTCTATATATCACACAACGCTTATACAGTGTTTGGCATATATGATGCGTTTTCATGGTTAATCTCAAATTATTTCAACGGTGATTTGTTTTAAATTAGTCTGTCAGATAAGGTGTCGTCTGTACTTCGTCTGTACTTCCCATTTCCACTGCACAAGGAGTACCATTGCCAGTAACCTTTAACCGCCTCGCTATATTAGGATACTTAAGATAACCCCTTTCTCCAACCATAGCCGTATAGTCTTCAGGTCATTATCCTTGCTCTATTCTTCGATATAATCTATGAGCTCAACATCGGTTTCGGTGGAACTATCTGTAATAGTAATCTGTGTAACACAACCTGTATTCTTGGACGTTTCTGTATCATCTTATGTCAAGATTGAAGCTGGAACTAATCGATGTTTCAGTTCTTTGAAAGACTGTTGGCATTTAGGAGTCCATTCAAATGGAGCTGCCTTCTCAGATAACTCGCATAAATAATGCCCTTGAATTTTTTCCAAAATCGAAGAAAGAAGTAGAGTAGGACTTTTTAAAGGAGTATAATAAAAATAACTATAACTGTACAATGTTTTGAAATTATGACAGCAAACTGTGATCAACTTGAATGATCAGTAAGGTTAAATATATTATAATCCCCTTAGTTTTTATTTTCTCTTAATTGGTTCCCTTATCTGTTCCTGCAGTAATGCCGTTCAGCAGTTTTATTTATTTTTGGTATCGAACCAGTTTAAAAGGCATAACAGCTGAAATAGCCATCTTTACAGGCTATCAATCATCACGATATTCCGATAATATTTTTCTTCAATCAGTTTGGTTATATCTTGCCCGCTTTAATATTTTTTACCACTAATAGAGTTTTGTGATATGCCTTGTATTACTCAAGGGTTTAATTAGTTTATTTATATGCCCACATTTATTTTTTATCGGAATGTAAAAATAAAAATATTATAAAAGCATCAATAATATTCTAGTTGAACGTACTAATTGACATGTCGATTCCAAGTGACTTTTTTAAGCGATTAAATTTCGTTTGTCAGTTGAAGCTAATATGCGGCGCAATTATCTGCGATGCATGTACTACGGCGGACCTTTATCGCACTCATACATGATTGATTAGTATAATATGGTGGTTAAACATCGACAAACAATTTCGATATCGAACGTATGCCTCATGGTGGAAGGCTTGTAACCATTTTCTTCTCAAAAGCAAATATGAATAATGAGGGAATGATACTTACAAAATTAAATACGAGTATAATGTAAATGTCTTTGGATTGAATTATGTAACACCGAAATCAATGACATACACAACAAAAAAAATGCAGATGACCGTGAAGATATTCGTACCAATGATAACTCTATCAAAAACCAACTATCGTATTTACCAAAAGAATAGCAGGAGATATATAAAACTTCTCTGTGTCCTGAAGACTATTAAAGTTTTAAGGGCTTATTAAAAAACACTGAAATTGCATTATATACAATTACTTGAAAGAAATCTATTTTTCTCTATTGTCCATGAATATTTCTCACCATTTAAAAAGGCACTATTTTAGCCTTCAGAAACGTAAGTAAGAATTCGAACTAAAGGAGAACGGGGAACGAAATAGAAAGAGATAAGAATGAACTAAAAACATGGCTGGCAAATTCTGAAAATGATTTAACAAATGTATAACAGATGACCATGTAAATTACAGTAATAGGATCTGATATTTTGATACAGAAAATATAGATATCGGAGACTATGTAATTATTAAATACGAAAACAGTTTCTTCCCTAATGTAACTAATGTTCCAGGCGAAGGAAGTGGTGAAGTCTAGATCCCAGTGGTGACAACTGGAGATGGCGTAATAATAATTAATAATTACAATGGTTGTATTTTATATATTAATAACAAGATTATATATTTTATGACACCAAATACACGATAATTAGATTCTGGCTAAATTACAAATTGTTAATAGAGAAGAGGCGAAGGATGGCTAGGTAATTTGCCTTTCCAAATCCATTAAACGGCAATATTAACATTTACATCTCTCTGGCTTTATTACCTATAGACTGGCAGTATTTATGGTTTTCGATATAATATTTTACAACCTACTAAACGAGAGTTCGTGTCAATACTATCATCCTGAAATTTTATGATCAAAAGCACATTACCGGATTATTATTTATTTAATACAGCGTAGTTTGAATCGCAAACAAAATATAAATGGCCGATTGTTATGTAAAGCAACACCTGAGAATACAAGATTGCTTTTACATGTTCATTTTATTTAAGGGCAATTTCTCGCCTCGCCAAAGTTAATATCCTACTACTATGTAGTCATTGGATTCTTGATGTAGAGTTTATAAAAGTTTCTCTTACAACCGAGCCAGATAAAGAGATTAAAAATTATATGACCAGTAATAGGTTCAATTCATTCAAAGTCAATTGTTCAACAACATTTCAAAAGTTCTGAGACACATTACTAAAACCAAATTTGATTTTGCAACCCATTTGAGGGTCCGGATCATTAAAAAAAAACAACAAATCGCTAAAAACGCTATAAATTTTCAAAAAAAAAAATTGCAAGTAAAAACTGAAAGATATGCTGAGTGTTTCATTGTAAATAATATCCCAAGTTTGCAACCTCTTTTTCCAACCAGAACCATACTAATTTTGAAAATTAAGTAAATTTTTCTATAACTTTTCATGCAAATTTGGCGGTGTTCCGGGTCAGGTTACAAATTTAAAGTACAGTTTAGAATAATACTTGAAGGTCATCCATCACCCTTTGAAACATAGAAGGAGTATTTTCTAATCCAATTGGCACACGTACAAATTCAAAATGTCAATTTTCGACAGTGAAAGCAGTCTTTTGAATATCTTCAGGATCGATTTCGATTTGGTGAAAACCTGATGCCAAATCTAAAGCAGTGAAATATTATCATCGCCCTAATTAGCCTAGTAAGTCTGAAATGTTCGGAAGGGGATATTTGTCGTCTAATGTAACTTCATTTGATTTTCGATTGTCAATAACTACACGCCATTTCTGTTTTTGTGAAGCGTACATTTTTTTCGGGACTATACCCAAACTAGGGAGCACCATAGAGATACTGAATGTCGAATTATAGCTTGGTCTAACATTTTAAAGACTTGAGTTTTTACCTCTTCTTTGTGAATTTTTGGGTATCGTTAAGATTTTGTATAGGCAGCGTTATTAGTGTCAATTGCGTATTTAATTTCGTTAGAGAGAGATAGACTGTCACCTTCTAAATAAAATATATCAGAATATCTTAATCTTATTTCTACTTCTGTCTTTCAATGACTGGCCAAAAACTTTTTACTGTAATTAAATTATATAAGCGTCAGGGACATGGACGTAGTGACCATATATAAATTTCATGAAGGATTACATATATTATAATTATTACAAGTGCATGAGTCCATGCCATTTTAATTCAAGCCGCGATTACCATAGCAATATATTTTCAGTTATTAATCCAACTGGAATTTGTTCTCGCGCTGTAAAAGATCATAATCATTAAGTGGTTTACTGAAGGGACGTAGGGGCCATCTGATACTAAAGTACAATGCACTCCCGTTTTAATCGATATGGAAAAACGTCTCTCTGGCGCGTTATTATGTAGTAAAAAATATCTGCCTGACAACGGAACAGCCTACAAATGAATTATTACTAATCCAGTTGCGCGAATGTGATTGAATTATTTTTCCATTAAAACATTTCCACATCTATTGATAAATACCTACCAATATATATATATATATATATATATATATATATATATATATATATATATATATATATATATATATATATATAACGAATAACAACGAAAAAAGAAAATAAATTAGACAGTTTGCATCAGACAAAGACGATGCTGAAGTAAACTACATGCTTAGCAGCTTATCATTACAAAGACACAGCATATCTCCGAGTGATCAACTAGCCACTCTCATTGGTGAAGTAGTATATTAATAATAACTCACTGTTATGAGGTTTTGATTTCGATTTTCTCGATATTTCCCAATCCGCAACAAGGCAGATTGTGCAGTTTCATCACAGCACCAATAGAGGTCACCACATAAGTGCGGTAGTGTTTTGTGCTCAAGTGTTTTTTAATTGGATTAACTTTGTATGAAGGTAATAACCAACCCCAATTTCCATTTCTCATAATTGTTATAACATATAACAATTCTGTTTTTTTTATAAATATATATGACATATTGTTTGTCGAGGATTTCACTATTCCATGTAACATTAGGCTAAGGTATGATAGGTTATGGCAGGATAGTTAAGCTTTTCTTTGAAGGTTGTTGAATCACCACATCATAACATTTGTGCAATAAATCGATGTCATAGTTAAATGAAAACCAATTTCTCTTCTTCTTCAATAGATCCATTTACAGTAAAATATAACATATTAAATTATATTAAGATATTAAAAATATCTAATACTGTTTTGAATACTTCAGCCTATTTTGAACTCACTCTGAGGTAGGATATCTACATGCTCTGATTTAACTTAAAAAAATATCAAACAAAAAAAGTGCTTTCCACTTTATTTTATACATAATTTTTCCTCTTTCGATAACTTCTTTTATGGGCGCCAGTCCTTTGGGACCTACATTATTGAATATATTATATAGTACTTGAGATACCTAAATATGAAGAGAGAGGGATTATATATATAAATTTAAATGAGCATGTCAGACTTTACCTCGAGGTGAGGTTCAAAAGATGCTATATAATATATGACCTTTTAATTTATTTATATTTAGTTTGAAATTATTTTATTTAAATATAACATGTTAATCTCCATGATTTTAAATTTTTAATTTGTTTTAAGTCGATGGTTTCCATATTAGTTTAATTATATGAAGTTGGTCTAAAATTGTTAATTTACAATGTTAATGTCCAAATGTGTTACAATAACCGTATGTTTACGATTTGAAATCCTCAATCAATACCCTAAATTGGCCTGAGATAACTTATGCTAATACATAAATAGAGATTTGATAATCATAAATATATAGATATTAAGCTAATGTAAAAAATTGTTAACATACTTATACTCCTTACATACTCCTTAACATACTCCTTATTTGCATAAATTAATTGTAAATGACACCAAAATATTTCTTAATGATCAATGTGTTCAAGTACAAAATACATGAACTACATACTGGAAGATGGCGCCACTGGTACTGAAATAAATTAACGTTTATATCTAAACCCCTATACAATTACATTATAAGTTCTAACAAATTTGTTACAACAGATTACGGATGGATCAAGTCGGCGAGCATGGAAACAATGAAACATTCGAAATCGCCCACAACAATAAAATTGAGTTATTCGATATAAAATCGAGTGAAATTTTCCACCACGATGTTAATAACATTGATAATTTAGTTGGCTCCCGATATAATAAAAGTTTTTATTCGTCCTACGCATATGAAACGTGTGAATGGCTTAGTAATATATTATGTTCCAATGAGCTACGGTGTATTTTTTGATTGTTACCTATGAGAATATGGAAAAGAGTAACATGAATCCACAGGGGGCTCTACTCAAGCGTGTTATAAACGGTTAACCAGTTGGAACGCAGAAAAATATCAATCGTTATGCACGACCTGCCAGAGATACTACCGCTTGTTCAGTCAAATGAGTTACCGTATTTGCTTGCATTGGTTCATAAAACTCGATTGATTTTGCAGATGATGGTTGAATATCATCCTCAGTCCAGGAAATTAACACCGCTCTTTTAAACTATTCCGCCATTAATTCAGTTTTCCCAAAACATAGAAAAATATTTGAAATGCTTTGTCCTGAAATCGCGAAGTTAAATGTATTACGAAACCGACTTCTAAAATAGTGCAAAAATATCTGTCATGAGAGCTGTGTTTTATTATTAAAATTAGACAGCACTTTGTTGATTAAGTTTATCTCTGGCAGTGTTTGATGGTGTAACGTCGGTAATATAAAACCTGCAGACCTCTCACTAATCCAGATAAGCAGATTTGTTACAATTTATTTTATCGATTCACTCACCCCAGTTTCCGCATTTCCACGGTTACCATACGGTGTTGTAATCATTTTTATACCTGTATGTATTATTTAATTATGCGCCATACACAACATTATTTAGTTACAGTTACGTATCGTATAATCCGCAAACGAATAAAGTGAATGCATTAGTTTATCTCTGGTTTATTATATAAACGTATTCGCAATAGTTACCGCTACTGAATGAGATAATATTCAATGCCCTTTTCTACAAAATATCTCCCTTAATATGAATATTTTAGAGATACCTGAGTACTGTAGATTTCGTGAGCAAAAGAAGGACAACTATTTTTTTCGTATTTGAATCTGTCTCTATTTAAATAATTTGTCAACTTTGTAAATTTGTCAACTAACTGACAATGTCACAAAAATTATAGTTAGATGTACACAACTAGATATTAACAAAAATACGTTATGAGACTTTTCCAATTTTTTTTTGCTCACGACTGTACCTAAATAAAATAGTTGTTCAGGATAAATCCTGTAAAAATGCTTCGTTCGTTATTTAATATTTATTTTGTTTGTTTTTTTACGGATATAATTTCATTATTGTTTTGTATTTTTTAAAGATTTTTTATGGTTCTTCAAATTTTTTTTTCAATTATTTTGTATGGTTAGGGGCGCGGCTAGGGTGCTTTTTCAGTACATATTCCTATTATTTGGCTATATTCTAATACATACTTGTAAAAGTATATCCAAATAAATGTAATTTTGGAATCATATATCATAATTATATATCTGAATACTATGGAATATCAAAATACGGATTCAAGGTTTTTGGAAATTTCATTGGTAATAAATGGCCTAAATATCATGTTTTTATTATGCTCAAAAAAGAAATATACGGGGTGTAAACTAAACCCATACAAAAAATCAAAATTTAATTCTTGCGGAGAGTTTATTAACACCAAAATCGAGATAAAACTTTATGTTAGGGTAGCGTATGGACCAAATCTAAGAAACAAATTTGGGCTCGCTTATTTTCAAATATACGAGGGTTTTATTGAAGTTAGGACATTTTTTTGAAAATACATATCTTACTGTTTAAAAACAGAGTAAGAAATTGATTTTTTCTTATTTTCAAGTAAGCTTGCATGCGTCTAACTGTCTCAGTAGCTAGAATTGTCACTTCTTATATAGTGCCCGGGAAAACATTTAATAAACACGTGTCACAAAAGTCTGTGAATTTAAATAAGCTGTGCTCAAATAGTTAAAATTAACCATAATTTTAAGATTTTAAATCTGCGAAGGGAAACCTTAGACAAATATCTCGAAACTGTTTTTTATATTTTTTAATCGGATGAGTATTATCATAATTACAAGTCACCACCGGATTACTTTTGGTTTCTCGAAAACGTTTCAGATAGAGAAAAATAGTTTGCAAGTTCCTATCTTAATTTTATTAGAATAATTAATATAAATCTTAGCAAGCTGGAAGAGGTAGTTTATTATCAACTGGGCCCTCCTCTGTTATTATAAACTTCTCGGCATCTGTTTGGCATACTTAAGACCAGGTTATTGATGTAATTTTGTAGCACGTTGTCCCATTTCTCCTCAATGGCTGAATCAGATCCTCTAGAGTTTCAGGTGAATTTGGCCCTGAAGCTACCAATAACTTTAAGTAAGATCAAACGTTCTCTATCAGATTCAGATAGGGTGATTTTACAGGCCAATCCATCCTATGCACGTGTTTTTTCCAAAATTTGGTTAACATACCGCCACACGCGGCGACCAGCAACACCGATACTACCATAAATACAGCAGGCGGCTAATTAAGTTTTTGTTAAAAATAAAAAATATATCAAATAAAATTTTAAGCATTTGTATTATTAATTAATATAAAAATTAAAATTTGAAATTCCTTTTTTCAAATTTCAATTTTTTAATCACTTATTATTTTACTTCAAAACAAAACCTCTTTACATTAAGTAACTCACAATTACCTCTATAGTTTATAAAATTGATAATTACTAAATTGCAAAGGAAATATTTTTGACGCTTATAGGTACAGGGTTCCAAAAAAAGTGAACCGATTCAGTGCATTTAAGGTTTTGGCGAATGCGCTCGGTGTAACGCAGAATCTGGATAAAGTGGACGATGGCGAACTAAGTTGATCGATTTCCAGAAATTGCTGAATTGCTTATGCTTTTATGATCAATGTGAACAGCATTATCCAAACCGTAATTCTGACTACTATTGGCCTGCCTTGAGGAATAAGAAATACGAGTAGAGCAAACAGAATAACGCGGCATTTTAAGTTAGTAAAATGTACACAGTTCACTTGAGTCGGTATTTTATCATGTATATTCATGAGGCACAGATAATTTTACTGTTTATTAAGGAGGAAGTTAAATTGTACTTCGTTATAAATATCAAAGAGTACGTGAAATAGAACATCGTTAATAAAATGTAAACTTTACACCACTATTTCGGTAATTATATACGCTCGTACGTCAGATGTATTAGGGAGTGACGAGACAAGCCCCTTTTAATAAGTCTGCATCTGACAAAGGGATAATTTCCAAAACTTTTGTTAATTTCGCAGCTCGTCTTTTATAGATGACGAGTTGTTACATTTTATATTCCATTGTCACGGTTTTATTTTCATTAGTGATTGAAAGGCCATTATTTATTTCGGCTATTAAATTGAGATTGTCATAGGGTTAAAATTGTCAGCATCCGTATCTCATTTATGCTCTGCAGATTTAATTGATTCAAAAAATAGTAGCCCTGGTTTTTTATGAATTTATATATTGTGAAATATATTAAAAATCTAAAATATACAGGGTGGAAAATAATTTTTTTTTTCAAATTAAACATGCACAACAGGTAAGTTTTAATGGGTTTTCTCTTGTTTATTTACAATCCATTGTTCTTTTATTCTTGTAAAAAAAATGGTACCTACATTACTGCATAATAAACGTTATTATTATTATTTATGTAAAGTTGTAAAATATTAAAAATTGTCTATAAAATCATCTATCTAACATCTATCAAATCATATACAATTAAATGGGGATCCAAGTGCAATGCAAAAGGGTAGAGGTGCAATTCTATAAAAAAAAGATTTTGCTTGTATCATATCAATATTATTATATACAAATCAGCGCAATCTTGCAACATAGCATTTGGGGGAGCCAGACACAACTCCCCAGGGGTGAGGTCTCAACCCTCACGGATTTCAAATAATCGAGATACGTCGCCTGGCCTCATTTAGAATAGTTGCGACATAAGAACATGTGGACTATCCCCTGTACCCCGAATAATCGAGAAGCTTCTAGAAGAGAGTATATAAGGGCCATCCAATCGTTGCGGAAGTCAGTTTACTTAAAACGTTCTGAGAGACAAGACAATGTAACAAGTAACTAAAAGTGTTGCGTAACAATGTATATATATATATATATATATATATATATATATATATATATATATATATATATATATATATATATATATAAAATATATAAAATAATAAAACAATAAATTATAAAATAATAGATATAAAATAATAAATTAAATTAAACCAGTGATCAATATATTTCGTACATACTATAGTATAAACGCAAGCACACGTATCGCTGACGAACGTATATACTATACATAACATCAACTAGTTCCGTGGCTGATTGGCCAGAACGTAATATCATCATATCTAAATTATTCGGCGCAAAAATCTATCTCAAGCATAATCGCAATAGACAAGTTCCAATAATAATTATAGAATATCGAGTATTAATAAACTATGTCTAGATTACAAGATTAATGCGAAAGCATCAATGTAAATATGAGTTTCGAGAGCTTATAATCTAGAAGCAAAGTGCAATGTAGAGATGACGCTGGACAGATACATCGAAATTACACAACAAAGAGTGAATCATATTATATTATAGTGCTTAGAATTCAAAATTAGATTGAGTCAAGTTCAAATTGTAAGGGTTTCATGTAAAATTAAAAAAAAATAATTGGCGTCAATCTGATTGGTCAGATTGTATCATAATAATAAGAAAGAAGGATCGTAACCAGGAAATGCAGATGTTTTTCAATACGGCATATCGGTAGTTACGTATAACAATTTAAAAAGAGTTCAGCACAGGCGTTCAAAGAGAAAACAGCCACGCTCATATTGTTTAAAAATTTTTGTTAAATTAAAAGTTAAATTAAAGTAAGAATATTTAAAATTGTCCTAAATAAGTAAAAACACCAGTGGAGAATGTATACAAGCAGAAATAAAAGTAAATTAAGTATTTTTTATCGCAATTAGCAAGTGAGAAGTATATAGGCTTGGTAGCGCCCCAGACGTACGAGAGTTTGGTGATCAATATAAAAGAAAAGGATACAATTTTCCAAGAAGTCTAAAAGAGTATATAAGTGCAGAAGCCGAAAATAAAAGTTTGAGGGTGAAAATATACCATAGTTAATGTTCCAGCGATCATCCAGCAGCATGTTAGTTCCTGATCAAACCAGTAGCGTCGTGAATAGTGATAAGTTTTGTCCATCGTAATAAAAAAGGGATTAACATAAATTTCTAAGGTAACAACCATTTCAAACGTTGCTAGTTTTTAGATAAATTGTGCCAGAGGACTTGGTCCCATGTATTAGAAATAAGTTACGTAGGTTTGTGTAGGGTTGTAATAAGGTTTTAGATTTTGTTTATTTATGATCATATTATATGACAAGAAACATAGTCATATACATAAATTACTTTTTCTTGTTCGTCTTGAAACAGTTCGGGAAACTTTAAATCATTTTAAACTTTCTTTAGTTTTTATAAAATATTATGGTATCAGAAAATTCACTATTTGGAAAGCAGCTTCATTTTTAAAAAAAAATAATTTTAGAAAAATTTTATACAGACCTAATTGAACCACCTCTAGGACGATAGAGTACCTACTCATGTTCTAAGTGATCCTTCTAATATATTACAAATTAGTGTTCATAGGATTGACGCCCATAAACAAGAAGGATTCAATAAGGAAGAAATAGTGTAAGTATCCTGTAAGCTTGTCAGACCTTTCTTCGCTATACTAATACGTTACATTGTATCATTTTATACAAGTCGCTAAAAATAACGTTCAAAGAGCATTCATAAATATTCATAATATTACAATTATCATACAAAGTAGGGCATTCTTAAATTTATCAGACATTTCCACTTAACAAATTATCGCCCAACAGTGGGGCATTAAAGGACATTCTAATATTCAAACATAACAAATTGTCTCTCAAACGTGGGGCATTAAAGAGTTTTCTAATATTCTCAAACTCAATATATATTGATATAAAATGATATAGTAGCGAGAGCGAAACATGTATATTCGATATACCGAGCATAATATATATAAATATACCTACATTTCTTTGTATGGTATCAGTTCAAATCAGTTCAGAGAAGACGAAAGGCCTACAAAATCATCACCATGACAAAACAAGGTACATAAATAATAACATATCTGATCAGATTAATATTAAACAGCAAGCTATACAAAGAATTCATGAATTAAAGTCAAAACGTTTCTATAATTAATACATAAACATAGAATTACTTACCACTATAAACTTTGTCCATATAAGAGCTCCAATTAGTAAATATTTCAATAAGACTTGAATAAAATAACACAATTTTTATGTGGGAAGCCATGATTAATAATTTAATTAAAGAACTGCATAAGGATAAGGAAAAAAATATTTTAACTTTTTATGATATAACTTTTTAAAATAATTAATAAAATAAGTCAAATCGTAGAATCAGATATTTCCGAAAGCTTGATAATACCAAAGAATTTCCCTTATCTGGGACGTTACTGCATCCTCAATATTTTAGTGTTTCTTTTTTCTATTTGAAGTATGGCTGCGGTACTGAAGATTTTATGATTGTTTCTATATAAAATATGAGACTCAGATTTATGTTATATTTATTAAATTGTACCCTATATATGCCATTGTGAAGTTTCATTCGCGTGACTAATATTGTATATTAGACATTCCATACAAACCATACTCTGCATTGCAGTCACGTTACTGTTCTAAACAAATCCGCTGTAAGGAATCTAATTCATTCACAATTATTCTTGTAATCCATTTGTTAGATAACGTCTGCTGTTGTTTAGTTTTATGGGGAAGGTATTCCTTGACTCTCCTTTCAAATTCTTTTCTTTATACTAGCAATTAGGTCTTATAATCATTCAGTATAACATAGTAACTCACAGTCAAATATAGTTGATACTATTACCCGATGTTTTCTCAAGGTTTTCTCAAGGTATAAAATATATCTTTTAATATGTCATATAAAATGATCAAGAAACCATAATTTTTCCTACAAAATTAAATTTAATTTAATTTGTAATTTCAAAAATATATGTTTTCAAAACAAATCAAATTTCAAACATGTCTGTTATATTTCTTCTGTGTCCTTCACTTTCTATTCAGTGAAGGACACAGAAGAAATATATCGTCTCAAAATCTCAATAGCCATTGAAATGTTTGTTGGATCTGTAGGTAGGTATGTCTATTACTTTGTATATTTAAAGTTTGTTAGTAGTACCTGAGAATCCTTCATGCGATGGATCTAGAGAGCCTTTAACAACGAATAAAAGATGCGCGTTTTATGTCTGCGGAGATCTTAAGATTCAGACGGGATTAGCAGTTTTTGAATGAACAGAAGAATATTTTTTCTTATTAATAATTCCGCCTCTTCCTTGTTCCATTTTTCTCTTGATTAATAAAGCCCCCATTTTATATAAAATACTCCCAGCTGATTAACAGAGACGTAAAATAAGGACTGCTGAAGTGTTAATCTGACAGGGATTAACTTCCGAATCCCGATAATAAAATTAAATGGTTTAGCTCTTAGTATGAAATTAATACGCTGGATATTTTTAAGTTACTAGAATATATTTTTTCTTATAATTAATTAAATGCATTACAAAATACTTAAGCAAAGAGTCGCTAGAACTGATTTAGTAGATTGATTTTTTATATTATAGGTTTTATAGTAGAAATATTCGACTGCATGCCGTATTTATAGGTAGGTATATTCTTTTAAAACCGCATGTAGCTGAAGGCGTTTAGATTGTTTAGACTGTATTATTTCAGAAATGTTTAATTCTGAGTTGTCCATTTTGTAGTAAAGGTTTCCGAATTTTTATTTACAAAAAATTCGAAGTAATTAAGATAAATATGTTCTGTATACTGAAAGAAAGTAAACTATGATTCATGCACCACAAAAAATTATTTATTTGTAAAAAATCGTTAAAAATCGCGTTTTCTTGAAACGCTCATATCTTGGTGAAACTTGGTGAAAGTGTAGCTCTCTACTAACTGAAAAATATCATTCTAAAAATTTAAAAATATTATAAACCTTGTGCAAAAATTTTTCAAAAAAATCACGTTTTTTAATAATCTCGATAGCGTAATAATCGCGATAATCTCGAAATATGAAAGCGTGTATGAGCTTTCATATTTCGACTCAATTTTGAATTTAAAATTTGCTTGAAATGTTGTACTAATATTTTTATTAAATGCACGCCTTTTAAATTGATCCTTAATATGCGAAAAATCGGTTGGAATATTGGGGTTTTTTTAACAACATAAAAATCGATTTTTTCAAGAATTTTTTTCCCTTTTTTGACATTTTTTTGATAAATTTCGCGTTGATTGATAAAAATATGTTCCTCTGTAATTCGCACCATTGTTCATAATCTAAATTATTTAACTTGATGCCAACTGATGATGCCAACTTGGTTGGCGAAACGCGCGTCGAGCGAAGTGAAAGTGTTTTGGTGTTTGTGGAAACTACTTCGAGTGTTATAGTTACATCAAAGGTTCCAGCCCTATATAGTAGTATTTTTGAATTTCTTGACATCGGATTTCCAGAGATCGATCCATATTTAACAGTTCTACAACTTTTGTATAAAACTGTTTTTCTTTATTTTATGTCACCCTGACAGAGTAAAATGGAAAAACCCGTATTTGGCCAACTTTGGGTCCAATTTACTATGGGTGTCGGTTTGTATTTCGGTTTATTGAATTCTACGGAAAATTTCAGATTTTTTACATATCTTTGTTTACTGTATCTCCGAAGTGAAAAATTAACATAGGGGCAAAATAGGCAGACTGCACTAATACGAATCAGCCATGTAGCTATAATAATTTTTTTTATGTAGCCAGCTCTCGGTCTATTAATATGTCTAGAGGGAAACAAACAGGTATGTTTTGTAATACATTTTTCGTTACATTTTTGTTTCCTGTGTTAATGTAATTGAATGAAAACATGGAGTGGTAATAAAAATGTGTTTTATATCAACTTTTTTCTCACAATATATCAATTCCAGCTTAATGTAGAGCTCTAAAAAATATATGCGGCGCCATTTGAAAAATAAAGTTCTTCTTGACTCCGTTTTAATTTTTTTCATTAATTTTATTATTAAATTTATCCTAAATATTGATAATGAATCCACAAAGGAAAGAAATATGGGTAGTTCTATCCAAAATAAGATCCTGACAGGTTAAAACGATACAAGACACTCACAATCTTAGATCTACAAAACAGTTTTGAGCTAAATGTCGCTAGAAAATAAGATATAAATATGGCGGAGAGAATAAAATTATGAGACGAAGCACGTGTTCAGCAGAAAAAAAAATTAATTCCACTGAGGAAGTATCTAGTTATTATACGTGTACTCGCTTTCTATAAACTTTTCTCAATATGTCACAGTAATGGTGATGTCGACAAATGAATACAAATGTATTCATTTTAAAACAAATATTTTTGTTATATTTTTATAAAACATTGTCTGCTTACACACTTCGCCGAGGTTTTGGTGCAAGTGTGTATTGGGTCCGTCGTTTCTACACTTACGTCCAAAATGATATGATGCAACTTCTAAAAGCTCTGCGAAACCCAGTTTTACTGAATGCACGTAAATAATTTTCGTCTATGAAAAGAAACCGTTTTGAAAACGGAACCGAAAATTTTATTAAAGCGGTGTACAAAAGTCCTATAAAAGGGGCCTATCAAGTTGTCGATTCTGTCCAAAAAGACATGATTAAAGTTCAGAGGACCGGAAACTCCTTTGAAAGCAATGCTCATTAACGTACGCGTATACAGCCTCGGAACGTTGATATGTATTTTCTAATAACAAACAACCAAAATAAGTTTAGCGCCGCCTGAGAAGACAATGATGGTACCAGTTTAGCGACTTATCTCAAAGAGATTAATTAAATAATGTACAAGCGTGTTAGATTCGCATATTGGAGGATCTGTTAGATGTCGGTGGAAGCTAATGAGAAACCGTTTGCGACCTGTTAAATACGGGGTGGAAACCGAGCCCAGGCGAGTTCAGGAGAATTTCCTTTTATACGCTACTCTGCTGCCATTAGTAAAAATGCGGCAAACGTATTTTTTTTTCGTTTTCGGGTTTTTAATATATTTTGTTGTTTTGTATGTACTTTATCCGAAACATAAAAATGTTTGCCAAAAAATTTTTTTTACAGAAAAGAAAATTAATAAATATAGCGGCAACTTTCCTACTTACATACGTCTTCATTTCCCGAGGTTAAAGGCGGCAAAATCTCAATATTAGATAAACAGGTGAAAATTACAGAGAACTAGTTGTGAAGACAATGTGGGACACCGTTACAAAAAAAATGCAAGAGTGAAATATTTTATGAAGTGGAAAATAATTTTTGATCCATATAAAGATATTATCTTTAAGTCTAGTAGGGAAGCTCGTAATGCGAAACGAAGGAATTTGCGGATGTGCGCCAATAAAAGGAAATCGAGCTCTGCTTCATGAAAATTGGAAGAATATTATGCAATGGCTTTATTATGGGACGAAGATACTCCGGCGGGACTCCAGCGAAAATTTTACCATATGGCTTCAGTACAATTTTCCTGGAGAGTTGGAGAAACAGTCAATTGCAGAGTTTATTATTTTAAAGTGGATAATTCTGGCATTAAAACAGGTTAGATAACATAATTACATATTTTTTAAAATAACTGATTTTCAAAAATCCTACTTTTTAGGAACAGCAGAATATAATCCCCTCTTCAATAAAACGGCCCAGAGTGGAGAATAGCTGTTCCCCAACCCTAAGAACCCTACCTTTCATACAGTCCGTCTTTTTAAAATTCTAATGGTTAAACGTTCATCTAGAATAACTGATAGATTATTCTTAACGGTAAACCAATCATGGAACAAAGCGCAATCAAGTGGATGGTACAAAAATACTCCAGTGGGAAAAAACGAACTTTCAAAATGGACTAAAGAAGCAGCAGAGAGGGCGGAATTAAATACAAAAGAAATAAAAATAACAAACCATTCTATGCGCTCGACAGCACTCAGTAATCTGGCTTAAGGAGGAGTGGGTGAACAACAATTAATTAAAATTACTGGCCACAGTTCAGCCAACTCAATTAAGCCTTATCTGCAAATGGATAATGAGTATTATTCCAACATCATAAACACCCTTGGAAGTGACGCCTCAGAACCTCCAGCTAAAAAACAGAAAACAGAAGATCCTGTAGCCACTCCTCAAGCTTCTCACTGGACAGCTTGACCCATCAACAACATTAATGATTTATCTACACCCAACGTTATCAATGAGTTAACAAAGATTTCAAACAATACCCCTACTGTGTACCAAAATTGCAATTTATATTTTAATTGTACCATAAATTATTAAGTTTGTAGTATTTTGCGATTAAATAAATTACATGTTTTTCAGTTTTCAAATTAATACCGACATATTTATTATGTATGCATGTATATATAATAGGTAGTATGTTTTGTAAGCTATGTGTATGCAGAATAATCTGTTACTCATGAAATAGTCTTGTCAAATATCATTCGGGCATCTAATTTTTCCTGTGAAAAAAATCGAAAAAACACGTTGCTAAGTAATATTTTAACAAAATGCATTAAAAAAATCCTCGTCTTCGACTCGTCTTTTATTGCCACCGTCACTCATGCTTCTTATTAAAAATTACCTAGCAACGTGTTTTTTCGATTTTTTTCGGAAAAATTAGATGCATTTATGATATTACTTACGAAAGTGTCATGCACGTAAAAAAAAAAAACAAAATTTATCACCTCTTACGGCCATCTGGCATGAAGGCATTGCAGCTAGGAAAGTAGAAGATATATTAAGCGCATTTCAATAATTTCTTATCTCCGGGCAGAATAAAATCTTATTCTCCGGACAGATATCATAATATCATATTCTCCGGCAGAATAAAAATTGGTGTTTTATGAGTGATTTTGTCGACTTTATAAATTGCGTAAAGTTGAGCAATTCTGGAAAAGTAGAAGACAAAGAAATGACTTACAAATATTTTTTTATTGGCCTGATTGTTCTTATCAGACTAACATTTAAAAAATCAACCACGTATATAAGTACTTAACAATATAGTTTGCCACGAGCTAAAAGTACTTTAACTTATTGTACTGACTATAATAAAAGTAGTGAAGTTTCCCTTTAAAGCGTTTTTTTTGATTTTCTGAACTATCATTTATTTATATACAATCTAGATAAGATCAAGTAATCTTAGATCATGTTTATATTCAAGTTGAAGTCTCAAGTTTCATTTCGGATTATTTTCCTCTTGAGACACCAGTTTAATATCTGGTAAATAAACCTATAGCCGTATATATTGTGTCAATGTAGTTTACAGACTACCGGGTACAAGCTAATTACGTAAATTGGGCATTCAGTTCCGTGGCCGTCCATTTTGCGTTGTTGATCCTAAAAGCATTTATCTGCTTCATCAGGTTATGAAGCTAAAGCATATAGTCCAGGCGATCAATGATTGCCGGTGACAAATCGACGCTTGGGCTAATCCCACCTGGAAAACTTAATTTACAAGATTTGGATTATCCTGAAATCTTATGCAAAATTCAGTTTTTCTCTCTTAAATGGAAAATATGCTTCGTTTGAAAATTTTACACGAGACACACGTGGTTCATTTCTAAATTTTTTACAAAAATGTGATTCCGAAAAACGTAAAATTATTTTTTTGTAATGGTAAATGCCAAATAAGTTTACTTTTTTATTGTTAATAAGCTCAATATACGTTAAACCATCTTGTGAGCCAAATAACGGACCGACAATGATTTTATTTTAAATTGTGCATTTTTTTTGAACACTGTCAATTGCAATACTTTCCACTGCCGATGCCGGTTCGAATTTTTACTACTAATTAGTAGATTATATTTTAATAATAATGGGACAATTTTCCAAATTATAAGCAATTGTACAAGTAAAGTAAAGTAAAGGATTTATTGATGCCAGTTACCAGTTGGTTCAAGTCAAAAATTTCAAACGGAACAAGGTTCTACTCAAAATTCATGTTGATGGATTTCAGTGATCTTGTGCTTAAAATGTTCGTTATTAACCCCTCGTTATGGGCTAGTGTGGCCTTTTGGAATTTAAAAATAGCGGGTCAATATCAGGGCCAGAAATCAGATAAAATCAAGATTTTGGAGTAAATAATTAGCAACAAAAAAAATTGACAGCCGATTCGATTGGTTTTGGGTGCAAATTGTTTGTAATTGATAGCCTTAAAAAGTTGGATAGGTAGGTTGGCTAAATTCTACATGACGGATCCAAGTATGCGTCTGAAACCTCAAAATCGTCGAAAAGGGAAAAATCAAGACGTTGACTAGAGGTTTTGACACTGAACGTCATTATATTAGCCTCAAATGTTGAGTTTCTATCATTTATTACATTATACAAGTTATTATGAATCCTAAATCAAAAATGGCGGCTCCGATTAACCTCAAAATATAATAAATTCGGTAAAAAATAGTGAAATTTAGGTGGAAACAATCCCGAACGAGTATATTGAATATGATCACATGATTGCTTTTTGTATCATGAAATCAAACTTTAAAAAACTCTTAAATCAAATGTCGGAGACAAAATGGCGTCAAGCAATGCCAGGTATACTGAAAAATTTTTTTTCCTAATACAAAAAAAATATTCCTGATTCCAAATGAATTATTGAGATCAAAATTTTAAGCAGATTTTAAATAGGTTTAGAGCCTAAATTCGGTTCAATAGATTTTTAAAGTAAACTTAACAGAGAGGTTAAAACATTCTAGCGTAGTGTTTCGTCTCTTAATTGGCACCATAAAATATTCTGTTTTTATTATTTGTTAAATAAAACGAAAAAAAGAAAAACATTTCTGATTCTGACCAATTCTGGGCACGGAATACTCATATTGCACAAAACCCCGAGATTCGTTTAAGAATTTCAAGTAAATGGAAAGTATTACATATTACGTACCTTTTATCAAGTTTCTTATGTCAAGTAATGTCCGCCACACGACAGTTGAACAACAACGCATGAGGGACTTTCCGTTGTTCAACTCTCGTATGGCGGACTTTATATCACGGAGCTGGTAAAATACACATACAAATATATACAAACATATACAAAAAGACATATACACATGGAAAATGTAAAAACAACTTTTGTATCGTAAAATGTTCATATCATATCATATCTCCTGGAGGGGCTAAGCTAAGAAAATATCTTATGCGTCGATTTGTCACTTTACTTTTTGATATACATCGCTTTAGCTATTATGGGACGTTGTGTGAAACCCATGCAGTACAATGGAAAAGCTTTCAGATAATACGTTTATTTACATAAAGTTTGCTAATTACATAGATATAGCCCAAGACATTAAACCGTTCTTTCTTGTATATATTTCAAGGTAAATTTCCCTTTAAATTAAAATTAAAACGATGCTAATTCTTCCGCAAATTTTAAAATAATGATACCATTACACTTTACACGGCCTGTGAAAAGTGCGCATTAATTTTTGCTTATAATTCGTAAAGTTTATTCCCGAAACAAAATAGTCTGTCACTAACTAATCAATAAATTCTGGCTGTACATAAATTTTCCATTAGTTTTTCACACGGATGATCAAAGAAACTCCTAGCATACATTTCACGCTAGAATAGCTAGCTGCATATCTGTTCACATTAGTTCTTTATCATTACAAAATGTTTAGTTAAGCATTGGGGAAAAAAGGAACTCATACTACAAATTGATTTTAAAGTTAATAATTGTGCTAACAGAGAATATGAATACTACAAACATCATAAAAATTACAATAAAACATGTACGGCTATAATAATAATGAATTGCAATCCACCTATATTAATTATATTTAAATAATTTTGAAATTCATTTTATGTAATACAATTTTTAAGTAATTCTATAATGATACCAAATTGCACATTGATTTCATTAGAGCTAGTCTTAGCGTTTTACACGTTGAATCACTTCCGTGAGGTTTTTGTCTAATGCTTCTCAATATAAACGTATATAAGTATGTCATCCGTTAGTGTGACAATGCCCTTAATTCTTGACAGGGATTCGCAAAATTTTATGCTAAAATATTCTGAAGCATTTGAAATGTCAAATAATAATCTGGGGAATTTAAATATGACGAATGAGGTTGCGAAACTAGTCAAATCTGGATTCAGCATTCAATTTTGAGAAATATTGCGAACCCTTATCTTAAGTAGCTTCGACTTTTGGAATGGGAACATATGATCTTAATAGGTACGCTTTAATTATTTCTTTTGCTGTTTCCATGTACCTACAGTTCATTCAATATGTATGTATAGTTAACAGACCTCATATAAGATACCGCGCAGTTGCCACATGTAATTCTCAATTTTCTCAGTATTCAATTAAAATATCAAATTCCACAATACAATTAAAGTTGTATATATTATTTATGAATGTTATTAAATAATAATTGTGCACACAATAATATATTATAGGCCAAGATGTTACATTTTTACATTTATTTTCGTCTACTTTAAATATGACAATTACGTAAACATCTATTTTTATAGTTAAAAGCGGCAACGCCGATCCACGACCGTTCCAATAACGAATATTCGAGCAGTATATCTCTTTTTAACTTATTGGAATCGTATCTCTCGGATCGGGATCGGATTCTCGGATCGAATAGGATCAGGTTCGCATATCTTACAGTGGCGTGTTCGCGGGAATTGCTAATATATTATTTATATACCTACCTATGTAGGTATACATCGCTACGAGAGTTGAAATAAAAGAGTATGGCGGTTAGCAAACATGTTTGTTCGTTTCGCATGAAACCTGAAAAACGTAGATTTCCACCAGACCTCGCTTTATTTACGAGATAGGATAGGCATGTTAAAAAAATTTAAGGAAAATATTATTTGACGGCAAAAATGGATAGTGGGTGTTAGAGCAGAGCCGACTTTAACAAAAAAAAAAGTTGATTTATGGGCTGCTCGAAGTAGGTACTGACGTGTACTGAGGTAGGTAGGTACCTATTACATCCTCCACTTAAGAAATTTCTCAAATAATTTTATCCAAAAAATATTCCAGTGTTCCAGGCCGCTAGGTTATAAATGCTAAATGCAACGATATAAGTTAGGTTTTTATTGGGATTTACAAAACTGAATACGCTCTCTGGTTTATTACATAAGTAGGTACTATTGTCCATTGACTTTATTTTTATGTAGGTACCTACCATCCTAGATCACAAATTAATAATTTACATCAGTGGGCAAAATTAAAAGTTCTATAGACTGTTTATAAAATTATAACCGTGTACCTACCTAGCTTAAAAAGAAAGGAAAATTTTCAATGACTGTAAAATACCTCAAGGTCAGTTTCTAATTTTGATTGGCTGTAAAAAGTGTGTGTATTGGAAATCGCTTTGCGATGAGAAGCTGGTAGGTAGGTATTCATTACATTTGTAATGATTTTTAAAAATGTGTTGAATTTAGTCTCGGTTTAGTTATGTAGGTACCGATTAACAAACAAGCTCTGATCTTTGTCAAAGCTTGTCTGTTAATAATCTTTGTCTTTGTTGAGTGTTAACGATTTGGTAGATTAGGTAGGTACCTACTTACACAATAAATATGATTGTATTTCAATCGCAAGTATATTTATTTTATTTTTCCGTTTTAAAGTTTATTTTTCTCGACTACTTAGCTGTTTTGTACATATTTATTTTTGTTACTTGTGGGAAATATGGCTACTGGCGAACCACCCACTAAAAAATGGTAACGCGCTGAAAGCAATACTTCATGAGTGGTGTGGGAACTTGCATAAAATATCAGCTGTGGTGTTGAAAATATGCATATAAAAACCTTCTACTTTCACCCGCCTAAGAAAAAAAATGTCTACGCCAATGAAAAACATTGTGTAGGTCAGGGTTTCCGGTCGTTCAACTATACATACATATTGTACGAACTGTATATAGGGCATCTTCTATTCAATCGCAAGTGTTGGTCTAAATAAACCAGTAAAATAATATTATTGTATGGTTTTACTTGTAATCTGTTTTTCATTTCCGCAAAGGATATTTCCCTAATTAGTTTAATGTAAGTACTGAGATTGTTAATTGACATAATAATTTAAAATATTTTCCACTTCAATTACGTCTTTGATATATAAAATAATTAAAATTATATTTCCGTCATTTGGCGTCGCTTTTCCTTAATCGCTTGTTGGATGCAAATTAACGCCAGGGAATATTTTACGTTCCATCTCTCTTTTTGCTTACATGCATCGTTTTGTATTAATTATTTCACTTCGATCACTTTGCACCCCGTTAAAGGTCCATACTTTTAGTAATGTGAGCACAATGGTATACACCGAATAGAAAATAGGGAGTCAATACAGGAACAGGACAAAATGGGTTCTAAAATTACTTACCAAAGGTTTTGTGCGTATGAGTAACAATTGAACTATTGTCACTACATCACCATCGGGCCAACAGACGGTGCTTGCAGGTTAGGGATATTCTATACTGAGAAAGGGGGTTCTGAAACAATAAGGATAATAAAAATTACATCAAAGGTAAGATAGTTCAGTTTGGAGGTCTATACCTATACTACAAAAGTATCAGTACTACATGCTAGAGATACCGCCAGACGTAGGAGCACTCGCGACTATAGTCTATTTGGAATTGAAAGAAAATAATAATAAAAGTTCATTAATATTCATTCCAGATGCGTTTAAATGATTTGTTCCGAAACACACCCAAATTATATTCGTTGAGGATTTGTATTTTCATTGAGATTTATCTACTGCATATTTACTGATTAATAATAGCGCCATATTACCATATATCGAGGGTCTCACGCCATAGGGGCGTATGCGCCAAAAGTAAAATTTTACAGGAGATACCAAAAACTGTTGAGGAACGAATGGTAAAAAAAATAGAAGTAAAGGCGGTAAAATTTATTAAAAAATATATGGTTTATAATAATTTTTTAAAAATTAAAAATATTGTCTATTTTAACCAAGATTTGGCTGATACGCCTTTACGCCAGGATGAAACTTATTTTGAGGCATATGAACCACTTATATGAAATAATAATAAATAATTAGCCAAATAAGGAACGAATCAAGTTTATTACTACCACTACAACAGTTTTAGGAAAAACATATGCTTTAGGATCTACAGGGTGTTCCAAATAAGATGTCCCCACGTGTCCTCGAAAACTATTAAAGTAACAAAAAAAACTTAAATACAAAAGTTTCTCAGTTTTAAGTAAGTTTTTAAATTATACGGTTTTTGTTTTTGTACAGGGTGTCTTACAAGTGCTGCCCGGACTTCAACTTCCGAAGTTTGAATGGGGCAACCTGTAAAAATTATTTAAAAATTTACGTGAAGCAAAAAAAATGTGTTTTTTTTGTTACTTTAGTAGTTTCCAAGATAATATAGTGAAACATCTTATTTGGGATACCCTCTACCTACTCATATTTATAGTGCCACTAAACAATAGAATATAACAAACTAAAATAAGGTAGAAAAAATGTTAATCTTCGATTAATCCTAGGTATTCATTCCTCTTTCTTTTTCTTTTGCAACATCTTTGTTCTTAAAGCAGATAGTGGTAGTTCATCTTCAGTTTCATTAGAATTTACGTGAGGTAGGTAATTAATCCTAAAAGTTGTGATACATTGAAGGTACAGTATGGTATTTTCCATGACAAAGAGTCTGCAGATCTGGATATTTCTTTCATCAATGTGAAGGTTAGAGTCATAGAGTGGTTTAAGCTGAAAATATAAATTCTCCCTGCATCCTTTTCTTTACATAATGTTTACAGCTTGAAATGCTATTCACAAAATTCATTTTTGAAGAAAAGTGAATCCGGATTTGCCTTTGAAAACGCAACCAACGCACTTCCTTTCAGTTTAAAACATTCCTATCCTCTGATATATTTTGAAAATACTCTATACTCTATACATTTAGTTAACTAATTTACTATTTGCAACTGATAATTAATGAACATTTTATATGTTTACCTAAAAATGGCTCATACGCCTCATACGGCGTACTGCCACTTGTAAAATTGGCGTTTACGTCTTTATAATTTTGTATTTTTTGTTTTTTTACCATACCGTGTCGTCAGATCATGCGCCATATCGATCATAGGTATCGATTCATGAAAAAAGTGATTTTGGCCAAAAGTGGCGTATACGCCCCTATGTAGTGTCATATTGTCCTCATTATCTAATTTCTTATTATGTTTATTATTGACTATCATTATAATTAGGTCACATAATCAATTCGCTCTATACTTTGTATCAGTTAGCTACTGAGAACCAATCGTTGTTACCACGTCGAAATAAACTGATGTCGAGTATTCCTAACTGTGTCTATTATTGGCGATTGACCCACTACCTGGTGATCTCCATAGATCACCACTACATGGCGATCCCGCCAGGATGACTGGCAGTGATCACCACTATAGTGACATTTTTTACTTTGGAACAACCACTTGATTCAGTTTAATCTTTCCACGCAAATTCTACGTTTAAAGTAAATGGTTTTAAAAACGCTCTAGCGTTCTTGAAAAGCATTTACGGGTACATGTTTATATGATTTTTTTCTGCTTAAAATCAAATTTCATATGCATGAATTACGTATGTCGGTTTAATCCTGACTCACTCTGTATATAATATACTATGTAATAACAGGACAAGAAGTTCGCTTAAGTTTAAGGTTAAGTCAATTAACGTGATATCTAAACTGGCTTTAATTTCATTACAACATGTTTTTAGCTTTCTTCCATACACTCACTCCACTGTTCTCTCCGTTTTTTTTCGATTCCAACAACAAATTCAGTATTATTTGCTTTAGCACTGTTAGATTTACGTACTACTATTAAAGAGATGTATTTCGTACCATTTGAAAAACGGCGAGACCCATTTTAGCGTCTACGAGTACATCATAGTGTCATGTAGAATGTTGCCGTTTATATCAACGGTTACCAGATGTTCGACGGCTCAAGTCAGTAAAAAATGAGCGATTTCAGTCGTATAAAGGAATTGAATAACTGCAGTTCATAATAATTCTCACAATTTACAGTCTGTGTATACTAGAAGTGATATTAAATTCTAAGCGATATTAAATTAGATATGTATTTTCGACCCTAAATTTTCCAATGCTCATATATGAATATTATGAATATTATAATATATAGTATATATGAATATTATAATATGTAGTATATTTATAGTAGGTATTTATCGTGCGACATTCTAATGTACTGTAAAGTTCTCCCGATTATCTAATAAATAAAATCCCCTAAGGATATGTTGAAATTAGCCTGTGAGAGCCGTCACAACATATAAATGATACAAATTTAGTAAGTTGGGATCCAAACATTTATCTGCTTGACTTCCTGTCCAATAACACATTAATCTTGTGTCACGAGTTTGTAGCATAAATATAGGTACACGAATTACCCAAGTTAATTGGCCCTAGATAATAAGATTATAACTGATTGCAGGGGTATACCTGCGCGTAATGTCCTTTGGTAGGCACAGTTCGGAAGGTTTGTTTGATAGATACAGGTTTGTAGAATTTACAACAATTATATATCGTGTATGCGTTTTCAATCAGTTATTCCACAGGACATGCATAAATCTGTAGCCTCAAAAGATTAAGGCAGATAAATATCTATTCATATATATATATATATATATATATATATATATATATATATATATATATATATATATATATATATATATTTCTTTTCTTTGTGTAAAGTAATCTTGAGTTTGTAGCATTTCATTACATAGAGAAATAAGCAAATAGACACATAAGAAGGAAGATACACTTACCAGTGCTATTATATCTGGACATACACACGGAAACGAACCACTTAGAAGTTGTACAAGTTCTTTCACCTTTATTGAGGATCTTCAGAGCAGTGCACGATTTGTTTAATTGATCATTTATACTTGTACAACTTCTAAGTGGTTCGTTTCCGTGTGTATAGTGGTTCGTTTCCGTATGTATGTCCAGATATAGCACTGATAAGTGTGTCTTCCTTCTTATTCGTCTATTTGCTTATTTCTCTATGTAGTGAAATGCTACAAACCCAAGATTACATTTCACAAAATATATATGTATATATATATATATATATATATATATATATATATATATATATATATATATATATATATATATATATATATATATATATATATATATATATATATATATATATATATATATATATATATATATATGGAAAAAGGCCCAAGAAAGGGACCGAAACGTAAAGTAACCTAATCAGTCGTATATGTTAAATTATCGATTTTTTTGCTTTTATTTGATTTTATAATTTTTTAAATTTAGAATAAGGTTTTTTATTTTTAGTATTAATTGAATTTTATTATTATTAAGTTCATTATGTTTTACATTTTTTAAAATTTAGAATAAGGTTGTCATTTTTGGTATTAATTGAATTTTATTATTATTAAGTTATGATTATGATTAAGTTTATTATACCTACTTTATTTGCTCATTAGCTGTTTATAGATTTAGCTGCATCACTAGAGCATACTCTTTCTAACAGAAGTCGGTTCCTTTAGGGCAAAACAGCAGAAAATATGCATCCACAACAAAGATATATACAACTTATACAACTTACCCAAAATTAACAAATTTTATTTATTTAATTTTTATTTTTTAAATAAATCATTTACCTTTAAATAGAGAATTATTTACTATTATATATACAACCAATTATACACATTTGTGTTAATCATATCTTAGGTTGTATATCGCTTACATTTACAGACATTGCCTAATAAATTTATATATAAAATTCTATGGTATGTATAACTCTATCTACCTATGTACTTGTTAATGACTATTGATCATATCTGGGCTTCAAACCTTTAAGTTTGTGTATATCGTAGATTTCTATCTACGATTTCTATGATAATGATATGATATGATATGATAAAAGAGAGAAATATTTGCAGGAAATTATGTTAAAACTAAATTACTTGGTAAAGTCAATAATATCAATCTGTTATATATATTTAATACATAACCAAAGATTAAAATGGACTACACATATAAGATGTGCGTGTTTATTTATAAGTTTTCAAATATTTTATTTATTTTGGAGCTCAATATTGGTAAGTAAACTTTTGTTTACGTATTATTCATTTATATATAGTTTTTACTATGATTCATGTACTTTTACTTAGCTAGCTTTTTATTTCTGATCAGATATATGTTGTAAGGTATACCTTTTATCCCACTGAAATCTCGTTGATATTACAAATCGTTGATGCTCTCTGGGCCTTCGTGTCTTCGTTGAACACGTACCAAATTCTCGTAGATGTTGTAAGTAGATATAGCCTTTTTAACTATTTTAATCTACCTTGTAAAGATGAAAAACTGGAGATATAAAATTTATATGCCGCTTCTTTTAACCAATTCGTTGCTTATCAATAAATTGTTTTTTTATCTGTTGTTTTAGTACCTGGAAACCATGATATGGATACTTATTTCCTTTTATTCTATTTGTTGACTAGATTTTATTCACTTATGAAGTTTTTGATTTATGCACTTTCATTTTGTTTTTAAAATATCTATATCACATATTAATCATTGTAATTATTTAATAGCATCGTTACATTGCAATGAACTTGTATGTATTCGTAGATGCTTAATGTTCGATTGAATCTTGGGTTACATGATCTTTTTATCGAATTCTTTCCGATGAATATTAAAATTGTTTATTTAGTGATATTAGCTTTTCCTCGGGGGTGTAGTATGTAGATCTGATTTAGAGCTCTCGATGCTTAGAGAACGGCATTTAAATAAAGTCAACGAAAACAATAAATCTAGGGTCTATAAGTTAACTTGCCGCAGTATTTGCAATTTTTATTGGTCAAACAGGTAGATCATCTGAAAAGCGTATTACTGAACATAAAAAACAAATTTAAAGAATAAAATGGATTTAACGTTTGCTAACTGTTTACTAGAAACTAAAAGTTAATTTAATGGTGACTACAATGGAGAGAAATTAATGGAGATTTTAAACCAAGAAGGAAGAGTTAAAGTTGACATTACTTGAATGAATCCTACTGTTCATAGAATAACTGAAAATTTTGTAAATCATGTGTTTGTTGTTACGAATATATTTTGGAGCTCTTGAAGCATCTGAATTTGAAATAGCTTCAGTCAAGGCAAAATATATCATTCTAGTACATAAACCAGTCAAAAGCAGGTTACATTGCTAGAAATAGTGGTTTTGTATATAACTTTATGGCTTTAACAGTATTCCCCAATAATTATCAGTTTTAGTTAGGTAAGTTCATATAAGGTACATTTGCACAACATTGTCCCCTAATATACAAAGTATTATGTGAAATATGATTAGTGTGATTGGCACACTATAGTTTGAGTTACACCAAGTTCGTTAGTGTTAATTGATACCACAGTTTAGTTCCTACTAATTAAAATGAAGCCCAATATCAGTAATATTTGAACAGTATCTACCTAAAATCGATATTTAGAATGCCAATGCGAACTGGGGAATATTAAGTTTCAAATTTAATCATACGAAATCTAACAAGGGTTCGCCTAAGAAAATTAGTCTAAAGTTAATTACGTTCGCTTTCAAAGTAAAAATTTTTACACAAAAATGTTCTTTCAATATTTTAGTTTTCAAAATGTGGTTACATATTACATATGGATTTGGATAAATTACGGGCGATCTGAGATCGGGAAGTGGAAGGGGCATAACCTCAAAATTTATGTGAAAAATTCAAATAACCAAGTTCTTGGTTTTTTATTTTTCGTTTACAAATATTTTTTTTTTTTAGAAATTTGGTGAAAACTCGCATTTTTATGTCCCAAATACACTGTAATTTTTCTGATTTAAAATATTTATTTTTTCACCTTAGTATGACTTAATATCGAAAAAGCACCCTAATTTTCAATCGAAAATTCTAGGGTCAAAATATCGGCTTTTTTTAAAAAGTTGGTGGGCTTTTTGTTCGTTGAAATCTCTGAAATGTACATAACTATGGTAAATGTTCTCAGAAAATGCAAAGATTATTTGCTATTTATTAAAATGCTATTTATTAAAATTTACACCTTACTTACTAGAAAAACCTAATATTCCATATTACATTGATAAGCAAAAAAATTGCAAATCGAAATATACTACTATAATTAACAACCAAATAAGTTAATAAAGTTAATATTTAATAAGACATCTACAATATTTTGAGAAAGTTGTAAAATATTCTTTAAATTAAGATAATTTATATACCTGAGTGACCTACGGAAAATTTTAGCCCATCAAAAGGTATTTAATAAAGAAGTGGGGAAGGGGCTAGGAGGGTCTGTGCCTTACTATTCGTAGCAGCTGCAAAATCTGTTTTTTTACTTGCAAAACCTGTTTTTTTTTGCTGTTTTTACACTATCAGAAAGTAGAGATTTCAATGAACAAAAAGCCCACCGATTATTTTACATGAGAATTTTCTGTTGAAAATTAGGGTGCTTTTTCGATATTAAGTCGAAATAAGGTGAACAAATAAATATTTTAAATAAAAAAAAATTAGTGTATTTGGAACATGAAAAGGTAAGTTTTCACCAAATTCCTCTAGAAAAAAATTTTTTGTAAAAGAAAAATAAAAAACCAAAAACTTGGTTATTTGAATTTTTCACATACATTTTGAGGTTATGTGAAAAAAGTGTAAATACAAAAGTTGTAGATCTATTTATTACTTACAAGTTTGCCCTTTAACTTTTTTCCATAGGACTTGTAGTTTTGTAGGAAATCGAGATAAACCGTTTTTTACCCTTAAAAACTCACCCCCCTCCACTTCCCGACCTCAGATTGCCCGTAAATTATTTTTCCTTTCATTTTTGTTATATTCTCTTGCTTCTCCAATGGGTCTCATCATACTATTATTTTTTTTTTGTTTTCAAAAATTATCGACCCTGGTCTATATACCTATATTCATTATATAAAATATTGCAGAACATTATAAAAATTAATAATTAATTACCTGTGATTGCAAGAAAGGTGGATAGTTATATTGAAAAGTAATAACGTGGATTAAAAAAATATGGCCGAGTTCGACCCTTGTATACAAATTCAAAAAAATTCTTCCTTAATTTAATACACAACAAATATGTCCTGAAACTCACTGTTCCGAATCGTTGAATATACACGTGCCCCAAGCTCCGGGCAGTTGAAGGACGGTTGGAGATGGGTGCCGGGATATTTTGAATAATGGGCGAGAACAAATAATATTTCCTAACTAAGTTTAAGTTTTTTAGTCTTGCCATCACAGACACTCCTAACAATAATTATGTTTTATGTAATTTATATAAATATAAACAAGAATATTTTGCGGTTAAAGTAATCTCAGCGTGAAGGGGGACCGAACAATAGAATGTGCTTGCGATTGACGTCGGGACCGAATTCATGCATTTAACAAGCAATTTCAAACTCGGGAATAGTTAGCAAACGCTCCACAGAAGGCCGATGAGCCCTTTTCGACGGAGGTAGCGGTAGCTCAGATGGCTGGGATGTCCTTTAAATTAGGGACATAAAACAAAGTTCTTAATAAAGTGGGGACCATTTTTTCTACTCTCTCCAAGATGGAAGAACTGTAATCGTTGCTTCTTATGTTTTAGCATTTTTATATAAATACCTATACATAATAATTATACCTGAAATTATGTAGAATAGTTTGCGACTTTTATTTTGGCGAAAATTGAAATGAATAAAATAATTGATTGAAAATAAAATTGAATCGGAAAAGACTGAAAGTTTCTTTAACATTATGCAATTATTACGGAATCTATATATCTAAAGGAGTTAGCCATAAGGCGATTTTATATCGAAACAGTATAACGTAGATGTAGATTATACATTATTTATATTGCTGTCATACATGTAAATAAACAAATAAAAAGGACAAATATATAGGTCAAAAGGCAAGAAACCATTTTAAACCACTATATCTACCTAGGATAGAGTAAGATCCCTACTATACAAAATTTTACGATAAGATATACTACTCAATTCTTTAAAATTAGCGGTTACGTCAATACTGCCGTCATAAGTAAAAGAGTAACTGTATAATAGCAAATTTTTCAGGAGGATGGAAAACGATGTAGCATGAAGTTTTCGTACAATATCTATGATTAAATTTAAATGTAGCTTTTTGATCAATAGTAAAATTTTCCAATTTTTTCAACAAAACTAGCAATGATTTAATATTGTTTTATTTTTTCCTAAAAAAATCAGATACTTTACAATAGTTTCAAGAAAACATGCAAATGTTGCACTTAAAACGCAGTATCCAGCAATTTATGATTATACTGCTTTCTATCGTCAAACAGAACGATCTATTACTATAAACTAAAATGCAGCATGTAACAACTTGCAATACAAAAAGGATACTTTTTGTCAAACAATAGTATCTATTATGTTAACAATTTGTTCCATTCCAATTGGTTTCTGTGATAAGCTGTTTTTTTTTCAGAAAATCTAGCTCACCCAAAAGAGGTTTTATATTTAGTTGTATAGGAACATATTATAATATATTCATATACACAATATCCTTGATGTATGGTTTATTATCATTATTACTTCTTCGAGTTTTACTTAATTTTTACGCGTGGTGATATTTTCAATCGTATAAATCTTAGTATTTCTAGATTTTTACAGAAATCGTTCCATTATTTGCTGCTTCAACTAGCAAAATCATCGAAGTAACAAGTTTTCACTTTTTTCCTCAACTGCAATTCCGCCTGGTGGTGGAAACTGTCTGGCCGACATAAATGTGTGGCCAGGTTCGAAATAAAAAAGCTCAATTTGTTTGGCAGCTAATAGTTCAGAATTGACAATATGAATAAGGATTGAGATTAAGCACCAGTTTTTGTTCTGTGCAGAGCAGTTATCCATCTATATGAATACATTTTCTACGTCCTTAAATTGCAGTAAAGACGCATCACTGATAATTCCGAGTGTATGTAAACTAGCATTAATTACTTGCATTTAAACTTGAAAGGAAAACTAGAACGATTCAATAATCGAAAAATTAGGGTAGGTATAATTAATTTAACATTTATGATCGCTGAATGAAAAGGTTCTCAGGTTTTTTTATAAATTTATTATAAACAATAGCTGTTTTATCTTTTTATCAAAAACCTTATCTAAACTTTTTCACAGTCACACCTTCAGTCTCATAGTCACATTTTCACAGGCACATCAAATCGTTCCTCATAGTATCTTGGTTACACCCTAGAGACACTTATTATTCTACACATGAATAATGCTTTCAACTTAAAACTATACATTAAAGCTGCACAGAAGATTGCTACTGATTTATAAGTAGGTAAATAAATACCAAATGGATATCATAAACAAAATCTCATATTTATGAAAAACGATTTTTACCATATTTAAATACAGTATCTGTATACTAGATGGCGGCGAAGTTAAAATGCAGTATAAACATATTCTAAGCAAGAACGCAGTATCTGTACTGCGTTCTATCTTATTATACGTACATACTGCATTATACCTTCAAAAAGCTTGATATATTGCAGATACTGTGATATAAAATCATGGTTTAATTCGATTAATTTAGGTATATGCTGTGTTTTAAGATCAGAATTCGCTTTCTTAGACATGTATTAACCTAGTAAGCACATAACCTCAAGTTTCAATTTTTCTGTAGATACTGGGTTTTTGCTTATGATGGCAGAATACATTATTGTTAATCTACAGCAGACACTGTTGAAGCTTTCTTTGTTAAAAAATAGTCAAACTAGACAGACAGCACAACGAAGTCTATTAATGTTGCTGTAATTATATCCGACTAAAGTTGTTGTAGTACTGATTTGATTCGTATCATTTATATCTATGACGCACCGCCATCTTTAAAGATGTAAAGAGTATAAGAATTATAGTTATTGAGGTTTTAATAGATAAATAATTTTCTTTCCTCATTTGTTTGGGAATTTAAATACACCAGTACTTACCTGGTATATTTTATACATTTTTAAAGTTTAAATCATAGGTGCCTTTGCACCCTGATATACACAGCATTTACTAGGCATCGTTATATTAAAAATTTATGTAGGGGGGCAACACCCACCCCGGTATTATTGAGGACTGAAGTCATGTTTGTTTATCTCTCACCAAACCGTATTAACAATTTTTTTTTGGATCATATTCACGTTTTATATCCCAACATGTATTTCGCAAGATTTAAAAACGCTGGAGGTTGCCACGTTTTCCTGAACACGCATGTCTGCAGAGAAGGTTATGTTTTGGCAGTCCAGGGCACAATATTGTTAAGAGCATTTATAAATTGCTGTGCATCAACAAGAGCTCTAATTTTTATAGAAGTATAAATCGGACAGGTAAATAGAATGTGAGAAATAATGTCATACCTATTTTGGTCCCAAGCATTGCACATTTCATTCGGGTTCATGCTATAGGAGTACCATTTAAAGGTAAATTTGATTACGTATTCATTACATTCCCTGAGTTGACACATAATACGGGTAATGTGGATTGCTGTATTAATTTTTAAGTACTATTAATAATAACCAGCAGCAATAATCTTATACAACTTTGCCATATGAGTTCATGACTTATAGAGTCTAGAGTCAAAAGCCCTTTCGTAATCGACTAAAGCAACAAAAACCTTATCTTACAACTGAGACCCTTTTAAGTCTCAGTTTTTAAATCGCCGCGCCGTAGCCTATCATAATTAATATTTCTATTCTTTCTTTTTCGGATAACATCTTTGCTTCTAATGATTAACACTTTGACAGTGACAACATTATTTACGGTCACCTTTGTTTCCAGTGTTTTGTTTACAGCGAGTCATAGCATACTTCTACCAAATGTTATTTTTAATAATATAATTTATAAAGTGTGTTATATTGCAGAACCCATAAGAGTCTGCACTACAAGAATCTGCCGGAAAAATATCTTGTTGCCATTTACAAAAATTATCGATGACGTAACATGGAATACCTTGAGAGCCTTCTTATTGTATAATATTACATCATAATAAGCGAAATTAAATATAAAAATCGACGTGTCCGAGCATTCTAGATAGAAACGTCAGTCTTAAGGAATATTGAATTTATCTGTTACTTTTCTAACGCACTGTCTTATGGAGTTTAAGATAAATATATTGTCAATGCATCCCCTTGTTTTTGTAAAGCTTGACTTCGTTTCTAGTCTTTTACTTTATATACTTGTCTATTCTTTAATACGGTTGAAATATTTTTTTCCGTCGACCGTGTATTTACGAGGTTAATTAATGTATACAAAATCGTTTATTAATGACCCCTATTAATGCATGATTTTCTATTAATAAACGATTTTAGTGGAACATAAGCATAAATTTAAACTTCCAAATCAAGATGCCGTGTCATGAATCTGTCACTGTCAGTAATGTCACGCTTAATATTTGAAATATAGCTTTGTAAAACGCCTTCTTCTGGATCCATACGTTTTGACAGTGCTGCAGACTTCTCCGTCATTAAACGACTGGGTGCTTGGAAATCCACTGCTGTTGCAGGAGGATATATTCAGTACAAAATAAAGTTGTCATAGCTAAAAAAATCTTCTGTGAAACTCACAAAAACTCCTCATACTAGTTCTACCAGCGCCGAAACAATCATCCAAGATAACGACATAAACGTAAATATAAATTCAGAATATCATAGAACTGATCATTTATCTGTACAAACACAAGTCAGATTTGTGATACTTTATAATAATTAAGGAATAATTGAATTTGTACTTAGTTTTCTTAAATAAAAATGTAAAATAAGATTTTCTCCACTTTATTCAAAGTACAATCGACGGAAAAAATTTGTAACTAACTCGTATATTGAAATGCGATTAATAATCTCAACAATTAACGATTATTTATCTCGATTATTAATCGCTGTCATTAATACACTTTAGAACAATTTCTCAGCTATATCATGATAGCTGCTTGGATTATCGCTTAAGCCATATATTTCTGCCGAATTAAATAATTCATCGACACTTTAGCACTCTTTAGGTTTCCCTTATTTTGTGAAATAATATACTGATAACACACACTAGATCTCTAAAAGTATTATTTAAATATGTCAATAATAACTCCTGCATTTATGACTGGAATACGTTGTTCTGCACAATGCATGATGTTAACCATTGATATTGAAAGTCTTTTAATTTTATATCCTAAGGTTTTCATGTCTTCCCTCTGCCAACCGGATATTTTGTAAATTGTGCACTCACTGCAGTAATCTTATGCTGAAAGTGAACAAATGAACAAGTTTCCCTCTCTTTGTCTTGTTAATTACACTTAATTCATCTGAACTGCAATGGAAATTTTCATTAATATTTTCTGTTATGTTTATTCATGAATTATTTACACTCAGTTCCTGGGAATTTACAGAATAGCAAAAGCCTTGATCTGAATAGCATTCCTAGGTTGGTGGATTTAGGATTGAAATATCGGATTTAAATGAATTACGCGATAGATTCTCGCATTGCCCCGTTGAAATATTTTTTCTAGTTGAAATACCTCCGAGCACGAACCGGGACCTCCGAATTTGTTACGGCACTGGTCCGGTCACGGCATAACCTAATATATAATATACAGAGGTTTTTATGAGTAAAACAATATATTTCAAAACAAACTGTTATATTTACTGATACTTATTTACTTATACTTATGATAAAATAACTTGAAAGGGGGTTTCCATATCACCATAGAGGTAAATAGACACGTTAGCCCTTAAGGAGGCATCGCCAATAGCCCTATCTCCATTAAACCCGATTGCAAGAGGAAGCTCTAACTATGGAATTTGATTAATTCTGTTTGATCTAATTCTGTTCTAATTCTGTTTAATCTAATAATTTCTGTTTGATCTAACTTTGACTGTCAATTTCATTGTTGATTATTTTTGAATAATTATTAAGGAATATATTGGAGTGAATATGACGACTAGTTTGAGTAAATATTGATTTTAGGGTTTTGTAAATTTTTCATTCATTTCTTCCACATACTTTTCTAATTTTAAAATTACAACTCCCGCATAATGATCCTATGTTTACCTCTATTTAAAAACTCGGTTTCGTATTTATCTGAAATAAGCTCATTAAATATTTGATAGGCTTGAATAGAAAAGTCGTAGGAAAATTCCGATGGTTGTTTTAAAGCACCTCTTGTGAAATTTTTAAGATATTCGCTAACCTCAACAGAGTCGTTTTCAGAAGCGTTGGTAAATTGTATGAAAAAAATCTGTACTAATGTATATTAAACAATTTCCACAACCATTGACAAATTTAATAACAGAGTGTGCACAGGATCCGGAAATATAAAATGGTGATGATAATACTGAAAAATTTAGTTCAATGTCAGACACATTATGAATTATTTCTGAAAATAAATCGATGTTTTCAGACATGTCAAACGAAGAACCATATTTTTCGTCTTTGTCATTAAATGAAAACTCTCTTAAGGAAAATGTACCAAACTTGACCGACATTACTATAAGAAGACTTAAAACTTTCAATTTTTTCTCTGATTCAAGGACTTGTGTCACGGAAATATGGAAATGTGATTCGCTTAGTTGCCTATATTTTCCAAAACGTTCTTCCAATTTGTCAGTTTGGAACTTTCCTAATAACAGAAATTAAACTTGAAATCATACAAGTTCATGTGATTTAAACAAATACTGAACAAGATTAATTGATTATTTTGTAGTATACTTTAAAGAAAAAAATGTATCAGCAGCTGATTTGCCAACAGTTGAGTGTGGCCGTTTCTTAAACCTTCAAATTGTAACTCTTCCAATGGACAGAGAAAATCATAAAATTTTAACAAAAACTGAATATTTTTATCATTAGATTTTATCTCTTACTGGGTCCCTAAAAGGTTCATGTTGGTGATATCCTGATTTGGGTTAACGCACATTTACTATTTTCCACCAACGTAGAATGATTGCTAAAAATTCAGCTGTACCCAAATTATTAATTTCATTACATTGATTTAGAGCAGCAAATATTTTTTCCATCAAATAACCAGCAAGCAAGCTGCACATTTTGTCATTCGAGGCTTTAAAACTTTTTTTGAGAGGGCCTCAAAGGACATTTAGTCAACTAGTTACATTGTGTTTTACTTAAATAGCCCCTAACCCAATAATAGTAACATACAATAAATTAAAAGAACACTTTAGAGGCAGTACACATAACTCCTTTTTCAACCAAAAAATAAGATAATGGAATGGAATTGGACGGCTTTGGATGATTTTGCGGACCATTTTTTTGAAGTTATACAGAATTTGACAAGTAATTTTGATGTTGTTGATGAAACTAAGTTCACGGATTTTTTAAATAAAGTACCAAATATAAATAAATCTTTCTTTATTTTTCCTGTGTGACATGGAAATAAAAAACGATATAACTGAATTAAAAAATAGCATGTAGGTACCTGAAGAGTGAAACTCAAGCAGAGTGCAATATTATATTGTTTTAATATTCTGCGTTCTATACATAATGTAATTTGCATGTTTTTACGGAAAACATATATCATCTTAAAAAATAAATGTGACTCGTTTATGTGTAAATACAAGCAGCTGTCTTTTCCGCAAGCAACCAAATGGCTGAAACAATACGAAACATACATCTAAAATGCCGCAATGTTTAGCATGGCAAAGCGCCCATAAAGGCCGGTAACGCTGTGTCCTGTCAGTGATGAGCTAGATTAATTATTGTATGTAGGTACATCTGTTAGAAATATGAAGAGGTACTATACATGCCATGGAATCCTGTAATATTGTCATCAATTAATGAAGAATACCATCACCGTCATAAATAATGCTTCGTAAGCCAGAGTTGCTTACAAATTATTTTAAAACTAGAGAAACTCACTCTAACGCCAACCTTCTTAGATATATTATATTTTCTTCTAGATTATAGAGGTAGTACATAAAATAACTAACAATATGAAATGTGTGCTAAATGTTTGTAATATTTATAATACTATGTTATAATACTATGGAAAGAAATTATCGTCCAAATTTTTTTATATTTCTGATAAAGTTACTCCAATCAAAAGTCAAAATTTTGACAGGAACTCAAATATATATAAAACAATTAGCTAGTCTACTACTTATACTTGTTCTATTTGAACATAAGGGGATTAAGGGTTTTAGCTTGACAATTATCAGGGCTTTTATGTAATTTAAAACTTGAGAAAATAAGTTATATAACAAAAGTATATCTAATAAGACAATTACGGGATTTTTTTTCAATGAATTATAGTTTATTCAAGTACTCAAAAGGTATGTGATTTTTATTATTTCTTAATATTCATATTTAATGGGTTTAAATAATTTATATTGTGTCCTAATCCGTCGCCGAGCGCCGTCACATCACCCGTCTTTAGCCCTATTTTCACCTCTAAATTAAAATATTGGTGGTAGAGCTCCGGATGAGGATATTCTTTAAGGAAATTTTCTGCTCTTTAAGTATCTTTTTTCGATTTCCGATATCTGCAATACGCCTCGCTTTTACTATATTGTTTATAACTTTTGTAATTTTTACGGGCCTCGAAGTTTCGAGATGTCATTCCGATTCGATTCAGCATAGATCATAATTTTCGGTATAGGCTAAGAGAAATTCACGAAAGTGGCACTTGTTGACTAGACTATACATAAGTACTGTTTGTAATATCGAAATATGTGTTCCTAGTTGGAGGATTCAAATTTAATCTTGTGCCAAATTGACGTTGGGTAAAGATAATAGTTTAGTTATTTTAAATGAAATTTTCAACCAAAGAGTAGAGTAGAGTTTCAACCGTAGATTCGTTTTTGGAAACCGGTAATACGTTATATAAAACGGTTGGCACGGTTGGTGGAACGTGTAAAATGGATCCGGAATATTTGAATGGGAAACATTCTTATTCTGTATCACATTCACTATCCAATTGTTTTATGATATGACGAAAGGTATATAGTGCGATCAATATTTGGTTATACCACATGATAATGTGATAATGTGATGGGTGATGTACACAAAATCATTTGATTTTCCTTAAATTCTTGGAAATCGGTTATACTTGACAACGCTTTTAAAAATGCGGTAGCAGGTGTGAAGATATCGATATAATGAGGGCTTTTTGCTCGGGTTTTTATGTCTTATATTTCGATGTTACAAACTATAATTTATTATTAAAATAATAAATCTTATATTGCTATAATGCTAATAATAATTTTGGAGTTATCTTATTTTAACGGTATGCATGCTTTCATTTTCTTCTGTCATTAATAACACTTAATACATTTCAGGCGTGACAGAAAATGCTAATTTGTTTGTTTAGGCAATTATTTACTTCACCATCGAGAGCAAAATTCATAATGGTAGCAATTTCTCTTTTAAATACTACTTGAGGAATTTAAGTATACCTGACGCTTGCATGTTCCGAAAATCTAAATTAATATTAATGGATATTATACTCAAGTCCTAATTATAATTATACCGGTAAAATTACATGCAAAATGTTACGGTTGCATTTCGACGTCTCTTATAATATCCCTAAGGGAACCAATGTCGGTGTTTTATCAACCTTTATTACTCCTTCTGTTATATGTTGGTGTAACTGTTAGTCCATCCATTTAGTAGTAATCTATTTAAAAGTTCTCCATTCTGTAATATATCGCTATGATGGGAAAATCAATCTATTTTTAATAGATTATAGACGAAAAATATAGATAAGGGACAAACACGTGTAGTTTGTTCTATAAACTTATGCACAGGAAGGTATTTTATTAAACAGAATTTACGATTACCACATACGATTTTTTGTCTACTACTCTAGCCCAATGTTGTCAACATCAAAACTGTTACACCATGTTATATTAAACGTACGCATGTGTATATTCATGCTAATATTGGCAGACCATATTTCCTTTAAGGTAATAAAATTGTTATTTTCTCACAATTTTCTTGAGGCTTAAGCTTGAGATTGCCAAGAAGTAATTTAGTTTTAAATAATACGCTGCATAACATCTTAAATTGGTCTCACAAGAAATCCATTTCTCTTATAAGAAGCGAGATATGGAAATCGAATTACAATTTTATCCACGTGTTTGTTTACTACATACTACGAATTTAGATTAATAGCGTAATTAAAATGATACATAATTTTATTGGTTGAATTTTTAAATAAATTCCGCAGAATTTTTTATTTCAATTTTTGACTGATCTTTATTAAATTTTTGCTATATTCCTTTTGACAAATTACTAGGTTGCATTAACTGTTAACGGAAATGATATTTAATTTGGAAACTATAACAACAATAAAACGTAAGATTTTTGTACCCTTCAGTTCTAACCATAGTCGTTGCTTATTGAATATACGACGAAATTAAAAATGAAAAGCAAAGAAAACAACTTATATATCTACCATTAACCTAATTGAGGTTAATTAAAGTGGTGAAGCGTGATATATATTTTCGGGTAGATATTCAAGAATTAAATGAAGAAAGAAAATTATAAATTGGACAAAATCAAATCATAATTTTTTTATAATTTCATTTTATAAATGCATATCTTAAAAGTACATTTATACCAATTTTACATAAAAAGACAGAAGTGAAACAAGACAAGAGTTGTGCCAAATCTAAATTTTATTTCTATAAATGTGCTATAATAAAACCTCAAATGTGGATATAACTACGATTTTTGTTTATACGGAATAGGTGTTTGTATATAAAGTATAGATTGTAGGAGCAAGTCTTCATCGATTATGGCAAGAACATGTATAGGAGATTTACAATTACATAGTTACAATTTACAAGTACCTTTAACCAGTGGCGCACCAAAAAGTTTTCTTTGGGAGGGGTTTTCTCAATACATTGGTACAATAGGCGTCTTAAAAATCGGAATGTAGATTATATTTTTAATTTCTTAGAAATAAGTTGTTTATATTAACATTTATTATTCAAATAATATAAAAAAGCCATTAATTTCGGCAATTTGCACACAATTTGCAGCAATCACTAAAGCTGATTGTTGCATATAATGGAATAACAAAATATTAAATTATTTTATTATCTTAGATTATGAATTAATTAATTTTTAATCAATTAATTACATATTATTTGTTTTAAAAGTTAATGGCATTTTATTTTATTATGGCTTTTTTATATTATTAGAATAATAAATGTGAATAAAAACAACTTCTTGTAGAACTTATAACTGGTAATTTTAAAGAAAAAAATCTAAGAAATTGAAAATAAAATTTTCTGCCCCCTGGCCCGATTTCTATAACGCCGACTGTATAGTTCTCTGTACTTTAAGATTTCCGAGTATCACAATTTGTTTTCAGTATACAGTCGTCTAACATCAAAAACTTTTTATAGTTGTTTGTTTATCCTTTACTCTTTGCCGCCAGCCGCCTGAATTGTGACACTCGGTAAACTAAAACCCCAGTCCACTATATCTACACAAACCCAGGAAAAATATTTTGCACAAAAGTGACATCTAAGAAATTATTAATTATTTTAATTTTACTAAATTTATGTTATCGAATTTTGGGCCCCATCCTCTGTATGGGCGTTTGGGCTCCCAAGGAACATATTTATGTTCCTTGTTGGTAAAACACACCAAGCTTTGATGAAAGTAGGTACGTCATAAATATCATGTGAAACCTACTCAGAAAATTAAATAAAATTATAGTTATAAATATCTACTTGGACTTGCCAACTTAAAACTAACCTCACTTGTTAATTCTCGATTCAATCTTGGCTTTTTTATAACAAATTTATCCATCATTTCATAATATACAGTTAATAAAAAAACTTCCACTAATCACACAAACTCACAAGTCACAATGATACAACACTTCTGCGAGATCGCCTGGTTATGTAAATAAGAATTATGTGATTCCCCGAAAGTTTCAATGCGACATACAACGTCAACACGCTGTTCGCTGTAACTATTGCACTAGTGCAATAAAGAACCAGTTTTTGCATTAAATATAGTTCAATAAAGTTTTGTTTTTTGCATGAACGTAGGAAAGTAGATTTTTCATATTATGTCATAAATAAGTTTTAATTTTTAATATACCTTGATATTTTTTTTTACTTTACAAGTCCAAGGGTTAACCCCCATCCCTCGGTGCGCCACTGTCTTTAGCTCAAGTATCAAGTAGCTTTACAATATTAATCTACATTGAGGGGGTGGTTTACTACGTTCCTATACAAAACAACCACTTTATATTATTCACCCCAATATGCACCAAATCATAATTAACATAACAAAAAAATACGTAAAAGGAAATAAGATTAATTGCTTGATAGATATGGCCTACTGCGGTTCGGTTTGCAACAAAAGCTGGAAATATGTCGCCACCTGATAAATGTCACGCAATTTTCAACCTCAGGATACAATTTTGATGTGATTCATATTTACGCTGTAGGACTCTCATATATCTCAACGAGGTAATAACACTGCGGGAGACAAAGTCGAACGGTTCTAACAAACAGATCTCCCACTGACAAAAGTCCTTAGACAGAGTCAATTGGTCTAAACAAAACAGAACAGAACAAAAGCATAGTAGAAACCGATGAAAGCCATACTACTGTTCTGTTGTTCTTAGTCTGTACTAATTGGGAAAGTGATATTAAACCACGGATATCCATAAAATGTATATCGGCGAAAGTACAACATGTATAAGAGTGAGAATAAACTATAAGGAAAATAGAGTCTTTTTACAAAGGAATCTAGATAAAAACTTTTTTGTAAACGGCGATATGTACAGTAGGGTGGGCCGAAAATGGCTTCAAAAAAAAAGAATTGGAGCAACGGATCACAATACCCGCCAAAAGTTGCCTTTTGGTATGCATAATCACTGTAATTTTTTTCAAAATTTTAAAATAATATCTTCAGCCCTCTACCACCCCTATAACGACGGATTTTTTGAATCGAAGTCATAATGACTTCTATGTTACCTGTCAGTTTTTAAAATGACTGTAAATATTTTTTAGACTTCCAAAGGCAGGTCTTTTGCCCCCCTACTGCTATTTTAAGCATGTCTCGGATTGTAATAGTATGGATTTTCAAATATTTAAGAACCATTATGCAAGATAGCAAACTAATACATAATAAAAACACTTATAACCAAACAAATAATACCCATATATTGTAAAAACAGACCTATATTAATTATTAAACAAATGTTGAATTTAACAATGAATAAAAAAATATAAAACAAATAAACAAATTTGCTTTTTTATATGTCTTTAAACTTTAAATTGTCCCTTGTTTTCAAAAGTTGGGATGATCTCCTTTGATTTTATTCTAGAGCGGATGAAACCATCTCTAGATTCTTGACCTACAACTGATGATGATGACTCTGTTACCAATTTTACACATCTTTCCACTGATTGAGTGTGACATGGAAATTTATAAAAGTCAAATTCTGGTATTACGCCTTCATTAATGATTTTTTTTATCTCGTCATTTGATACGTAAGTCACAACTGGTGGACTAGTTACCTCGCACTCGGACCAGTTGATCAAGTCAAAGTACTCAACAGCAGTGAAGTTAAGTTTTGGTATGACAAAGGATCTTATTTTATCAGAGTGCTGTTGTATTTCTCTAGCCTTAAGGATTCTTCTCAAACTGAGTTCACGTACCCATTTGCGATTATCTGCCAACATACATAGAAGCATATTTTCGGGATGAACAAAATATGCATTTCGTTGAATCACTGCGTCTACAACATTTTTTAGATCTTGTCTTAAGTACCGCGATAATTTAATTGTTTGAAATACATGTAGTGCGCCTTGCGTTGAATTAGGATTGAGTTTGATGCGAAACCACATCGGTACATAAACTTTCACAATAAACTCGACCAAATCCTGTAGATTTGATGTTGGTTTTTCGGTTGCTGCGTACAGGCGAAGTACTCGATTAGCCATTGTGAGCCATCTCGAATGAGCTAGTTTGCCAGGATTGCGGTTCGCTAAAGATAAACTAAAGTCACCACTTGAAATAGCTTTACAAATATCGTAAAGATATGACTGATCTGTACTTAATTCGCTAGAAGTTATTGTCAATTCTGGCAATTCACATTCTATTCTGCTAAAGTTTACAATTGGCAAAAGTTCGCAATTTTCTAATGATTTTCCAATTTTCCCAGAGAATTGACGGGGTCCTGCTGTGCTGCCATCTAAATGTTCAAATAAATGTCGTAATGGTAGCTCGTTGGCATGTAACTGGCAAATGAACCATTGTAAAGGACGTTTAAGTTCACTTTCAATGTATCTTATTACACCATTTTTGTGGCCAGTGTTTACAACGGTACCATCACTGCCGATCGCCACTAAACTCGTTAAATCTAGATTGTTTTTCGAAAAAAAGTCTAATATTGCCTTACCAATCGACTTAGCTTTGCCTGTGACTGGAATAACGTGGCCTATATAAAGAGAATTGGGTTCTTCAATGAGGGATATGTGTTCTTCTACAATGGTTTTTCTATAAAATCGATCGCCTTTTTTCTCGACCACTAGTGTTTTATCTTTTCTTCCGTCAAAGTACAGGCCTTCGATGCTTTTATTAGCAGATTGAAACTCCCTAATTAAGTCATTTCTATTTTTTTGTCGTACCCTTCTCACTTTGTTTTTGTCGATTATTTTTGAGGAATCCTCTGCAGTAATTATTCCCACATCCTTTAAAACTGCACTTGCAACAGCAGCAGCCGATCTATCAGATAAGCCGTATTTATCGCAGACAATACCTAATGTGGGTAACTTCAACCTCATCTGAGTGCACTTTGAAGTTGAAGGCAAGTTGACAGCAAATTCGTCATCATCACTCGATGATGGCTTAGAGGTTCCATCTGTATTCAGCGACTGTACATTTAGTGTATTTACCTTATCCTGAGTAGAACATTCTGGTATAGGTAACAAATCGTAGAATCCAGATTTGTATTTTTCCACCCGTTTCGTATCTACTGATTTTCGAGCGTTTTTGATAGTTAACCTTCTGGTTTCTATACGATCAATATTTCCGATAACCATTTTCCTTGTTGATCTTTGATCAGTAAGGAACATTTGTTCCTGGTAAGGTACTTTTCTTGCCTTCTCACATCCACATCTAGAGAAGTCACATTTGCAAGAAGCAATATCAAACAGTTTCTCTGATGACTCTCTTTTAAAATCACTTACTTTTAATTCATATTGTTTGTTCCGTTTGCTTTTAGGATATCTTATTATGCTTAAATATTTGTCGTGGTGTTTGCGTATCAACTGAACGATACGATCCTTAGATACAATTGGAATTGACGCGGATTTCCATATATTTTCAATTTTAGGCACAAGATCTTTGCAAATTTCTGCAAAACTCGGTTCCTTTGAGCACTGTTTGTTAAATTTTAAATCATATCTAACAAACAAATAACAACGAAGCACTTGTTCAATTGTCGGCAGTACAAGAGGGTTTAAATCTGTCGGTTTACCGAAAATGGGACACTCGACTGTACTTCTTGTCACATTTAATTTTGGCAGATTCATTGTTGCCTGTTATACGTCTTTGATATTTTTGTGATTGTCTTGTGCCACGCAAGCACAGTTTTGTATTGGTTTAAATCTCGGTTTAAATAAACGTCATCCACCTACTCTGGTCAACTTGCGACTTCGTAATGGCAGTCGAACGTGCGGTGTGGCGTATACAGACGAGACGACCCAGTAAACATGTCACGACTTGTTACGACTAGTTTAAGTTACGCTGTTGCTTGGTTTTATTGTCGAACAAATGCTTGTTCTGTAGGGAAAATGATATTTTTACTTACTTTTGCGAATGGCATTACGTTAACAAGAAATTTCGAGTTTGACTTAATTAATGGCTATTTTAAGGGGGTGGTAGAGGGCTGAAGATATTATGTAATAAATATATAAAAAATTGGGGTAATTTTATAGACGAAAATGACACTTTTTATGGGTCTTGCAATTCTTCGTTTTCAATTTAATTTTTTGGGTGATTAAAGGGGTGGTAGAGGACTGAAGATATTTTTTTAAAAAAATGAAAAAAATCTCAGTGACTATTCATCTTATAATGCAACTTTTCTTGGGTATTGCACAGTGAAAATCTAAATAATTTTTTTTCGGCCCACCCTAATGTACAGCGCCGCCTACCAAAAGTGCACGGAATATTTTTCTACTTTAATTGTGACTTTGAATCATAGTCGTCTCATAACTAGTCAATTTATACCTCAAAATAAGTTAATTCTAAATTAACTTGTCAGAATATTAATTGATAATGCCAAGATATTTAAATGATGTGCAAAGGGCGATGGCTATAGTCAAAATTGAAGAAAATTGATCCCTGGCTGAAGTAGCCGCTGATTTGAATGTTAGCGAAAGCTGCATATTTAAAATTAAAAAGATATGAGACCAGGAACATAGAATACAAAGGGCAGCAAGAATAGGAATTGGTCAAGTTTCCAATGAAATTGAAAAATTTTCCTGAGAATTTTACCTTTCAGCAGGTGAACAATTTTTTAATGATAGTTCTTTTAGGACTTATTTACAATTTTTGTTAATAGGACAATTGCCCAGTTCCTACCGCCCGAATAGTAAGAGATTGGATGGGTCATAATGATATTAACCTTTTACCTTGGCCCGCAAAAAGTCCAGACTTAAATCCTATCGAAAACGTTTGGGGTTACGTAACTAAACATATTTATAAACAAAGTTTCAGACCTCAAAATGCTAATCAGCTTTAGGAAGTAGTTGAAGATGCTTGGGTAGAACTTGGGGATAGTTACGATATGAGGTCATTAATTATGTCGATGCCAAGGCGATTGGAAAGTGTCTTAGCAGCTAACGGTTCTGCTATAAAGTATTAATTTTTTTAAATATTTTTATTTACCAAACTTTTGCCCAATAAATCAATTTTCTTATTGCACGTCACTCAACAATTTTAGAACAAAACCCGATTTACATTAACGAAAAGAGAAAAATTACTGTGGCAACGGAAACTCGTGCACTTTTGGGAGGCGACGACTGTACATATCGTCCGTATATAATAGGAAATTTACATCAATGTCAACTATGATATCATTAATGAGAATATTAAAAAATAACGGTCCTAGCACAGAACCTTGTGAGACACCCGATTTAGATATAAATTCTACAGACTGTTGACCACAGTATTCGATGTCGTGGTGTATATTCTCGAGATATGATTTAAAAAATAGCAACAAATTTCCTGAGAAATAATTTTTTTTTCTAATTTTGAACATGAAATACTGTAAACGAGTCTCTTAAATGCCTTAGTAAAGTTAATGTATGTCAGATATATATCCTGATACAAAAAGTATTACTTGAGGTAGATTTTCCCTTGAAAAAGCCATGTTGTTTTTCAGTAATGCGATGTTTTACATAAGAAAATGTTGGTTCATACAACAAGATTTCAAAACATTTTGAAAAATTGTTGACAATCGTTTTAGGTCTGTAATTTTCAATATTATTCTTGTCACCTTTTTCATATATAGGAATCATTTTAGAACACTTCAATGAATCAGGAAATACATGTCATTTAACAGCAAAATTAAATACAAATGTGAGTGAATACAGTGGCAGAGTCGAGACGTGTAAAATAAAATCTGGAATTTACTACCAAAACTTATTGGGATTTATTTTTATATTTTTTTCTGTTACAACAATATTTTTATATTCTACTTCAAGCTGTTCTCCGACACAGGCTCTTAATAGTTTAAACTACATAAGTGCTAGGAGATCAGTGGAGTTTTTAAGGCCACGTCATGCTCTATGTTTCAATTTAATGTACTTAATTATATTGAAATTATACGCACGCGGGTAGGTCTTAGGTCTTACTATATGTAGTTTTTGATACTAAAAGCTCGAATTACCTCCAGAATATTTGATACGGAATGCCAATCAAGTTTTGAAAAAGGCTCAACTAAAATAATTTTAAGATAATTATTCTAGGTAATATTAAAGTTGTCCTCATTATTCTTATGTTGTTTTGTATATCAAAAAATATAAGGAGCGCTAGATATGATGTAGACCCTTAATAATATACCAATAATATACCTATATCCTCAATGATACAGTAATGCAAACTAATATCTATTAAAAAATGTATACAGTTTAATTGCTACTATAATAATTTTAATTTCATTCTATGCATCAACCCCGCAACGCAAAACTTTATTTATTGCCGAAACAAAGTTGGGAAAAGTCGTAGCTAGATCATTCCAAGTCTAATGTTACCAGCAATTTATACATGAAACCAATCATAAATGAAAAGTAGCAAATGTAGAGTCTTACCTTGCTGAGTGTTCGAGATGAAGTAAAGGTAGACTGTAGTGTAGAGTGGAAGTGAAAAGCTGAGAAAATATTCGTGTTGCTCAAAGCGCACTAAAAGCACAACTGATGAAAACGCGCTTCAATCGAGCTGTCCGAGCACACACGACTCGGCGCGATGGAAAACCGTTTCCCTCATTTATTTCGGATATTAGGAAACAAAATTAAACTAAGGACCGCAAAGGGAATGCGTGATACAATTTGAATATGGAATTCTCTTAACTCAGTGAAATGGAGAAATTTAGGGTGTATTGGCATGTACATTTAAATAATGACTAGATTTTTAAGAAGGTAAGTAATCTCAGAATTGGCGACTATTCCGCCTGTTCAATCTGACTTGGAAGATCTACCCATTTTTGTGACAAATATTTTTTAAGGGGGAAAAATTGATGTGACATCCTGTCAGCTATTTATCCGTTTTCGTCCACCCGAGGCCCGATGGAAAATTTGCCGTATGTCGGCGTTAATAAAAAATACTATTAAATAAGTCGAAATTATATAAATCTTAAATACATATGCTTTACTTTAATTTTATTACTGTTCAATAACAGTAATACTTACGTTACAGGTTACAATAAATCAGATATAACAGGATCCATACCCAAAGCCCCGATCCCAATTCGGCAGAGCAACGTAAAGCTTTTTTATCTGATATCAAAGAGGCACAGACAAGATAACAAAAATCCTAAAAAACAACAATTAACACAATTTTCAATACTGCACATATCTGCTCCGAATAGACTTGCAAGTCTATGGGTGAAAACTCGTATATTTCTTCAGGATTAATGCTACTAGTATCATCAATATTATGTTCAATGAAACGAGGAAGATGAAACAATTCTTCTGGAAATGTATCATAGAGAGGGTTCCTTTTCAGTGCATCTTCATCGTTTTATTTGATGAAAGCTTCACCATCACCCAGATATTCACCCTTAGTGTCTCAAAATCTGCATTTTCTTGGATTTCTAGGAGAATTTAATTCACATGTTATATGGTACATTTTTGATTAATTTTATTGATTAAAATACAAAACAAAATCTCAGGATAGGCTACCAAATCGGTGATAATTTTATCACAACGTATTAACTGTCACCTGTTTTAAATGAATAAAATAGTTTACTGCCAAAGTGACAGAACGTTTCAATTGACTCGTCGAAATCAGAAAATAGTGCTGTAATCAGAGAATGTTTCAACCAGTAGATCACCGTCGATGGGGAGATGCTAGCTAGGAACAGATTTGAAAGCTAATAATTTAGAATAAAACTCAAGAACTAAAACTAAAAATTATCAAAATTAATAAAGAATATCAATTTAACCAATTTAAAAAAATTTGCACTTCAAGGAGAATCAGAATAACGCAAAAATCGTTTTCCTTTCTGGAAAACGATTCCAGAAAGTGCATTACCTAATATTAAAAAATTATGCGATTGGAAGCATAATTGAGAACAGACGGCCAGGAGTGTGTTGTCAAAATATTATAGAACTCCGCGACAAAGATTATAAGAGAAAAATTCTTCACTGAATATGACAGGAGCATCAAGTTCAATCCAATATCTGACATGGAATTTAAAGAAGCAAGGGTTGCTTGCGATTTGAAAGAAAGCAAGGGCAGAAAATACAAGATAAAAGAAAGGTTAGTACTGTTGGTTTTACATCAGAAGAACGTAAAAAACTGCAAAAAGTCTGGGACGAGAATATGCTTGAAAGGCTTCAAAACAACTTCCTTTACATTGTCGCTAAAAAATTGGAATGGCATGGTAACGAAGGTGCGTCTGCACCTATTTATCATTGCAAGAAAGAAACTGACAATACCGGAAACTTCACTACCCGAATTAAATAGAGAACAGTGTTTAACATAACGAATCAAGGAGATCCTGGTAGAAGTAGATCCTGGTTTGTGTCTAGTTCAAAGTTTTGTAAAACTATTGGTAAAACCGCCAACAAAAAAGTCAAATCATTCTTATAGATGAATCAGCTTATAGATCAACAGCTGTAACCCATTAGGCAAACGCAGCAACTGTAACATTTACTGTCAATCTCACTAGTTATATCATCCCCGAATAGGTATACCACCGTTATTTTCCAAAAATTCAACATGCTGTTCATTTTCATCCACGTCACTTTTTGCTATCGATCAATCTCTACATGTTGCTTCAATTTCAACATGGTGTTATAGGAGCGACAGCTTGTATAAAAATTGTGACTACTCCCAAGGTTGACAACTATCATTAGGCTATTTAGTTATCAAAATCGGTGTTTCTATTCAATAACTCGTTTTCTATTCATCTTATGTTGAAAGCATGTTGGTGTTGGTCCTGTTCTTTTCTTCGGTGTCGTCTGCTTCTTCTCGCATCAGTCGTGCTGAAACCTAAGATCATGATTAGATCCTTGCCCACGATCTGAGCCTTTGGCCGCTTGTAGTACATTACAGAAAGACTGATTGTCTTTTTTTAACAACTTCAACACTACAAAGGGAACATATAATAGTTAATTATATTTTCTATAGAAACTATGCGATATATCAAATCGGATATCCGTCATAGCGGGTCTTAATATGAATTTCCAGTATTGTCTTATTCTATATCTCTTCTTATTTAATATCTTATTAACTAGTTTTGTTAGTTTCTCTTATATTAAAGTTACTTAGTTGTTAACCAGGCTGCACCGTTGGCGTATTGTTAATATCAGTAGCGGTCTATTATTGTAGACGAAAAGTTAGTAACTATTTGGGAATGTCCTTTCCGTCCAATTTGTAAGTTCGGCGTTTGTTCGTTTGATTAATTATAGGGAAGTCTCCAGGATTGGTATTGTAACAGGTTCGGAGTATTCGTACATAGAGACTAAAAGCTCAGCCACTAGGTAACGTAACATACTGTGAGCTCGTAAAGTTTGGAATAAATTCAATTAATCGTTATTGAAGGATTTTCACAGGAAATCCTCGGACACGTCAACTTTATTTTATAAAATGTCACTTTTTTCAGTCATCGATTTTTTTTTGTTTTGTTCGTTTTTGAGCTATGACGTCATCGACAATTTTTTTAAATGACAACCCATATTTTTTTTCACGGATTTCGATAGAGCACATTTTTCTGAGTGCGAATATGTCAAAAACATAGTACCTTTAACATTAAAGTGTTCGAGATATTCGGTTGCAAAGTTTTAAGAATGAATTATACAAGCGATGACCAAATGCTAATCATTTATCAAGAAAGCGCAGGAAAAACAACAGTTTTGACAGTTGTCACAATTTTGAAGTTTTTCTTCGCAAGTTTGTGTTTTAATCAGTTGAATAATATCATTAAGTAAGTTGATTAATCATTATTCCATCATAATTCATTTTATTTAAAAATGGTCCGTCGTTTGAGTGAAAGGGAAAGAATCGAAATTTTGATGATGATCGGTTACGGGGACAGAGCTCGCACACAAGTAGAAGTTTGCCGTTTATTTAACAACAAATATCCAAACAGAGAACCAATTACACAGTCCACCGTTAGCAAAATAGAACAAAAGTTTTTAGAAGTGGGTCATACGAGAGATCGCCCTAGAACGGGTCGTCCACCAGTGCAACAAGATGTTAAATTGAATGTTCTACTAGAGCTTCAAGAAAATCCCCATGTACCCACCCGCCAAGTGGCGGCAAACAACGGAATAGTTCAAAGCTCCGTCTTGAAATATTTGAAATTGAACAAATGGCATCCGTATAAAGTGGTTTTGGTCCAAGAGTTAAACGAAGATGATCCTGACCGTAGGTTACAGTTTTGCCAAACCATGTTGCAACGCCTGATTGATGACGACGGATTTTTACGCAATATTGTTTTTTCTGATGAGGCTACCTTTTATCTCGACGGCACAGTTAACCGGCAAAACTGTAGATATTGGTCTCCTGAAAATCCACACTGGAAAATGGAAACTCGTAGTCAGTTTCCACAAAAAGTTAACGTTTGGGCTGGTATTGTAGGTAATCGTATTTTGGGCCCATTTTTCTTTGAAGGCGTATTAACAGGTGAAATATATTTAGAATTTTTAAGAGACGACTTAGTCCCTGCACTTGCGGTACTTTACCCAAATGACGTAGATCCAGATCTGCCCCATCACACGATATGGTACCAACAAGACGGTGCACCACCCCATTTTGCAGTGATCGTTCGCGATTATTTAAACCATGTATTTCCTAACCATTGGATTGGTCGCAGGGGAACTATCGAATGGCCCCCTAGATCTCCAGATCTCACTCCCCTAGACTACTTTTTATGGGGCTATTTAAAGAGCAAAGTCTATTTCAATAGACCAAATACCATCGAAGAATTAAAGGACAGAATTCGCAATGAAATTCGAACCATTCAACCCGATACTGTTGGTAAGGTTCTGCAGGAGTTTCAGTGGCGGATGGGATATTGCCAGGAAGTGAATGGAGGTCACTTTGAAAATTTACTCTGATTTTATTTTTTACTTTAATTATTTATCATTTATTTGTTAAAATATTTTTTTATTTGTTTAAATTGTTGTTAAAAAATTAAACAGCTATAAGCTATAAGCAATTAAAGCTATAAGCTATTAGAATCAATAAGCTATTAAAAATCTTGACCCGCCCGATAGCTTATGCATGGTGCCATGGTACATTTTATAAACTTTGCAACCGAATATCTCGAAAACTTTAATGTTAAAGGTACTATGTTTTTGACATATTCGCACTCAGAAAAATGTGCTCTATCGAAATCCGTGAAAAAAAATATGGGTTGTTATTTAAAAAAATTGTCGATGACGTCATAGCTCAAAAACGAACAAAACAAAAAAAAAATCGATGGCTGAAAAAAGTGACATTTTATAAAATAAGGTTGACGTGTCCGAGGATTTCCTGTGAAAATCCTTCAATAACGATTAATTGAATTTATTCCAAACTTTACGAGCTCACTGTATATATTTTATTAAACTTATTAAGCGTTGCATAAGAGTAATACGACAGGTGAAGGGGTTTTAGAGGCCTAATACTCATTAGCTAGAACACATTACCATCCGTCATAGTATAGTACGGGGTAATATAATTTTAATTTTTAGGACTGGCCTTTACTTACTCAAAATGAATATTATAAGATTTTCACAATATTTTAAATTTATCCATGACGATTGTTTCCCTATAACAATAGTTTCTGTATATGGTGTGTATAAAACTTCTAATTGATACAGTTAATAAAACATATTAATATGGGATCTATAATATAACTTGTAATACTTGCTCTACTGTCTATATTAGTCAGATAGATGATTGGGAAAGAGTATTACTGAACATCAAAATCATATCCTTACCATTCATTAGAAACTAACCATCCATTTAATGGCGAGGAAGATTTTACACCAAGAAGGTGTAGATAAAGTTGATAATACTAGAATGTTTCGAAATTAATAAACAAAGAAAAACTCGTTTTTTGTCTATTAAAAAAAAATTTAAATTATTTAAAAAATATATTTTAGTTCTACTCTTTTTTCGCTCATTACACTACTTTTTATATCCATTCAAAATTTCCTAGGATGTCAGTAATTGTATTTTAATCATATCTTTCATTTAATAATACCCCCAAATGTTATTAAATGTCATACAGGGTCGTTGATATATAATGGAAACGGTCTATTATCTCCTAAAGGAAAAATCATGACATAAAAGTATTAGTGTTTTAAATTTATTATAATGAGGAAAATTTAGATATACAGGGTCAGTCGAAAGGTCATGATGAAACCAATTTGCGCTTTCTCCAATGAAATACTCCATATATTATTCCACATATCCATTCCTATCAAAATTCTAAGCAAAATGCATATAGCACATTATGTACCTGAACTTAACCGTTTTCTAGATATCGAACTTTAGAAGTAACTTTTTACTCTCAAATTTATACAAGAAAAAGACCCCAAATTATGGATATTTATTTTGAAAATAACAAGGCGGAGGATATGGACATGATTTAATTTTCTTATTAGTTTTTTACAGAAAATAAAAAAATATAGTTGTTCAGGGTTGAAAAAATACATGAAACGAAAAAATGTATTTTTCTACGTTCATGCAAAAAACAAAACTTTAACTTTTTCTTGCACGCATCTGTCATTCTACTACAGTGTTTTGACATAAAGATCATGACAGTTCACCTAGTGTAATGTCACCTAAATTAAACATTTTTAGGTTTTTACATGAACGTAGAAAAAATATTTTATGCAACTCGTACAAAAAGTGTTTATTGCATTCGACGTATTGGCCCACTCGGCTTCGTTTGATAATTTCACGTCCTGTGCAATAACCATTTACTTTTTGCACTTGTTGCATTTAATAAACAGCAAATACTTTCTTTGGAATTTTAATTTATAAGGTGCTCAAAGTGTTCACCATTTACCTCCTCTCCTGACAGTAATGAAACTGCTGACCAAAATTTTATAGTTGAATCTAAAAGTGCTTTGGGAGGATTAGTGGCAATTTCATGCCTTATCCTTTCCTGCAATAGGGAACATGCTTAAAATTTTAAAAATAAAAATAATACTAAAAAACATAGCGTAACGTTGTAATAAAACGTGCACTTCACAAAAAAACAAGATTTCTAATTCCGCGCGATCAGTATGAAGTATCTAAACAGCGATAAAATTACAGTGATAAAATTGCAGCGGCCGAAAACGAGCTGTGACCTCACAACCTGCAATATTCAGTAGTCGTTGCGCCAGAAATCGACTGAATGAAGTATGAAATCAAGCGATCGATTGCTGGGATCTCCCGTATCCGACCAAACCGGTCTCATCGTTGCCTGTAAATTGTAGGGTGTGGCGTCACGACTTTGAACTTGTTTGAAACGGTTCACTCGCTCGCGAAATGCATATATCTTATTTCTGGGTATGGTAGAACATTTTTAAGCAAAAAAAAATGTAAAAGTTCCTTCTTAGATATTTTGTAGTCTATTTTTGTGGACTGAATTTTTTATGTGACCCCACAGAAAAAGGTCATGCGAGGTCATATCGGGAGTCCTAGCTGGTCATTCAATTGCTCCTCTCCGTACAATCCATCTATCAGGAAAAGGTTCATCTAGATATACTCGTAGCACACGTCCAAAATGTGGAGGAGCCTCATCATGATGAAACCATATTTTTTCTACCTCTAAATTGGGATTGTTAATGTTCGGGAATAATATGCTCTTGCAAAAATAATAAATATCGTTCAGAGGTCAATTTACGTTTATAAAATAGGATCACGTCACACCACAATAATGTCACACCAAACATTTACTTTCTGTGGTCGCGGGTGTGAACTTCCTCTGTTACAGAACCGTTACTGGTACACTATATCTGCTCTCTTTAACCAAGGAAAATTGAAGTTCCTCAGTGTCCTGCATAAAGACGCGTTCGTTGACACTATAACAATCTCCCGGGATGTCGAAGCTCATACGGAAGCTCTACTTGTAGCTGGTGAAGCATTCTTATTGACAGCGTAAAACCAATCATCTGCGTGTCCAAGAATAAATTAAATGTTGTTTCCCTGCCACCTACAAGAGACGCAACTCGACGTCGTGTGGCAGTGAAAAAGATCCTGAGCAATATGGTTGGCATAAAACAAGGCATGCATTCGATGCTGTTCGCGCTACATTAGAAGCAGCCACCGACACCATTTTATGATAGATATCCTAGATGTCCTGTAAATATACGAAAGGCTGTCCAGGAGCGTGTAGATGTCGGAAAACGGGCTTAAAGTGCTTGGTGCTGTGTCTCTATATATTGTAATGGAATAGCATGAGTCCGACCTCGAAGACACACAAGAGGCTGATGAAGTCCTTGATTTGTTCGTGTACTTCATGGATAGTGTACAAACAAGCGCGTCAATATTCTTGGCTATAGATGTGAACTCGATAAGAGGGGGCCGAGCGGTACCATCGCTGTTTAGCCCTAGTATCTATGTAGGCCGAGACCGTTTCGTAAGGGTAGGCCGCGCGTTTCAGGTGACCCTCCCCACAAACGTGATCAGTGTGACGTGAAGTTGCGCAGCCACCCCCATTCCTGGCTGATGGGCCCCACCGGTGGAAACAAGCTGACAGAAACACACGGTTTTATTACTTTATTTCATGAAACTATTTCAGGTAATTCACGGATAATTGGTAAAAGTAGCGTAGATATGCCCTATAACTATGATATTCGGCCCTATAACTCGGATAGTGTTATAGTCTAAAGAAAAAAAATATAGATAATTTTATAGAAAATGTTATCTTCCCCAATTTTCAATAAAAAGCATTTTTCTAAAACCTACAAGAACGAAGTTACCTATATAATTCATATGCTTATAATTTATAAACTGTCTTTAGTTGCCATTCTTTTAAAGATGGCGGCGCAACCGGCGATCCCTAGAGGTCGCAAACTTCATAGAGCGTCAAACTTCGTACTAGAGCGTCGTATTTTGCACCAAAGAGAATATCTAATGACATCAAATAAAACTGTAAATAATTATTATCAAATCATTTAAAAGTAGTCTTATTGAATATATTATGAAACAATGTATTTGTTACCTGCAAATTACTGTGTTCTGATACATACAGAAAGCAATTACCGTTTATAAAAGCTAGCAAGGTTGCCTTTGCCTATGCCGCTGTATTTAAACTCTGGCTTTGAATTCAAGTGTTTTCGTTTGCTAGCAATTACTGTACTCTCGTTACTGTTTATTTTTCGTCTAGTGTGTATAAAGCATTTTTGAAGTAGTTTATTTTACTTCGTTTATTATTTTGTACAGGCATTTTTATTATGTTGTTAAACGTCCTGCATTTTAAAGCACCAACTCATATATAAATTGATATGGCAGTAATAATACACAGTTGAAATTAAAAATCCCTAGCGATATATCGTAGATATTTCGTCACAGGTCAATATTTACTCTGGTCAGTGATCACTTAAATGACCTAAACCGTGCAATTCAGCATTCCTGAGGGAGGCCACAATTGAATACAACCGTCTAAAGCGACACTACAATTGCAAATAAACCTAAATTCAAACTTCTAGTCGAATACAATTAGAGATGTATACCTACGCTACTTCGTTATACGTTTGTAAACCTTGGCTGGCACCGTCTCCAAAAAATAAATTGAATGTATTCTAAGTAGGAATGAATAACGTAATTATTTTTACTTTTTGTGGAGTTTTTTAGAATAGATTTTTTTGAAGGCGGATTTGTTCGTTTTTAAAAATATTTTATATTCTACTTTTTATTTTAGGTTTCTACATGTGCTCTTGAAGTTGATTTTGTTTTATGAAATTATACAGTTTCGAAGGGATTCTGATGAATAAATAGAATCAGAGCATTGTCTAATACCTAATAGGTATTAGGTAAGGTGTAGGTAAGATATCCACTGAGAATGAAGACAATGTTCGATTAAAAGGACCTCCTTTTAATCGTTATTCCTCTTGCCAGCGTTTTTTAATTTAAAATATACAGCTTTTGCTCACATTTAAATCAGCAGCCACTTCACTCAATAGCCAATTTTCTTCTAATTATGCTACAACCCTTGCTCTTTGCGCCTTCATTAAATGCCTTGGAATATTATGATAATATTACGTTCTTAAATTTATTATGAATGACAGATATATTTGAAATTTACGGCGGTTATGATTTAAAGTCTAAATTACAGTATACAATTTTGTCGTTCATATTTCGGTGGCCGCAACTACATATTACATTAGGGCGTTGAATGAAGGTAAGGTCCCTTCAATCAACGATTAGCGTCAATTTTATAGCTGTTACCATCCATATAGAAAGAAACTGGCGATACGGTTATTGACTGTGCGGGTTTGATATATAATTCTTTCTAAAAGTTTTCTTAGTGTTGTGTTCGTAGCCAGCACTTTGACCTTTTCTAAATCCTGCTTGGCTTTCAACAAGCGTATTATGGTTTTCAGTCCATGTGCTAATATATTAAATCTTCTTATATAAAATATAATTATACAATGAATTAAAGATATTCCCCTATAATTTTCTGGTATATTTATATTTCCCTCCTTAAACACTAAGACTATTTTAATTTTACCCCAATCCCATCTCCCGTATCTATAATCTAGTATCTTATCGAAAATATTGAAAAAAATTCTTTACTTTCAGTTGCCAAATATTTAAAATGTTCATACGGAATCTAGTCCTGCTGACTTACCATTTTTGCATTGATTGAGGACTAAGAGTAACTCCGCCATAGTAATTTCAAGGTCTATTTCCATATGAAATATACAGGGTGCAAGGGAAGAAATTGTATGACTTCAAGTCTCTGAAGTACGTATTTCATTAACTTCTTGACTTTCTTCATTTATATTTTCAATATTCTTGTTCGAAATACCTGAACTATTTATACAAAGATGACACGCAAATTCGTAAAGTGTTCCACATTTTTGGCGGTCACCAAGGCTCTAGCATCTCCAAGGACGAAATCCACTCTTGCTCAAGAGTGTGGAGATACCCTCGAAGAGTTGGCCAGATGTAATATTTTATATTAACAGAGTACGATGAAATCGAAGACGTGATTTCAAATGAGATACATTAAATTTGTTAAGCAATTGGAAATAAACAATTTATCGAGGAATCTGGCGTCCCTCAAGGATCCGTTTTTGGTCCGCTGATATTCAACGTCTTTATAGATGATATATTCTTAATATCACAAAGGCTGCCTGTAGCGCGTTAAATTCGCACGGACGAGGTCGTGGGTAACAGATAGTAAATAATTAAAAAACATTAATATATCGGTTATAATATCGGAAATATGTATAGTGTATTATCACCGGGAGAAAATTTAAACTGACAGTGAACCTTAGGGTTTCGTTGTTAGCAGAAAGCTGGGAGATAATTTTAAAGTACTGAAAATTCCTTTGTGGAGAGTAATCGTTACGAGTACTTGAAGACTTCATCAACTCTGGCTATCTCCATCTTGATTATAACCGTATGGAAGAGGTCGTTTAAGAAAGTTGTCGCATTGAAGTTTAGAGAAAAGGTTCATTTATATACGGAGATCTTTTTCTAAATTAGGGTTGCTAATTATTTTAAAGTCACCGCAAGTGGGACAGGAGCCACATTATCTTATAACCGGAACAGGAGAGGATACGTGAATGGCAACTAATCTACAGCCTTTATTACACCTGGTTTTAAAGGATTATCAAGTTCGCCCTCAACGTTAATGCTTATCCCGTAAGGAAGAGGCGCACTTTAATAAATTTCGGAGTGCATCCTTTAACCATCCTTACGTTTGAAGGAAATTCTACCCTTGTTAAGTAGTCAAACTTTAAAAAAAACACTTATTGTATTTTTAAGTAAAATATTCAATATAAGATGTAGTTAATTACTAAATATCAACATAATTAAGAAAAAAATTATAAGTTTTGCTGTTTGACGATTATACGCTTCGCGAGTATTGTTAGTGGCGCCATCGCGGCGGCAAGAATGTGCAACACTTAGTCTTTCAGAAAAGAAAATAATATTAAATCATATTTTTTGGTTAAAGTGAAAAGTCGTTTTTAACGTGGAAAAAGTATTTTTGTTTTTCCAATTAAATATAATACTCGGAAATATTGTGTGCTCTAGATCGGAAAAAAGAACCCTGAATTGAAATTGTATGCTTTCCCTGGACGGGATTGGGAGGTGGATGTAATGTTCAGTGATTATTAAATATTAGATGTGCTTGATTTACTGTAATTGTTAAGATAATATGCTTTATTATTTATTAAGTCAAAAAACGTCAACTCTTTGAGTTTGCTTAAGAGTTAATCCAAGACTTGCAAGATTAACTCTTAAGCAACAACTATGAATAAGCCCTTATCAATCAGTGTTATTTGAGGCCATTGATCGTTTATTGCACTATATGTGGGACTGTGGGGATTTCGATATTTACTATGCATAATTTCTTATATTATTTTAATTTCCATGACTATAAATTAGTCACCATAGGTTGTGTTGTCATTAGGTACTATGGTCCAATTTTCAACATAGGATAATGCAAGTTATTCTGTTTAAAAGATACGATGCTTGCGATTTTTTCTAAGAGTATTATTTAGGTTATTTAACTTCATTTTAAAATATTGTGAAAAATTACACAATATTGTTATTGAATATAATTTCGATTTAAAACTCTAGCGCTACCTATTTTACAATTATTTCAGGTCAAAATCCCAACTCCTTGACGGCATTAAAATTTGGGTAAAACCCCATATTGAGACAGGAGCTTATTATACATTTATCTGTACTTTTTGTGTTAAATATGCATTAACTGTAGTGTGAATTTCAGGCAAAGTTATATTTAATAAGTGTGCCATGTTTAGTTATGCGGAAAATACCCTTTAGGAAATGAACGTAATTCAGAGAAAATGTATCAACACAATGTCTCATAAAGACGCCTTTCTATATTACAATTGCGTAGCTATTTCCGCTAATATTTCCTCCTCGTTCACTGGAAAATATTAATTTAAAACTGGTATCATCTGATAAGGTAATTATTTTATATTTAGCTATAGTTAATTGACTATATAATAATTTTATTTGTTACTCACTTGTAAACGTCACTTTCTCAAATGCTATATTTTTTATCGAATACTAAAAAATAAGTAAAATCTAGCCATTGTTATTTTTCTACGCGACCGAATTTAGTTATTTTCGATTTTATCTAAATTGACATTTCTTTGCTGCCGTCTTTTATTCACCATTTTGTATTACTACCCCCTTTACTTTTTATGTCATTTAGCATTTTTAGGGTTCCGTATCAAAGGGTAAAACGGGATCCTATCACTAGGACTTCGGTGTCCGTCTGTCCGTCTGTCACCACGCTGTCTCTCATGAACCGTGATAGTTAGACAGTTTAAATTTTCACAGATGATGTATTTCTGTTGCCGCTATAATAACAAATACTAAAAAACAGAATAAAATAAATATTTAATTGGGCTCCCATACAACAAATGGACACGGACATGAATCTGTATGCTAATAAATGCCGAAGTCGCCGGTCGAACGAGATACTACCATTATAAATGAAACCGCTAACACTATTTTTACCACTGTTCATCATCGACCATTTCAAATTTGAGTTATTTTATTCAATTATTTTGGTATTTTTAGTTAAATGCGTTTATTATCCTTTGGAGATAATTCTGTTGTAAGGCTTTTAACTATGTATGTAAGAGAAAATTGGAATATCCAATATGATTAACATGCAATTAAAACGAGTAATTTAACAGGGTCCTCGAAGCAGGTCCCGAAAGTTACGTAAATTATATGAGATTATTAGATTCATAACATCTCTCTATGAAATGCACCAGCGTATCTCTAGACGTTCTCATGTTTATTAAATTATGCATTTATTTTGCAAATTTTCTAAGTTAAATTATGGCATATTTGAAATTTCTGTGAACCGCGTGGATGTTATACATAATTTACATGCCATATTTGAAAGGAAATACAAGGATTTATGGAAGGTGCTGGTTGATTTTGAAGATTTAACTTTGGCATAACATAATTACATAAGTATTGCGCTATTTGTGTATAGTGATTTAATTAACTTTATATATATATTTATATATATATATATATATATATATATATATATATATATATATATATATATATATATATATATATATATATATATATATATATATATATATATATATATATATATATGTTGTGTTTTTAAGTTCTTTGCTATTCATATTATTGTTTTGCTGTTTTGCTCTGAAGATCCTCAATGAAGGTGAAAGAACTTGTACAACTTCTAAGTGGCTCGTTTCCGTATAAAATTCTACGATGCACCAGCTCCATCTATCAGTTTATTTAAGAATTATTTTGTTTATTTAGCTAAGTTGCAAACCTTTTTCAATGAATCGTAGATTTCTATTCACTTAAAGAAAAGAGATATTTACACGAAATTGCTTCAGGCAATTCATATTATGGACCTATTCTTATATTATAACCTGAAATTTTATATAACTATATACACTATTATCATGTGTATTTATTAAAGAAGTTTAAAGGAATTTAACTATATTTGGAGCTTTAATATGATTGATATTATTATTGGTAAGTATAGTTGTATTCAGCATTCTTTATGGAAAAGTTTATATATTGATATATGCAAATTTTGACTAGGTAGCTTTTATCTGCATTGTGGAAAAATTATGGGGTCTGCGTATATGAAGAATATGGAAATCTCTGCAACTCAGGTAATATCTTGTCGTTGACAATCTCAGGTTCTCTCTCAATCTCAATTTAAACTGAAAAGATAAATTATTATTAAATTTACTGGAGGTATATTTGGTTACAGTAGCGGGACAGTTAGAGTAGTTGATGGTTATTTGAAAATAAAATTAAAGTTACCCAAATTCAGGTTATTGACATCACCACACCCTATATTTATCTCAATTTTTTTTAATGCGTTACCTAATGCATAACAAAATCAGAACTTGACTACAAATACTTTTAAGTATAAAATAAAAAATATTCTTTTGCAAAATTGTATATATATATATATATATATATATATGTATATATATATATATATATATATATATATATATATATATATATATATATATATATATATATATATATATATATATATATATATATATATATATATATATATATATATATATATATATATATATATATATATATATATATATATATGATTAATATTTTGATAATTTTGACTAGTCAAATTTACCTTCTCTTTAAATAAGATGTTTGTTTACTGTTTTTGTAATAATTGCTGTATAATTGTGTAAAGAAGCGGTAATAATTTCCCCCTATTTACATTAATTTCTGAATATTTTAGTAGGTATTAAGCCTCGCATTTGTATATTATAATTTTCTCTGTTAATATACGCCAAAAAATCCATTTCTTTTTAGCTGTGTCAAATCGTCATATAAACGCAGCTCCGCCACGCTGAAATATTCAGTAAGCATCTCCGCCTGGTAGCGCCTACCAGCAACAACGTCAAAATAAGTAGTGACAAGCAAGTGCGGGTGGTAAAGTGACGACAGAAAGCTTCTGTTTCTGGCTCAGACAAATTCCGAGTCGGAAGATCCCCGTTCCTGCGTTAAATGAGTACTATAAGTACTCCTGTACGCTCTACGTTCCTGAATTCGACACTGTATTATCGTAAACTGTATCACATAAATTGTATTGATATTGCGTTTTCCCCGCACGCTAAACTAACGCCGCTTTCTGTTAAACTCGCCGCCATTTGGGGTCCCTGTAGTAACTAGGGCAATTATAGGTCCCTAAGACCGTATTTTCGCATGCCGACATGCTATTAATCACACTTGGACATATCGCTTAACCACGCTTGACTGTATCCAAACTGAATCCCCAGTATGTAGATAACCTGACCTGTATGCAATCTGTATATAAATCTGTTGGACCTAGATTGACAATAAACCTATTGTAACCGTTCATCTGTGTATTCTTTAAGATAGGGTAATCAAAGGCTTATCTGTGGAACACATGACCCCTGGAATTCCATCCGTCTCCACTCGTAGCTAATTGCGTACCCTACAGTACTGCCTGTAGGGAAAAGTGGTCTGTATGCACTATAAACAGACAGTGGCGCCCGAGATAAAAATTAAACACCGAACCAAGAAGAAGAGAAGAAGAAGAGATCGTCACAATTGTGTATATAGGTAGTAGGTATATATGTAAATTTTCTTGTATTTTATTTTTTAAGTGTACTGTTGTTATATTATACAATTCTTTTTTTTAATTGTTAATTTGATATTTATTTAAGCGATGAACGACTTTACTATTGTAAAGTCTAAATTCGAAGTAAAAATATTCTTGTAATTATAAATAATATCTATAATGTTCGATTCTTTTATAAATGTACATATAGCTACTTCATTTCCTGAATAAAGACGTTTATTTTTATTCTTATTATTAAAATTTACTCGCTTCATTGTTGAGCGTTCTGAAAATGATGCACCCTCCAAATTATTTTCCAGAGTTCTTTGATTTATGCTACGCCTTCAACACGGAAAGAAAATTAGCTAGTAACTTATTGGTTCAATATCACGCCCCGCTACGTCACGGTATTGTTGATTTTCAGAAAGTTGCAAACAATTTATGCTATGATATTAATTTCAGTAGAGGAAAAATTTCCAAACAAGAAAGTTTTACTGCATATTTGCATAACAGTTGTAAGCCATGGCTACATAAAATTATTGCTAAATTTTGTCTTTGTATTCCATGAATATAAAAATCGTCTTAGGAAACTAATTGAAAATTTCCGCTTAATTGAAAATCGACCTTAATGCACGAGCAAATTCCATCCATGCATTTAGAAACTCGTGTGCCCCAAGGGTACTGAACCCTTAGTTCATTATAAGCAATTATTAATTAGTCATTTGATAAATAAAAATCAATGTTGTACAATTTCTGGAATTGTAAAAACTCTGAAGACTTGCAATAAAAATGTGTATCGGGTTTTCATATAAATTCGAAAGCAATTTGTATATCGTATTAATGCCATGTAATTAGGCTTAATTAAAACGACATTTTGCATTTATACCATCGTGTTTGGTCGTGCCTTTCAAAAATTGCCAATCGTCAGAATTAAATTGTACGTGCTTTTACTTTCAACTGGAGAGTTTTGCAGTTACTCCATGACACCTACGCAGGGTGGCAGATAATACAGGTAAATTATGTGTAATTTACATTTACATCCACAAATATGCCCATTTCATGAGGCGGCATACAATTGATCATAATCTGATAAACGTTTTTTCAACAGGGAGCTGAAACATTTTTGATAATTATTAGTACACGGAAATTAGCTAAAATAGAAGAAAAAAAATAATAAGCTGATATTTTCTGAATCGACAGTTGCTAGGAGTAGCAATACAGGATCGAAAAGTTCCCATCCCTGGTGAGCTTCATCCCTTTTTCACCCTTATAAAGACACTGCGACAGTTTTTCAATAATATCTTGAAAATGTAATATTCTACGACAAAAATAGAGGTATTAAAAATATTCGGAATTAAATTTTCTATAAAACATGTTCTATAAGTCGTTTGCAGATTATCAAGGGTTTTCATGTTAATCGACGGCAAAGTTAGGGGTAGGTAACAAAAACGCTTTTGGATGGCAACACAGTATTTATCCAGCCTTACTAATATTTTGTAGCATTCGGTTTCAACAATTTTTTATAAATTATATAGAATTTAACAAGAACCAAAAATAGTCATTAGCAATTTCTAAACCAAACTCGTTTCCACACCACCCAGGAAGTAGAGTTTGTCGGTGCGTTTTTTATGTGGTTTCCCCAAGAGGCCTAATACACTAAAGGCATTTTGCATCGGTCTGATCCTTGTCCGTGACAGTTCATACACATAACCGAACATTTGAAACCAACCTTGAAACATCCGCATGGCTTTCCGAAGCTCTTTTTGCAGGCACAAGAAATTAACTCTAAAATTGACAAGGGAGGAGTCAAAACAGTTATTAAAATATCACCTGATTTCTTCCATCCCCATTCTTCTGGGTCTAAAACATTTCCATGCCAAGTCTGAATTTGGTGGTAAACCCTCAACGAATGCTGTTGCAAAGCTGCAAACGTCCGGGGTAGCCTTGCCAAAGTAACCGTTTCATTAGAATTGCCAACCGAGGTGTTAAACAGAACATACCTCTGATGATTTATTGATGTTTAATTTTTTTATGCTTTATATGGTGCAATAGTAAATATTTTCCCAGCCTCAGTAATATGCTATCTTGTAGCATTTGATTTGCTAAAATTTCTTTCTGAGTTGAATAAATTAATAGTTTGCAGTTTGCCTTTTCCAAAAAAAAGCAGACGTTATGTAGAGAATTTTGTTACAAACCTTTTTCTATACTTATGTTTTTTCCATAAGATAAAGCGTTTAAAAGATATTGTAAAAAAAGCATTGCGATGTCCTTAAAGGGGGTCAGATAGGGATGAAGCTTACCACTTAGGGGTGGGAACTTTTTTGATATGTATTCTTATACACATAAGCTAACTATCCTAGAAATTTCAGCTTATTATAATTTTTTTCTTCTATTCCGCATATATTTGAGTAATTTCTGTGTGCCTTGTATAGTCCAGTCTGTAAAGGATTTTCACGCACGTCTAGTCCATTCAGTCTATTAACCACCCACCTAAATTATCAACACACAACAAACGGCTTCTCTACAAGCAAATTCTGATGTCATATTCTGAGGACTTGCATCCAATTCTTGGATGCACTAAGAAATCCAACATAAAAGTAATTCAAACATTCCAGAATAAAGTACTTCGAAGCATCGTCAAAGCGCCGTGGTACGTTCGCAATAAAGACATTCATCGAGACCTGAATATACCTATGGTTGAAGATGAGATCAAGATGTTTGAAGGCAAACACCAGAAGAGGGTAGAAAACCACGAAAACGTCATTAAGGTTCATTACAGAGCAGCGGTAAAGTCAAATTTTCCAGCCATAGAAAGAAACGTGTTAAAAGATCAACAGTCACGGATATACCGGAACATTCATCTCGAGATTAGACGCCGGAAAATTATGATAAATGGCTGGAAGAAAAGTTTACTTCAAATCTACCTTCTAATTCCATTGTAAAAACTGATAATGCTCCCTACCATAATGTTCAGTTTAATCCAGCTCCTATATCAAATTTCAAGAAAGCGGAGATGTTAGAATGGATCACTAGGGAAAAAATATTCAACCATATAATAAAAAGGAATTTGGCTAAAAGGTTCTATAAGGTACAGAATATATTAACGAACATAATTTAACAAAAATATCGTACTGCATATTATATTTTAAAATGATAGATTTAACATAGTATTAAAATATAATATTATTTTTGAACAGTGGATAATACCGAGTATATGTTTACCATATCATCAGCCCAGACTACAAATTCGTGTAGGTAGGGATATAGCTAGCACATTATATTATAAATTGTTTTCCCGTAGTTGCCAATGCAATCAAACTTTGCTGCTTTTAATACATGTCAGGAACTAGGCACAACTTCTAAAATAACGATGTATTTGACCAGTAATCAATATCTAATTAAACTTGAAATTGTTACACACTCATAGGCTTTCGTCTTGCCCTTTCCTATTAATGGGACATGTGTACAAGGTTATGCAAGCTATTATCACATTGTCAATTTTATTATTTCTTATAATATCTGGCTGTTAAACAGCCTATTATACCTGTAATTATAAATTAAGCAAATAATTGTCTACATATATGAAACTCTTGATGAATGCGAAATTGAAACATTTTTAAACAGTCGTTGATGAGAACCTCCACGGCCGCATTCTATTATATGATGGCTTCTTGGGTAAGGCCCCGTTAAAACTTTTTCCCTGTTGAGATCTCTTCGTGTTAGGAACGTTGTAGGTTGTGAAACTTAATTTGATATCATCTTAACCCATTCCTACAGTTCTTGAAATGTAACGAAATATTGTCAAATCTTTTGCTACTGTTTTTGACTCTTTGATATTGTTGTCATAGTTAGTCAAGATATTGATATACTCATTATGAGGTCGGTCAGGGCTTCCTAAGTCTACCAAAAACAATGTATACCTTGTCAAACCAGGAAGGAAAGGTGATAAGTATTTCTAGACTACATCGTATTAGCATGACTCTTGCTACATTCTCTTTGCTCATGCATTTTCTGGCTGTGACACAACGTCATCTCCGTTTGGTCATGGTAAAACAAAGTTATGTGCTCTCATTGAGCAAACCCCTGCCCTGAAAGTAGCCGCTTCTATGTCCTACGAGGCTTCTGCCTCAACAGCCCAAATCAGCAGAGCATCAGGAGATAAGATTCTGATGGCTCTGTGCGGCTCTGATACCACCTCTTCGAGATGTCCGCTAAGGCCAGGTTCAGCTTACCAAGATTGCCACCAACACTTGATGCAGCGGACCATCACAGATTTATAACGTTCCTTCAAATCCAGTGCTGGCTTGGAAATAGCTTAGAAACAATAGAATGGTGGTGGAAACGAGACAGCATTGGTCTCACCACCATTCAACCTTTGCTACAACTAGTGTTCTGTAGCCGCAAGAAACGAAGCATCTGCTGAAAATCTGGACTAAAGTGCGACATAGTCTGCAAAAACTGCTCTGGCACTTCGTGCACCAACCATCATCAATTGAAATCGAGGAAAATTTTGACGGAGTCACCAAGGCGGGAGACGTGGAGGATCAATATTTAGTTGACGAAGGAGTGGAAAGGGGAGAAGAAAATGCAACTGACGTAGAAAATACATTTTCTGAAGATGAAGACTCTCAACCTCAACATGGGCATTCAGAACGAATGAAAATTGATTGAGCCAATATTATAAAATAATAAATATAACGACTTTATTTTCGATTTTTTTTCCTGAACACCTCATACAAAAATATTTATACACTTAGTATATATGTACTAAGAGCAGGACCTGTCTCCATATCAAATCGTCATAATATAATGGATGTAGATTAAACCATTTGGACCAGGTTTACCTTGATCATCATCATTGTCGCCATCATATTTATATTTCGAGATAAAAATGATGTGAGACCTCTGAGTGGGCTTCAACCGAGTTTACAAATAGTCAGTTATATCGTCAACGCCTGAATGATATCATCGTATTATCTTTTTCTCAGTATGTATTTGTGTTCATTGGGAATCTATCCCTGATATGAATTGCACGTATTTGATCCTAATTTAATCAACTACTGTGTATGAAAGTATGCTAAATTGCTTGATTTCTGATGCAAATTATCTTGAGGAACCTACGAAATACCTCTGCGAAAATCCTACGAAAGGATCTCCTTGCTATTAGAGGAAGAACATCCATTCTCATATTCTGTTCTGTACTGAAACACGTATTTTACAAGTACGTATTTTACCTAGTACGTATTTTCAAATCTAATTTCATGGCAGTTTGTAGATACTGAATACAAAAACAAAACATAAATCATATTTCCCAAGAGAACAGCAATAAAAGTGCATCCATGCGAAATTGTCATTAGGGCAGCAATTCTTACACGTATCGTAACCGCAAAGAGAATTCAAAATTACGGGCACATACAGCATATGTAAGACCTCCATCCACATTGTAGCGTTAAATTAGGTTTGATAAATAAAGCCTGCAGATGTTTTCGCATGTTTCTATTCTTTCCTTAAATTGATGCGTAACAAACATTGAGATTTCAGTAAGTATAGCTGCTTTCGGCGCGATTATGATGTTGATTTGAGTTTATAGGAGCGAAACGGTTTCTATGGAGTCGCCCTCCCAGCTTTTCAAGTTTCAAAATTGAAATACGAAATATTGTGCCTCGGCAACATACCTATACATCCGCCGATACAAAGCGTTAACATGCCCCCTGCAGATAAATATGGGGTCATTTGATTTTGATTTGATTGTACTTTACAAACGCGTTTCAACCTTCATAATCTACTACGCATTTCTGCTAAATATGCTTCGGTTAAAATGTACACTGGCAAGTAATTGGCTATAATGCAAACGACATCACATCAGCTTTAAATTATGTTTTCATTTCACTAAATGTGACACAAAATGAGAGAAATAGTAATCGAGATGACGGGTTTAAATATAGATACAGAAGAGAAAAGACAGAATAATAACTTTCAGGGGAAGAATTCTTAGAAGTTTAAATATGTTTAAGATTGCAAAATTATGCATAGTAAAGTTAAATAATATGAAGAGAACATAGAAATTGTACTAGAGTATGTATTAGAAACGTAAGAAGAGATAACAGAATACGAAAAGAATGGAAAATAGAAAAGGGAGTATATGTGGGATGCCAATAATTAATTGTTGATCGAGAAAATATATTTACAGTTACCATGCAAAAAATACCACATAAATAGAAAATGTGACAAAGAATTGCCAAAATAAAACGTTTAAAACTCTCCTCTGCTAGATTAAGGTAAACAGTTTTACTATTATTATTATTATTTGCTTATACTCTTAATGATTCCCTCCTTATTTCTTCTTTATTTAGCGCCAGTTCTCATGAACATTTATTTATAATTGTATAGAACATCTAGTAACATTTGTGCAGCAATTACTTGAGCTATGTGTCTTTAAATTTTTATAATTTTACCGTGTTTTGGAATATTGTATTTTGGATACATATTTATTTTTAAAGCATGATTATCTTCATCTTAGTGGGGTGTTCAAAAGGAGTAAATTTTATTATTATTATTTTAAAACTAATTGATTATCTTTACTGGATATAATTTTTTAAGAACAAAGATTACAAAGTACAAGAAAAAAAACCAAGTACAGAACATGTGATTTTATTCAAGTACCGGGTAAGTCTCGATTGACATCCCCCTTATCTCACTTATCCTTTGCCGATTTAACTCATTCAAAAAAGGAGTAGACACGGTTTTTGATGAATTTTTATAATCTGAGAACAGATATTAAAAATCTCGTAAAATATACAGGGTGGAAAATAAAACATGATTTCTTTAAGGAACACCCCGTATATTTTTAGACCAAAATAATGTCCTTAATTTTCTGAATCCAAAAATGTGTAATTGTTATATAATCACTCCACCTGTTCGTGAGATATTACTAAAAACTTATATCATTACGGATGTCAATTATAAAATATGAACAATCAAGATACCTCTGGAAACAATGCATATTTGCATTGTTTATTTGTTGACATATGTCATCCAGTTTTTTGTGAGATAGTAGTTCACTCTCTTAGATATTAGCGTAAAAAATACGTAGTGTTCGTAAAGAAGCAAGTTATTTTTATTTACTTGAAATTTATATTCAGTGCAACAAGAATAAGTCTCTTGCTCGGAGGGAGTATGTTAGGTTATTTCGAGAAAGGCTACCTCCTTTCAAAAATAGTTTTAAAAACATTTATGCAAAGTTTAGGAATACCGAATCTCTGAGAGACAAGAAAAGGGAAAGGCGAAGAACAAAAACAGGAGAAGACACAGAACTCAACGCGTTATTATATTTTGCTGAAAATCCATCCAAATCATCCTATGCCGCAGCAATAGAATTGGATATATCACAAAGAAGTGTGATAAAAATATTACTTCGCCATAATTTTAAACCATATAGTATTTTGCCCGTTCAATATTTAGACGACAACAACCTTCAAGACAGGTTAACCTTCTGCAGAGACATACGTGATAGAATAGAGGAAGATGATAAGTTTCTAAGTCATGTCTTTTGGACTGACGAAAGCAGTTTTTCTACTGCGGGAATTTTTAACAGAAAAAATGCACATTACTGGGCAGCGGAAAATCCACATATTGTAAAAAAAATAAAAAAACAAGGATACCAAACTGTAAACGTGTGGTGTGGCATCCACAAGGATGCTATTGTAGGTCCTGTATTTATAAATGGGCCCTTAAATGCACAACGTTATGTGGATATTCTTCAACATCCAGTTGAAAATTATTTAGATAATATTAATTTAGTGGACAACAGATCTGTTATTTGGCAGCAGGATGGAGCACCACCACACTCTGCAAGGAACGTCACCGAATACCTAAACAGAAAATATCCTATTTGGATAGGAAGGCACGGTGTTATACATTGGCCCGCTAAAAGTCCGGACTTAACACCTATGGATTTTTTTCTCTGGGGTACGATAAAACAAGATATATACGAAACTGGGGTTTTTAATAATATGAATGAGTTAAAAGAATGCATACGTGTAAAAATTGAGGAATTAAAGCAAAATGGTGATATATTTCAAAGGGTGAGAAGCAATTTTATAAAGCGATGCCAAATTTGTATTCAGAATGGTGGTGGTTACGTGGAAAATATTTAATTACGTTACGTGTAAATAAATAAAATTGTGTTACTCTATTGTGTTACTGTATTATATTGACTTTTATTTGTTTTTATTAGGCTTATGTTGTTTATTGTTATTACTCGTTACTGTTATTGTCACCTATATATTATTTATTCATTATCTCAATAAATGGCATTGTTTCCAGAGGTATCTTGATATGTGTTTTGTTTTATAATTGACACCCGTAATGTGATAAGTTTTTAGTAATATCTCACGAACAGGTGGAGTGATTATATAACAATTAGATTTTTTTATTCAGAAAATTAAGGACATTATTTTGGTATAAAAATATACAGGGTGTTCCATTTAAAAAATCATGTTTTATTTTCCACCCTGTATATCTTACGAGATTTTTAATATCCGTGCTCAGATTATAAAAATTCATCAAAAACCGCGTCCACTCCTTTTTTGAATGAGTTAAATCGGCAAAGGATAAGTGTGATTTATACTTTGCTTTGAAACTGATGTCTTATAGAGGCATAATAATTAATTAAAATATGTTTTAAACTGTTAACACAATATTTTATTTAATTTGCAAACACAAAGTTTGGTTGATACGATTTTATAATACTTAAATTAAGATCCTAATCTGTCTTACTATAACTTATATTTATTACATGGGAATAGATCCTCAATCAATCATAAATCTTATAATTTAATTTTTTTAATTTCATGGTTAAGTTCATGATGTAAGCTAAAACTTGCTTTGTTCAAATGTTTACTTACATGCACTTTATTGCAGTTCCTACAGGATTATTTAAATATTACCACTCTCTCCTATCAACTTTGACAGCATCTCTCGTAAGCTGCAGTGGAATTACGTACGATCGCTGCTTGCTTGAAATTGGTCCTGTGTTTACGTCGGCGCGACTTGTTTATTTATTTATATATTATTCTACCTTTGTACTGATGAGGATACGACGATGCAGTTGTGATCACCATCATTATTATTCGATGCAAAAACACTTTTGTGAGAATAAGATTCATGTGCTTTTAATTCGCTGAAATGTTTACTCCCCTTTGATGATATTTAAAATTATTTGATACTGGATAATACTTAAATATAACGACTTATTTTTATACTGCTACTTTACTTTTTAATGGTGTGTAGAATTGGTTCGAAAGATTATATGCTTTATGACAAACATTTATGTTATGTTTTGCAAGTATTGGTATTATTTTCCTGGGATAGTTCTTGGATATATGGAATAGGGAACATTCCCATTGCATAAAAATGTTCTACCATACTGAAACAAACATAAGATATGCCAAATATGACGCTTTAATTTCCAATAATAAATTTGTTATAAATTATTAAAGTATCCGGCACGAGAGAACCGTTTCAAACAGGTTCAGGCGTGACGGCTCATCCAACAATTTACAAACGACGATGAGACCGATTCGGTCGGCTACGGGAGATCCCAGCAATTGATCGCTTGGTTTCATAGTTCATTCGGCCGCTTTCCGGCGCAACGCCTACCAAATATTGCAGGCTGTCACGTCACAGCTCGCTTCGGGGCACTCAATTTTATCGCTGTTTAGATCCTTCATACTGATCGCGCGGAATTAGAAATCTTGTTTTTTTGTGAAGTACACATTTTATTACAACGTTACGCTATGTTTTTTAGTATTATTTTTATTATTAAAATTTTAGACATGTTCCTTATTGATGTGTTTGTGATTGTGTTGTTGTTGTTTATATGTATTTTGTTGTAAAATTTTATTATTCTTTGTTTAAATATACGGTTAATTACATTTGTCGGGTAGTTGTTATTTTTTAGGGTACTTTTAGATTTAGATTTATTGATAGATCTGTACTTTGGACTTTCAGTGTGATTGCATGACCTGCTATACCAATGACTTTTTTGTGATATAGGAAGAGTAGAGTTAAAATTTAGTTACTTACATATCATGTAGATTTGGTGTACCATTGTGATAAGAATATACAGGGTGGGGCAATAGTGCGTCGGACTTCTTGTCGAGTTCTATGATAGCTAGAAATATTTAAAAAAATGCAAGTAAACTAAAAAAAAATTCTGTTACTGGAAATTATTTTCGACCATACATGGCGAGCCAAGAAAAAAATACTAGACCGAGTGCATTTTTTTAAATGGAATGCTATGTATATCAGTACATTTTTTGAAGCCCCTTTATAATCTCCTTTCACTCCTATATTATTATTGGCTATCTCCCAACGGCTTGGTTATAATGAATTTTTTTTGAAATAATGCAATCTGCAGATAGATATTCAAAAAATCACTAGTCAGAATTATGGGTTTTAAGGAAAACTTATGTGAATACCAGTTACGAGGCATCTAATTATTTTTCAAACATTATTTTTCAATTATGAACTTTTTTAATTGAAAAAAATTTAAAATTTTAATTTAAAAAAAGGCACTTGGGACTGTAATTTTTTCTTGGCTCGCCCTGTATGTTCGGAAATAATTTCCAGTTATAGACTTTTTTATTCAGTCTACTTGCATTTTTTTAAAAAAATTCTAGCTATCATAGATCTCGAGATATCGAAGTCCGGCGCACTATTGCCCCACCCTGTATATGGCTCTCGCGTATTAAAGTTAGACCTAGTAAATTTATTTTATTATTAGCTTCTATTTCAAGTGTAAATTGTAATTTTGAATTCGAAGAATTGAAAGGGTTCATGATTTCTCTGATTTCATCTGTACTGCTTAGCAGCAATACCTAAAAGACTTTGGGGTCAACCTAATATATACAATTAATTGAAAACTCAAACACATTTTTATTGAAACATTCAACAAACCCAGCTATCTAACAAAATTCGAAATAGTTAATAAAATGTCATATATTAAACATTTAACAAAATAAAAAAGTATTAACAATAGTTATAGTTTCATAAGGATAAATAAATTCTAAAAGCACTCGATGTTGTATAACATAACTGAAAACAATAAAAAATAATAATTAGGTATATACTTTCGTTTACAGGCAATTGCAAAAATATTTTCTTGTCTGAAACAAGTTGGCATATTAGCTATGTTAACAATAAAATTATTGAGAAGTCAATATCGTATCGGAACCCAAGTACCCGACTGCTCATCTATTCTGTAGTAATGAGGCCGATTATCCCTGAAGACAGTTACAGCTGGAAATTGGTTATCCTGAATGTATTTCAATGTTGCTCTTATCTAAAAAATGAGAGAGAGAGTTAATACCTACGTGAATGTTATAAGGACGAAATATATTAACAGAAATTTAAGTATGTGCATGAAAACCTCTAGCTTTTAAGGAAGCAGGTAACCACAAACACCTTATACCTTTCTTTGCGTTTTTGCTTTACATATTTTGCTTAATTTATCTCTATAACTCAGTTTGGGAAATAAATGAGAGGGACTCACACAGCGTTTCCATGCCCAAGATGAAGACAGAGGCTTTGTTTTAAATACGCAAGACGAAACAGCAGGTCACTCTCATATTATTTACGAAACCGAATATAGTTAGATAACCATAGTATAACAGTGTAGGTCAAATACCGAGGTATATAAGTCCAATAAATATATGTCCAACTAAGGTCTATACATACCCAAGTATATAAGAAATTCTGCAATTACTACATACCTATGACCCATGCTAGGTAGATATGAGATGGTCTGTATATCTACAGACCATCTCATATTTCCTTGATAATTGTAATTGATTTTGAATTTTTCAAAGAAATGACCGTGTTATGTTTTGTAAAACTTCGCTAACCATACTAAATAATGTCTTCTGAAATTTTTGTTCTCTCATGAATCTATTTTATCGAATGCCGTGTCATTAGCAAATCTAATAATTGAACCGTGGCTATTTGGGGTAGGTAAGTAAGGGGTTTATGTACATAGTAAATAACGCTGGTCCCAAAACAGCCCTTTGAGAAACACCACAGATGTCAGTTGTCCTTTAACTGATTTCATCGTTAATTTTAATAATTTGTTTCCATTTCTGAAAGCTTTTTATTAAACTGTATGGCATTTCTCTGAATTACATGTATAATACTTGGGCACCTCATCTAAGGTGAATGTCCCATTATGAAATGAAAATTTTCAGTTTTTCATATAGTATGTACAATGTACATTCTTCTTTGCGATACGTATAACTTTTTGTACGTGTAAATTAATTATCTTTTTCAACAACCACTACTGTATAAGTGTATGTTAATCTTCGAACTTAGTACGCGTCTAGGAATAGGCCTAGACACAGTCACGTGTAAATATGATTTTGAATGAAGACAATAGTAAGATATGTACGTTATAATCGATTCCGGGTAATCAGCGACCTCTCTCGGGATGCTGTTAAAAGTCCAAATACTGCGCGCATTGGTATCTGCAATAAACGATCAACAGCTAAGCTAGATGCCTGCTCTCAAGATTGCAGAGAAACTGAAAAGGTGGCACGAAATCAATAAAGTCTTAAAATATTGTTATATAATATTATAATACATAGCCCAGCCGCCAGAGCAGTAAAAAGGACTCCTGAAAATAATTCACGGAGTTTTGATTTTCGTTGCATGGAGTAGTCTCACGTGTTAAAAATAACATGACCATTTTGCGACCTCGAAATCCCTGTGGAAATGTGAAGAAAATCGTGTTTTTGCGAAAAAAATTATTTAAAATATTTCGGTTCTCGCGCGTTTTACGAAAAATATGCTTCTGTACAAAAATAAAGGGGACCAAATTTGCTACAATTTAGATTCCTCATTTTTACTGTTAAATTGATAGTTTCGATGCAGCAGCGGGTCTGTAAATGCAAGTTCATCGCAGTCGCACAAATTTTTGCTTTGTACTTCTCGATGGTCCCGGTTTTCCTAGGTCTTCAGCTTGCTATACGTCATTTTCGCTGTCTTCATTGGATTCCAATTCTTGGTCGTAGTCCAATATTTCTATTATTCCATATCCTCTCCAAAAAAGAGTAAAGAGAAAACTTTTTCTGCTGGTATTACAGTTTACAAGTTACTTACATGCTCCAAATATGGTGCCCCTATTTGGAGCCCCAGGTCATAATATGAGCATTTATCGGCTTTTTAATTTTGAATTTTTTAAATACCTTATAAAACAATTTCGTCAATTCTGTCTACAATTTTTGAATTACCATAACCCAGAGATTATCTACAAGTAATTCCATTATTCTGTAGTAAATACTGTAACTACAATAACATAATTTGATTAAGGGTGCCCATATTTGGTTCGGTTACCTTATATTCGTACACAAATTTGGAACCATAATAATATCTAAAACGGGAACAACTTGAATATTTTTAGATGGTTTATTGGTTGAAAAATATAATATATATTATGTACAAATACCTGTCACATAACTTTATCTACGTTAATTTAAATAGAATCTATTGCATGTTTCTACACTCAATTTCCTTCTACTTGATAAATACAATAGTGCAAATCAATGGATGATGATGACGATGGAAGTTCGCTTGAAAACAAATTGATAATCACTCCTATCTTCGGCTGTATTTTATTTCAGCCTGTAACACTGCATTGCTCAATGCAAGTTTAATGTTGGCTTGTTCAATTGTCGGTAGTCGTTTAGTCATTTTTGCCATACTCAAGAAAAACATATCAGTTTCGTCTAGTTCGCGTAGTGTATCGCTATTAGTGTACTGAGTACAGAATTCTTCAGATTCCCTGTTCCTTAAAGATGCGTTTTGAGTCATGTCTATAATGCTCGGCGTTGAATCTTGTTCATTTGGTTCAGGTTTGAGATTCACAAGATCGCGAAGCTTCTCTTCATATTCTTCCCATTCTTCACGCTCTGGACTATTTGCTGTGCGTTCCTCTTCTTTTCCGTAGAAATTCTCGTCATTACACTCCACGTTTCCTTCGCCAACGCCTTGTTCACCGATGCCATTTAGATTCACATTATCGGATGCGTGCAACTTTCTTCTCTGTATTCTTCGGCTTTCCAAATATGGTAAAAGGAATCCCATTTGGTGTTCATACTTCCAAATTACTTTTCTGGTAACACGCAGTCCGGGTTTCCTTTGAATACGCCTATTTCTTGCATTAGTGAAACATCGACGGAGCTTTTCCCACTTTTCCTTGGCTTGTCCGGCTGAAACAGATTGATCACAATTACTTATTTAGTTCCATAGTACTTGGATTAGTTATAAATGATTTTAGCCATTCTATCTAACGGGTTATCAAAATATTATTTTTATAATTGCAATTGATGTGAGGTAATTGAGGTTCAAACATATCTGCAATATCTTCCTTTCTCAAAATGAGTGTTACCATTTGGGAAAAAAAATCTAGATTAGCTGTTGACCACCCTAATGAAGCGATTGGAATGTTGCAAGGCGCGTGGGCGCAGAGAGAGGTTGCGGGATTTTTGATGGATAATTCTGGAAACTTTCAGCATAGAAGAGGTCGACCCCGGTTGAGTACTGTTCGAATTAATCCATTTATTAGTTACAGGCTCATAGCTCGCAGACAAAGAACCATTACTGCTCCGGAATTACACGTTAGGGACCTCTCACTAGGGACTATAGAAGAAATTGATTTTGCTAGGGCACATTTATAGTGGAACAACTGTTTACAGATGAATCTGATTTTAAAATAGGGATCTTATTTTATTTAATCTTATTTATTGGCAAGAGGATTAATCATTTTGAACGAACTTGCGGTTGTCGTTCCAGAGGAATGGCATATAATGGCTGATCAGCAAATTATAGGTAATTGCGTCTTCAGTATACCCAGACGGTGTTAAGCTGTTATAAGAGCAAGAGGTGGATCTGAAGTTCTTGACATTTAATGTTAAACATCATCAATCAAAGACGAAAATGGACGCAACGAATGAGGGTACATAATGACTGTATTGTCATATCCAAAAACGGTTAGGCTTTGACTCACATGACCTCACACTAGTAGCAAATATCGCTCTAGCTTCATCACCGGATCTTCAAAAATAAGAGCAAGGAAAAGTAAAATATTATTGACGCATATATCCATACGCCCAAAAAGATTTATGGCTCTATGGAATTTTTGCAACAAAAGATAGGTATGTGGATTTTATCTACGATGGGATCTTATTGGCCCACTTTTCGATTAAAACGTTGCATAGTGGTGGTTTAACCGCTTCTTATAGTAACGCCACTATTTCGAAGCTCGTGAAAATGCATGCTTTTGAACCACCAAGCAACTGAAAACTGTCAGATTAATATAATCAACAAACATTGAAAGAGGAAAAGAATTTCAGGTAATCAGGTATCATATACACACTTCTGTGTCGTGTTGTGTTACATCAATATTTAATATAAGTCTGAACTTAATTATAAAATGAATAAAGAAGATATTATGTTACATTATAACTGTATATTATACAGGGTGATTATTTTAACCTGATACATCCAAATATCTCGAGAAGTAAGCACTTTGGGGAAAAATATCTCCGATCAAAGTTAAATCATTCCGTGGGGGTAAGACTTTGGTACAAAAGCCACATCACCCACCATCTGCGCAGTGGTGAGAGTGACTTTGACATTTATCGCGGATTCCGATTTCCCGACTAAAAATACAAAGGTTTTATCTCAAACAAATTTATATTGAGAAAAAACCTTCGTATATTTATTCGAGAAATCCGATTCCGTGAAAAAAAATAGGGGTCTCCATATAAAATGTCAATGTCACCGCCACACCTGCGCAGGGGATGGAGGTGTGGCGGTAGTTTTTGTACCAAAGTCTTTCCCCCACGGAATGATCTGGTTTTGATCCAAGACATTTTCCCCCAAAGTGCTTACTTCTCGAGATATTTGGATGTATCAGGTTAAAAAAATCACCTGGTATATTAATATATAATTTTTACTATTTTTAGTAAATTTATAATGAGAATGAGAATTTTATGTTTTAGAGCTTTTATAGTTTACAGTAAAATTTACAGTTGCCACTCTGAAATTACGGTTTCAACAGCTGATCGAGACAGGTTTAACCCACAAGCAAAATAGTTAAAGCCCTTTCGTGAGTAACGTCATTGGTTTGCCATGAAAATGTAGCGGTTGAAACCAACTCGCATCGTTTTAAAATCGCTGATTCTTGAAAATACGGTATTGGTCGATCAAAGTCCTAAGCCTCATTTATATGTCATAAAATTGTATTAATAAAAGCAAATATTACCTACCTGTTATATTTAATTCCAGAGCAATCTCCTCCCACGCGTCCTGTCGAACTTGTTGATTTCTATAGTCTGATGTTTCACTGTTATACAAAACTTCATGCTTCTTTACTTTTGAAATTAACTGTTGTTCCATTTTTAGAATATACCCAAACAATAAACAACGCCTAAAATACACAACACGTGATATCACGCTGGCTAAAATAGCTAGCACGGCGTCACTGTAGTCTTGCAGATCGCACACTGTACGAGCGTGGTCACGCGTGCGCATGACCAGAATAGATGTGCCGTGCGTGAGGTGACTGACTGACTGACTGTGGCGTGTTCGTATTTCCCCGGTCCCTGCTATTTGGTCGTAGAATAATTTAAATACCGGGATCGGGATGTGAGTTGGTGCGGCAACACGTGATTTCTATGTCTTGGCAGCGCGTGTTCACGATACAATTTTCGAAGGCTATTTGCGTCGAACAGTTGAAAACTGTTGGATAAATGCCCTAATTAATCTTTTCTCTTTCCATTTTCATATTAATTTAAGTACTTATTTATTACTTACAGATATATGATTGTTTTGACTTTAAAATTAACGTGATTCAGGCATATTATGACGGAGTTAGCTCGTATTATGCGGGTTGTTTATATACACTCACCGGCACAGAAACCGGCCACTAAAAAGTAGCCCCAATTTGAAAACTGTTGGATAAATGCCCTAATTAATCTTTTCTCTTTCCATTTTCATATTAATTTAAGTACTTATTTATTACTTACAGATATATGATTGTTTTGACTTTAAAATTAACGTGATTCAGGCATATTATGACGGAGTTAGCTCGTATTATGCGGGTTGTTTATATACACTCACCGGCACAGAAACCGGCCACTAAAAAGTAGCCCCAATTTCAAAGTTGGATTCCTCGCGAACGGCTCATGAGATTTTGATAATTTTATTTTTGAAATGTAGATTGATTCCTCAGTAACGATGCAATGACAGAAATTTTTCTTCAGAATTTAATTTGAGCATATGCGGAGTGAAATAATGAGACGAAGTTTGTAACACCCTGTAGGCCGCAACAGCTACAGTAGCTGTTGTCAACTGGAATCACTCTGTAGCCTCATCTCCTCTGAACATTTTGTTTCTTACATCATGACATTATCTCTGTTTTTATTGGAGATACACTGTTTTGAAACCAACGTCTCGGACGAGAGCTTTAAAGGCAGAAATTTATCTGTGAAGGATGTTGCTCGTATTGTAGCCTTAAGAGGACTGCCGAAGTCATCTTTATGTGTCCGATACGTGGTATACATCGAACAATAGTCCAGGATGCTTGGAATCGGTATATGGAGACGGGAAATGTTACCAAGCGAGAGGGTTCCGGAAGAAAACGGAAGACAAGTGCAATTGATGACCGCTCTATCGTCCACTTATCGAACACTTTACGAAATCACTGAACTATACCCGTTCAGAATCAACATCTGCTACAAACCGTGCGTAGAATTGAAGTCAGTGAAAGAACAGTCCGACGAAGACTTAAAGAAAACGGCTTGTCTGCAAGGAGGCATGCCACAGGAACTAGCTGCTTCCAAGACATCGTCAACACGTCTTCAATTTGCGCACTTACATGTGAATTGAGGGATTCAGCAATGGACTAAAGTTCCTTTCACGGATGAATCGCGGTTTTGCTTGAGATAGGTTGATGGTCGAGAGCGAGTTTGGAGACGTCGAAATGAAATATTTGCGGAGTGTATTTCGGAACGCCCCGAAAAAAATCTCCGAAAAATTGGCCCCCTGGGGGGCAATTCTTGGGAGAAAAAATACAGATATGACCTGGTACATTGACTTTGTTAATATGGTGCTGTCACATACCTGCATCACAAAATGCGGAGGCTCTACTTCTGGACAAGTGGATAAATGTTGTAAAATGAAATCGTCACTTTGCTCCAACCATAGATCGACCCCCCTCAGTGGCTCATAATTAAATGGTCCAATTCTTAATAGTCCCAAGTTGCAGTCATATATATCTAGAACCTGAAACAATGTACGGTATATTTTACGTTTAAATAAAAGACGGAATATTGACAGAGAATTTTTGTTTTACCTGTGACACTCCGGTTAAATATCTTGCACATCGTAATGCCTGATCAGGTCCCTTGTCTGGAAATGTCGCTGGGAAAATCTCCCCTGTCTTAATATTGACACCTATTCCGTATATTATTGGCCAGTGAATTCCACCCCGTATTGTTGTGTTTAATTCTCCAACACAAGCCAAAGTTAAGTCTATCTCCATGGGATGCTTATGAAAGGAGCCTAAAATTGATATCTTTATTAAAATCACTGTTACATTTTTTAGGCCAAGACATAGAGACTTTTAGGGCATTAAAAAATAACATGTAACGAACTGTGCAGGGTTTTAAAGTATACATAGATGAAAACGTATATAAATTAAACAGCATATAAATATAAATATAAACATAAACATAAACTTTATGTAAATTAAGAAATGCAAAAAAATCTTGTCTCAGTTTGAGCTGAGCAATATTACAAGTACAATGGTATTTGACTACAGCATAAAAGTTGTAGACAATTGAAGAACCTTCAAATATATAGCTATACCTGAACGCCGGAACTAAAATATCAAGAAATTTATTTCTCACAATCAACTCATTTCACTAACAGACACTCTATCACGCTCTTAAACTTGAGTCTCCATAAGACAACACCACATTTTTAAAATAGGAACCCCACCAATTTGAGATCCTAACCTAACTAATATGCTCAATTTTAGTATCATCGCTATCATCTGTTTTATCGCCGCTATCAATTCCATTTGATTCTACAATATTCGTCACATGCATACAATAGTAGGTGTGTCCACAAAAAAAATATACATTAAAAGTAGTGAGGAATGAAGCTTTTGACCTAATAATAGCAATATTAGAACTGTGCCTGAAAAAAAGTCAATCCGAACCACAACAGCGTCCGTAGAAAGTGCTTGCTTTATTTGAATCGGATAAACGCGTTGTCATTGGTTTGACGTCACAGCAAGCATGTGACGTCAAAGGTCTGCAGGCGCGATAGCACAACCGTATTATTCATAGTATTATCTAGTAGTGCCTTTATTATTTAGAACGTCAAATATAGTTTGCTTATTGCTTGTTGTCAAATATGGAGGATGGTTTCCAGAAAGTAGAATCTCATAATTTGCCGAACGTAGACGTGATTATTGGTATCCGATTTTCTCGCGTCAAATACCAACTTCAACCAGCCCCAATCCAGTGGTGTGAAAGCTAGTCGGCATAATAGCTACGGCAATAACAATAACTATCGGCACAAATAACCGGCCCTTACTAACTCATAATAGTCACTAACCTTACTATAACCACCTATAACATCCAGTCTGACGCATACAGCTGGCATGTGATGTCATCCGCCTAGACTTGCTCGCGGGAGCATTTTCCTAGCCTCGCTGCGTTGAGGTAATTGTTATTATGAATAACGCAGAAAGTAAATTACTATTTTTTTTACTTTATATGGGCTTATAATACCCATAGATCTATCATTTTCAGTTGAAAGCAAAATTTTGTGGACAGATCTATTACCACACAAATTCGAACATGGCAAGTCATTTTTACGACAGCTACACAGAGCAGTTTTACAGCCGGTTTTACATGAACAAGATATTTAGAGATTCTGACGTATTAATTGGAATTTTCTCTCAACTTTTTGTAATTTATTGACTCCGATCTCTCAACTTTTCATCGTAATTTATTGACTCCGATTACAACGTCGAAGCAAACTAATGACAAATGAACAATGCCCGCCGCGTACCATCCATACGACTACCACTGTAGTCGGCGCAAGTTCTTGCGTATTACTCCAATATTCGGTGCGTTTTAAACCATTTGAGCATCATTTGAACGTACAAGTATTAACGTATGAATTTTAGATGGTTTCCGAAACCGTTGCAAAAATTACTGCATAAATGGCCCAAAAAATGTATTTTTGACCCGGGCATATATTGTACTTTTTGGCATACTTACTTATCACATTATAAAACAATTCATCCGAATAATGTCTTGCATCACTGAAACTGCCTATTAATTGTAGCTCGATGCGTCCTTCCGGATATCCTAATGCCAGCTCCTGCACCCTTTGCACCATCGTGCACACAGCCTCATCAATTCCCGAGCCATCCAGATGAGCCAGTGCTACAGCTCCCGATCCTGAAGAGGAAAGGTATTTAAAACAATAATAGTTGCAATCGCGTATCGAATACCAACAGCAACAGCTTGAATTCACGGTATCTCGTTTCCTTTATAATTTAATTTATGACTACATTTTTGCCGGTGCAAACTTAGCAGATGGTAGATTAAAAGGATTAAATTTAACAAATCGTTTATTTATGGAAATTTTGAATTAATAAATTATAAGTTAATTATTGTATGTTATACGTAATGCGCTTTCAAACACAAATTTGTGCTGAGTGTTTTCCGAGCGCTAGAGAAAGACTATGTAAAAATAGACAAACGAATTAATCAAAATAAAATTACTGTATAAGCAGTACATTTAATAAAAATACCAAGACATGCAAATATCAGTAACTAATAATACCTTTTATTTATTATGAAATTTAAATGTTTATTTAAATATTTATTATTACCGTATTGGTCTTATAATTCGTGTAATTGTGATACTTAATAATGAATTCCGTAAATAATATCATTCAAATACATTTTGATAGGCTGCCATTAGCCGTTAAACTTAAAATTAAAGATCTGGGGAGGCCGTTGCCTGATATAAAGTTGTCAACGAAAGGCCGAAAACCGATCCTTTACGCGTCAGTTTTCAAAAGACATTTATAAAAAAAACAATTGGATATGTGGGTGTGAAATAACAAATTTGTTGTATTGTTTTCCGTGCTTGCTTTTTTATAACCGACTCTAGAATGGAATGGAATGGCATGGAATAGAATGGAATAGAATGGATTAGAATTTTTGCGAAATAACATGCTTAATGATAGACTAAATGCTTTAGCTATGATAAGGTATGAAACTTTGAAACTATGAACCTTTGAAACATCTACATGAAACTATGAAAAGGTATATATGAAAAGCTCCCTTCCCCTCCCGCTCCTTCGCTTTGTAAAGGCAAAGAGAGACAAAGAGAAGATACTAGAGTATTATGTGTATTTATATATTACATTCTCGATATATACATATAGCATATATGATTTGTGCAGCTGTATGATGGAATATTACAAATGGAGGGTCCGAAAAGCAGTGCGTTTGCTCGTTTCAACTCATTGCGTTTTCGGACCTCGGTCCCATGGAGACTTTTGATCAGCATCGATTTTTGGATAATATCCTCGAATATGGGACTGTTTCACCGAGGGCCATTTTCCGTGTGTTCCGTGTTTTAATAGGAAGCGAAGCTTCAAAACTATTGGAATTTTCAATAAGTTTATGCGTTTATTTATTTAACATTTAGAAATAGTTCACAACAAAATACCAGACACGTCACTGTTATAGAATATTGTATGATAACAAAAGTATCTATAATGTAAGGTTACACATATAATTGCATATAACGGCACGGGTGATTAGTAGTTGCAAAATCTTTATTCCATGAGTTGAGGTATAAAAATCAACACGATTGGGTATACCTTCGTTATTATCATTATATTGGTATGTGAAATAAAATTGCAATTTAATTTCCTTGTAATTTATCTATATTGTAGTACGCAGGCATATCATTATGACATTTTGTAACACCCGCTATCCAGTTCATGACTATAATTATTATTTTTACTACGGTAGATTACGTGCAGGAAAATCTATAATGCGGGTTGAACGCGGCATGTAGAAACAGTTCTATCTCTTTGCTAGAAGTCTGGATAGTTTGCAAACAAATCTGCTGATGGCAGTTGTCTTCAGTTAACATTTCCACCTTAGATAGAATAGAAGAAATATAATTACTCTATTCATGATAAAAATAATTCGTATTGTTGATAATTAAATGATTTTGCCGAGGATATAAAAATGCCAGTGGGTTCGCAGATTACTCACATCAGATGTCACATAATAATGGGATCCTTAAAAATGTCCGTTTAATTGTAATTAGTAGTTTGTTTTAATATTTTAGATATTATTTAGTAAACAAATTACATATTATTATTAATTTCATACATTTTTACGCATGTTTAAATCATTATTTGCCTGATTTATTGGCATATTTTGTTAAGCCTTATCGCTGCTTTATCGACTATTCTGCAAACTTAATTTTGCAATAAGTGGCATATAATTTATTGCCAATTAAATGGATGCTTTTTATTTATTTTTGTTTCATTGACAGTATTTATCAACTTCTTCAAAATCGATTACCACCATCGTATATTTACTTTTCATCCTATATCCTGTATATTTAAGATATTGTACTTCCTAATACTTGGGGACTTTGGTGGGGGATGTCATGTATTAAAGAAAACATACGTTGATACCTGAATCTTATGTAATTTGTTAAGTAGAATACAAATATGTAAAAATATACAGGGTGTCCCAATTGGAAATCTTACGTTTGTGGCTTTTTAAATGAAACCGGAAGCCGGCCATCTTTGACATTTATGTTATCTGTTTGGAAATTAATTCTAGTATTCCCAGGTAACGATATAGGGCCATCATACTGATGTCCGTTTTTGATCACATTTCTGATGTAGGTGTACAAAAATTATGACGTAAGAGACGTCTGGCATACCTTAATTTGACGTCAAAATATCACAGACGTAAGATGACGTCCTTAAATGACGTAAGATGACGTCCTGGTTCTGGTTATGGTCGCGATAATTACATAAATTGTACCTTGTCGATGTTATGTTGTCCATGCTGTGAATGTCATGCGGCAAATGTTTCCAGTACGCCTCATTACAAGGTTTGGTAATACCCAGTGGCCCCAGAGGTCATGTGACTTAACACCCTGTTATTTTTGGTTATGGGGCAATTTAAAATCCAGGGTTTCCACTAATAATCCGCAAAATATCGACAAATTAAAAGAAAATATTCGAACAGAAATCCGAACTATTGCTCCATTAATATTGCATAATGGGGTCTAGAATAGAAGAATATTCAAGAAGTGAAGGCCATCATCTTTTAGACATAATTTAAAAAAATTGGGTTATTTATTATTATGTTAGTTTCACATGTTATTAAATTTCTTGAATTCCATTGTTTGATTATCCTTTTATACTTTGGAATACCCTGTATTTTTTGCAACATTTTTGTTTCTGTTCTTCTATCGAGCAGCACAAAAAACTTACACATAGCTTTTTCAGAGGTAAAGTTATTACAATTCAAAATATGTCACTACATTATTTGCCACTTTATACAGCATGCCCCAAAAGTTTGGAATAAAATTCATAAAACTTTTATTAACAATGTTTTGGAAAAAATCTCAAACACGTCGATTTTTGTTGTCAAATTATCATCTACAGGAGTTATTTTCGTTTGTTCATCCTCCACCCCCTAACCCCCATCAACCCCAACTGTAAAATTTTAAATAGCACGATACCCCTTGTGATACCTTATTTCAAATGATTTTTATCCTGAATACAGCAAAAAGATAAATTTTAATTTTGGATCATAAATAACGACGATATTCGCTAAAATAAAGTTCCCGTGGTTACCTATGCTTTGCTAAAAATAAGAACTTTAAAACAATTGCCAATCAATCGCATTTGACAAAAGAAAGTGCAATGCATCTTGTAATTACGCTGTGAATGATTGTGTTGCTGATTTCAGCATAAAAGAATATTTTGTTGGCAAATTTAAACACATAGTTCATCAAAAAATGAAGAAAAATGAACGAATTTATTGAAAAAATGGAGTTGTTTATTAAAATTTAGTACTTTGCTTGGAAAAATCTCGTAGGTTACATTTTCTTATAAGAAAATGTAACTGTTCGAAGTGGGCACCATTTACAATCTGACAGTAATTGATTACGATCTTGAAAAGCGTTCACAGAAGACCAAATAACATTAGGTGGTATTTCACGAGCAACATTCAATATTCTTCTTTTCAATTCCTCGATATCCTGTGGTTGAGTGACATAAACTTTTCAAATAACCCCATAGACAGAAATATAATGGGGTCATGTCAGGAGATCTTGGGGACCGTTCAATAGTACCCTCTCTACCTATCCATCGGTTTGGGAACGTTTCATTTAAAAATGCTCTTACACGTGCCGCATAATATGGAGGAGCACCATCTTGTTGGAACCAAATATTTGCATCAACCATATCTGGCTCTTCATTATGGGGGAATAAAACTAATAAGGCCCGCAAAACTTCAAATCTGAGGGAATCGATGTAAACTTCGCTATTAACGTTTCCCTTGAAAAAAAAGGTCCTAAAATTCTATTACACTCCTTTCCTACAAAAATTTCCTACAAAATTTGGATTACGATCAATAATGTTCGAGACTGTTTCGCAAGATTCTACTCTTCTATTTTCATTGCCAGGTAAAAGTTCCTGAACTTCGTGAACTTTAAATGGTGACCACTTTTCATTCTTCACATTACGATGAACTACATATTTAAAAACGCCATGTTGTTGAGATATTTTTCTCACAGAATTAATTGGATTTTCGGTTAAACTCAGCTTTACATGAAGACGTTTATCGTCATTTAATGTTTTAGGTCGACCTGGTCTTTGAACATCTTTTACTGATCCAGTTTGCGCAAATTTGTGATAAATTTTACTCACGGTTGATTGTGCAACTCTGTTAGTAGGATAAACATTATTGAACATCTCACAAAATTCCGACTGACTTCTCATTTTATCTCCGTGTCCAATCATTATTAGGATTTTAATCCGCTGTTTACCTGACAAATAGGCATTATCAAAGTTTGACAATATGCCAAAATAAATTGCAGTAAGAGAAATGTCAAGTATTTTGTATCAAATGTTATTGATTGGCATTTTTTTAACGTTCTTATATTTATCAAAGTATAGGTAACCATGGGAAACTTTAATTTAGCTAATATCTTCGTTATTTATGATCCAAAATTAAAATTTCCCTTTTTTCTCTATTCAGAATAAAAATCCTTTGAAATAAGGTATCACAAGGGGCCTCGTGCTAGTTGGTGAGGCTTAGGGGGTTGAGGATGAACGAACGAAAATAACTCTTGTAGGCGAATTGCTAATAAAAATTTTATGAATTTTATTCCAAACTTGTGGGACATACTGTATAAGGTACTTTAAAATACCTCTGTTTGAAAAATTGAAAACTTTGAAAGAGTGCAACTTTCCCAATAATAATTTACAGTTAGTGGAGCTCTGTGAAGGTTGGGTCATCGAACTACAAAAATATTAATATTTAGATTAATATTTAGATATTAAAATATTTGTGTATTTATGACTGTATTATAAATTCCTTCAACTTTCTTTCCAGTATACTCTGCTTAACTAGTCATCGATGAAATAAGGCTGATAAGACGGTGGGATTACGTTTCACTACAATTTATAAAAATATGCATGTAAGAATTCAACTGGCCAACGAATATTAAATGACACATTAACTACTTACAGACATATCTCTATCGTTTTTAGTATGACGTGTCTTACCAGAATGGCGAACGACAACAATGAGGCAGGTGGTAACATCATCTGCCCCGAGGATGTTAACATTTTCTGCAATAAAATAAATTAGTGAAACCATTACAATAATTTAGATAGTACTTACTGTCATGGGGAACAGTGGCGGCTAGTTCCCGTTGTTGAACATACAATAATCCGACAGGGCCGATAATTTTGTTTGGTACTGCGAGTAACTGAGCTGCGGTTTCTCTGTATACCGGATGCGTGTGATAAAGCGATCTGGTATCTGGCGGGCAGTCTTCCTGAAGCACGCCATTTAGAACCAGAACCATTCTGCAACTAAAAACGATAATTCGGTTAATTTTAAGTATTTTATATTGCACATCATAGTTTATTTGTTATGTGCTTTATATTACGTTCATCCCGTTTGCACTGTATCCATAATTATGCCTAAATATTTAATTTTGCTGGCAGATTTTATATCCTGGGTTTGCTTATCAGTAGATAAGTGAATAGTTGTAAATGACGGTAATAATTTTTTTCACAGACAAACGGTGAGAACCAGGTTTTTTCTAAATTAATTGTCAGAAGCATATTGTCGAAACTACATCATTTTCTAACATATACCTCAAATGATCTGTTGTATTTGACTTATAAAATATGTGTTGTCTGCAAAACTAACTATTTGGGTTCTTGCAGGTATAGAGAATACTCCATTCAGATACAGCGTGAACAAGTCTGGGTATACCACTGTTCCTTGGCATTCAATATATTCCGGATTGCTAATTACTTATTTAATTTTAACATATTGTTTCATTTAAGTTAAATAGGTTTTGAACAAGTCAAGAGCTGATTTTTTATGCTATTGTTACTTAATATTTTTAGGAGAAGAGGATGGTTAACAGTATCAAATGCCTTGGTTAAGTCCACGAATATACATAGGAATGGAGAGATGTTATCAAGAGGTTTGAGGGAAGTTATCCACGCATTTGATAATATCAAAAAAATAAATTCGATGTGTAAATATCCAGACCCTAAAAAACTGTTGAGAGCTGCTGCATTATAGTACATTAATTTGATCCGTACGATTGTATACGTCATACACGCCATGATAGCTGAAATATATTATATCTTTTAGTTGATATGATTCTCGGGTGTCTTCATAGATATAGAAGGTGCGTTTGACAAAACCACCTTTCCTAAAATTACAGCAGCCCTATCACATAGGAACGTTCCTCGTATTGTGGGCAGCTGGATATCCAACACGCTCTCTAAAAGAGCAGTACAAATCAGTGCAGGAGACACTGTCATAAGAAGACTGGTTGCGAAAGGCTGTCCACAGGGAGGTGTTTTATCATCACTGCTATGGAATCTGGTTCTTGACGGCCTCCTAAACCACCTCATCGTGGAAGGATTCTATACAATTGCATACGCAGATGACCTAACGATACTGCTTAAAGGAAAATTCGAAGGAGCCCTCTGCCAGACAATGCAGATGGCCCTAAGAATAATCGAAAGTTGGTGTGAGGAGCATGCCCTATCCGTCAACCCCAGGAAGACGGAAATGGTACTTTTCACAAGGAAAAGAAAACTTGAGGCAATGAGAGCATCCGTTCTGCTAAACACAGCATTAAATTTTGCACCACATGTGAAATACTTGGGGGTAACTTTCGATGTAAACCAAACTAGAATCTCCACCTCGAAAGAAGAATAAATAAGGCCTACATATCATATGAGCAGTGTCGCAGGACCGTAGGGAAAGCCTGGGAAATGAAACCCAGGGTGGTCCTGTGGATATACACTGCTATCATAAGACCAATGATGGCCTACGGAGCTGTTGTTTGGTGGCCCAGGAGTCAACAAATAACAGCAAAACTCAAGCTATGCCAGGTACAAAGAGTTGCCTGTCTGAGCATAACCGGAGCTATGCGAACAACACCAACGAGAGCAATGGAGATAATGCTGTGTCTTCCACCGCTAGATCTATATCTAGAGGCTTTGAGTACTATGACTCGCCTCAAATCCGTTATGCCAACGGATTTGAGGCGAGTTTTGAGGCGTTGGCCTGTGGACTGAGGCTGTCAAAACGATACCCCTTTTACAGGCATGTGCAGATGGTATTCCGCCTCGGCTTGTCATTGATAAATCTTACACCAAACAAACTACTGGTTTGTACTACTGCCAGTGTAGTACAAACATAACTCGCTGGTATAACCATAGCCGCACAAGAGATTCCTCGCAGAGAAATAACGGACAAGAAAATCAGAATTTGCACAGATAGTAGACAATCAGTACTGGCCCTGAAAAACTATAAAATAGCCAAAGGGTCAACATGAGCCTATCAGATGAATAACATCTGCCTGTGCTGGGTTAAAGGACACTCACAATGCAACGGCAATAAAGAAGCTGATAAACTGGCCAAGAAGTCAGCCAGCCTGAGAATCCTGGGCCTGGTCCTTCAAGTACACTACCAATTGCAGCGAAACTCCAATTCATAAAGGAAAACACCCATAAGAAATTTAAAACGTTGTAGGATGAAACAAGTAGCTGTCAGCTGGCCAGAAATCTGCTGAGATATCCCAGCGAAGAGATGGCGAAAAATTATCTGGCAATGTCTAGGGTAAAACTACGATTTGTGACAGGAACCCTAACCGGACACTGCCGGGGTGGAAGCACCTCTATAACATGAGACAAAGTGGCACATCCATCTGCAGAGGATGTGAACAAGAAGATGAATATTGCGGGAACGTTGGCCTTCTATGGCCAATTTGAGGGAAATTCCCCTAGGCAATATCATCACCTTTTGTACAACATTAGGCTGGTTGATGGCCTAGGGAGACATGTCCCTCACGGAGGAATCACAAGGGGCCCAATGGGGCCTAAGTGCAACGCATCTCTGATCCGCACTCCGAACAAATTCCAGAATTCCAGATATGATTCTCTATGGATATTGGTACTGGGTAATATTGGTAATTATATTGTTCATAGTTTTCTATAATTTACTGGCGTTTTTGGATATGTCTTTTGAATAAATTATTTTTTGTTTCTCTAATTTATATTGTCTATTTTTCTCTATTTATCTCTCTATTTTTTGTGGTACACAATTTTATTTTGTTTAGTATTGTATTTACGAAGTCATTTGTTTTGACTGGGCTAGTGCTATAACCTTCATAATTTACCCAATAGAAAATAACTAGTAACATTTTTATAGCCAGTAGCAGTAAGTTAGTATACATTTAATATTTATGTAACTAGTGCCAGTTTTATTTGTGTATCTAACTCGATTACGAAGCACGTAAATTTTTCAAAACAGGCTGTATAATGCCTAAAATAAAATAATTACATGCGGCTGTCATTTTTAATTGCTCCATAAATATACGAAACCACCTACTACATTACTTATTATAGAAATAGTAGTTTTATAAAAGATTTTATTATTGGGTGCCACCCTAGTCGTATACAGTGATAATTAATTAATTATTCAACATCATAAACATAAATTACGAGCCCGTACTTTAAACGCATACTTCAACGTAAACCCGCAATAAATTGTTAGTGCTATAACTTTGTATACGCCATAATCCACCTGAGGAATATCATACGATGGCCTGCAAGACTGGACACTCCATTTATCAATACCGACGGGCACGAATAAATTAACATTGTCTTACGATGAACAGCAGGATTAAATGGCATTAAGTGATTTATCATAAAACGCCGGGAGAAAATCCTATATCCCCGTTTTATGGCTAATCAGTGTATCGCGAGATAACTTAACTTCCTATCTCTCAAGATAACCACTTCCTATCTCTCGCGCTTATCAGCTCGAAAGACGATTTATAGGGTCAACGATACGACAATTTACTATTTATAATATGCTGAAATAACGGTGTATATTTTATAATAAGATCCGCATAATTAAGACGCCAATGATCTACTATTTCGCGTATACCTAAATCTATAATAAGGTAAGTAGTCTATATTTGAAAAAATATTTTAAAAAGTAATAAGAGAATAAGAGATATATCATTTTACATCCAACCAGTATCGTACTCCATGGGATGCAACACCAAAAAATACAGAGCAAAGAACTAATGAAAGATATGCAGCAAATGTAAATCAAAAACTTGCAGAAAAAAAGAAAAGCACTCCAAAGATGGCTGATTACAAGGTCCCCGGTAGATAGACAAAGATACAAAAGAACAGCGCGATGATAGCAAAACTTACACAATAACCTACAAAATTAAGCTGTACAAGAATTACCATGCAATATACAGCATTTAAATGGGATTATGTAATAATCAGCAATTTTAAATGGGATTTAACATGGTTTTGCGGTTTTTTAGGTTAAACCAAGCATTGAGCACTTGATTTTCATCGATTCAAGGTGAAACTTGGTATCCTTTATACCGCATTTACACATTTGCGCTCGTGTTTCGCCTCGTCAATCGCCGACATTCGCGAATGGCATTCGCATGTTCGTACTCACACCGCGAATGACCGTTTTCACATTCGCCGTCGACGTCGACTGTTCAGTTCACGAAGTCGAGGCGAATGGATACGTGGAAGTTCTGGCAGCATCCGCCCTGCACTTGCAGTGTTGACAACTATCTGCGATTCATTAGTAAAAAAAAAATTGAAAAAAGACGTCGCCGTAGACGATGGTGGATGATTCAAACACTTGAGCGATACTCCACTTCATTTTCAACGAAACCACGTGTTGATAAACGGACTCGTTGCGACCTGAACAGCGACTGTGTAAACATTGCGTTCGCCTCGTCCGTCGTCCGACGAGGCTCGTCGCTACGAGCCATGACTCGTCCCCAAAAAACCGCTACCGGCGCGAGCGCTACGAACGGCAAGGCGAGAAGCGGGGCGAATAACGAGCCTATGACGAGTGAACCGACTACACATTTTCCCCGTCACTCGCCTCGAGATTAGACTCGTCATTCGGGTGAATGTGTAAATGCGGTATTAGGTTTTCGATATCGCTGAATCCAAATATCATGTCAAAAATTAGTTTTGAACAATGACAGCTGTCGAAAAAGTTTTTTTCAATTTCTCAATTCGGAAAATAGTCTTAATTAAGTGTAAATTCAGCTAAATCCGAAATCTGAATATGAGTTTGAACTCATGACAGCTGCCAAAAAAGAGAGTTTTTCCACGATTTTTTTAAAGCGTGGTAAGCTTTACTATGCAAGCGATTCCGAACACACGCTAATCGAACTGTCCGATATGCATTTTGCTCGACGTCTGGCTCCAGAAAAAATGTACATTTCAGACATTAAGTATATTATTATTACAAAGTGGCATGAAAACAAAAATAATCCTTAATTCTTTTAATACGTAAATTTAATTTCAAAACAAAATTGATAGAAAATGTATTTTTTTTTGCTACAAGTTCCTACACTTACAATTTTTTCATGTTACTTACACTTTCACACAGTCCCTACACTTTCATGTCATAAGTAGGATAAACATACGATTCACTCTTGTAGACAACTTCTTATCGTGCGATTTGAGACTAAAACTCATGTTAGGTTCCGAAATGTATCATTAATTTGTCTCGAACTTTGATTAATATTCCTACGAACATTTCTTATCGAAATCAGTTCTTCTCGACCACCAGAAATTTTTTTGCCCTCCATTATACAAAAGGTTAACACCACCTGTTTCATCAAACCTCTTTTTTAATTTGTGAACCATACTTTGGCTAACGCCGAATAGCCGCAGCAACAGCATGTTACGTAAAACCCTCAATTAACATGCGAATACAATTTCTCCTTTCTTTTATTTTCAATTGTGACATTATACACTTGTTTATACGAAAATTGTACAATATTATTCAATCGAAACTGTCGACATGAACACTTGAAAAGTATGAACACAATATTTAGATATTCTGCTGCTGCATTGCCAAATGTCAAACAAAACATTTTTTGTTTCCGGTGGTGACTTGGTTGTTATAATACTTAGCCCACCAGTTCATTAGTTACTACCGCAGGTTTTTTCAGTGTTTTATATAGGGATTTACCGTGTAATTACAACGAAATTGTAATATGATAATACTCATCCGATCAAGAAAAATAAATAATAGTTTCGCGATATTTGTTTAAGGTTTCTCTTCACAGATTTAAAATCTTAAAATTATCGTTCATTTTAATTATACATGGATTTGCACCCAGCTCATTTAAATTTAGAGACTTTTTGTGACACATGTTTATTAAATGTTTTCTCATGCACCCTGTATAAGAAACGACAATTCTAGCTACAAGCTTACTTGAAAATAAGAAAAAATCCACATATATATATATATATATATATATATATATATATATATATATATATATATATATATATATATATATATATATATATATATATATATATATATATATATATATATATATAAAGGGTCCGCCAATAAGCGCGCTCGATCTTTAAAATGAAATAAAGCAAGTTGTGTGAGAGGTATAAATGAAATTTATTTTTTGTTTGAAAGAGTATTCGAAGGCATTATGTATGGAAAATAATATCGGTCAAATGTCCACCTCGGCTTCGCTGGGTGGCGCGCATACGAGAAGTCCAATTTTCAATGACTCTGGCGCACAAATCGGGCTGTATTTCATCGATGGCGTGGCGTATGTTGACTTTGAGGGCATCAGTGTTTTGTGGTTGCTTTGCGTAGACCTGTGATTTAAGAAAACCCCACAAGAAATAGTGGGGTTAAATCGCACGATCTCGGTGGCCAGTTGATGTCGCCTCCGCGCGAGATAACCATTCCTCCGAAGCGCTCGTGCAGAAGATCCATTGTGGCGCGCGCTGTGTGGCTCGTAGCGCCGTCCTGCTGAAACCACATATCCTCGACATCCATATTGTCGATTTCATGCCAGAAAAAGTTCGTTATCATGGATCTGTATCGTTCGCCGTTTACCGTGATGGACACACCATCGTCGTTCTCGAAGAAATACGGCCCGATGATGCCTCCGGCCCAAAATCCACACCAAACAGTTACCTTTGCTGGGTGCATTGCGACCTGGTGGACCTCCTGTGGATTGTTCTCGGCTCAATAACGGCAATTCTGCTTGTTGACGTTCCCATTTAACCAAAAATGTGCCTCATCGCTGAAGATGATTTTGCGACCAAAATCGGGGTCGACTTCCAACTGCTCTAAAGCCCAATCAGCGAAGATACGGCGCTGTCTATGGTCGTTTATTTTGAGCTCTTGTGTCAGCTGGATCTTGTACGGATGCATGCCCAAATCCAGATGCAAGATTCGGCGAAGTGATGTTTCCGAAAGGCGGAGTTCCTGTGCGCGACGTGAAATTGACTGTCGCGGATTTTCACGCACACTATCGCGCACAGCGGCGACATTCTGGGCAGATCGGACGTTTCGACGACGCGTCGGTGTTGGCTGATTGTTCACCGAACCGGTTGCCTCGAATTTGTTAATCAAACGACGGATAGTCGACTCAGCAGGACGATCAATTGCACCGTAAAATTGGCGGAGCGCGCGGAACGTTGCTCGAACCGATGAATGATTTTCGTAATAAGTTTTAACGATTTGCACATGTTGCTCGCGGCTGAATTGGTTCATGGTGATTTGTGAAGATACACTGAATAATAACAACTACGTTTGCCAACTCTACCACAAACAACATGGCCGCCATGAGCTGTCAAAGATCGAGCGTCCCTATTGGCGGACCCTATATATTTGACATTTGGCAAGACAGTGTGCGTATATAAGAAACATCACTAATAATTACTGAGTGAATCTGTAGGCCATCAATCTAGTTCCTTATTTATTTTCAATCATGTTTTGCAGAATATGTATTTGGAACATATTGACCTCATTTTCTATATATTTATAACAATAAGAATATTTTATCCACAAAAGAGCGTAATTAATATAAATTTTAAATAAATAGGTCACATGCAAATGCTCACCTAATGTTTCACTTTTCCAAATGGCTGCCTTAAATGCTGTTCATCCGTACAGAATTAACAACAAACTAAGTAATAACTCCGATAGCTTATCACATATTCCACTGATTGAGAAATATATATTCTTACTTATTAATAGATATTCTGAATAAAATGACCGTGCGCAGTCAACAACAAAATAATATTTATAAAATGAAACATTTGATTATGCTGGGATTTTCTGTAGAAACATAATAAGGGCATTAAAAATTCAGAAAACTGTTGCATAGAAACTGCTTTGGTTCATTTGGATATGACCTGACGAGAAGACCTTTTTCACAGAAATCACCTCAAAATTAATTCGCTTTGAAGACTAATTGACATATATAATGTGTATTTACAATCGGAATGACATATAGAGATCAATTATTAGGTGCAAGACGACTTCCCAACAGAAGAATATTTTGCAAAGCAGACCTTAAGGCGAACTGGATTCTTCGTGAAGGTGAAGCGCCAGCGCCAGTTTGAAATTAATGAACCCGACTTAGAAATTAATGGAATTAATATGTACAGAAGAACACTGTTCATCAATTCTCAAAAAACACTATAAAAAGCCTATAAGGATTCCCCCAGTACAACATTTTCAAGAGCAAAATTGTCTAAGGAGACTGAAATTCTGCAAATATTTCTTACATAGACCCTTCTATAGACCCTATTTCTTACATAGACCCTACATAGACAGGGTCCTTTGTTTTAAGCAAAAATCTTAAGGACCGATGAATGTACTTTTTCGAATAAGGGAATCCGAAACGGTATAATCGAAATCATCACTTTCATTGAGCCTTCGAAAGTTCTAGAAACGTAATGGAAACAAATACACAAATACGTATTAAAGTGAATGTTTGGTGCGGTATTCTTGGCAATAAGAAAATTGGCCATATTTTCATTGACGGGCAACTTAACGCAGATAGATATAACGACCTGCTTTTGAACTTATTATTATAGGAGAATTATATGTAGGAATTCCCTCAAGTTGAGTTACGCAGCATTATTTTTTAGCAAGACGGTGCCCCCGCGCACTACGCTGCTAATAATGTTCAATACTTAAATGAGGAGTTCCAAGGGAACTGGATGGATACCAATATATCAATTCGATGACTTGCGAGGGCACCTGATCTGACGCCTTTGGATTTTTTTGTGGTCTTATGTAAAATACATAGTTTTTACCACAGTTCCGCAAAATGTAGTCACCTTGAAAATAAAAGGAAATGCTTGTGAAAATATTAGTCCACAAATGGTACTGAATGCAGCCCGAGGTGTACTGAGAAGGTGTCAAACGTGCAATAATAAAAACTGTTTAATTCTCGAACAATACGTATAACTTTGTTATTAATGTTGTTTTGTTATTAATGTTTAATAAAGTTCTTGTTTTATGTATATATTACTGTTGCTTTTAATTATTTCTTTGGTGAAACGTTATTTCAAATATCTCCGTCAGAGATAAACACATGAAACTTGATATGAGTGTATTTGGGAGGAAACGTTTTATTTTATAATAATATAATAGGATGTTCCATTTTGAAATAACCAACTTGAGATTACTTACTGTTAAACCGAAAGCTGACCAGTATTCCCCTTTATTGGATAGAGCAGCAGATTTTATTTTAGCCATGTAATTTTCAATTAAAGGCGTCAAAAATATACAGAGATATGGGAGCAGGCCTTTTTTCGGAAAGGACGATCTTGTGCCCAATCGTTATAGTACCTATGCATATATTAATATTTTTAAAGTAAACAATGACTATAATATACTGCACATGTCTACTAAAATTGTGCTTTTACTATTATTATAGTATTATTGTGACTAAGATTTTGCACGGTTTCGGTGTTTATTTTGAGTCGTAATATATTACAGAATGCTAAAATATAGACTGTATGTACATAATGCGATATTTATTCCATCAGAAGAAAAATAGACATGGACATAAAGATATAGATCTTAGTTCACCACAAAAGTCGTGATATTAGATATCTAAATCCCGATAAAATAAATCGATAAGTATGAATTTAATTCGCATCGTGCTGTATTGTAGAATGCCCGTAGTAAATATTTACTATAACAATGTCACACAATGCAGATATTAAAATCTAATGTCGCTATATCTCTTTATGCACTCACACGTAAATACGCAATGTTTGTTCATGCTCATGGAAGTATTATGAAAACTGAAAAAGAAGTTTTTAATACCCTCATATAAAAGACTCAAAATGTCCATTAAAAAATGTAAATTTACAAACGCAATATACAAAAATGTAATATACAAACATATTGGCAGATATATTTCAAATGACAATAAAACTATCAACTGGCAACAAAAAAGGCTCCCCTAGCTCCCCTACTAATCATCCCATTTTGATCTAGTTTAGCTTAAAGGTCGAAAAAACTGTCGACTGGTAAAAACATTTTTCCCCCACTCCCTGCCCGCATACCGGAAACACCGTTTGAAATACCGGCAAATCGCTTTTTTGCGCGCTAGGCATTTGTTTCCAATAAGAAAAATATTCGCTAACGCCATCGTACAGCGAATGAGGAAATGAAGGAAAAGCCCTTTAATTTTTTAAGATCGGTATTCAGATAGGATCGATCAATATTCAGAAAAGTTATAGGCATTTTAAAAAGTTTCGTTATCCCTCTCTACTAATTATCGCATCACCCCAGCCTGGGATATCAAAATTCCTTCGTAATAGCTCTTCCACAAAAAAAATATTGTGTCTCCAACTCCAATCCCCCTCCATGAAAAATTTATTTGATTTTTCTAATTTTCGCAACTATGATTCGCGATATCTCGCGAACTAATTATCCGCTTTCGCTCAGCTTTACCTCAGCGCGTGTGTTTTGTCGTAGGTACTCCTCATTTTTTATATCAACTTTATCTTGTAAAGTAAAAAGCCGCCCAGATATGCAGTAAAAATGATTTTGATCATGATTATGAAATGATTTTCTCATGCTTTTATCGAGCCGCCATCTTGAATATCAAAGGTACAAAAAAATAGTTTTTTGACAATAATTCTGCAACGGTTGATCTAACGACAAAAATGTAAGAATACAAAGTTAAAGAACACAAAATTCCCCACCTTTTTTCTAATATGTTATAAGTCTAATATATAACGATTTACAGCGGCGGAAAGATGAACATTTTTCCGAAAATATAGTGAAACCCCATTTTGAATAGTTTTTGTACGAAGAATAGTTTAAAACATAGAGAAGTGGCTGAGAACATTATGTTTCTTCATGAGTTTAGTGGCTGTGACACGACATCAGCTATCTTCAACCAAGGAAAAAATAAATTTTGCTCGCTTATCCAGAAAACCGCCAGACTTAGTGCCACCATTAGCACCTTCAAATATCCGGATGCAACACCAGAGTACATCGCAGATGCTGGAGCACGATTTTGCGTTGCTTTATATGGTGGCAACATGGAAGAGGAAACCCTGGAAGAAATCGGCTACCAATGTTTCGCTAAATCTACTTATACAAAATATATACTTACAAAAAGCATATTAAATCTTGCTTTTTTGCCACCAACGAAGGACGTTTCTTCTCTTAAGTTTGACGAAGTAAATTATGGGATTGGGTCATATTCCAAACATTAATTATAAAATGCATCCTGATGACATTGAAATTGCACGATACTGTACCTACTTTGAATTTACAAACTTGTTATAACTATATAAAAATGTAATAAATAGCAAGAAACAATTGAAAAAATCGCAAAAATGGGGTTTTACTATTTTTTGTAAAACATGTTCACCTTTCCGCCGCTGTAACTCGTTACTTATTACACTTACAAAAAATTTGGAGTTTTGGACTTGAAGGAATTTTGTGTTCTTTAATTTTGTATTCTTTTTCCTCGTTAGTTAAATCAATCGCTGCAGAGTTATTTTTAAAACAGTAATTTTTTGTGCCTTAGATTCAGGATGGCGGCTCGAGCGCCTCCCCCTCCCCAAGGTCGAAAACTTAAATTATTTATGAAAGCCCAGACCTTCACAACATACTAAAAAATTATTACTACCCCACCTTTTGCAAGGTAAAACTGCCTACTGACTGGGCTATTCAGTGTATTCAAATTTGTAGTGTTATGTATGTATGTTTATGTATGTGTATGTATGATGTGTATCTATACATTTAGGCTGCAGCCTAAATATATTTTTGGTATTTCACTAATATTTTTTTAAACCCGCCTCATGTAAGATCTTTACAGCCTAATGCGTTAACTTTTGTCCTACGTAGTACACAATGAGATTTAATTTTAAACAATATTTTTATCATATACGCATTATAATATCATATAAATATGTACCAAATTATTTGTTTTGTTTACTGATTAACTGAAAAAATCAAGAACACAAGAACTGTGCAAATGATTTTTTTTAAAACCCAGTTATTATTTTAGTAGAATTTCATTTGACCTGGCAAAAAATTAGTTTCTCTTTTTTTGTTCTCGTATTTACTGTATTTAAACAATACATCAATCACAGCATTTAAACACAATTAGACAGGCATTTGCATTAAATGAATATTTGATAGTGTTGAAATATACAGCATACCATATTTGAGTACCTACTGCTGTCAAAACACCTTGTAAAAATTTCACGATGTTCAGATGTCATTCAACAAGTAATAGGAGCGTATTATACTGTGTATTCACGCCGCATACCTATCAATATATCAATATTTATTTGTCTCAAATTAGTTAGGCACTTCAATATTTCATTGATAATTAAACAGATAAGTACTCATTTTCCTTAAATTTTAACTTACATATTTACTTACATAACATTTGACTTTATATAGGTAAAGGTTTTTGGGAAGCCAAAGCTTAATTTCAAGAGATTCCAATTAATATACCAATTTCTAAAAAGATCTAAGACCTAAGATTATCGAGTCAACTTCTAAGATATTTAAACTGTGCTTTGGTGTAAAATTTTTACCATAGCTGCGACTGTATAGTGGGACTAGTTGCAGACCGTTTATGTACAGGGTGTCTTTTAAAATTGATGTTTCTGAAAAAATATATTTTACTCTCAAATAACAATGTTTAGTCCATATAACACGAGGTAAGGTAAATAAAATAGTGTAGGGTAATAAGGCCAGTAAGGCTGGAAGTAGTTTTCGTAAAGAAGAAATTATGAAATTGTACTCTTAGTGCCATCTATGTATTAGACGCCTAACACTACCGTGAATAATGTAGAACACTTAAAATTCGAGCGTCGTCGATCCGCTGCGAACGCGTTTTCTCATTTCAGTGAAACGTGCTTTTTATTGACATAAGGAACGTCATAAAATAAGTTATATTTATGTTTAGATAGTCAGATTTTTGTTGCCACCTGATTATATGTTGTAAGTGTGCTGTGAGCTATAACTTTAACGACATATTTTGAGATTACAGGTAAGTGCCAGTTCAGATAACGTTAAAATGTACTAGACATGCAATAAAGCCACGGCCTTATTATCTGCCTGAGTAGAAGAGTAGCATACAAATTACTATAAGGTAATAAAGACGGCCATACAATAAATCTTATTGTCAGCTTCTTTTATTTTGCAGTTATGAGTAAGGAAAACCTTTATTTATTATTGACAAATGACATTGATCTCCGAAACTGAAACTGACACAACAGCAAGCCCAAGATGACATTCATGATTTATCAACATAGCAAGTTTGTCCTTTTCCATGATTGGAGTTAAACTGTGGGATATTTAAATAAAATAAGTGGGCAAAATGTGTTTTTTCGGGCCTCCTTCTTGAAAATACATAAAAAATTAAAAAGTAATGTGTGTGGTAACAAATTACATGATATTTCACTGCTCACTGATCACTAACCGAATTATTATAGCAAAGAAAATAACGATTTAATAAAAACAACTTTAGTTATGTATAGGTAACCATGTTACAAGATTGACTTTACCAATTAAGTTGTCATGAGCATCACTACTTTCATTTAGAAAATCTATTAATATAGACATCATGTATTAACAATCCTTAATTTATTTGGACCGTAGTTTTCGTCGAAGCAAATAATTACCATAAATTATCGATTAGTTTATTGCTATTACACCGAGAAGATTTTATGATAATAGGACGGTTTCGTTTTTAACAAGGTAAATGTTAGCCTACCTCGATGGCAACTTCCCGACTGAGGATTATCACCATTCCTATAATTCAGTTGCAATTTTGTTAGCGTTAATTTTAGAGCCGAGGCAACATAATATTTTGATATTTTGCATTATGGTTATTCGTTCTTTAGTTCTCGTCTTGAAAGTCCTGAAAACCTTCAATCCGATTGGGGACTTGAAAAACCCGGGGGGTTCAGGAATTGCTTACAGCTTGAGTTATATTTGTCTTGCTTATGACAGCGACTTGGTAACGACTTCTCTTTGGGTATAGGGCTGATGTAAAGAAATTTATTTGCTTGTTGAATTATTCTCTGGGTAAATAATTAGCTGTAGCTGCTAAAGGAAACGGTTGTATGCATATCTATAAAACGGACAATACCCGTTTCATAATGTAGTATATTATGTGCTTTAAATGTAGATACGCTGTCAAATGCGGTGGTCGCATTTACAATAGCCACAATAAAGGTAAATTATTGTTGTTAAATACTATAGACTTGCATAATATTACTTCGTGACTCGTGACTTAAAATCGTAACGGATTTAGTTTCGATTTTAAAACGATTTTATTTTAATTAAAATATTAAACTCTTTCTTACAGATATAACGTGTACCTATATGGAACTAATATTTTGAATTCCCATTAGATATGTTATGACAGTAGAAAATATAATAAATATATCATTACTCCTATTTTTAGCCAACAGAATACAGTTATAGAAGATAATAAAATAATGTTGAAATGTGAGATAGATAAAATTAGTATAGTGACTTGTCCAAAAATAGCTTGATACTTCGGTTTTTGAGTAAAAGCAAATCTCTACTAGGATGGACAGAGGGTATCAAAATTAGTAGCTTTTGAACAGACCCATCTCAAAAAGGCGTTTTTATTGTTTTTCTCGGTAAAAAAGGTAAGATATAGAAACGTCCTTTGGTGCCATTCGATAGAGCGCAAAATTCTGCATAATAACTATGACCTAATTTTTGTTTATGTTTTCACGGTAAGGCCCCACAAGAACAAGATTAGAGCTTTCTCTATCAATTGATATCTAAACTTTTTTCTTATCTTTTAAAATAAAGTCACCAGTGGCGTACAAAAAAATAGCCGAGTAAGAGGAATGCCTAAAAATTAATATTTTTGATTATATTCTCGAATAATATAAAATATAAAACCGAATAATATAAAAAATCTTATTTTTACATATTACTTCTTACATATTTTACACATTCTCCACACAAGCATGGTGCATTTTAAATTTTTTAAAAAACATTTGCATTGTGGGCCACAAGTTTTACATTTACATTCTAATAAAATATCGGATGATATTTTCTAATTTTTCGTAGTGGTCCATAGTGGCGTCCATTTATTGTTTTGCTCATCCCCATTTAGATGGGCATGGAAGTTCTACCACTGATTAGCACTGCCCAAACAAATCCTGCTCGAAAAACATAATCGCTTAATATGCAGTTCCAAAGCATTCATTGTTGGCGGTAGTTGAAGCAGTTAATCTGGTAGCCCTCGCCTACACTCAACTGCTTGATCTGCTTGACTGTTTGGATAGTTTTGGTCCTTCATTAATTCATCTACCTACGGTGTACTGATGAGAGCCAATAGCTCCAAAGTAGTCTGCACCTGGTGGAGGTATTAGCGAATGATCATAGCTATCATATCATATCGGATTTGTAGGTGTAATTCAATGCAGGTAGGAGTATTAGCTCTCTGAGTAGTTGTTACTTGTAAATCCATTCAGTACTTATTTATTATCAACCGATAAACTTACCTATTTTTATTGAGTACAATAATAATTTTTCAATCAAATGAGAATGAAAACAAAATAAATTCATAAGAGGGATAAAAATAGAAAAAAAATCTAAATTCGAGTGGCCATATTTCGGTCAATTTTGAACCCTAAAAATTTTTCATTTTATCCAGCGTTTTAAAGGAAATTTTGTTTACTTTTCTTGTAAAGTAATGCCTATACCTATCTAAGACCCAAAAAAAGTTATAGGTAAAAAAGCAAAAAAATAAATGAAAAACGAAATTTTTGTCAATTTTTCCTTGTTGTTTCAACATTTTCGGAATAAAATAAATGTTTAAAATTTTTTTGAAAAAGCCACTTCGATGAATAATTTAATTCTCTACAAAAAACATTTCCGGAAATTTTTGGTTTCGAAATTATAGGTTTCAAAGTAGAGGTATGAAATTTTCACTTCATAAAACTACAAGAGCAAGAATTAGAGCTTAAATTATTTTCGGAAACTTTTTTGCGGTCATGAATATTTTGAAAATGATCCGTAGTCACGAGTGACGAGGATAATTTTATTAAAATATTCGTGCCCGAAAAAAAAAAATCTAGGAATAATTTACGTTCGTGTGGTATTCGGTAAATTCAACTTGACATTTTAACATAGGGCAAATTGTATGTTATGTTAAATTAAACTTTATAGAAAACCATAAATAAAAATATTATATCCTAGATATATTGTTAATACAACATATCTACTACTAACAAGTACATTATCTAAACTGTCAAAAAATTTCCACTTATTTGTCATCAAATTTCCGATTTTTCAGGTTGCCATGGTAACCAGTCAAAATAAAGCATCTTATTGGTTTCGAAGGCCTTTTAACGGTGTTTTAAAGGTATGAAATTTTCACTGTATTTTTTCGTATTTTCACGTTTACTTTTTTTATACAGTATCTTATTTCAGTACCAATCATTTTCTAATAATTATTTATTTATTTTCCGTTGTCTTTAACGTTATTGTACACACATGGAATGCAAATTGAACGGACATAAAACATATGTAATACATATAAATAGCGTTAAAGCAATGAAAGGAATATGGTGGGTTTCTTTGAAAATAGTATATACCTATATCTACAGTTTATCTTAGTTAACCTCATGTCGTGTAAGTTTATCTGTAGATTATCTCGAGTCCAATCTATCTGTGATGCATTATACTTCTCCTACTGTTACGGTCTCTTCGTGATTTTGAGTTGTACTATTATGGAAATAGCATGTGTATATTTCAATAGAACCATTATTTGATTTTTGCTGTAAAATTTTAAATTACATAACCGCATCAACTGATAACGATTTTCTAATAGCGGCAGTAATACACTATAATAGCTTCTGCCGCTTTGGCAATGGAGGTTTCTCCATCTAACATGTATTTACAACTATTGACCTGCTCATAAAAGTGGGAATACCATGAATTATATGTATAAACCCATTGCGCTGGGATATCGTGGAATGTAAACTTTACCAGCTCACGCCCTACTTTATTGGCACTCGTTACATACGGAAGAGCATCTAAAGGTATTTATCGCCTTTGCTGAGACTTTTTTGTATGTTATGTTCATGTGCATCGCTCCCAACGCAATATTTTACAACAAAATAAATAAAACGCGAAATTCCAATAATGCTTTTTGCTCAATAATTTATTTATCGTTGGCTTGTATCCGCTAGCGAAGTAGTCTCCGTTGCGGGGAGTTTGTTCTTGAGATAAATACATGAGAACGTGGAAAAATGCGTGAAAAAATCGATGTGGTTTGAAAATCAATTATTGAAAAATTTTATCCAGCCTTAATTAATCGTTATGGATATGCTCCACATCACAGTGTGTTGTTAACTAAAATAACAAATACATCATGGACCAATGCGTTAATCTTTAACGTACGTAAATACTTTTCGTGGTCTCAATGTATTCCATCATCTATTCTTATTTAGAAAGAAAAAAGGTTTTATGGAGAAAATATCTACCATTTCAAACCTCCTATGTCTCAGGGAATCCTTCAATCAACGGTCTCACTCAATATGTTTCTGAATCTCTGGATAGACGAGGCCAAGTTGATGTAGTCTATAATGTTTTCTCCAAGGCTTTCGATCGCATAGATCATTATACAGGGTATTTTCGATTTTAATAAGGAACACTTACGAGTCGATGGAAATCGAAAAAATAATATGAAAAGTTCATATAAACTTGTATGATTTAAAGCTTCGTTTTCGAGATATAAATCCTGAAGAGGGTTTGAACCTTTGATGTGAAACTAACACTGACGTGGTTTTCCACAAGCACCGAAACACTGAACACTATACTCGACGCGCGTTTCGCCAACCAAGTTGGCATCATCGGGAGATGATTAAAACTAAACTAACACTAAGAGCGTACCCTGTTTATACCTAAATTACTGTCAAGGTACAGTGAACATGACCGACTAACCCAAAGAGCCTGCTCTTTGGGATAGGCCCTTTATCACTATTCATACTGTTACTACATATGTTAATCTACAAACTTTCAAAAGCATCCGGTTGCCTACTGTTTGTGACATTATAAACCGATTATCGGCTTTATCCGAACACTGCATTTTCCGAAGCAAATTGTGAAATATATATCTCCGCTTTATCCGAAATTATCCCCTTTATCCGAAAATGTATCTATAAGTTTATATATATTAAAAACCATTCGTGTATTAAGAAATTATATTTACTACAAATTTCTAGATATTTGGATTAGGAATTGTCAAATATGAGAATATACATTAGTATAATTTTTTTAATAAGATGTATTTTAATTGAAAAGTATACAAATCTCGATAAAATAGTGATATTTATAGTTTCCATATGATTAATTGAATTTATCTCGGAGACTATTAGCTCTACGGTTTTGGCTTATAGGACTTTATTTGTAGGAAATTAAACTCACTACAAAAAGCTATTTTTACAATTTTCCTGTAAAGTAGTAGTTTTGGGAGAAAAATAAAAAAAACCCATGACTTTTGAGTAAAAATCAACTCAATTTTTTACTGGCGAGATAGTTCATAGATTGTAAATTAGCTGCAGGTGCTTTTAAAGAGGAAGGATCGCTCTACAACTTCCGCCTTTGGTCAATTAAATAGCATGAAATGTCGTATTGCTATTGATAATTTTTTTTAAAATTATTTTTACGGGTTAATTAAATGGGAAAATTTCAAATTCATTTAGCGAGTACTTAAAATTAAAATTAAGAACTCTCCTTTGGCGAGGATTTTTTTTATATGTTTAGAGTAATACTTCGTTCATGGAGTGAGAGAAATAGTCGTCTCAAACGAAACACCCTAGGGTACTATATTACCAATTGATTGTGAATAGCATTATTCGCCATTGAAGTTTGCGTGATTTGTCATTATCAATGATGGTGCATTTCACTGCTTTATTTGGCGTTGGAAGATGCGAAGGTGCGACTCCAAATCTACTTCAATTTTGTCGTTAATAGTTCGCTTTATTTAATAATTACGGTAAAATTAAGCTGATATAATAGCCTGAATAACAGTTCGTGAGATAGAAAGGCTTAATAAAAGTAATTATTACTCTTCCCCTGGTCATAGACGCCTAACATGTGCATGATAATCAATTAAGCACACGAATCTGCCTTGATGCTTTATCAACTCACATAAAGTGAATTCACAAACAATGCTGTCACCACTTAGGAGATCACTAGTATAGTTTCAATTATTGTGGTTTATTATCCGTTAAGTCAACATACTAGGTACTCGTATTTAAATGCATCGTATTTGTTTAGATATATAAATAAATTCGTAGTCTTATAGATATACCGGCATAAGATCACCACGCAGACGCCTCACATTCAAATTATCCAAGCGGTGGTGATATGTAAAACCAAAACCTCAAAAGTCAGACAAAAGCATTCTATTATAGATCAAGTGCATGGAATAACGGATGTCATTGAAAAAGCTCTTGAAGAGAAGACATTTTGTTCAGCAGCCTTAGACGTAGCCCAAGCCTTTGATAAAGTTTGGCACAACGGACTGATACTTAAGTTAAATAAAACGCTTCCAAAACAATATGTGCAAATTCTTACCTCCGATATAACAAACAGAATATTGAGAGTCATAGAAGAAGATACTCAGACATGAAAGAAATCAAAGCAGGTGTGCCTCGAGGTAGTGTCTTGGGTCCTGTCCTTTACTTTCTGTACACTAGTGACATACCATAATTGGAAGACGTTAAAATCGCGACATTCGCTGACGATACCGCACTTCTTGAGGTAGATCAGAAGCATGATGCAGTCACCAATAAACTGCAAATACCTAATAACAATAATATTGTATTAACCAAGAAGACATACAATATTGTACATATGGAGAGTTAAGTATGCTTTAATTGCAATATTGCAAACAATGCTTTATTCAGCTGACTACAAACATGGACAATATGCTTATACCAGGAGAGCTTAAAATCATGGATGGTGCCAAACAGTTTTACTGAATCTGACATGATACCTTCATCAGATATGAAATTTGCAGGTAGTTGCAGGTGAATATGCTGACACAGTCATCGTTGTGTAGTCAGAAAATTTTGTTACATGACCATGCTCAATGTATGTTGGTATATTATTAACATATCGCATGCACAATAATGGGCCTAGTACGGAACCCTCAGGTACCCCAAGTGCAACACTATGCATGTCAGATTTTTCCCCGTTCATACTAACTATTAAAGACCTATTTTCCATGTATGAATATGACCTCTTATATCTAGGCTATACAGTTCAGAATGCATAGTGTACCAAAAGTACCTTGGATTTTCCATGCGATATCAAGCTTATTGGATATAGAATCCTTGATATAACGTAATAATTATAAATGACCGTGATTGTGGATAAAACGTTGCATAGCATTCGTATTTTAGTCGCGTTTTATCTACTCAAGGAAAATTAAACTCTCTATATCTAAAACACTTATACAATAAATGACTATTGGGTTTACAACAAAATGTGCCAAACAACTGACAGTTTTTTTGTGCCAAATTTGGGTAAGCTTTTCCTATATTGCTTGAACGTTTCGTTTTACTCATAAGCATTTAAATGTATGAAATTTCTTTGATATATCAGAACTTTCGGAGGTCAATGTTAAATTTCGGATCTGATGAATAAATTCTATCTGTCATTTTGATTTCGTCAAATGTGGTACTAATAATAAAAACTTATTTTAAACTTGACTTTAAAGCAAAACAAACTTCAACCAGTACTGATGAAGTACTGATGGCATCAGTAATATAACCAATGAGTATGTCTATTAATTTTGAAACCGTTAGCCTCTCTAACTTTGTCTTTCTGTTGGTAAATATACATATATTTGTATGTCCAGAATATCATCTATTATCCTGTTTTGTGAATTGGTTTTTAAAACGTTAGCTCTTTAACTTTGTCCATATTTCAGTAGATATGCATCCACTTGCATTGACAGAGTGTCACGTATTATTCTCTAAGTCTTGTGAAAGTAGACCTCCAATGTTCAGCCTCGTGGCCAGCAAATCGTTACTGACCATTGTGGGAGGTGGGGAATGAAGCATTTTGTTATCAGAAAATGGTATACGATAATATTCAGAATTAATAAAGATAAGGGGGACGGGCAAGTTTTTTTAATAATTCATTGAAATGTGAAAAAAGGTATTTTTAACGTTGACGTTAAATACTGAAACGGGATCTACGAAATACTTAATAGTGAAGGGAATAATCAATACGATCGTTATATATGCTATAATTTAGTGACATTCATTGATCAAATTCCAGAATTTATGTGTCGCCCACATTTTTTCATATCTACCTACAATAAGATACTATTAGATTCAAATAAATTATATGTTTATGATCCGTTATCTACTCTTTGTAGAAATGTCTATAAACATAAATAATGGTGAAATTTGACTCGTTATGAGTAGCTACATTATTAATTAATGAACATGGGAGAAGGTATGCTACATTTTGAAAATCTTTATTTATAAATTGCCTTTCTGTATCGTCTTGCCACTAAATCACGGTGTCATAAAAGAATACTGGTTCTATTTATCTAATCTTTGCATTACCGACAAAATACTTTTGTTGTGCTCAAAATATATAGCCGCCTTCGATTAACTATTTGCATACATTACGTTTATATTTTAGATATCATGTTATAATCAAACATATGATGAATACATTTACATATTAATATCCTTTAAAATTAGTCTATGATTTATGCGGAGAAATTAAGAGACAGTGGGAAAATAAATTGTTGTACTTTACTTAAGAGATATGCAGTAAAAATCTGTAAACATTCTTCAGCGTATAGGTAGGTAATTTATAATCTTCAGAAGGCAAAATTACTTTTTGTTGTTCAAAGAAATATTTTGGAAATTAACGCTATAATAAATAGGAAGATTAACATTAGGCAGGAGGATGTGAATTGACTGTTGCTTAAACATAATCTCGATTTTTATACAAATAGTATCCTAAACTGTATTCAATCAAATTTTTTCTCATCGGTATAGAATAAAAATAAACTTAGGGATTTCCCAGTACGTCGACGTTTCGCTTTATTTTAAAAGCTTCAGTGTTCAGCCATAGCATTCAAGGAGAGAACAGCTCCGCTAATAATTTTTATAAAATTTTGTTAAAATTTAATAGTTAAACTAGAGAAAATTAATTAAACTAGTAAAATATAAGTTGAGCACCAAAGGGAAAAATTTTAAAGCAGAAATAACTGCATATCAAGTGTTTTCAAAACTAAGACGTGAGAAGTGGAGACCTGGTAGCGTCCCCAGCTTGCAGTACATAGAGGTGAGAAGAAAAGGAAAATAAGTCAATTTATAAGAAGTTCTAATTGTAAACAAGCAGTAAAAGTGCAGAATCAGACGATCCACAGTTTGAGGCGTTTCAGAGAAAATAATAGTCTAGTGATAGCGGCGTTCCAGATAGGACGACGGCGTCCGGTAGATGACACCAGAGCCCAGCATCAGCTGTTAACAAACCAGTGTCGTCAAACAAATCAGGGTTTATAATCAGTTGTATTTAATAGGTCAGAAACTTTATTAATTTAGTGGATGTAAACAACTAGTTCATTATTTATAATTGTTCTATTGGTTACCACTGATCAATGACATTTACCTTTACGCGGTGGAAACAGAAATGACACCGGTGTTTGGCTCTAGTTCTGATCAGGCGCACGAGAGTTAATAATACGGCGGACTATTGGTTGCGTATCTACATGCCGTCATACTAAAAGAGTCTACTGCAAATAAAATCGTTGAGAAGAGTTCAAGTACTGAGCCTTGCGGCACCGCTAAATTCATATTTTTTTTAATTCTCACAAACGAAATATATATCGCAAAAGCTACCAATATGGGTTACGAGATCCATATCTAAATAATTCGCGAAATTTCAATCATAGTTTCATAATGGTATCCACGCAAATGTTAATTGAGTACCTATTAATTAGAATTGTTATTTTCATTTCTACGAAATGTAGCTTATGTAGCTAGGAAACGTAAAAACTATTTGAGAGCTATTAGAGATAGAGGTGAAAATGAAAAACTACTGTATAGCTGACACATTACTATAACGGCTGATAAAATATTATTACATTGTGTTCCGCAAGATCCTCACACATAGAATAAATAGTCATTCTCAGGATATTTTCTTATTACGCCTTGTACCAAGGAGGCAATAGATATGGATACTACTCGCCTCATTTGACAGCTGAAATTAGGATCAAAAGAAATTTAGAATAAATCTGATAAGAATTAAGAGAAATATCTATATCCAAAATTGAGGTAAAAACCTACACATTTCTAGCTAAAATCAATTAAGAAATGACCGCATTTTCAACTAACAGTATTTTTTAAACATTTTAACAGTAGAAAATATTAACAATGTGGTAATAATTGGTATTTTTTGATACAATATTGAAACAGTAGTGATTCCAGTAAATATGCTGTAATTTCAACAATTTTTACAGAAAACAATGGTGACAATATAAAATTATCGTTAAGAATAATAATTTGAATAGGACTGCATAGATTTTTTTATTGAAGTGGGTATTGGTATAATGTACCGGGTGTTAAAAAAATTATAATTATGATAATATCGACTATTGAAGTGTCAGATTGTAGTATCAGTTGGTTAAAACTAAAATAATTATAAATAAAATAAAAAATAAAATAATCGAAGATTTGTTTTCGCAAAACAAATATGAATAGCAAAGAACTTAAAAGCTAATAAATATATTCCAGGGTGAAAATTAGATTTTTTTCGAACTTTCGATATAACAATTAATACTAATCCAATAAATGATTTTTGTTTTGACTAAGCAAGCAATTTCTGTATCACTCCCTCTTTAAATGCTTCAGAATTCTATTGTATATGTAATTCAATATTTTATTCTTATATATAATATGTTCAAATAGAACAAATATAAATAGTAGAATAGGTTTGTGTTCTCTATGAATGTTAGTTCCGTCAAAAATTAATGTCATAACATGTCACTGAAAGTGTTGAGGTACTAATATTTTAAATTCAATAAAACACATCGTACATCATCGATCAATAAAACACATCGTACATCATTCTGAAGATCCTCAATGAATGTGAAAGAATTTGTATAACTTCTAAGTGGATCGTTTCCGTATATAATGTCTAGATATGCAACTGGTAAGTGTATCTTCCTTATTATTCATATATTTGCTTATTTTTCTATGTAATGAATTGCTACAAACCCAAGATTCCTTTTCGCAATATATATATATATATATATATATATATATATATATATATATATATATATATATATATATATATATATATATATATATATATATATATATATATATATATATATATATATATATATATATTGTTATTGTTTGCTAATGTTACATATAGACATGTACCATATTATATATAAACTTCCATATTGATGACAGGTAAACAAGATAAATAAAGACGGATTTTTCCTCTGAATATTGCTCGGTGTATAATAATCTCGGCTGCACTGATATACTTACCCAATTTAAAAAACAGGCAATTTTAAGCAATATAATTTGCATTTTTTCCCCGAAATCATGATATAGTATGTAAATGATGATGGAGTACTATAGGTATATAGCACATCCGCAAAGTGTAGTCAAAATATATCGAATAAGCTTAAAATTCATAAAGGTACTCACAAAAATGTAGAAGTTTCTTAAGCGGTTATATCGGATAAAAATATGGGTACCCCACGTTATTGGAGGCGAACAACAATACGCATTTTGTTCAAATTCGCGAAAACTATGCCGACAATATACTCAAAGAAGTTCCACGTGTTGCACTCGCTGTTGCTCAGAATGCTTGGGATCGCCGAAGTGACCGACGCAAAAGCTGTCGGGGAACTGACTATTGGAAGTTATGGGCTTCCACCAGCACGGCCCAGTTGACAGCGTCTGAGGGCAGGCATGAATGATTTGACAGAATTAGTTATTAAATGCCAAGACCTTCAGAAATAATAATTATAATTCTGATTGCATACCATTTGAAAGAAGAAAGCTTATCTGTGTATTATGTTAATGTATATCTGTAAAAGTGAGTAAAACATTGACAAATGGTGTATTTAATAGTAAATGAACCGTCACCTCCTACGAGAAATTTGTTTTATTGACTAATTGATTTTTATTTTCCATTTTAAGAATCACTTATTTTATAGGCAGCGGATACATCCGGGTGTTATTTTCATGAGTCCGTTAGGTTAAATTACGCCTTTTCCACATCAGCTATTGAACTGATTTGCACTCGAATTAGTATTTTGCATATTACAATGAGTGAGACATAAAAATAACAACGAAATATAAGACATAAAAATTTTTCAAAGAGAACCCACAATTGCCGCAATGAAAGATCGGGGCAGTATAACTTTTCTTAGAGCAAGATAAAATCGCACTATAAAGGCGCATTTCATTCAACAAGTTGTTATATTTTGATAGAATACTAATAACTAATTTTAACACAAAATCCATCAAAATAATACACTAAATCAAAGAATAACTGTATTACTTCTATATCAAGAATTGTTGTTGATCTCACTTTACCACAAAACGTTCGATGGTATTAGGTAATTTAGGCATCCAATGAATGCCAATGATGCCGATGTGACACGATCGAGGAACGTGTAAAATGGATTCGTAAATTTGAATGGGAAACATTCTTATTCTGCATCACATTCACCATCCAATTGTCTTATGATATGACGAAAGGTATATAGTGTGATCAATGTTTTGTTACATGATAATGTCATAATGTGATAGGCGATATATAAAATTATTTGTTTTTCCTTAAATTCCTGGAAATCGGTTATACTTGACAACGCTGTTAAAAATGCGGTAGCATGTGTGAAGAGAGACTTGTCAAACATCCAGTGTCGAGGTATGTTCCATTAGATAAGCATGTAAACGACAAAGACCACGGATATACTTTTGCAGGATTCAAGCGTTGGCTACCACAAAAATATGAATTCTGACATTTTTGAGGGGTGGTTTAAGAATAATTTACTATCGAATGCAGGAAAGAATAGCGTTATAGTCATGGATAACGCCCCGCACCACTCAAGACTTTTAGAGAAGATTCCGAATACAAGCACGAATTAACACAATTCACTGTCACACAATTTAGATTTAACAAAAAATTTACGAAGGCTCTACTTTTAGATATCGTCAAGAAAAATAATTTTTCGAAAAAATATGTTGTAGATGAAATGGCTGAAGCTCATGGACATACTGTTCTAAGATTACCTCCGTATTTTTGCATCTTCAATCCAATTGAATTAATATGGAGTCAACTAAAACAAGGAATTCGCCGCAACAATAAGTTTCCCAAATTTGATGCAAAAGTGATTGAAGTTATAAAATCGGAGGTAGCCTAAATGTCATCGGATAAATGAAATAACTCCGTAAAAAAATTGAAGAGGAATACATCGAACTTGGAAAAGCAACAAACACTAAACAAGACCGGTTTGTAATAAATCTAAATGAAGATTCTGAAGAAAGCAGTGATAGTGACTGAATAAATTATTTATTTTCTAACCTATTAGTGTCTATAGTGTATTGTTTTATTTTTACTATAAAAGATAATTTTTTGAAGCTGTTACTTCTTCGAAATTATTTATAATAAAATATTTTTATATATTTGTTATTCTTATATTATTTATTATTTGTTACTTAAAAGAAATATTATTTATTTTTTTATTTTTATAATCCTATGCATCCTTTCAACCCACATACTTACTTAATTGAAGTTTTTAATTTAATTTTTTGCACTTATGTGTATTATGCTTATAAACTTAACACTAAATCCACCCCTTACCCTTCCCTTCCTGGCAAGGAATATGCTTGGCAAGGAATATGCTCATATCTCCACGTGATCCTTGCTGAGCAATAATAATTTGAATAAAAAATTATTATTGGCTAAACTGAGCACATACCTAATCAATCACAGACCAAACAACTGGATCTTCCACATCTAACTTTTTTCAACGTTTTTACACAACAGATGCATCAATATCGGCAATTTAAGCTTTTTTTTTGAGTATGTTGAAAAAAGTACACGCAGTATTTTGAGAAGTTTGAAACAAATACAACTAACAGTGCTAGTTTAACACCTTATTTCCGGCTAGCAAATGATTTATGATTTGTTTTATGATGAATAATTATTACCCTTTTGGGATTTAATGCTTAATTTGTAATTAAACAGCAAAATTGTTAAACATTTCTATAGCCAATCGAACTAGTTCTCTGAATCCAAACCACTTTAAAAAATAATCTCATTTTAACGTGAAACTACCAACGTGAAACCATCATGAAATGAGACGAGATTTATTTATTTTATTTGAAATGATCCATATATTGCCTATATTATTGTTTAAGATTTATGTTATGTTTCTCTGTCCAGATTGGTCAGATACTATTTGGTTTATTAGTACTTATTGTAGCTACTCTTAGAAATCAAAGTGTGGTACATGAATCTACCAGTACCTACCCATATAAGCAATGTAAACAAAAATATATAATAAGGTACAAGTTATCTCCTAGCTGTAATTAGTTTCTTGTGAATTAGTTCGTACCTGCTTATTATAATGATAAAAATATCCGCAAGGATCGTCTGACTAAAGTTAACTGCTATCTAATGCAGCTTTGCTGATTCAATTAAAGAACCGATAGAGCAGATGCACGAGACTATAATTTCACCCATTCCTCGAGTCCATAAACAACCACGTAAGAGCCAGTTTCCTGGTTTCGGTTAGGCACGAACTTTTGATCATTTCCTTTGGAGGAACATTCACGACATTATAGCAGCGTTTGCACCTATTAATCGAAGACTGAGCAGAATACGGTGTTCATTTATTAGTTCACTTCAAAGTTAAATCAGTGAGACGCAGGTATATATACGTACATATAGGTATTTGTACGGGATATATGTATAATCATGGAAACGATTTTATTACACAAATTACAATAAACTGATTATCCATTCAAATTGTTGAAGTGGAACACGATGGCAAAACAATGTTATTAGGTCATTCACAGGACTGATTTTTAAATCAGTATTCAAATGCATAAATAAGCAATACGTATATTAAAACGCGCTTGCTTATCATGGTTTTGTCCCATAATTTGATAACAATACAATTCCAACAGAGTTAATCCACTTCCAGAAAAATTTTCCACAAATCAGTTAAACCAAGTAATTATAAAATATATAGTGATAAGTTATTATAAAACATTCTATGGGATACCTACCCCTCGTAGAATTCTAATCTATATAGTAATTCTATATAGTAATTCTAAAAATTCTAAAAATATCGGATCATAAACGGCCAAAATGTCCGCTATCTTTTAGCTGCAACTATGAATATTTTTTTGATGGAAAAATCGTGTCCTCCGACCTCAAAATTGAAAAAAATGTTAAACATGAACCATAAATGATAAAAATGTTCACCGTTATGGGGCCGCTATTTGGAATATTAATTTGGACATAAAAATCGTGATCAGCTACCCCAAACTTTCCGAACTACAGGTTTCAAGTAGGATCAAATAATAATTAATGACAAACATGTGCGATAACTTGGAGCCGCCATCTTGAATATTTATTTGGCATATTTTTTTCAGAACTGTACGATTTGTTATGATTGATATTGACATTGATACACGCTCATGTTTAAATCTAGACAGATATAATTGTCAGGTATATCCTAGCGTAAATGAGATTGCAACTATTGTTACGTTCACGTTTCGCTGACATGAATTGATATCTGTAAGTTAAATTGTAGGTTTTTAGCTCTACGATACTATGAACTAGAGGGCGCGAACTAGGCGCGCCTTCTATCATTCGTGATTAGGACTCAGGTATAATATGATTACAAGTCGCATCGCGTTTATTAGCACATGCTACGATCCTCCGAAGACCCTGATCATTATGCTTACTATACCTTTTAAAATACATAATTAAGTTAATTACTCAATTAATACTATAGAATATAATATAATACCTGTTCCTAATAATTTTCACAATTCCAGTTAAAAGTCCTCTGCATAGAGAACGGGTCGCATCTGAAATATTCTGCAACGGCTGAGCACACTTCTTGTGAAAAAGATGATGGACAATCCCTCGAGTCATTGGAACGCGACAAATAGCACAATTGGTTCGAAAATTCATATTATTTATTTAGATTTAAATTTTAAAATCACAATATTTTGCTGCCATTTTTATTTTTGATGTTTTATGTATGTAGTTTCTATGGGAAAGGTACTTAGTTAGTCAACGTGATTTATTTACTTAGAGAAGTACCTAACGTTGCAGAAATCCTTTCACTTATGTAGGATATGGAATTTTCTTTTCAAAATTACAACTGATACTATCTCAATTATAATTACCGCTTCCTGATTTACAATTTACTAATCTGAATTACACTTGACACTTTCTGACATAAAATTTATTAATCTGAATTATAATTGCTACTTTCTGAATTATAGTTGGAAAAGGTGTAGAGCAATAGTTGATATGACCATAGATTAAGTGAATTATCTATGATATGACTAATAAACTGATGACATAAAACACTGACTAATAAATTAAGAGATTCACTGAATCGGAGGCTTTTCATTATGCAGTTCCAAAGTTAAATGAAATAGAATAATACATTTAGCGTACGCATTATGGATCTTCCACATATGAGTCATCATACAGTAACGTATCGTGGGGGCAACGACACAAAACTCTTAAGAGCATCTCACATATCACCTTTCCAATCGGAGGATGAGCAGAGGACTACGGTCACGATTCAGTACATTCGCGTACTGCATAATTTAATTGCCATTGGCAATGAATCTGACCATATTTTATTGTCGTCTGAATTTTATTTAATTAGTTAACCTTTGCAATACAACCAAGTTGTGCTCGTTCAAAAGGTAAGGTTGCAATAAATAAGAATAAGGTGAGGACATGAATCCAGTACATAAAAATCTCAAACTAAATTTGTATTTTCTATATTATTAAACTAATAAGTACTAATTCCTCGATGAAGGCTCTTGCGTCTGCAATCATTTATACCCTGGTTTCTCTGCCGCGGTGAAATGTCTTCTTATTGAGTGTCACCTCGCTCTTACGGGGGCGGGGTTGCTAGTAGCTTAAACAGGTGCTTTGAAAGGTAAATTATTTTTACGATTTGTCGATAATTTTAGTATTGAACATACTTCTAAGAGCGTAGATGTGAGAGCCGTCTCTAAGAAAACGTTCGTGAGATGCAACATGCTATTTATCTGTCCAGTTAGCAAGGTCAGGGAATACGGAGAAGTCACAATTTGCTGCGTTGAGAAATAAACGAATCACTGATTCGTTTTACATTTTACATTGATGAATTGCTTCATAGAGCAATTTTTAGCCGCATTTTAATGAAACTTGATTTTATAATGGTTGTTAGATGTTTCTAAGCTTTATTTAAAAAAAAACAACTATACAATTATTTTATAGCATTTCCTAATAACAGTATTTGTTACGAGAAGCTAAACTGTTGCTTTGTCTACTCGAATTTTATTGTTTTATAAGTTATCCTTAACATTTTTAATAATACATATAAATGTATTATTGTTATATAACTGTTATTGCAACACCGCACCGGTATAAAACTTTTATAAAACTATTTATTTTAGCAGCTATTCTATCGAATAATTTAACCGCAAACAAGTTTATAAAATATTTACATAACAGTTTTTTAGATATTTTATAATTATGTTGTACCTATAAACATTTTTATGATAGTTAAAAATAATTATATCACAGAGAGCCAATTGATATGTGAAAGCTTGTCGGGTTCTAAATACAATGTTAATGGCACATAATGATAGGAACATAATATACTGAATAGAAAGAGAATAATTATGGGTTAAAATAAAATGTTATCACTTCCATATATCATATTTCAGTGACTTTGAGCCTGTTATCAAATTTAAAGCAATAAACCTTCTCCGTATCTCAATAAATGTAATTTATTCATAACAGTTTCAGTGAAGATAAGCTGAAGGAGATAAATGTTATAATTTAGATTTCGTATCAGTCTGTCAAAGAGAACGATGGTCAAATATTAGAATTTATCAGTAGGGCATGATTAATATCCCAATCTTTTCAGCTAGTCTTGTTAAGCGTTACAAATGTTCTAACTATGGCAAAGGTTTGAAACGCTACACGTTGAAGGATTGCCTTATAAGGCAAACCTTATATAATATATGTCCCTATTGGTTGTCGTTGACGTCACAGAGTTGGGATTGAAAAAATAGAATATGCAATTAATTGTAAACATAATTCAAGTCTTTATATTAAATAAACAAAAATATGTGCGATATGCATTCATGGTTTTGAAATTAATGTTATTGCGTTTTCAGATAAAATTGATATTCTGGGATTCCATCTCTGATGGATATGAAAATAGTGGTAAAATTTGAGTACTTCGAGTTTCAAGAAAGTCTGAAATATATACTTAATAAATAACGTGTTAATCCATGCGTGTCTGAAGCGGTCACTTAATAATACCCAAGTATGAATACTCCTTCTTGCCGTACCTATATGGAAATTATGAATCATAATTATTGAGGATCTAGATAAAAACTTATCGAATATGTCTAATATCTGCGAGAGAGCCCCGACACTTTTGTCCTTCTTAGCACAATATTGATATTTTATCATATGTTAATATAGGGGAGCGACGGCTAATGGCGCTCACCTAAGGAAAAAATTACATTCTTAGGGAATAAAACTACTTTTCCCATTCTGTCCTCGCGAAACATTTGACTTGCATTTGTATAGTAACTATATTTATGGATGAATTGGTATTTAAAACAGAATGTAAGTAAGAAATTATATTTTTTTGAAAGTATCCAAAGATTGCCAATGCCGCTCAGGCGACTGTAATGATGCTCAATAATAACAAATTATACAAACATATTGATTAAATAGAAAATTAAAATGTATTAATTAAAATATACACAGGTAAGTAGGAAAGTTAACAACAAACATAAATTAAGCCATTTAGGCACTGTTTTTCAATTAAATCTTTGTTATTTTTTTCAAAATTTAAGGCATGCAAAAATCGCAAATATTTCCATGTGGTCGATTCACTCCTGTGCAGCTGGCATAGGCCCACTGCCCACATGAAGAACATATTCTGCACCATTCTTCCCATATTCATTGCAAATGATGCATGTTTCATCTGCCTGCTCCTTTTGTTTTATTTTGTATTTATCTGAAATTAGAAATAAAAAATTACAACTTTAGACAAGGGGTCCTTAACCGTTTTTACTCACCAAGTTCAATATCCGACATCTCCATATCGTCGATAATGGGCTGTTCATCAACTTCTCCAGAGATGACTACTCAAAAACTTTTTCTTTGGTACCTTTTTTTTTTTTGTAAGTTTTTATTTTTACTTCCTTTTAATTTGCCTGCTGCCTTTTCTAAATTATTTTTCCTTTTTGGTTCTAATATCTCGAATTGCTCTTTCGTCAACCCCCCTTGTTGACGCTAGAATTTCTGACCTCTGCTTCTTTCTTTTTATAACTTTTCTGGTTCCTGGTATCTTGGAAACAAGTTTGGGTGAAATTTGTGCAAACAAAACATTAGAATCAATGGCACTTAATTATTTTTGTTTGAGTAAGCACTTGTTCCTTAATTTTTGCTTCCTGTTCTGTACTAAAAACAGTCTTTCTTCACATGCTTGGGGCATAATAGCCTTTGCTTAAACGGACTCCTAAACTACTAAAGGGAACAGAATATCTTCTGCAAGCCTCTCTAAATTTACTCCCTTCTGTTAGAATTCGAATGGCATTTTGCATCGCCTCCTCTGACCAAGAGGCTTTATCGGTTTTACGTATCCGAGGTTTTGGCATCTAAAAATTGAAACAAAATCAGAAAGAAGTTGTTACATAGCAAACGGGGGGCAATTGCTCTCAGTCTGAGCGCAACTGTCTGAATGGTCGGGAAATTATAAAAATATTGGCATAACCTCAAAAAGTTAATCTTATGAAAAACAACTGTGAACATTTCAAGCCGAAAGCCTGACATACTATTGCTAGTTAAATATTTGAGATATAATATAAAATAATTTTACAAACCTTTATTGAAATAGCAGGTCAAATTATAATAGCACTATACAAAACACGTTTATTCTCACCATTCGAATATCTCGACAGCAAACAACATGAAATAATAGGAACTAATAGGAACAAACTAAAGAAATCTAAAAAAGGTCGTGTATCATTGACGATTTGTCAAAGATGAAAACAGGATTCAAGGAATACCGAGCAAAAGCACAAGAAAAAAGAGTAGTCGAACAATATAAAATTACAAAATTACTTGTAACTGTAATAATCAATTCAAATTGTCAGATTTAATTGAAAATATAATGTAAATCAACATTTTATCTACGACCACGACTAAAATCGGTCAATTAAGAGAGTGAAAGCTGTGTGAGAGCAGACGAAAAATTCTGGTTTTGTAAAACGTTTAAAAATTTATTTAAGAAAAATTATGAAAACAATTTAGGAATATTGACTTTGATGTATTATATTATGCGTGGTAATATGAATTTTATTTTCAATCACATAAGTAATAATGACATTACTGACTTTTTAAAATTTCACAGTGTTAAAAAGTGTCACAGGATGGGAAGTAGAAGACAGTAACTTCTACTTCCCATCCCGACTCCCTGCTCGATTTCTCTGCCGCACAAGATGATTAGTCGGTGAATTTAATTTATGTAATTTAAAACTAATGGATATTATTATAAAAGTCAAACAAACATCCAGGTAGGTATGTATTTATTGAAAACTAATTCCTATTTATTTAAAGCAAACAAAATCAAACCATTTTTATTTGTAATAATGTTTAATACTGATAATTATTTGTTAACATTAATAACGAAAGTGGTATTATTATAAGCATTGATCCAAATTTGAAGCCCCTCTTGATACTGCTGGTAAATTTTTATATCATGCAAAGGTACTTCATTGGATGTGACATTAATAGTCGTAGGTATATTAGCAGATTTAGACAACTATAATAAATTGCCTGTCTTGATTTGACTGACTAGTGATAACTCGATATACTCCTCTGCTACAACATTGGATTCCCATGAACCTAACTGCTTCAGTTGCAAAACATTTGCACCATTAATTGTCAGCCAGTAATATAGCGGCAGTACGTCTAAAGGCATGCCCAGTAAATGTCTCTATTTTCGGGACCTTCAAAACGGAAGCCACTTTTATCGGAAAAGCTGCTATTGAATGATACCCTCGATTGCATAGCTTGCCATGTCTCCACTGCACAAAAAATCTTTGGTTTTGAACAGATTTACGGAAGTCAATATATTTTTTAACCATCTTGACCCAATGCGGCTCTGTAATCATAAAAGATATACTTCTATGTTTTCGTATCCCGAATTTCTATAATATTTTTTTCTTCCAGAATGTTAATGTCAGTGACCTTCATTTTCAGGAGTTGGTCACTTGTGCATGCATCAGAAATTGCAATAATAAGTACAACCTAAAAAAAGAATCATTAACCTCTGATATTTTTGCCAATCAAAAACATGTCATTTATTATTTTGCACGTAAAAAGTAAAACAAAATTCTGCTTACTTTGAAGAGAAAAATTTCTCAGGCGCTTTAGCCAAAAAATCATCGATATTTTGTCTTGAAAATACACTCAATTTCTTCGACCTAAAGCCTACATTTTGTCACTTTTGTCTGTTTTGCCTATTTCGAAATGTCCTTTTTGTCTTTAAGTTCTCTCATGGCCCTTAACATGCTGTAGGTGGACTACCTACAGCGTGGAGCGTGGAGCGTGGATATTTTTTTCTTTGGAGATCTCGCCAAAGAACGCCAACAAAGTAGTTTCTGATCCAAAATGTGTGGTATTTTTATGATGGCACCACGAGCGAAACTTGGAATGCTTTTTCGTACCGCGCCTTGCTCTTTATCGGTAGCGAACTTTCTTCCACTTTGTGGGCTGCCTCCTGCAGCTCCGATGGTATACTCGGAGATTAAGATTCGGTACTCATTTTAGTATATTTTCGTGTCCGAAACTCGAAACTTCAGATAATTATAAAATGACAGAACGTTATAAAATGATTGTTGATTTTGTTTTATGCCATAGCAACAACATAGCAACCATCAAAATTCTACCTACTAAGTAAAAACTTAAACCAGAACGGAATCCATTCCCGTTGTTCATAATAATAATTTTATTATATTGAAGCACATTTTAAGTGTTATTCAGAAATACTGATAAATATAAGGCTGGATATGTAAAAGGGAGACACTGTATTTATTATTATTTCTAAATTCCCACAATTTTCACACTATCGACGATTATAAAATGTTAATAGACGTTACCGTTGTATAACTTTATACATTATTTTTTATGAACATAATAAATTACTTAGAAACAACTCGGGTAAGGTATAAGTAGACTTTTCCAAATAAATAACTTCGGCATTAGAAAACCAATTACAATAAATAACTTTATTAGTAAAAATTAGCACAATTATCATTAATCTTTAATAGTGGCAGATCCACACACCTCTTAATATAAATTACTTGCATATTTTTCGCTCGCCGCAGTGGATTTACAAGAAAGCGTTTATACTAGGCAATAATTTAAGAACTCGAATCTCTAATACTTGGAGAAATGAATCCTTAGCGATTAATGATTTCATATCATATACTCGTACATGCAAATAGTTTTGGTATATTATACTAAATCAAAATTTGAGTAAGGCTGGTTGGTACAGTATTGTCTGTAACAGACATATGAGAATGAAAATACGCTTTGAAGAGATCAAAACCGGCTCGCGCCGCTTTTCAAAGAGATCGGGTCTCCCTTTGACGATGCGACATTTTTTCATTCTCATATATGTCTGTTACAAACTATACAGTTGGCAATAACGTCCGAAAATTTGAGAGGTTGCCAGTTGCCAGTTCCTTCGACACTTTACAGTAATACCTATATTTTGTATATTGTAGTTGATATTTTACTTAGTACATTAGGATTTGTAAATTGTTATAGTTTTTCTTATATTTAATTCGTTTACAAGGCTTGGATTTCTGTTTATACGAAAATATCGACGCAGTAGCCGCTGCAAGGAGCATGTAACAAATTTGATAAAGTACTTTGAAGTATAACGTGAAAATAATGGACCACTTTTACCTTTGACTGCTATTATAGAGGTAACTATTACTATTTAAAATGTTTAGTTTGTTCACTTTTCTTCTTTCTAATGCATGGCAGCAGCATTGAAATTAAACATATCCATGGCTAGTAAGATCACAAGTTATGTAGTTTCAGAGTATATTGTAACTGATCAGGGAACCGAGTTTGTAACCATCAAAATATGTAATATGTAATATTGTATTATACGCCAACTTGCTTAACACCATGAAATATCTGGTGCACTTTTTGCTGCTTCACATATACAGTATATTATTAACTATAATATCAAATACATCGTGTACCAAAGCCTTTTTTCAATCTTTAACGTACATAACTCTTTTGTTACTAAATATTATTAAAATTTAAAATTGACCAAATAATGAACATTAATATAATATAATAAGCTATATTTAGTGTTACACTATATTAAACTTTTACATTCCATCAATACCTCGACCTAGAATTTGACCTTTATTCCTTTACAAAATATAATAAATGTGTACACAGAAAGCTAAAAAATTACGTTTTGATTAAAATGTTTTGACCACCAATTTGGCAAAATAAATAGTATTCATTCAATTACTTTTATTTTTATTACTGGCATACCCTAATCATTAACTAGCAAATTTATTTTAGTCATTTACGCGATCACCTCTTAAGAATGGGTCATAAATAAGTGCCTAATCTGATTCATTTTTTAACGAATTTGTTTGCTCCACCATAACCTCAAAATACAAATAAAATTTCTTAACACTTACTATAGTCTGAGATACTTGGCAACAATGTTTGCTGCTCAAATGTTTTACCTATTAATTATTTTACAAAAGGCCTAACAATTCTTTTACATAGATCGAACTAAAAGTGAAAAAAAAAAACACATTCCACGGGGGGTGTGGCGGGGGAGGGGGTAATATTATTAGTAGGAAGAGAGCTAGCATCACGTTTAAATTTATTGTACTTCAAAACTATAGCCAAAACTATATTATAGAACAATAGCAGAAGCAAACTATTATTAGTGATAAAATGGGAAACAAGTATCAGTAAACCATGAGATATTTTTAGCCGCATAGGAAATTTCGTGAGCCATCTTAGGGGCGCCTTCTTAAATATTTATTTTGACATAAATGGTCATAGCTATAGACGGCAAAAATGTCCGACAACTTGACCCGCATCTTGATTTTTTTTTCCAAAAAAAAAATCGTGATATACGATCCTAAAATTCCCTAGATACCGATTTTAAGCCGAATCGGACCATAAATGTCAAAAATATTTGCCGTATTCGAGCCGCTACCTTGAATATTTATCTTGATTAAAATTCGAATGATAAAATTTAAATGATTAAAAATCATTCGTGATCATTGGCAATCAAATACAATAAATACAACAAAGTAAAATTAAATTAAATTCAGTAGCCTGCAACTAACGAACAGACTACAGTATAAGCGCAAACAAACACTTGCCTATGACCAACGAACAGAGTATAGCGGAACGCCAAGCAGCTACGCGAATGATTGGTCGAAACATAATATCGTTATAACTAAATAATTAATCGCCACAAAAACCTGTTTCAAGTGAAATTACAATAGACAAGTCATAATAATAATTATAAACTACCAGTCACAAATAAACTGTGTCTAAATTAAAGGATTAACGCAAAAGCATAAGTGTAAATAATGGTTTCGAGAGTCTAGCTTGGAAGTAAAACGTAAAATGTAGAGGAAACGCGTCACATAGAAAATAAAGTTACACGACACAAATTGAATTTAACTGTATGATAGTATTCAGAATTCAAAATTATATAATATGTTAATCCAAACTGTAATAGTTTTAAATGAAAATAAATAAATTAAATATTATGAATTAATATGATTGGCCAGATCAAAATAACAGAAAAAGAAAGAAGTAGGAACCTGCATTTATTTGTTAATACGGTACATCCGTAGAAACTCCGTACAATATTAAGAGTCTAGTTACGGCGTCCACGAAAGCAAGTCACGTTCCTCAATTTCATGAAAATTTGTTAGAAAATAATTATTGTAAATTTAGAATAATAATTGTTCATTTATGCTAAGTAAGCAATAATACCAGTGTAAATGATCTAGAAGCAGAAAAACTGCATGAATAAGTGTTTTTGTAGTTTTTACAAGTAAGAAGAGAAAAACTTGGTAGTGTCCCAACCCAGTGGTAGAAAATTTGCAGTCAATATCAAACAAGAAAAGGAAACAATCTTTCACATTGATTAAAGTGATAGCAGATTAAATACTACAGCAGCAGCAAGTAGTAATAAATTTGATGGTAAATAGATCCCAAGGTGAGATCCCAGCGAAGGCAGTGAGCAATCCAGAGGCACCGCAGCGACATCCCGCTAGATGACACCACCATCAGAGCCCAGCAGCATTTGTTAGTTCGCGTACCAATGAAACTAAAAAGTGATAAGTTTTGTGCAAGTTGATAAAAGGATTAACATATTTGTACAAGGTAATAAACAATTCAAAATTTGCTAATATTAAGAAATATTGTGTCAGAGGTCCCATGTAATTGATTTAACTTACGAAGGTTTTGTCGCAGGATGAGAATAAGGGTCTAAGATCTTGTTTACTTTTATTAACCATACTTAATAATAAACAGAGTCATATGCAAACAACTTCTTTCTTGATTTGAAAATTTCAGGAAATAATAAAAAAAAACTAATACAATTTGACCTTCACTAAAATTTAATAAATTTAATACAATTTTGCATATAAAAAAAATTAATTATGATGAGTCATTAACTTCATCTTACAAGTAATCTTTTAAAGAAATTTATATAATAAACTAATTGGACCCCCTCTAAGACTATAGAGTGATCATGACTAAAGTGATAGTGATAAGTCCATGATAAAAGAGAAGAATTCAATAGGGAAGTGAATAGAGTAAGTATCCTATAAACAGATTTAATATTTCTTCTATCATATTTCAATATCAAATATCTCTATTTCAAAATCTTATAAAATCATAAGTACATTTAGTGTAATTTTACCATCCCAACGTGGGGCATTTTTAAAATTTACATAAGTTAATAAAAGAGTATAATAGTTATAGAGGAAAACCAGACAGGGAAGAAATAATTATAAAACTGCGAACATATCGATATTCCTTTATTTATGATTTATATTTTTGTTACTCATCGTCCATCGACATCGTTCTCGTACGCAGCGTCTACGGCAAAAAAAGCAAATTATCCTCGATCTAAAGAGTATAGTAATTAGTGTATTTCACTTTGCACCTTACAGTTATGGGTCGTGGTAAATTTCTAGACTCTTTCCACAAGAATCACGCCTAGCTCTGCTCGTGACATTTGAAAAGCGCATAAGATCTTATTTAATAGCTACAATCTCAGTTCGAATATTTCGCATTAAGATCGCTGAAAGAAATACAGTGAAAGGTTCGTACCTACGCTATCCACTCTTAAACAGGATTGGTACGTTTTATAAGAATATGTCTCGATCAGAACTTACTGTCTACGGTTATTTTAGCAAAAGCCTGAATAATACCATCACGCTAATATACTTATCAGAGGCGGATACATCTGAATGATGCCGTAGGTAAAATTCAAGGTCACGCGTTTTTCTGGCATTTGGAATTTTCAATTCAAATTGATAATAATCAATTTCAATTGAAAAGTATTGATTTTCATAGGAAACCAAAATCATAATTCATCAACCACATTAAATAAATGCACATTTTATTTCCATCTGAAAATATAAAAAAATTTAGTAGAAACGGAAAACAGAACATATTTTTTCTTCTACATACTATATAAATATACCACTAGGTGTCGATTACTACGTGGAAAACAACAGTTTTTTATTTTTTATTTTATGTCGTATTTGTATTTCTCAATCATTTAATTGCAACTTCTCGGTCACCTCGGATCCGCAACTGATTGATGATGACTGAATGGACTGATGACTCTTATTTATTGTTTCAAATTGGTGGTCTTTTAATAAAAATGATAGTTTGTATCTTAGTGTTACTTTTTTTTCAGTCGCTCTATTTGGAACATATTTATTATATTTTCCAAATAAATAAAAGTCAAGTTCGAGGACAGTATTGATGTATTGTAAAAGTTTAGTATAACAAAAAATATGTGTAGTTTATTATAATATTAATTTTAATTTGGCCAGTAATCAAGTTTAATATAATTTAGTTACAAAAGAGTTATGTACGTTAAAGATATTAAAAAAAAAATTTGATGCACGATGTATTTGGTATTTTAGTTAACAACATACTGTATAGCAAAAATTGCACCTGATATTTCATGGTGATAAGCAGTTTGACGTATAGGGTAAATGCACCAATGAATGACTGTTTAAGGAGTTCGTAACTTTCAATTCAAAGTTATTATTATTATATTGAGTATTTATAGTTATTTAAGTGTTTTTAAAATTAATACATTAATGCACATTCGATTGCATATTACTAAAACCTGTTCCTCATAACTATTTTGGTGTAATTTTTTTTTAAATTGAGTTTTAATTGAGCATATTATCCGAGTGAATGACCACTAAGTTCCAATTAGTGACCACGGAGGACCCAGTAAATGACCAAATAAAGCGAATCATAAAATAAATGTATTTTAATAGTACTGTGTGTTACATATATCTAGGTACAATATGTTTTTATTTCGGGAACCATATATGTATTACCATTTTTCGATGACAAGATAGGAGCTTCAATTTTGTCAAGTATGTATTCATTTTTATACCAAATCTGGTCCACATGTTTAGGCCATTTCCAGAGATCATTTAAAGAAATTTTCACTACAACTCCTGGATAGTACTGTTTTTCATATTCTACTATAACGAAATCTGCAACACATATTCCTTTGTTGTTTTCTACTAAAACTGGAGTTTCTTTTTCAACTTCCCACTGGAAACTGTCTGATGAGTCTGATGAGGTCATAAGATCATAATTATATTTTCCCTGTTTTTGCATATTGTGCATCTTGTCCCTTACTTCGCCTAATGTATACTCATCTGAATCATCCTCTGAAGTGTCATTATAATTATACTCTTTCTGTAATTTCCGATTTTCTCTACACATATTTTGTTTTCTATTGTTACTTTTATTTGTTCTTTTGTGTTCATTACATTTCTTTACTTGTCGTCTATTATTTTTATTAGTTACCTCTTTCCCTGACTGTATTTTCTTTAAATCTCTTTCAGCCTTCTTTTGTTCCTTTATTCTTTCCTTTTCCTCCTTTTGTTTGTTTTTAAGTTGGTGATATTCTTTCCATTTTTTAGATACTATTGCTAATGGCACTTTTTATTTTGTCCTTTTAGCCCCCTTTTCAATTATTGGATAATGTATTTGGATAATGTAATTGGATAATTTTTTACCAGGTCGATTATCTGTGAATGGGTTGGGCCTCTTATCTTCAACAATTACTTTTTGCACAACATCTTTAACTTCGTTTTCATGCATAGGAAATCCAAAACGTGCTTTGTCTAGTATCCACTTCTCCAATTTATTCTCTTCCTCCACAGAAAGCACTGGCAAAGGTCCCATTCTTCTTTCATCAACAGAACCTTGTCCATGGAGTCGATTTACAAGTGTTCCTTTTGGGATATTATATTCCTGACATGCCTTATTTATTGAAAGCTGCCTTGGCCCTTGTACAGCCTCTATTGCCAGTTTCAAATCAGTTAAACTGTATTTGAAACGTTCATATTTTCTCTTTCTTATCTGACCAGCGTCTGCCATCTGGAAAATATTTTTTTTCTAAGAGCAATCTGAAATATTTTCGGTCATTTACTGAATTCGCCAAAATATATTTAATCCAGTGAATGACCACCTTTTCCTAAACCGGTCATATATTGGTCCTAAATTAGAGTATAATGGCGTAATTAAAATATAGTAGATAAGGGAAGAATTCAATAAACCCACTACACCATATCAGTTAAAAACTCATGCAGTAGTAAATCCAGTAAATGACCGCTTGTGGTCATTCACTAGACAACTGATGGTATGCAGATCCAGTATATGACCAGTTAGATATTATAACCCCTAATTATTAAATTACTTATTTTATTAAGAAAATGCACCCCTTCAATAATATACTATGCAAAAAGGTATAGATAACAAAAGATGAATGATATTACTTTGAGAAAATTGTATCGAAAATAATACTACCCTATGACTTACCTTAGTATTTTGATAAAATCACTAGCACATTCACAGACTCGCGTGTTTTGTATTTTGCCGCCGTATTTTGCGTATTTTGCCGCCATATGTACATGACAACCATGCGTCATAACGCCCTCTAATGGCGAATTCAGGTACTAAAAAGTACTCTATTGCCGAAATGGAAAGATTTCTGTACACAGTGCTGCAAATTTACTTATTATATTAAGAAAATTGAACTAATGGTCATTCAATGGGGGCTGGTCAATCACTGGTGCATTTACCCTAGTCAAATAATATTATATATTTTCTGAGCGTTTAGGCGACAAACTCGGTTCCCTGATCAGTTACAATATATTATGGTACTCCGTTACGTAACAAAAAATTTTCAGTTAATGATTAAGCAACAATAACAGATTTCTTATTTTGGGATCCTTCAACAAACTTGCATAATTCACATTGTACTGGTGAAACAATGGTGATTTTCTTCGTCTGAACTAAAATGATTTACCAAATCAGGATATTTTTTTTTCAAATTATGTCGACGTGGTAGTCGTGATTGACGGGGTTCTCTAATTGTTTTGAACATTTGAATCGACAGTTTGACAAAGTTTACAATATCCTTCTAAAAATGTTAAAATGTGAACGATTCAAAACGACTTAAAATATAAAATATTACACATATCAAATATGTTTTTGAACCACCTAAGGACAGTCTGAGATCTATAAAGCACTATTTGCTATACTTAGTCGTTATAAAACAAAATATAAATACGCCTGGTAGAAGATATTTCATTATACCATATGTTATCATATTTCCATACCGCGTTGATTTTTTGATTACACCTAAATGATCTTAAATTAATATGTTCCTGCATTAGTCATATTACAGGGATAATCTGCTGAGCATAGTCTATATTTCACTTTTTAGATGGCCGCTGGTCATCTGTTACCCTATTCCCTTGGGGTGACCGGGATTTGTGGTCAGGAAATGGACGTATTAAATTTCTAGTAGTTTGCATCACCTGCCTTAGATGTCCGAAAGTCCGCAAATGTGCTTAGATTAGAGGAGATATATGGCCGCATTTACACTTTAAGTTTCTATGCAAATTAATATTCATCCGAACTGAAACTAAATCTGGCGAAGTACTTCTAACAAAAAATCGTGAGCATTGACAAATTGGAACTACTTCGATTTGTCGATTGATGAAAATAGTAGTTTGTCTTAAACTAGTAAATGTAGACAGAAATTATAACAAAATAAAAGTCAATATTAATTTGATTGAGCAGGTATTTAAATTCGAGAATTCCATTCCGTCACATCTCTCGTTTATTTAATCTCTCTTTGTAAAATTTGTTTTCAATAGAAATCTAAATTACTACTTTAATCATAGTTAATGCATATATACCTACATCATACGAATTCGCCGTAATTGCAAGAATTATACAAATCGTGAATCATGAAACTTCGCTATATGTCTGGAAATAAAGAAATGCCGTCGGATTCAAATTACATTTATATAAATTACCTATAAATTTATTACATAATTTCAAATGTCAAAAATCCAAGTATACGTTTCATAAATTTGACAAGTAGAGAAATCATAATAATATTTCACTTTGCAAATAATTTTGCTAGGTGTTTTATACTTTGCCTTAATTGACCAAACCTTAATTTTCCTTAGATGACCAAACGTAGTTTAATAAAATTATTGCAATAAAACTGACTGTTTTCGTTTTAATGAGGAAAGGAAGAGTGTGCTTTTCGGTAACTTGAAAAATACAAACGCAATAGAGCAGGACAATACTCTGTCTGAGCAGGAGTATTAGAGAAAGCTAAATCTCTAGAAATAGCTTCTTCGTGTTATGGAAGAGCCGAGCTATTTGAATGCTCTAAAAAAAAACCATCTTGAATATTTGTCATGGGGATGCAATTCAAATGCACCAACAAAAGAAATAGCCTAAAAAATTCAAGTAAGTACCACTACTTGAAGGAAGACCTAATACGTCTGGAGATATATCATAAATGATCGAAATCGCTGAATTTAGAACAAGAATTGTAGCCCAAGCATATTAGATAATAAATTGAAGAATAGAAAAAATAAATTACAACGATTTGCCATTTGGGGATTATACCCGCCAAAGTAAGACTTTCTAAAATCAAGAAAGCTATAAATTGTAAAGTGGCCGCTACACCCCAAAACCACCCCCAACATGCACGCTGGCGTTTATCGTGATTTTCTTGAATATGGTCGGAATAATGTCGGGAAATAAATGTGTGGCAGGGTTACAGATAATATTGAGAAATGAACATATTTCTAGGCAAACAAATACATTGTTATACAAGAATGGGAGAGAATAATACTAAGAAAAATATTGCGAGGAAAAATAATTGATTATGGATGGGTTAGGAGAACAAACGAAGAAGTAGTAAGTATATAAGGAGACAAACATAGTAGGGGTGATGAAACCTCAAAGTTATTTAGAATATATTGAAAGAATGAGTGGTAAGGGTGCCAAATATTCTTCTAAGAAATAGAGAAAGAGAAGAGGTAGACCGCAAGCAAGGTGGAAAGCGAAAAAGACTTGCAACAGTTGCTGGAAAGAAAAAAAAGATTGGCTGTAAAGAGTTTGGCAATAATTGGTGAAAGATATTTCCATAGTTTTCTATTGTTGTTCAAAAGAAGAGTAATTCAATTAGAAGCAATTTGGTTCATACAAATTGTCGCATTATATTAGTTTCAGAAAATCCCCGGGGCAGTGCAGAGCTTTCGGAATGATTACATTTGGAAGCACTGAAGAAAATTCAAAGGAGAACAAAATGCCAATTTCCTTATCTTGTCACCTTGTTTGGTTTTTCAAATAATTGGACTTTCCACTTCTTAGTATGGATTCTGCTGGAGTTTCAACAGAAAGTAGAAAGTAGTATTCTAGACATAAATTCAAGAGACTTGGCAGATTTGATATTTGGAAATATTACACAGCATCCTATGACTGTATGGTAGAAATACAGGGTGGGCTATTGAAAATAAAACACGCCTGCTTTGGAACACTTGGACTAGTTTCCCGAAAACAATCTGGGACAGGTAGATTCTTGATTTTTGGGGGACAACTTCTGATGTCAAACCTAACATTGACACGTCAACCCATCAACCCTAAGTCAAGAATTTAATAGGGAAAGGTATTTCCATTATGTATGCGACAGCATGGGTGAAATTAGTTTTACAAACTTTTTCTCGTCCCCCATGAAAACCACCCCCTAGATCCTATCTAATACTATCCTATTTAATAACCGATTTGTCTCAAACTTGAAATTTGCAGTGTTTAAGGTCACTCAATAACAATTTTTGACTCAAACTTAAATAATCAATATGGCGAATCCAAAATGACGGACCATCTAATTTATGAACCGATTTTTCTTAAACTTGGTGGTTGGGGTTGTTTAAGGTTACTGGGCTCATTTGGTTGTTTTTAACGAGTCCAGTATATTATACTGGTGATGAGGGTCTGGTGATGGAGGCATGAGGTGGACAGTGGAACTTAAAAAAACTAAAAACTACAAAATCAAAATAGGTAAAAAAACTTAACCCAAATGGTTTTATTTTAAATCATTAGTTGTACTGAAAACTACAAAATAATTAAGACCGAAACTCAGGATGGAAACTCAGAATCTCAGGATGGTTCAGGTTTATGTCCTAATTATTTTGTAGTGTTTAATACAACTGATGATTTAAAATAATACCGTTTAAATTAAAAGTTTCTTACCTATTTTTTTTCCAAAAAACTAGTCCTAGTGTCCCAAACATGTGTTTCCTTTCAATGCGTTTGATTTCAATGTCTCGCCCTGTATATACTTATATTTTGTTTGAGACTGCTTCAAATTTAACGCAAACAATCTTTGATTATATATGGATCCTAACTATTAATAATATTACAAGCTATATTTATATTATTCATCTTGAAATGGCTGAAATTGGAATGAAATAAATTGCCTCATTATTTTATTTAACTAATATTAACCTAATAAATGCATATTAATAATGACAGGTATCTTATCTAGTAAAACTGTCATTATTTCTACAGTTTCCAACAGTTTCTAATCGAACCCCATGTAATTAAATTATGTAAATTTAACAAAGTGGGATGAATAAACAGCGTTTGCTGTTACATGCTAACTACAGACATCCACACCGTTTAAAGTGAAGATGTATGTGGAAACAATCATAATTAAAACAACGAACAAATTTTTCACTGTAAGCTACATTGCAACGGCCTGCCTATTGGGTTCACTGAAACCTTTAATAAATAAATAAGTAAATAATAAATCCCACGCAGGCACTTGACGAAAATCATTTTAATTGCACGTCACGTAGCTACATTAAATTATTTACTGAATAACTACTTCAGAGGCGCTGCAATGGGTAACTTAATAACCATAAAAATTAAGAGGCCGTAGTATAGTTTTTATGCAAGTTGATTTAATATTTGTGCTAGATCGTTTTCCGACCATAAATTTTAAGGTTAAGTAATAAATAACCTAGTATTTATGGTGTCGAGTGGTTCGTTTCCCCGCCGTCATATGAACGAGCCAAGTGACTGGTAATAAAACATTATTACATTATTATAAATTGTATGCAGGCATATTCAATATTTATAGTTTCAACAAAATGTTTACATATTTTAGTATTCATTATACTGGGTGCTATTTGTCCGAATGTGCTAAATACACTGCCGTTTAGGCCATGAAACGGAGACCGAAGAATCCTCCAAGTCGGAAATAAAGAGTATTAAGTGGCTTATTGTTTTAAGTTGTAGGGTTGACCCTTAGGAGCAATATACCAAAAGTTCCCAACCGTGGACCTCGTGCATTAGCGGCAGGGGGGAAAGGGCCGGTTTGTAGGTTCTTCGTTATTATCTCGAAAACTAAACGTCCTAACGAAAAGGCGGTGCTATACAAAATTAAAGCAAATTAAACTGTCTACTAAAAAGGTCCTATTTATTTTTTCGCTAGAAGCAGTAGTTAAGGGTACATATATGATACTTTGAAAATGCGAAAAGTATGAAAAACCATATACCAAGACCAATATAGATATATACTCATATGTATCCACATCCCACCGAAAGTATCTTTGTTGGTGTTGAGACAATGAAATTAAATGTAGCCAGAATCCGATTTCAACGCCGATAAAAAATTCTTCAGCTGAACAGTGCAGAATATGGTATATAACGTAAATTCCGTTCCGTTATATAGCAAATATTTTGAATAATAGTACCCTATTTCAAATATTTTAAATAAACCGCGAGATACCTACATAAGAACTGTAGACCGACCGAAACCACGTGTGTGTGCCGCGAGCCGAAATAGCAGGGTGAAACCTATAAATAAGCCACGCAACGCCAACAAAAGCCTCTTTGGCCGTTTCATTTTATGTTGTTGCATAATTTTATAACTCAGCGGTTATATTTTCGGTATTGTTAGTGAGTGCTTCAGAAACTACAAGGTACAGATTTTTATCGTTTAATTATTAATTTTAAAAATCGAGCTTGAACGTCTAAAATTTCCATTGTGTTTCAACAGTTAGTTGTTGCTACCAAGATAGAATGTCGTATATACACATTTTAAATGAATAATATGCTACAGGAATTCACCGTAACTGCAGAAAAGCTTATATTGCTAACAAAAATAGTCGTAAGTTACCTTTACTCACAATCGGTTAGTAATTTATGGATTTCTAACCTTTGAAGTAATCGGGAAGCGACTTATTACTTACTTTACTTTCCCAGCTAGCCGGGAAAGTACTTTCCCGGCTAGCATCTGTCACTTTTCTTACCTGGAAATGTCAATGTCATTTTTGATTAAAAGATGGTTTAGAAAGAATAGAATCCACTCAACATTTATTTAATTCAGAAACAACAACAACAATAACAAAAAGAAAACTATTTGGAATTATAAATATTAATAGTTACATTGGAATTATGATTACTATTAACGGTTAAAGTAAGACCGTGTTGCTCAAAATTATGAGTTTCAGAAATAGATGAAGACCCCGACATTTCTGGATTTTCTACATGAGACAACATATTAGCAATTTTTATTTGTCCATGTAATGAATTCTCCACATATCCCTCTGCTACGGTGTTGGATTTCCAACCCCCCAACTTTTTCAACTGTAGGATGTCTCCACCTGTATTTGCTAATAATGTTGCTGAAGTACGTCTAAAACAATGTCCTGTAAACCTGTTAACATTTTCCAGCTTTAAATAAGTTGCTATTTTTTTGGGAAAACTTCCTATAGCATTATGCCCAAAAGGCTGTCGTGTAATTTTACCAAATCTTATTTGTAAAAAAAATCTATCAGAGTCAATGTTATTACGGAGGTCACAGTATTGCTTTATTATATTTATCCATTCCGATTTTGTAATTTCAAATGTACGGGAAGAGTAGGTTTTTGTGACAGGAATCACTATTATAATTCGATTTTCTAAAATATCCAGGTCACTTATTTTCATTTTTAAAAGTTCATCGCACCTACAGGCTCCGGAAATGCCAATAATTAAAGCAACCTAAAAAAATTTATTAAAACATATATTTAATATGCACTAAATAAATTAAAATTACCTTTTGAGGAAGATATTCTATCGTGGCATTGTTTAAAAATGTATCGATGTCTGCTTCAGAAAAAACACTTGACTTTTTAGCTTGATATCCCACATTCTTCCTTTTCAAAAATACCTTCAATTTTGCGTAATTACTAATATCAACATTATGCCTAAAGTTTAATACTGCTCGCAACATCGAATATCTTGACCATAATGTGGAGGCTTTACTTTGTTTGCTTATTTCACAAAAATAAGCAAGAAGTACCGTCTCAGAGGTATGCTGCACACCTTTAGCCACGCACCATTTACTGTATAGTTCATAGGTGTTTTCATACCTCTCCCTGCTTTTTTCAGGAATTATTCCTTCAGTAGCTCTCTCTGCAGCTACCCGCACTTCTGGTGGCGTACATTCAAATTCACTATCAGACATTTATGTAAAATAAACACAATTTGATTATATGTACAATTAATGGCGTCGTGTATCGCCTAAATGTCAGATTCAACAAACTTGTTTTGTTACCTAGCAACGATCTCACAGGTTACTTAAAATAATTCATCTTATCACATAATGAAAATGGATACAGATATTTGAAACGAAATTATTATTGGTAGATTGTGAGTATTAGAAATCCATAAACTACTAACCGATTGTGAGTAAAATAGTATACAAACCTCGCGGGAACTCATTCTAGCCTCGCGTCTGTAGTTTACTACCTTGCCGCTCGGCTGAAATAGAGTACTTTCCCGCTCGGTATGTAATGTACTATTACTAATGTGACCTGTCGTATCTCCAAAGTGTATTCTCAGCTACGACATTTATAATCTACAAAATATGGAGCACTTGGCTACTATATATGATGATGTTGATGATGATGATGATGATGAAGATGATGATGATGATGATGATGATGATTGTGTTAAGGATATGAACTATCTTCTATCTGAGGATTATAGTGATGCCGCAGAGAAAAGTGACAACGAAAATATGATAAAATTTTCAGTGCGTGAAAAATTTAAAATAACTTGTGACTTGTTGTGACTTGTGTGACTGCACCGTATTGCAGGTTGTATAATCTGTATATGTTTCGAATTAGTAAAATGTGTCTAAGTGTACAGATATGAAAATAGTAAATTTACAGTGCGCGAGGAAATTAAAATGTTATTATGTCATACGTGAACATTTTTTGGATTTTTAAGCATTGCGATGAAACTAGCAGACCTACGGACGTCGTTCTATGCTTAAACATAATTGCATTCGCTACATCTTCCCCTATGACTTTACCCGTAAAATTTTCCCCGATATCCGGGATGAAAGTTGACCAAATCTTAAAATTTCACTTTTTTTGGAAAAATTGCAGTTTTTGGATGGCTGTGGCTTGGTAACTATTCTACCTAGAGAGCTGATTCTAGTCTCAAATTATAGCAAATTTAATCTACTTATACCTACGTAATAATATATTTTATGAGCAAATGCATAGTTTAGAAGATAAAGTGAAAAACCTACCTTCAAGATATGGTATGTATACCATTCAAAAAGGATCTAGGCCCTTGCATCACAAAAGTGCTTTCAATATATATCATTTGAGGAATAACCTGTTTTATCCAAGTAGGAAACAAATGTTTCACAACCTCCAACTTGCAAATCAGTGCATAGATGCATTTCAGAAGAAAGAAAAAAATCTGTTAGTCAAGGTGAAAGAAATTTTATAACATAACCGGTTTTTTCTTTTTGGACAGAAATCGATTATGTTAACGATTATAAAAATATAGAGTTAACTTTATATGAATGTATTTTTGATTGCCTTTTCTATGATTAGAAACGTATTCTATATATTATATGACTTTTTTGTTTAGTATAAATAATACAAAAACGCATAAAAAAGTCGGAAGTTCATTTTTCTGTTCTTTAGCATTAGAAAATATTTTAAAAAAATAATTTGAATGCGAATAGGAATAAAAGTGTAAATTATTCCAAACTACTGTGATGATCCGTACTGGTATAAAAGCTATGAAAGAACACCTATGGAGTCCTACACGAAGCACATTTTATCATTTTTGGATTAAGTTACTCCAATGCGGAACCGCCATTACTAAATTGCTCGCATCAGGAAATTGAATCTCCATAATTTTCCTATAACTAATGTGCATGCTAAGTTTGTATAACGAGATATTATTTCGCAGCTATCGATTACGGCCATTAACTTAATTGTTGCAGGAACTTTCTCAGCAAGAAATGATAAATTGTGCATAAATAAAGTATAATTAAATATTAGGCTCATACATTACGAAAATTGAAACATAATTCACGGCACTGGACTTTTATTATTGATGAATCCAAAAGGTTACACACTGATTTAAACTCGCAATATACAAATTTGATTTATATGTCTACCTGCGAATGATAATTTTGGTAGCATTACAAAATTATAGGAATATTTACCTATATATAAAGTTGAAAAAATATAACTTTGCTATGTAAGGTCACTGTTTACGCGTGTGAACTGATTTGTCAACACGCCGTCAGTCGTCACCAAACTGTTTTTTAAAACTCTCAGCATCATACTTATTTTTGCATGGTTTAAATAAAAATACGCTCTAGGGTAGTTCTGTTCAACTGATTTTTAGTCCAGCGATTTTTTTCCTGGATTTTGATATCATCCTGTAGTGTAGAGTACTCTCGCATCATCAGCAGATTCAAACGATAATAATAACACTATAGCGTAATCTGTTATCAAAATACACTTTCTTGATCAACATCTTGTCTCTATTATTAAAAGAGATTTCTACCAATTTTCCTCTCAAAAGGGCGTACAGAAAGTAAACAGTCGTGTATTAACAGGGTAACAAAAAAAAGATCTCAGGGAGAATGTTAATGCCACTAGAATTAAGGGTTGTTATAGCATGAGACTTAGATATAAAAACTGTAACAATCCCCCCCTTACCCCCTTAGTATATGGCGCCCCACGTTGGGCGCCACTTTGCTCCCAATTTTCTCCTCAAAAGAGCGAGGAGGAAGTAAACAGTCGTGCATTAACGGCGTAGCAAACAAATGATCTCAGGGCGTATGTTAATGCCACTAGAATTAAGGTTGTTATGATGTAAGAAGTAAGGTACCTTGAGACCTAGATATAAAAAAGGAGTATATTCCTACTTCAAGAAAATATGGCTATAAAATGAGCCCGTAACAAGATATACATTCTTAAAGCTCCGCAACATTTTATTGTCCAAAAAAATATTGTAGGCACGTAAAACTAAAATTTACCTAAACTTTGATAAAAAATAAAACTAACGACTTGAATAAAAGGGAATAATAAAATATCAAAAGGGCTAATATTTAATGTCTACTCCTCTCGCATATCTGCCTGACATCAATGACTCATACCTAATATTATTGCCCTAATTTGACATTTGGTCAATATTTTCCCATATTTCTTCTAACCTTCACCCCAGTTCATGTTGATTGTTATTACGAAGAGTAAGTTCCCTAAGTCATCTGCCCATAACATACCAGATATATTCATGATTGGGATTCAGATCAGTGCTTCTAGCTGGCTATCGCATTGGGGGAATATTAACGTCGTTAAGATATTGTTGCACACATTGGGTAGTATGCGGTGTAGCATTATCATGCATTAAAATGAAATCATCTCCACCAACAGGAGCAAAAAGCAATTACATGAGGCACTAAAATATTTTTAATGTAAGTCCTGTGATGCTCCCTCTTCGTACCACTACCTCCACCACCAACTCCGCAAGAGTCACTGCGGTAATACCTCCTCACATCATAATGGAGCCCACACCAAACAATATTATGTATTTGCCGATGATTTTAAACTCTACTCTGAAATTAAATATTCTACAGATTCCATCCATCTTCAAGACTGCATTAACAGAATGTCTTCATGGTGTGAGACAAATCATTTTAAACTCAATATAGCTAAATGTAACGTAATGAATTATACTCGCAAAACTACATCTTATACTCACAACTACTTCATTGGGAATAATATCATCAGCCGAGTTGATGCATTCAAAGATCTGGGTATTTATTTTGACAGCAAACTCACTTTTGTTGAACATATAAACCACATTGTTTCTAGTGCCTTTAAATCTTATGGCTTCATTTACCGCAATTGCCGGGACTTTTCCAATATAAGCACCTTCAAATCTCTGTTTTATGCTGTGGTGAGGTCAAAACTAGAATACGGGTCGATTATATGGTATCCGATTTATCACGTTCATTGTCAATATTTAGAATCGATCCAAAGAAAGTTCTTAAAGTTATTGATCTTAAAAGATTTGCGAGATTTAATTTTGACTCTTTAGAAACCAGACGCAATATCATGCTAATTAGATTCTTATTTAATATCTTGAATGGCAAGCTTAATTGCCCTGATCTTTTAAATATAATAAATTTTCTGATACCTCGCCTAAATTCAGCAAACATTATTTTACTGTGTGGCTCCTAGATCAAATATTTTAAAAAAGTCCCCAATATCTCTGATGTGTGAACTGTTCAATCGCATCGCTTCTGATTGTGATAATTTGAATATGTAACTGGGTAGCTCGGTTAGCTTAAGTATTAGGTACTTGTTTGATTTGTTGTAGTAAATTATATTTTGTTTGTTTGTTTTATTTTGCCATATATATGCATATATATATATATATATATATATATATATATATATATATATATATATATATATATATATATATATATATATATATATATATATATATATATATATATATATATATATATATGCCATATATATGCATATTTAGTTTGGCTAATAGGTATTACGTCTTATGTATTGTATTGCTGTTTTGTATTATTTTACTTCTACTTATATTGTTATATTTAAATTATTACTTGTATTGCTTTCTTGTATTACTTCTGTAATTAGTTTTTTTTCCTGTTGGAATAAATAAATATTATTATTAATATTATAGTGCGCATGATGTTGACCTTGAAAAAACATAAGGCAAGTGGCGCTTTATAGTTTAGAACTTCTTTCCGCCTTTTTTGTATAACCCGGCGACTAGAACCCCCTATCATTTTACGTTATTATGGAAGCTCAGTTCTAACCTTTTAACGAAATTTCCGGTTATTTGCTTAATATCAGAAAACGATACTTGGTTCCTTCACATAAAAAAATAGAAATAAGGTTGTACCCTAGAACAGATCCTTGAGGAATACCTTATATTATATTTCCCGTACTTTTCCGGCCTTGATTATTTGAAAAATTCTATATCTCTCGATGTCGCCGTTAATTAATTCGACGTGAATGTTATTTCAACGAAGGTTTTTGGTTGAAAGGAAACGCATTACCATTTGTTATCAGAAATAGCCATTGATGTATTTTTTCTATGAATCAAATTTCTGTATTTAGAGTTGATTAAAAAATGTGGTGTTTGTTGTTTGTGAAAAGTGGAAATAGGTAACGGTGACTACAATTAAAATGTAAATAGATCTGCTAGGAGACGGTATATGTTATTAGCAAACCAAATCAGGCAATTACTAAAATATTTTAATAATGATCATAAAATATAGATTTATTTTCTGGTATCTATTATTAGCGTTAATAAGGTCCGTAAGTTTGTTAATATAAGCATTGATGTGGATTTGTAAATAAATAATGTGTTCTTCAGCTGGTGGGTACACCTACAGACATTCACGTCCTCATTTTTTACATACCTATCACTACAAACTGATCGTAATTATATCATAAACTACGGATTATTTTCAAATATTATTGAATAAAATTCAGACAGCTAGAAAATCACGACCAGGAGGTATGTATACACCACAGAGAATAGATTATTAACGAACTTGAGAATGTAAGCAACTTGTGCGGTGGTTATTGTTATTATAATATTTTACAATTCAATGCACGATGACTTTGCATGTATAATGATTGATAACAATCAGCGACGACCTACCTATCGGTTGATGATAAACATCGGTACTATTTGTTCGCAGGCGGTACAACGGTTTCATATGTTTGACTTTTTTAGGTTCCAGAACAATATGTTTACATACTGATACGTCGACTGCCAAAACGCAGATGTCTGAGAAGTCTTACTTTTAGACAAAATCGAAAGATGACCATTGCGCGGTGCTTTCAACAAGTCATTGGATTGTGTTGCATTTCCATTTTTCTAAGTTGCACTTGTCTACATAAGTTGTCGGTAGAGGCTGGAAAATACTGACTTGAACATTTTATGACACTAGGTATTTCCATTTGGTGGAAAATATTTCTTTTCATTTTCCGTCTCTTTGTTAAATCCATATTATCATCAATTATTTCCTTTTGGAATCCCTTGCTACGTCTAATCGTTTTTGCATGAAGTAATGAAATTGTAGGTATATAGTTTTTTCCTCCATCATGATGGTTTTTACATAAGATCAAGATGCATTCGGAATGGAATTCCCAATGAAGGCCCGGATCAGGGCCATCCCGTTGCAGTCATGCATCGAGACTTTCGTGGACCGTAAATATATGATCATTAAACGCTTTGATGATGAACGCATGGCACACATGAGTGAGGTAGTTGTACATGACGTTGATCATAGAATGGATCAAAGTCCGAACAACTCTTTATGGAGGACTAGTCAACCATTTAGTACCAAGTCTTTTAACCATATCGCATTCTCCAGGCTTGGATTGGAAGCTTGGAACCTTAACCTCCGTTGTTACTGGTAAATTGAAGGTGTCTAAGACAATTCCAAAAAAATTAAACATTCAGATATCTTAAAAAATATATTTATATTTAATTTATATAGGATATTCATAATTGCATTTAATGTTCCAAAGACTAGTTGGTCAGGAATTGCTTTCTTTAAACGAAATTTTTTTTACAATTTAGTATTGCGTATTCGTATTAATCGGCACGTTTCTGGTTGGGTATATACAAGGTATAGAACGCTGTCAAGACTGTCGTAGAGGAAAAATATAATTTATAAAGATGCCAATATAAAGCTTGGGAGCTACTCCTCCACTATATTGGAGGAGTTGCGTAAATGCTGCGAAAATGAATAAATCTGTTATAATGATTTTTGCGTGAATGATTTTTTTGTAACAATAATACTCATTAAATTAGAAGAGTTAATTCATCTTCTGTATATCATTTTCTGTAAACTTACATTGTAAACGTTTGAGCCTCAACATCTGCGTTCACATATTTATCCACTTTCTTAATGCTGTCTAGATTTTTCTGTTAATTAATACTTACTTTTCCTGTTAATTAATACTTACTTTTCCTGTATAGATACATTGAAATTGTACAATGACTTATCCAGACTATCGCAAATGAAAAGCGTGCTTTATAAAACTGCCAATTTAAGGCATGGTACTTCTACGGGATGGTCTGTGGAGTAAGTAAATTCATCTTTAGCGACATTTTTGTCTTACTATCATCAGATAGAATAGTATTTTTTTATTAGGGAGCATTATCTATGATTGTGAACTGAATAATTTCATCGTAAAAGCTTGAGTGTTCAACATCAGCGTTCACATCTTTATCCGCTTCTTCAATGTTGTCAAGCTTTTTCCTGTAGGGTATGCCTGAGGTATACAAGACATAGAAATTGTGTTGTGACTGGTACAGGCCTTCGTGGATGAACAACGTGCTTATAAAACTGTCAATATAAGTCATGGTAGCTATGTCTACAGGATAGTCAAAGGAATAAGTGAATTCATAAAATTGTGATGGCGCAAAGAAAATTTTGCATCTTGAAATCTTTTTTTTAAATTTGGTTTACAAAGTTTGTAGCCGCTCTAATTACGTAATTTGTAAGACGACGCTGTAGACGAGTCAAACGCACAAAACCACATTAGGATCCATATTATTGCTCAAAAAATCGGAAGTTCATTCCGTGACTTTATTTCCTCGACGGGTCACATACGTACGTATTTTTTTGTTATATTATAATTTTAATAAATAGCTCTTGCATTACTTTTAGCTGCATTAAGTGGTTGTTATAAGTTTCTCCCCATGTTGTAATGCCATATTGAATATGGGATTCCATCTACCAAAGAATAATAAATTGTTTTTAATTGGAGATCTCTAGAATTCTTTTCAATTACTTCAATTCATAAAGAAATAGATCTTAGTTTTTAACATATTTGAATATGTTCATCGCATTTTAGATAAGTATCTATCAATTTCAATTCCTATATATTTTATGTGATTAACTTTAGTAATCGCATATGTATTTTCATTCATTTGTAAATTAAGGTGATATTTCAGCAAACCATGTTTTAAGTTTTGACTAAATCTTTTTCGGCTATATTTCTTACCTCCATCCATGACTCACTTCCATATAATATAACAGTATCGTCCGCAATATAAGACTTCATAATAAACCATTAGTAAAACGATAATTATTTTCTGTTCACTTTCTGACAGGGAAATATGTTTCATTGTAATTTGTTTTCAAATTTGTATTGTATTAAATATGTAGCTTAGCTGATTTTAACATTTCTTAAATTATGTTATATAATTCTATTTTGTAAGTGTGTGATTTTGTAAGTTGATATTTATTTATGGCAAAATATTTAATATTACTGTCTATAACGATTTAATTAACAGCTACTTTATACCTAGAGTTAGTGACAAAACTAAAACTGCTACTCTTGATTGCGGGACCTCTTGGTAAAGGAGCAACTGACAATAGCCTAGAGCCGGAAGATTGTTGAATCCCATTCCATCTCAGAACTTCGTATAGGACTTGTCCCTTTTATATGATACGTTTTCGCGCTATCCATTTAAATACATAGTATGAGGTGTATCGATTGAAACAATATGCTGACACCTAACGGCAAGTGCAGGAAGTTTACCATAGTGCCTTTCCGAGGAACATAGGACTCGTTACTCAATTTTATAAGTTGAGCGATGACGTCGAGGGATGGCGCGTATATTTAATTTCAACTTCAACTCAGTGCCTCTGTAATTTTAAAGGTAAATTTGATGTAGTAATAATATATTTATGTTGCACTAGTTTGTGGTAGTATGTCTTTTTGTCAAATATTGCTCTGGCGTTATAATCGTCAGATGGAAGAAGATATCTGTAGATGACTATTATCTTTGCTATTATACGGCGCACGGCGTGTGCACTTCTGAAGTTAGAGGGCGCACCACCATACAATATGAACACACGTCTTCAATACCTATAGGGATTTTAAGACAAGCGATATGACCTCTGGCGGCCGAATGCGGAACGAATCTCTAGTACATTATCAACGATTAAACAAAAACTGAACGATGTACAAAAGATTAGTTTGCGGATATTCGTCATGATGCTGAGACCTTAATTTGAAATTTTGAATTTCCAATAGCACATCACCTCTAGTAAAGCTTCCTTCTATAAATAGTTCTTGTTGTAAATTATATCCCCCTTTGTTATATCCCTCTTTTTTGGGTTGCTGAGGGGGGGGGGGATTATTATAATCATACTGGCGCTACCACGCTTGTGAAAATTATTGAATTTTGCTGGAGATTTTTTTGCATTTACAGTGTCTCCAAAAGTAGATTTTGCAAGAAATATATGTTTTTCAGAATATTTTTTATGATCTGACGGAAGTAACCTATTGAATTGTGGGGAGTAACCCATTATTATCCGTAGGTGCGCCCAATTTTTTTCGGGATTGCGAAGATAATTGCTTTGCTATATAAACTGCTTAAAACGAATAAGGGGTCACATAGAATGTGTTAAATTTAATCGACGATATTTTCGTTTCTACACAACCGAATCAGGTCGTCCTTGCAGGGTAGGGTGAGTTACTTATCAACTGCTCTGGAGGTAGTAAAACATGATCGATATTTAATTTATTATAGAATTACGACGAAACGACGAAATTATATGAACGACGCAAGAAACGATGGGAAATCAGTAAAGTTTAGGGCTCTAGGCTCTGGAGGGGGGGATGAGGTGGGGATAGCTGCCCGCTCCTCTCCCCCCTGACGACGCCCATTATATATATTGCAATCTACTATCTTGATTCTGTAGATTAATGTATACTGCGTGCTTGTTTTAACGAATACAACTTTTCACAATTTCCGGAACATTACTATTTTATTTTTTTGCTAATTATTAGAAATTAGAAATCAATGTCCCAATATTTTGCCCTGGACTATGTTTATACTAATTAAGTTAAACTCTATGTAACTTAATTTTAGATTTTAGATATTACTTGATTATTATTATTACGAAGAGCACCATTTCCGCAGGCTTATATTTCTTTTCTGACTATATAATGGGGAGTATATCGATGAAGTGAAGACTAAAGTACAAGCCATCAACTCATGGAAATTATATTATAGAAAGGGTCTCAGTGAAAATGTAATTTCCTCTAGACGCCTCGGAGATTTCGTACAAGCCTTATTGTGGAACGCTTCATGTGAATATTTAATTTACTTTTTATTAAACAGTATTGTGCTCTTTGTTTATTAAGGACCCCTAAATTTAAAGATCCACGACTAAATTGAACACAAATAGAAGGAGAGCTGCTACTAACAGCAGATAATATTAAAGTTGCTTTTGAAAGTTTAAACCAAATCATAAGAAAAGTAGGCATAATAATCATCATCTTTGGCACTATAACCCATGACGAGTCTTGGCCATTTGTTAGAAAAATAGCCAATCTCCAAACAACAATTTATAATATGGGTTATATGACTACAAATAACTGGTAAGATTACAAATAATTGGTAATTAGGGCGTGAAGTTTTAAGATGTATTGCTCCACAATAAACATCTGCTAACAATAAAGCTTATCCAATGAACCCATTAATCGATGTCTATAAGATATATCGTTCCATTCTTTTAAAAGCTGTCACATAATTCCTATATCTAATCAGAGGAGAACGAGGAACTGAATTTGTAGTTTCGGCATGAACAAACCATCCAAAAATGTTTTCATTTGTGTGCTTTGACAAATTAAATGAGTTCGGCCCCTGAACAGTACATAATTTACAATGTCTAGCACGGAAAATGACACAGAAAACTCCTTATCCAATAAATCAAAGGCTTTGTTTTTCCGCACGTCCAGTTCCAATTTCTCCGTCGATGCTTCCGGTGACGGGCAATCTCCAGTTGGCTCCGTGATCGGCCTCCAGAGGACTATGAGATGTATTGTACAGACGGCTATTTCGGCGAGCAGCTCTAGCTAGGTCAGATACAAAGTCTCTCCTGATTACTTTCTCACTTCGGTACGTTATCTTTGTTCTCCCTTATTTTATTCTTGCCATTTATATGTTTATTGTTGTCGCTGCGCCTTCCTATTGTAGGCATGGTATTTCTGCGTAATTTAACTCAGTGAATATAACTTTAACACCAGTGCCGGGGGTCGATAAGGCAAGGAAACACCAGCCACTTAGGCGGCTTTGTCCCAAAATTTGCCTATTTTATTGCAGAGCATTTTGTGACGCCATTTGTTTTTGTTGCCGATTGTTTCCAGATAAAAACTTTATTATTATTTTCAAAATAGCAACTAACGATTTAACTGCCAGGTGTTCACTACCAAAAATATATCCAAGAAAATTTGTCCAGGGCCGTATTTAGCCAAAATTCTTTTAGGCACGCTGCCGAACACTTCAGCGTCTTTCGTGCAAATATTAGGTGACACTTAGGGGACCGGTCAAGAAAATTATTTATCTCGCTTCCTGAAGAGAAAATGGGTACAAACCGCTTGTGGAAATAGTGCTCAAAACTACTGGATGGAATGGAGCTTTTTAGTCGAGAAATACACAAGGAACTTAGTCACACGTCACACGCTCCCGAAATAGATTCACGAAAAAGTAGTAATTATCATAAACAATTAATAAAATTGATATTTTTGTAAACAGAGACATGGAAACATAATTAGTAATTTCTAGTTCAGCATATGTAAGCTTTACAAAAGTGAAACGACTATTTAATTTGGAAATTAAGTTTTCTACATCCGCAATATTAGTGTCAAACACGGCAAAAATGTCATCCACATATCTCAGCAAAATCCTAGGAAAATACTCGAATTCTTCTTTTGCTTCACTTTCAAATCGACTCATTAAGACACCAGCAATGAAAGCCACCAGCAAAATATTGTTCATAAAACTTGTCATTGAAACGGAAGCAATTTCGTTTCATACAAAGTTTTGTAAGGTTTACATATTCTTCTATTACTTCCTTTCTGTACCGTAAAATGGGATTACTTTGGCACACGCGCTCTACTTTGGCAGGGGTGCATTGATAATGCGCGATGCCTGTTGCAACAAGTAAAGTCAACATACTTATGCGCACATGTGTCAGTCGTGTTGAGGAAGCCATATAGTACGCAACGATGCTAAGAAATTACACGAAGAAACTCGGCGGACGCTCCTACATGAACTACACTGAAGATGCTCTTATCGCAGCGGTGGCTGCAGTTCAAGGCGGCATGACGCAATCGGAGGCGTCGCGACGCTTCCAAATTTCAAGGGGTACTATTAAGAATAAGCTATTCGGTAGACATATCCAAAATCCAGGACATCCAACGGTTTTTTTAACCGAAGAAAAGCGATTGATTGTGCACACATTGAACACCGTGTCGAACTGGGGTTTCCCGTTCACGGCACGAGATGTTCGCGAAGTGTTGCAAAAATTCCTAGAAAAACAGGGCCGCATTGTGTCATTTTCTAATGGCAATAGACCCGGCAAAGATTTCATGAACCATTTTATTCAACGGAATAATTTAAGTGTCCGATTGGCGTCTAATATTAAAAAATCTCGCGCGGCTGTGGGTCCAGAAACAATTAGAGCATTTTTTACGAATATTGAAGCAGCATTAAGAGAAAGTGATCCAAATCTAGTCTTCAATTACGATGAAACAAATGTACAGGACGATCCAGGAGCCAGGAAAGTTCTTGTATCAAGAGGCACCAAGAGGGTGGAGAGGATGCAGCAGCATTCAAAGGCTTCGGTCAGTATAATGATATGTGGCAACGCCGCGGGACGTCTGCTGCCACCTATGGTGGTTTACAAATCAAAACATTTGTATGAGGTTGGACTAAAGATGGTCCAGATGGTACGGTTTATGCTAACTCTCCAAGTGGATGGTTCGATATGGCGCTTTTCGAGCGGTGGTTTTTCTCCATCTTGCTTCCTGCAATCCAAGAAATAGACAGCCCAGACCAAAAAAACGTGGTTGAAGATAATCTGGCATCGCACTTTTCCCCAGAAGTGATCGAGGCATGCGAACAAAACAACATTTTTTACTTGACCCCATTGCCCCCCAACAGCACACATTTAATGCAGCCGTTAGATGTGGCCATCTTCGCACCATTAAAAAAAGTGGCGTGAAATATTAGACGCATGGCGTAAAGAAAGCCGAAATAAGACGGCCATACCAAAAGAACATTTCCCACAATTGTTAAATCGTCTTGGGCGTGGAATAAGCGATAATGTTGGCAAAAATTTAACTTCCGGGTTCAGAGCAACGGGACTGATTCCTTTCAATCCAAACGACGTTTTAAAAAAGCTTCCTGGGGGTCTTGAACAAAATAATCAGCCAGGAATCCACGTAAATGACAGCTTCATCACTGTTTTCAAAGAAATGCGCGGAATACGCGTAAGCAGCTCAGGACCCAGAAAGCACTTGAAGAACCTGAAGCAGCACCAGAAGCATCTGATGCAGCACCAGAAGCGACTGATGCAGAGCCAGTAGCACATGATGCATAAGCAGCAGAACCTTCTGGCGTCAAGAAAAACCCGAGGAAAAACCCCATCAGAACCAATAGGAATCAAAATTTGTGTGCCATTTGCAGCAGATTGTGGCGCAAATACAAAGGACCAGAATGGATTTGTTGCTCTCGGTGTCAGCGTTGGATTTGTGGTATCTGCAACGAAGAAAGCGACGACCTGTATTATGTTTGTTCAAATTGTAAAGATAACCCATTTGGCAGCGATGACAGTGTGCGAGATGCAGACTTTGTGCCTTAAAAGTGTCTTAGAAATTTCCTTTACCTTTATTAGAATGCTGTTTTATTTTTCTGTGATTTTAAAGTGAGAGATTATTTTTAAGTTTTTCTCATATGTGATTTTAAAGTGAGAGATTATTTTTAAGTTTTTTTATATGTAAGCATGAAGCCAGGACATTTATTTTAACGAACAAAATTTTGTATTGTTGATGAAAATGTTATTTTTCTTACATTTTTACAAATAAAAAGTTTTACAAGTTTTGACTGCTAATTTGACCCACTTACAAAAAAGAACGGCCAAATTTAAAGGTTGAGTTGGAATCCTCAGAGTTTTCTGCGTCCTATGGATGCCAATCCATCCGGCATCAGGCATCCGCGCTCGCCTAGTATAGTACAGTATTCATTTTTCGAGTCTGCCAATTTAACCCCACTTTGGCGGTCTACTTTGGCAGCCACAAAAAAAAAATAAAAAAAATACTTACCGAGAGTTTTTAAGGAATTTCAGTAGTGGAATCGATAGATCTCTACCCATTCGGTATGTTGGTGAAATAAAAACTTCTATTGGTCAATTTGTTAAAAAGATATGCTGCCAAAATTGCCAAAATTGCCAAAACCGGCCAAAGTAACCCCGTTTTACGGTAGTTGTTTCATTCGCTTAAATCCCCAAGATAGTCCAAGGTCTGTAAAATCGGTACACTCGGATATAATGAACAAACATCAAAGGACAACAAAATTTCACCCTCTTGCAATTGGATTGGATATTCTTGAATTAAATCATTCGAATTTTTAACTGGAAAACTAGGCTGTGCAATGGGCCAACTTTCAAATTCCTTAGTCAACCATTTTGATAAGTGGTCGAAACGCGCGTCGAGCAAAGTAAAAGTGTTTTGGTGTTTGTGGAAACTACTTCGAGTATTATCAAGACCAAGTTTACAGAAAAGACGAGTAAATAATAAAAATCAATTGTACAAGGCGATTTGGTAATAAAATTGGGTACAGGAATGCTTCGTTCGCGAGATACAGGGTACAGGGGTTTCTCGTCGTCAGGACATATGAAAATATAGTAGTATATTGTATTTAAAGACATAATTTTAGACATTTTTATATCTAATAGTAAAATAAAATAGACATTAGAATAACAGACATTTTAATATATAATAGTAAACTAACTATCTACTACTAAAAATCTAACTGTCTTTTCACCTCTAACTTGGTATAGCCATTGGCAGAAAATTACCAGAAACGGAATATAATATTTTCTGTCTGATAATATGTTTTTCATTTCTTGCTTCAAATACCAAAAGCCAAGTAAGATAATCAAAAAATCATTAGTAAAATGTAAACTCTTACACCCTGTATAGTAACTGAGCACCGCGATACAAAAAACTTTTTCATTTTGATATGAATGACTCTACATTCGAATACTAATTACAAAAAATGAAACTCCCAGTTATTTTATAAATAACAATGGCTCTCTTTCTTAACAATAAATACAAAGCCTAACGCCATGCCATTCACAATATAAGACTGTACTGTAATCACTGAGGAAAATGTATTCTTTGTTGCGGAAAATAAGTGTTTATGCTTGAGAGAGCATGAACCCTTATAATTGGCAGCAGGAAACGAAACTCTGAAGATTTTCCGGGTACAAATTTTTCCATTAAAATGCCGGTTTTATACCATTTTCAATCAGCGATACTGATTATAGAAATATCTAAGTTAGTACTTTTAAATTTATATTTTTATGTTTGATATCAGTAGGACAATATAATCAATCCAAAGTACACAAGAATCAACAAGAAGAGTAAGTACCTAACTAGTAATTTCCCGCAAACAAATATTGGAAAATAATTGCATGATTAAAAACGAATGATCATTATCATCATTACCGTTAGGTAATGATGAATATTTGTCAAAATAAGCGTCTAAATATGTTCGACCTCAAAGAAATGGCGCCAAATATTATATTTTCAAAATCATCGGTTTTGGTGTTCCTGTAGCAAAGAAAGTCATTATGAAATTAAAAGCGCATATCACTTGCTATAAAATGTGTTTTATACTTTTTTCTTGAAATTAATAAGTAGTTTAAAAGATTTTTTTTCCATAATTAGGATACTGTGAGCTCTATCTATAGCTCATCTATAGCTCTATCTATAGCTCTATTTTTTTATCGAATTCTCACCGATAAGTATTCGATATTATCGATATTATGCTCGATATATCGATCATAACATCGATATGTTTCACTCTCACGCTACTAATTTGTTTCAAATAACTACCCTTGTATATGAAGCATTTAAAATGAATAACAACAAAGTGTTTTACTTTTGCGATAAAAAGTTATTTCACTTTTACTTACTTGGTAGTGACGGACACCCTGTATATCTAAACTCAAATGAAACTAAATTTTTATGGGTTTAAACGCAAGCAGACATTTTTGTGAAGAACACTTTTTTCAGATGATATGTGTTACGTACCTATGTATTAGTGTAGTAAGTCAGCTATCGTCTTCCTGCATATTTTCTTCCCAATCAGGAACCTCCTCATCATCCTGCGGTTGGAATGTTATATAACGTTTAATTTTAAAAGAAATGATAAATATTGTTGATATTCATATTTCATATCAAAGGAGAGCTACGTTCAACTCCTAGGTACTTACTTCATAAGTATAACGTTTTCCGCAAGTGCAGAAAATGTCCGCTTGCATAAAAGCTTAACAAACAACGGAGTAGCGACATTCTCTTGAACATAAAAATTTACTGGATCTACTTAGCAGTCTTGAATATGAATTTTTGCAGCATTCTCCATTTTCGTCCGAAGTAGTGCAATTTAAAATTTTTCAGTAACTCACATTTTATGGGCACAAGGCCGTTGTTAAAGCAGATTAAAAGGGCCGTAGACAGTTTCTGCAGGGCTGCAGCAGGTCTAAAGCTATGTATTGCGAGGTGTTTCCATGGTTACTCCATTCCCCAGACTCAGGAGACCTGGATTGTCATGTCCGGATCCCAAATCTCTTGTGTTGGCATTTATTTATTCTATGGGAGCAACACTTTTGTTTGAAGAATAAAAACACACGATATCGCAGATAAGAATCTGTTGCCTTTATATTTCATAATTTTTATGGAACGAAGTAGCAAATGGAGAATACACAACGTTATAAACGAGCTGTATATAGTGTGACTGAAGTCGGTAAATTATTTTAAGAGACATGTACATTTTAGTTCATTCAACAAGAATATCAATATAAAAATGAGAACGCCAATATTGACCATATATAGTTAGGTTAGGAAAAGGGCGCGAAATTTGAAATTGGTTCCTAAACACACTTCAGCAAATTTGAATGGCATGTATTTCTTATGGGAGATTTAAAAGATTTTCAGATGGGAATTTCTCCGGTTTTGGGTATTTCTTAGTATTTAAGCCTATTATACGTCAAACTTTAAACATATTTCTCTACAAGCCAAGCCCAAATTGTTTTTTTAGACCTACGAGTTAAATCTACAAAATATTTGAAATTAAAATGTCTGTTTTCCATGGATCTACGTCGCGTATTAGTTTAACATTTTTTACGCAAGAGCGCCAGGCCAGCTCACATATAAAAATTAAAAAGTCAGGTTAAGGGTTATGTTATGGATTGTCGGTGGATTGTTTATATATTTATTTGTTTATTACTATTTTGGTCAATGTTTATCGATTTTTTTTTACTACTGATAGAACAATATACCTACTAGCTACTACTAGTACTTTTATAAAAGAATAATGGGAAAAAGGGCCCAAATGTGGAATACTCCATATAAATAATAATCCGGTAAGTACCTACATAGATACAGGATTATTATTTACATTGACATTTTTTTAACTAACTAAACAGATACCGCACAGCAAACTTGATGATACTGATGAAAAAGGCTCGGAAAACAACGGTATTGCGCATTATACCTTTCGATCGAACAGTTTTTTTGCACTTATTCCTTACATATGAATACTCAAGTCGGGGCAACAAAACAAAATACATCAGTTGATCCTGATATGAATAATGTGCTTTGAATAAATTTAAGTACTAATCAAACTGGAAAGATTTTAGCTGACCAGAGCTTACGCTTAGTATATTATGATCACGTTTAAAACATCCTAAATCGTTTAAGAAAAAATCACTTATGGTTCCACTTATGAATAAGTAGGTACTCTATTTTCACCCATTTTCTCACCAACACTCAAAATAAATTATTTACAATCAGAAAAAAATAGATAAGTTTACACATATTAAAAAATCGTATATATTAAACAAATCTGTAACGTAAATAGGTTCCGTTCCGTTATATAGCAAATATTTTGAATGATAGTACCCTATTTCAAATATTTAAAATAAACCGCGAGATACCAACATACCAACTGTAGACCGACCGAAACCACTTATGTATGCCGCGAGCCGAAATAGTAGGGTGAAACCTATAAATAGGCGGGACGCCGGTAAATAAATTCTCTTTTGGCCGTTTAATTCTATTTTTGTTCGTTTGATAACTTAGCGGTTATATTTTCGGTATTGTTAGCGAGTGCTTCAGAAACTACAAGGTACAGATTATTAACTTTAAAAAAAATATTCGCATGTTTTCATATAGAGGGAGGAAACAATATTGTTTTTGTTTTCCTATATTTACAAACCCTGTGAAGTAAATATGCTCGTTAAACTCGACTAAATTTCTTCTACTGCAAAGCGTAACTCATTTTTAATTAATTTCAATATCTCTGCATTTCTGCACATGCGGCCTGCAAAATAATAATATCCCACCACGTCTCCCGCACAATTCTCTGACTGCTGGACTAACCATTGTGGTTAGAATGAGGGGTAGAAATATTATTATTATTATTTTATTTAGTAGACAAATTTTTAAATAAGTCACAACATTTTATAACAAATTTATTGGCATATCCTATTTAGGTTTGATTTAACCAGCAAAGAGTCTCGATCTCAATCCTATTGAGCATGTCGGAGACGTGATAGGAAGACGGGTTCGTTCCCGAATTTCAACACTCACATGTTATTCCCTGACATTCGTTATCACATTAGATTAAGGTGTTTCATGCTTTGGAAGTTAGTAAAACATTTATGGATTGGAATTTCTGATATAGCTGTATAAAAACTGCTTTATAAAATGATATTAAATATACCTAAGTTTCTTTTATAGCGAAAAAAAACTTTAATACTTTTGACAGCATTTCATATGATGCGAACAACAAAGATTGATTGATATTTTGAATTGTGTAAATTGTTGTTATAGAATATGTATATACGTAACTAATACAGAGGTATCAGGAGGGTATTCAATATAATAATACTTGGCGGCAGTTTAATAATAGCCCGTTTTATAACAGTAAACAAATTAGCTTTTCATAACCAATAGACTTAAAATTGGATTAGAAAATACGACTCAAGTGGTTGGTACCAGTCTTCTATTAGCTTATTAATATAAATTCCACATAATATACATTTGGCTAAAACCAAAAATTCTAAAACATATTTTAACCAGGAAAGAATAAACAGTACAAATGTATTTAACATTCACGACATTCAGTTTAATAAATGCCTTGGCTATTATGATTTGTTGCTACTATCAGGCAAAATGAATAATGCGTCTGCTTTAATAGGCCATTCATATTAGCATAAATAGAGAAAAAATGGCCATTTAAGGGTTGTAATATCAAACTATTTCATATCGTTGAGGTAAATTCACGCCACAACTTTTGGTATACTATATAATTCAATATGATAAAGTAAACTGAAACTAAGAAAGTGTAAAAAATATTATTTAAAATTACAGTGCGCATAAAATTTTATTATGAATGTATGTCTGCTTTAGACACGCCTTCGCCGATTTTAGTGAAATGTCAGGGGAATTTAAAGTGTTGCTTAGGCGCCAAGAGTACTTATAGAGATTTTTTGCTAGATGCCATTAAGTGTTTTTCCGGGTTTGATCCCTTTCTTGCTGTCTTTGCTCATACATGGAAACATTGTATTTCCAGTAAACCCACAAACACTGATTTATAAAGCAAACATTAGCGAATAAAAACTTTCTTCGATTTCCCTAATATGAAATTTATATAAATAAAACATACACTTCTGACAAATTGATTAGTAGGAAGATACATACAACATAAAACTGTGCTACAAATGATGTTATATGCAGGTTTACATTTGCATTAAATTATCCTAGCCTTATTACTATAGCCATCCATTACTTAATCTAAATTTTCCCGAATTTAAATGGCAAACGATAAATGTCAATGTCATGTTAATATATCGCTCATAATTCTCTGGCAACTCAAAAGTTGGAAATACGGCGTTGTCTATGAATTGCAAAGCTCTTATAGCCAATCTCTACACCAATAAATTCGTTGATGCATGTTGGGAGTGAATAAGTCCACGATCCGTCTGCATTGCGATTTCCACTACGAAAATGCGCCGTCAGGATGAAAGTATTTTGTTCGGGCGTAAAGACCACTATGGAATTATATTGATTTGCTAAAAGGAATGAAAAGCCATGGATTTATTGTTGCAAACAATCATTTTACCTCAAATACACGTTACTTAAAACATTATATACATACAAGAGGGCAATGGCCAATAAAATTGGTAATGTTAATTAATAGACGTCTTACAGAACAAACCTTTCACATGGGCTAAACATTTATTCTGTCAAATAATCCATGAATGTTAAATTATTTGCGCAGTTCATTTACCAGACAATTAAAACTTTGCTCGAGTTTCAATTTAATTCAGGAGTTAACTAAAGGAATCACCTGAAATATAATTTAGGTAAGAAGTATTACCCCTTGAGAGATTGTTAAAATAACCTCTAAATTATGATGAACTTGTAGTTTTATACTATAAATTAAGACTACAAATTAATAAATTACTATAACCCTAATTGATATGATCTACATTTTAATGTTCTTTTGGATCAAGGCAGATCTAAAACTTATATGGTTTTTTATTAACTTTGGTGACTAAATTTTTATTACTGAACCGTCGACATTACTATCATTATTCAAAATGTCTCTTTGAGATATCAATATATTTATGATAAATCACACAAACATGTACAAAATATTTACCAAAGACAACAAAATTCAATAATAACCGGGAATACAAAAAAAACTTTCATATTTGTTCATACTCACGGATAGTTGCGTGGAATATCGTATTCTCCTAATATAAGTACGTTGAGCTGTATTGCGTGATTCTTTGAATTGATTCTTTCTCTCATGACTGGGTAAGAAATAATGGAATTATTTTAATAATTCACCCCCGCCATTCCTGTCAATAAAAATCTCTTAAATAATGAAAAGTTTTAAGTTCGCCTTTCAGCTAAAAGCATGAGATGTGAGGGAATAATATTATTTAGAAATATTTCGAATAACAGATAATGAGGGAATGATAATAGGGTTGCTGGAGTGTTTTTATTTAGTTAATTGTGCGACTGCAGATCAAATAAATTCGTTTTGAAAAGGACAATGGCTGGAAGAAATTTGTTCCAGAGCTTTAGGCGTAATAAAAGTGCACATCCGAATATCTGTTTGAGACACATCTCATTAGCTATAGAATATTGAATCTCAGTCAATTTCTCCGATACCATTACCAGTGAATTTCCGGAAATTCAATTTCGAATTTAAATTTGTGATCAGATTTACGTTTGCTATTGACCGGCCCACACTTGAGCGCTCTCGCCTACGTGTAATAGATATCCAATTCTTTTTACGCGATCTTGAATTAAACTTACTTTTTTAATTCCATCCACACCGCATATATATATATATATATATATATATATATATATATATATATATATATATATATATATATAGATATATATATATATATATATATATATATATATATATATATATATATATATATATATATATATATATATATATATATATATATATATATATATATATATATATATATATATATATATTATATAATTGCTCACACTCTTAAAGATTCTCTTCTTGTTTGTTAGGCGCCAGTTCATTTACTTATAATTGTATAGAATATATAGTAAAATGTATATATAGTAATGTATTATAATTATTTGAGAAGTATGTTGAAATCATATCAAATAAAATTTAAATTTGAAGATTGAATAAAATATTGTTAGTTGACAGTTTAAAGCCTATATTTATTAATTATCATGCATAAATCATTATCATGCATAAATCATTATCATGCATAAATTATGCGTAAATACTTAAATAAAATTTTTCACATTTTATATATATTTTAAGAACAAAGATTATAACTAGCAAAGATAATCAATGATTTCTAAAATAATTATAATAATATAAAAAATTTCTTTTAAACTTCTAAAATAAACACTTCTTTTGAACCTCCCACTGAGATGAACATAATCATGCTTTATTGAAATAAATATATACCTAGGTATACAAAATATAGTATCCTAAAACATAGTCTAACTATAAAAATTTAAAGACATAAACGGCTTCTAATATGTATGTGCAGTTCAACGACCAGCAACCCTAACCTACACAATGTTTTTCAATGGCGTAGGCATTTTTTTTCTTAGGGGGGTGAAAGTATTGCTTACAGCGCGTTACCATTTTTAGTGGGTGGCGCGCTAGTAGCCATATTTCCCACAAGAAACAAAAATAATATGTACAAAACAGCTAAGTAGCCGTGAAAAATACAGTTTAAAACGGAAAATAAAATAAATATACTTGCAATACTTGCAATTGAAATAGAGTCATATTTATTGTGTAAGTAGGTACCTACCTAGCCTATCAAATCGTCAACACTCAACGCCGATTTACTTTGCCTCAATGCTTTGACAAAGATCAGAGCTTGTTTGTTAATTGGTACCTACATAACTAAACCGATACTAAATACAACACATTTTAAAAAATAATTACAAATGCAATACATACCTACCTACCAGATTCTCACCGCAAAGCGATTTCCAATACACACAGTTTTTGCAGCCAATCGAAATTAGAAACTGACCTTGAGGTATTTTACCGTCATTGTAAATTTTAATTTCATTCGTGGATAGGTAGGTACACGGTTTTAATTTTATAAACAGTCTATAGAATTTTTAATTTTGCCCACTGATGTAAATTATTAATTTGTGATCTAGGATGGTAAGTAGAGTGCCGTTCAATTGAAAGTAAACGATTTTTTTAATTAATGTGAAACAGGCTTTCAGGTAATCAAAACTTGATTGTCAATTTTATTTATCAGTTTACTAATAATTATTCTATATTCTGAAGTTTTCCTTATAATTATTATTATTATTATTATTATGCCGCGCTTAACTGAACCGCAAAAAATGAGAGCTGTGATGTTACTGCAGAACGGATGGTCAATGCAAGCAGTTGCAGATACTTTGAATGTGAGTAAAGGTTGCATTTACAAAATTAAGCAAAAATGGAATTGAGAAGAAACTGTTGAGTACGTCCAGAGAGGGGGCCGTTAGAAATTCAGTACTATGGAGGAAGACGAACTCGTCCTTGACCACCTCCGACAGAATCCTTTCGATACAGCAGTGACTGCCTGCTTCTTAACAAATTTTCCTGCTTCGGTGGAAACCGCAAGACGACGTATGAGAGCATCTGAGCTGAAGAATTTTTCGGCTGTAAATAAAGTTGCTCTGTTGCCACGGCATAAGGAGCAGAGGTTAAACTTTGCCAACCAATTTGTCGGTGTGCCACAGGACTTTTGGGACAACACAATTTTTTCAGACGAAAAAGTTTTTCAATCCTTCTATGATGGCTCTATGCGTGTATACCGCCCAAGAAATTGCCGATATGAAGAGCGTTATATACATCCTACAGCTCGTAGTGGTCGCTTCTCTATAAACGTGTGGGCATGGATATGTTGCCAAGGAGCAGGTGTTACTTGGAGAATCAGAGAGCGTCTCACTGGTCAAAGCTACGCTCGCATTTTGGAATATGTTATGTTACCTTCCGTTTCCATTTTATATCCCGAGAACTTCACTTTCCAGCAGAGAGAGAAAATATTTTTATTTCCTCTTTCCTTTTTCCATATTTCATTTAAATTTATATTTCAGGATAATTCCTCTATTCACAAATCACGAGTTGTTACTGAATGGCTGAATACAAACCATATTAACACACTGCCTTGGCCCTCTAAGTCGCCGATTTAAATCCGATAGAAAATGTATGGGCACAAATGGAAAAAGACATGTATAGCAGAAATTTCCGACCAGCGAACGTAGAAGAACTGTGGTTGGCGATTAAAAATGCAAGGGAAAATATTGGCGAGGATTACACCAGGACACTAATATTATCTATGAGAAATAGGCTTCAAAAAGTTATAAACGCGAATGGTGCTTGGACCAAATATTAATTCATCGTAATTTTTTTAAGTTCTCAGTTAGTTTGTTAATTTAATGGATTTTTTTACAAGAGACGTCCTTACCATATAGATTTTCCTTAATAAATACTGTATATAAAATGCTGTCACCTTATAACTGACAGATACTTCAATCCTACCTAACTAAATTAATTTTGAATGTGATCTGTTTACGAAAGCCTGCTTCACAATGGGAAAATTTCCAAAATTTCTCATAAGAGTCGTTTACTTTCAATTGAACGGCACTGTACCTACATAAAAATAAAGTCAATGAACAATAGGTACTTACTTATGTAATAAACCAGAGAGCGTTTCCAGTTTTCGTAAATCCCAATAAAACGCCTAACATATAGTTGTATTTATAACCTAGCGGCCTCAAGCACTGGGATATTTTTTGGATAAAATTATTTGAGAAATGTCTTTATGGAGGAGGTACCTATTAGTACCTACCTTAGTACACGTCAGTACCTACTTCGAGCAGCCCATATATCAACTTTTTTTTGTTAAAGTCGGCTCTGCTCTAACCCCCACTATAAATTTTTGCCGTCAAATAATATTTTCCTTACATTTTTTAACATACCTATCCTATCTCGTAAATAAAGGGAGGCCTGGTGGAAATCTGCGTTTTTCAGGATTCATACGAAATGAACAAAAATTTTTGCTTACCGCCATACTTTTCTAACTTATTTTTGCCATATTTTTGCTATCCGTCATTTTTTTTATTTCGACTCTCATAGCGGTGTATACCTACATAGGTTGGTATATAAATAATACATAGGTAGGTAAACGTCTTGCTTCGCCGTTTTGACTTCTTGTATAAGCTCCAAGATAAAACCAATTTAAAAAACGGGACAAAATTTACCTACCAACACTAGGAGGTACTTAGGTACCTCTGAAAATACATAAATACCCAAGTATCTGTATTGAAAATTAATAATTGGTTTATTTTTAGTTACAGGACTTTTTTGTTTAGTCAGAGGTACCACCTACCTACACCGCTCAGATAATAAAAATAACCGTATTATATTGTATCACAATAACATTTAAACAGCACTATATATATACGCGAATATCTCAATCAATGCGAATGACCGTTGCAGATTATAGAAATGAGCGCAATACGCGCAAACCCGCCACTGTAAGAGATCCGAACGTTTGAGAGTCCATAGGGACTGTCAAACTAAACACAGACGGCGCGTCATTTCAATGAGTTAAAAAGAGATACAATGCTCGATCATCCAGTATTCCGTCTACGGTAGAGCGGCGTTGCCGCTTTTAACTATAAAAATAAATGTAATAAATGTTTAGGGAATTTCCATAATTTAAAGTAGACGAAAATAAATGTAAAAATGGGGACTATAATATATTATTGTATGCACAATAATTCTTTTATGACATTCATAAACTATATATATAATTTTTATATAGTATTGTGGAATATGATAGTTTAATTGAATATTGAGAAATTTGAGAATTACATGTGGCAACTGCGCGGTATCTTATATGTGGTCAGTTAACTACACATACATATTAGATAAGCTTTTTTTTGTAGATCTTTAAATTTTTATTTAAAAATATGTTATTACATGTCGTTGCAAAGGTCAATTAGTTCTGTAATATAGTGAATTGCCTCATTCGCCATTATCTCAATGTATTAATTCTCGAGCACGTGGAAAATGATGTTCTACTCAATTACCTCCAAACCTATAGAACACAAGGTAATTAATGTTGTTTATATTCGTTCCAGACACGATTTTCCCAATTCTGCTTTCACAGCATTTAATGAAGTTTAGCTGGTTAGAATATAATTATGCCTCCTCTGCTATTCTATACATGTAATAAGGCTAATCGAATCCTTCTTATAATACTGGGATATTCCACATTTTCAAATGGCATTATAAATACATATTGTATATGGAATTTCAATGATTTTTCGAGTAATATCCATATAGTCTAAGAGCTGGCGTCCAAAAGAGTGTGCAAGAGTGTTCTCAAACCAAATTTTTTTAGATTAGGTTACTTTTCAGTGATGGAAAGTAACTCTAGAGTCAGAATTTAATACTAATTGTGTAATACTAATTAACGTCCCTAATTTTTGCCAGTCGACTTGCAAATGTATTTCAAAACCTTACTTATTAATGTAATCTATTGCTTAACGCTTAATTTTTGATTTGTACACATTCGGAATCAACCACCACTGATGACGCTGTAGAATATGGCGCAATCGCGTTTTATTCTGATGAAGATAGTGGCGAAGAACACGGCGACGGCAGTTCTGTTATAACATAATTAAAATATTTTTTCTATATAAAATAATTGATCTATAACAATGAATAAAAAATCATAACTTCATAGCACGTTTTAAATGTTACTTGAAAACACTACCTAACATATATAGATCCATCGACTGCTGACTGACGTGGTCCTATCATAAATGAGTCTGACTGTCTCCTTTATCAACTTTATAGTTTTAGTTAATGTTTTAGATAATTTCAGCCTTGAGAAACCACTTTGACACACGTCATATTTTAGCCAGGTGTGAAGTAACGTTGACGCCACGTGTCCCTGTATTTGGTCTGACTGTTGGATTCTTCCCCCCTGAAGCTCCCAACTTCAGAACGGAGGTTCTATCCCGAGCGCCACTGTCTGTTTAGAGTGCAGGCAGACGACTTTTCGACTCAGATAGGATGCGACATCGAAGTTTAATGTAGCATATAGAGCGAATGTGAACAATTTTTCATCGACCCTGTTTCGACGTAGCAGATAGAGCGTAAGTAAACAATTCATGCGAAACAGATAGATTGCGAAACCGAAGTTCAATTCAGTCCTAAATGAGCGAATGTGAAAATTTTTTACTCGACTCCGTTTCGACGCAGCAGATTGAACATATGTAAACAATTCACGCGACTAAGGTAGACTGCGATCACCAGAAGAAAATCACCATAAGAAGATCACCAGAAGAAGATCACCAGAAGAACCAAAGTGGCGCACGGACTGAATGATGGTTAGCAAAGAGTGCTAACTGAATATTTCAGTATTGCGTGCATATGCTTTTTTGCTATGGCCTCTTTTCCGTCTGGAAAACTTTGGTATTACTAATTCCATGCTCTTGGCTTTCCGGTGTTATGTATGTCTGTCTATGACCTATGGTGTTTTAGGACGGGATGTTGCGGGTGATTAGTTTGTTAGTTTACAAAAATTTGAAGCTTGGATATAGCGTTGGTACATTCTCTACTTAATCTAAGTTAGTTAATTTGGGTTTTTTATGTGCGTTTTTTCTTTTATTATTATATTTTATTATTTTTCCTGTCTATGCCTCTTTTTTATTTTTATATTTAGCTGTTTTGTTATATTTTAAGTTCATGCCTTATTTTTTTGATGCTTTTTGTTTTTTATATGTTTTTTGTTTTATTTTTTTTCTACTTTTCATTCTATTAGTACTTGGGGGTTGGATGCGTGGGTATAGATTTTTATGGGGTATAAATATAGTTTAAGGAAGGATGCTTTGGGGGGTTTCCAAATTTAGGTACCATTGCCGCTCTGATGGTAATTTTTGTGTGTGCTGTGAGTCTTGCTGTGAGTTTTTCTTGACGCGGTATATCCCTTTCTACAGATGCTTCGTGGGAGCTCGGAGCACGTTGCGCTATATGGTATTTCAAGCTGACTTGGGATGAGGATACTCGGATGCCTGGCACTGAAAAAACTATTTACGGTGGCGCGGTACCCAGAAAGGGTTTGTTTACGGCCTGGCTTTGAGCAGAACGGAATGCAATATTTAATAATCATGCTTACCTAAAAAGAAACACAATTATATGAGGTATATTAACGTTATTAGTATTTATTGAATAATGTACGGGCTTTGTAATTAGTAAATATAATATTAGTGTTTCGAAACGTGTATTAATATTACACCTTTGCAAGCGTCCCAACGCCAGTTGTCCAGTACCAGAAGTGACTATATAGTTATTCTCCATCACTAAAAAGTAACCTAATCTCGAAAAATTAGCTTTGAGAAAACTCTTTTTGACCCCAGCTCCCCGACTAATACATCAACATGACCTACTTTGTCTCACGTTTTCCATTTCGAACTTTCGTTTTTAGAATCGCGCAACTTCCAAATAAAAACAAAAACCTTTTGATCTTTCTTATTAGGCTTTTTATTAGCCTTATTATTCTTATTAGGCTTCTTATTTTCTGGCATTTCTTACTAGGTATTTTTCAGTATAGCCTAGTATGTCAAGTGCCCCATCCCTCAGAGAGCTCCTGGATCCACTATATTCACATTAATAAATGGCTTTATTAACAACGCATGGAAATTTTAATTTCGTTTCCACTCATTTTATCCCAATATTTGGTTAGGCGGCATTCGTATTTTCATGCGGCCAGACCACGTAACCGTAAATCAACTTACGATAAGAGATCACTAAAGGGTTTGAGAGGGCATAAAGCCGGATGTATGCGGAAAACGCAGGAAGGATGTAGCCCCATATATTTCAGGATCAAGGTAGTAGTAACATCTGGCCATTGTTACTGTATTAAACAGCTAAATTACATTGGCTTTGTGCAGAATCGCGGCGATATTTTGCATGGTACCATGACTATTGATATTACATCCTGTAATACTTCACAAAAGGGGTAATTAACATTCAAATATATTCTCCTCTTGATTTGGTTATATTAATTAAACCGAAAATAATATGGAATGTATTTGTGTGCATTTGAGGACTATTAAATATGCATTTACGATTATTTGTCACGAGTAATTAAACGCATAAAAGTACTCTGTTATTTTTGTTTTCGTTTATTTGCACAATTCCAATATAAAACTGCGCACTTTTATAAATAACATACGAGTATAGTAGCTATGTAGTTGTCAATGGAAGTAAAATAATGTATAAATATCAATTCTATGGCCCTTAATAGGTACTCGTACTTCGCGACAATATACTACCGATTTCTTTCATAACTAATTTTACGTAATGCTGTTTTTCTCATGTCAGGTTTTATTCGAAGTACTACCATGCGGAAAGATCACGTTTCCTCTAAAAAACCACATTTAAAAGTGAATCAAAAAGCACATAAAAGTTTCAGAACTAACGCTATTTTGGTATTCTCTGGTATTCTTTGGTATTCTTGGTATTCCGGGCAAATAGGGGAAAGGAATTGGAATTATTTGGGTCGCTGAATATGAATTTGAACTTTGCTAATAGATATTTTGCCCGAAACGCCTTCATTTTGGAAAAAAAAAATAAAAATTTTGGCACCTTTTTCAGTTTCTCGCCTATGTCTCAAAAACTATGCGTTTTATCGAAAAGCCCATTCTATACAAAATCAAAGTAGACAAAATTTCTTACGTTTTTAATGGACTTTATTTTTTCTATGGTCGATCGTTCCAGCGCGCTCTAACAGTGGAACGTGGAACGCCATAGAAACAAATAAAATACGTTAAAAATATAGAAAATTTTGTCTACTTTAATTTTGTATATAATGGTCTCTTTGATAAAACGCATAGTTTTTGAGATATAGGTGAGAAACCGAAAAAGGTTTCAAAATTTTTAATATTTTTGCAAAATAAAGGCGTTCCGAACAAAATTTCTGCCAGTAAAGTTCAAATTTATATTCAGCGACCTAAAAAACATAAGTGGAGAGAAAATTACAACTATGACAAAATTTTCCTCTATTGTTCCTTATATGCTTAGCCTACAAGAATTTTATTAGCAGGGAAATAATTTATGCTTCTGCTATTATCGCTTTTATAGGACAAATGCAATAGAAGAAGATTGCATTAGAATGAGATTGGGAAACAGTTTAAGCTATTGGCAACGTCTTTCAACATTAAGAGAGTTTCAAAAATATGGAACCATGCCATTGTTTGGTTCCATATTTTGGAAAGGCACTTGAAAGGAAATGCAATTTTCATTTTCTGGTTCAATGTCACTTCTGGCAGTTGAAGGAAATATTGTCTCTTCTAAATTAGCCTCGTCATTACAATTGAAAAAATTGCCTGCAGGTTCGTCAAGAGAACCGTAAGACTGTAGATTTCTGTGGTATTTATTTTTCACCGAGACTATACAGCTGAGTAAAGTATAGTAAAAGAGTAACTGGTGTAGTTATGGTATAGGCTAATTATAAAACAGTTATCGTATTTACTGTGCAATGTTTTGGGCCTGCGTAGAGTAATAATTCTATTATTTTGCTTAAAGAACTCCAATAAAACTGTTTATATAACTTGCATTACAATTATCTTTTAACGTCGAAAGTAAGAGTATTAGAATAAGTATATAATTGTATTATATTTTATTAGCATTTAGAAGCATTTAAAATATTTTATAAATGATTATATGAAACATTATAAAACCGTTACAAAATTTGTTTGTTTACAACAATTATCCATTTTATAGCATGAGTTGTAAGAATGTCTATGTAACAGCTTTATAGAAATTCGTAATTTAAAATGACAAAATTGTCATATTAAGTCGCTCTAAAAAATGAAACTAGACGATAGTTATAAAATAATTCCTTTCTTTTAGTGGTCTATTTTGCTTTTGATTGTGATTCTCAGTAGCGTTCCGCAGTGCTTACAAGAGGGATACCCAACTACTGTGAGTTAGTTGACGTTTTCAAATATAAATGAGTTGAAATGGATAAGGTGCAGACTTAGCATTCCAGAATCGTCTCTATTATAGTAATTTAGAATGTTTTGCCATCATTACAAAAATACTTATAGTTCCGTATTTCTCACCGCATTTCCTGCTAGCAATGCCAATGGATTTTGATAATAATAAATCTCCCAGATAAGATCTATTAATCGTTTATAAATACACAGCTGAGAGCGCTCTGAACAACTACTTAGCTGTAGTGGTAAGGCTCTCCAGATCCATTGTCCGCGAGCAGCCGGTGAACAATTATAACGTAACCAGGAGGCTTGAGACTTATAATGAGGCAAACTCTAAAGACATACTTAGAACAAAATAATAGCAATAGCCGTGAAGCTGGAGCAATGATTTCTATAGATAGTATAACGGCTGTTTACCACGGCAGTGTATAAAAAAATATGAGTTTTTAAAGTTTATTGTATGCATTTCAATATCTGCGTGCATGTAATGATTTGGACGTAACAGAGACAAACATATCAAGATAATATGTAGAAGGGAATTTAATATGAATTGTAATTATTATGGTTTAGATACAAAAATGTAATTGTGTCATTTTAAACGTTCTTCAAGAAGTTGCATTGTTAGACCAATGTAGACTTCATTACATTGTTTACATGGAATTTCATATATATAATGTGTAGTTTTTTCAATTGGATCAAATATTTCAATGTTGTGAAACGGAATTTTAAGTTGTTTGTATTTTTATGTGCTGTGTGAATATCCTGTTTTTAAAATGTTGGAAATATTTTCTGAGAGTTGTGATATATATTATGGTAGAGCAATATATGTTTTATAAGATTTAGTTTGTATCAATTATTTTTAGTTGAGAATTGTAGTAGTTGTGAATTTTGTTTTCGAAAATTTAGTTGATTAGAGAAATAGTTATTATTTAGTAACATATATTTTATATTTTGTGCAATAACAACAATTATTATAGTTTTTATGACTATAAGAGTTTTTAAAGTTGAAATTGGTACATCTACGACATGTTTTTTTTAATTCCATTTTGTTAATATTGCAGTTTAATTTATAAGTTGAATCTAAAAAAATGATATTAATTTGTAATCTGTAACCCTTTAGGACTTGAGAATGAGAATTAAATTATCCATTTAAATCATACAGGGTAATTTTATGACGGATGTTAATGAATAATTTAACTCCCATTGTTTTGATATGAATAAGTGTACTTTATCTCTGGTAGTTTTTAAGATCATGTTACGCCACTGGGAAATCAAATAAGGATGGAAAAAAAAATTTGCAAATATTGATATTTGAAAACTTATATATACCCTGTATAAAAAAGATCAATTATAACACTGGCTGCATTTTAATTAGCCTAGTTTAGACATTACATAAATTTTTACGGAAATCCAGGAATCAATGGAGCAGATATCGAATAATAATATAATAAATAGTGTCGGAGATTGGGTCCGAAGAGGATCCAACTACCACAAAAATACAGGATGTTCCATTAAAAAATTATATTTTTTTTATTTATGCACCAGGCTTTTTTGAGACTCCCTATATATGTGCTACTAATTTTAGAATGGGTCTTCATTAACTCTCCACTGATCATATTTTTATCTGGGCGGGAATTAAGGTGTAACGGAAGAAGCGAATATTACATGGATACCCTGTATATTGAATTTTAAATATTTTATGAACCGTAAATATTTTATTATTTTTTTGTTCATTTTTTTAAGTTGTTTTATGATAAATACCAAATTGACATTGGTGTCTGCATTTAACTTTCTATTGAAAAAGGCCATTGGATAATTGGCCTAATAAAAACATTGGCTTAATAAAATAACATACATGTTATTTTATTAGGCCCTATTTGGTAGTGCTCTTATTTATTGATTAAAGCTCCATATTTGCTAAATCCTAATAACATTTACTCAATTCTTGATTGTGTTAGTAATGTAGGACTCCAATCGTGTTTCGCAACTAAAGTGATCTTGCCGATGAAGTTATATCCGCTCTTTCTATATGCCCTGGAGAAACGATACGCCCGCCCCAACATATTTTTCACAAGCAGCTGTATTGTGACAAAGCGTGTATATTTGTTATAATCAGATTACGCCTGACGTTTTTCTCTTATAAAGTGTTACACGTATATTTACTAAGTATATTTTATGTATTTATTTGTTTTTATCCGTATTTTATATATTTTTCTCATCCTAATAGACTTCGAGTAATTATATTATTATACACCCTTCATAACGGGTATATACTAAAATGACAATTATTATGACAGTCTAATGTGACGTATGTCAATTGAAATGTTTTTATGCTGTTTTGTGAGATAAAGATACTTACTTATTTTTGAAGAATGTTTATTTTATGTTAGGATAATCGGTGTTTAATAAAAGATTCATAGAATTTAACATTTGAATTTAATCGATATTATACTTTTATTCCGTAGCTGCACTCACTCGATCATCCTGTGTGTGCAATATATAGCAGAAATTATATTCCCAGTAGTGAGATCTAGCGGAAGCTGAGGAAAACATACATAACACAACACAAAGAAAGTAGAATGGATCACTGTAACAATTTATTATTTTGAAAATAAATAACGATCAAATTATGGTAGTGGTGATGAAATCACCAGAAATGGTTACCAAATGAAATTTACTTATCAAAATTTGAAATTCTTAGATCTATACCATAGAAAACAGTTCTGTTTGCATGGGAATTAATGACTGGTAATACTGCATATATGATTCTACACAACAGAATTATTGGGGCAATGGTCTTATAGCTAACTTGACTTATATGAAATTTACATTAAACATAAAAAACCGGCCAAGTGCGAGTCGGACTCGCGCACGATGGGTTCCGTACTCTTCTCTATAAAAACGGCAAAAAAATCACGTTTGTTGTATGGGAGCCCCCCTTAAACATTAATTTTATTTGAATGGTAGTATCTCATCTGAACGGCGACTCCGGCATTTATTAGCATACAGAATCAGGTTCATGTCTATTTGTTGTATGGGAGCCCCCTTAAATATTTATTTTGTTCTGTTTTTTAGTATTTGTTGTTATAGCGGAAACAGAAATACATCATCTGTGAAAATTTCAACTCTCTAACCATCACGGTTCATGAGATGCAGCTTGGTGACAGACGGACAGACGGACAGCGGAGTCTTAGTAATAGGGTCCCGTTTTACCCTTTGGGTACGGAACCCTACAAATGGAGATTTACTTACGAAAATGTTTATGCAACTTTTTAATGAAATTTTAATGTCCAAAAGCTTATTTAAAATCTTGCAAATGTGCAGGTAAGTGAATATGGTTTCATGAAACTTTGTGAAGCTTTAATTTATGTTAATATGTTATGATTTAGTAATCAGGGTTTTAGGGTACCTTATTTTTTTAACGAAGTTCTGAGGGCCCCCCTATGCAAATTTCTGCTTCTCCAGTCTGGAATAGCTCATAGGACTCCTTGCCGATGCCGGATTTACTGAAATCTGGGAGGTACTGAATTTTATTTCCCCACGTAGCTGTTGATTTTTTTTTAAGTTCACAAAATCTCGAACTAAGTAAGTAGTATTTTATTTCACTTGTTTGAAATCTCTAGATTTGTTCCTTCTAATGTTAAGATCTTTACGCTATTTTCTCAATAATGTTATTGAGATTATTTACATTGCACTTCAGTTTGCTTCACTTTCTTACATGCTAAATTAACAATATTCTTACTTACTGAATCAATTTTATCGTTAACTTTTATGCAATTTAATAAATTTACTGTCTGTGTCTATATCTATGTCTATGTCTATGCCTATGCCTATGCCTATGCCTATGTCTATGTCTATGTCTATGTCTATGTCTATGTCTATGTCTATGTCTATGTCTATGTCTATGTCTATGCCTATGCCTATGCCTATGCCTATGCCTATGCCTATGCCTATGCCTATGCCTATGCCTATGCCTATGCCTATGCCTATGCCTATGCCTATGCCTATGCCTATGCCTATGCCTATGCCTATGCCTATGCCTATGCCTATGCCTATGCCTATGTCTATGTCTATGTCTATGTCTATGTCTGTCTATGTCTCGGTCGACGTACATTCCCTCGGGCCTGAGGCCCCCGGAAGTACACTGCCGACCTCGGTGCGTTATTCTCCTTATAACACCCTTGGTTTCTTAATTACTACAACGTCTTTTTCAGAAATGGTGAATGTCACTGTCGAAGCCACCTTTACATATGACAGTTGTTGATATTTGGAAAAATTTCACATAATTCGGATACATTTTAGTATTCACATTTCTCTTAATTTTATATGTCTCTCTTGGTATAAAATTAAAGATTGGACTTTATGATATCTTTTGAAATATATGACACTGGGTTTATGTTAGTTTTTGACAATGTACTTTTTAATAATATATGTCCTGCGTGCTATTTGAGCGAGATTATGCTAAATTATATCTAAATTCATTATAAATCTGAATTATAATTCAGTTACACTATTTAATTGTTTCTGAACAAAATTAATTATAGTATAAAAAATTATAATATCAAAAGTTTTTAAGAGAAAATTTTATATTTTGTAACGTTTACTGTCCGAACATGCAATTTTACATAATAATGAATCATCCAAAGTTTATTTTCATATCAATAGACACAAATTTATATTTGTTCCTGTAAAATCACTAAAAATATGATAAAGCATTTACTGAAATGTGTCGTGGCAATAACTAAAAATAATAGTATTAGTATGGGCCCGTGACATCGTGGTGCAATAATAAAAAAAATTAACAGGCAATGTTTATAGCATAAGTGCACAGACACTTTAGTACAAAACTTATAATAATGGACAATATTAGTTGTTCAAAGATGGAGTTCTAAAACTTGTTTCACAGTCACGGTCAGAAAAAATAATCATCGTCGTCGATTCAATGAAAAATTCATCCAAATTTATTTATGAACGCGAGGAAATTTACAAAACTTGAATCCACAATTATTACATAGCTAAATTTTGAGAATCTTGGTGATCTAAGAAATCAGAAGTCCTGCAACTGGAAATTATATAAATTATTTCTACACCTATCTTCATTCCTCAATAACTAATGACAATAATGATTTAGGAGTGTCTTGAACATCGATATGAAGAATTTTGAAAAGTATAATATACATGAATGCAAATTAATTATGCGGCTACCTGATGATCCACCGAAACATGTGGATTGTACCAATTTGGTATATTTGGATATACGAATCCAAGGATATTTGAAAATCCTGACTTTATTAGAAAAGTTATTTTGACGTTTGTCCGATCAAAATTCTCTGAAGGAGACGCAATACAAATTTTTGGAACACAAAAAATCCACATTTTGTAAAGGAAAGTCTACTAAGGAACATCAACTACATAATGCCCTGCATTAAATACCCTGTATATAATGGATATGGATCGCATAATGAGAATATTTTTTAATATTATTGATATTGTTACTGTTTAGTGACCCGTTATCTTAAATTACCTTCTTTCCAACGATCTTTTGTTGCGAAATTGTGGAAAGGCATCTCAAACATAAAAGAGAAATTGTGGACCTAACATAAAACAAAAGCTCTAATATATTTAGTAATTTTATTGATCTTTCTGCTTTCTCGCTTTCTCGAGATTTGGGTTTTGATTCAAGAAACGTGCCATTATTTACCGATGTCGGTAGAGGAACCTTTTAGGTAAACGATCAATCTGAAAGTTCCTGTTCTCTACTGAATTACTGATTTATATCACGATATACAAGAATAGCCCCGCTTTTACTCACACACTCCGAACTTTTTCTTTGTGGCAGGCAGTGCTGAATGCACATCATTTTTATCGTTTCAAGAATGTTTTCAAATGCGCGAGGGAGTGGAACTATTACCTTATATTTGGTAGTTACTTTCTACTAAATCGTTGATTGACGGACTTGCTTTTGTACACGGTTAAATAGGCTCAAAATAAATAATACCCAATGTACGAGATGTACCTATATATACCAGTTTGTCAAAAAAAGAAGGAAATTTTATATTTCTTCAATAATATCGTTAATTTTTAACCGATTTTAATTACTGCAAAACTAAATTTTAAGGTAATATAATCATACTTAAATTTTTATTACTACTGTTTGTCGGTGGCGCTAGGCACCAAACTTAGTGTCTCATTATGATCCGCGAGATAATTTTTGCTAAAATGAGCAAAATGTTGAAAAAGTACAATAATATGGTTACTTGTGAATATTTTAATAATACTTGAAACAATAAAATCGACCTTTGTTTTCCGTAGAGCTACTCCATAACATAAAACCGTTTCATCATAGCATGCTAAAAAGGTGGCGAAGAAGAAGAAATAGAAGAAGAAATAGCGAAGATAAATAAGTACAGAGAAAATATCAAATTATGGTAATGATTGTGGTGAAATCAATGAAATATACAATGAATATAATAATAAACGGTTGTACATATACTGTAGCGTATTCTTGTGTCTGATATTATCTGGAAAATATATAAAAAAGTATAAGTGGTGCTTTTCCAAGTTGCCAAGTGTCTAAGTTCTTTACAGCGCCAATTCTTAATTCATAATTAAAAGCATAAAACTTTTGTTATAAATTGTAGGCTATCGACAAGATGATAAGTGGAAATTCAAACTTGTAAAGGCCTTCACAGTTCTTTTATTATATTAAAGTTTTCGTGTTTATGTCCCTGAAAGGCGCCTATCTAACTTTTACTATAAGGCAAGTTTTCCCTTTCTATATCACTCCTAAAATCACTGCAACCAATTTGGCCTTCATAACAGATTTAGGAAAAGAACACTTCCTTTAACTTCAAGCGTTTATTTTTATCGGCTCCATCCTAATAATCCGAATGGATAACACGCATTAGCTAAAGTAGTAATAAAATGTCTTTTTCAGAATTTGTAAGAAAATTAAATAAACCTTACTAATTTCCACGGATTAGTAGATATATTAGTAGATAAATAATTGAGGATATAGCCACGTGATCACATGCAGTATGGGAGTTAGTAATATCATTATTTTAGTCATTTTCCTCTGTGTAATGGTGTTAAATTGCGATTTTCTAGAGCTTATTATTATGTGATCTAACTAAAAATTTTTACTGCTGTAAAGAGCAGAAGAAATTGCACCACACACGAGAATAAAAAAAATTAGATTGTCATTTAAAAAGGTTACTTCATTATCTATAAAACAAAAACTTAACAAGCCATGTCAGATACAATATATATATATATATATATATATATATATATATATATATATATATATATATATATATATATATATATATATATATATATATATATATATATATATATATATATATATTGTAACAGTCATAATTTCAGCACCCTGTATGCACTTACCTATATATATATTAATTGCCTTTGTCACGCCGGTAAATACCCTCAAGGCCACTGTATTTGGTTTTAGCATATTTTACAGCTATTAATTTAAGGAGTGTTATTTATTCACACAGACAGACTAAGTACACAAATTATAACAATAAATAAGAGAGAGGGTTGTTTGAGAATTTACTTTATTAACAACTGCTTGAAATAAGAAATAACATTTTATATTCAAATTCAAATCTAGTAATTTTAATTATTTCAATTTGGCTAATCAGATCAGTTTTATCAAGGAGACAAAAAGAAGTCCTTTTTTGTGTATAATTGGAAGCCATGACAGGATAGTGAATTTTAACAGCTATTTTCTACATTATCCTGGCTCAAAGTGTAAGGATGCCTAATAAGAGCTAAGGTATGTAACAACTAATATCTCCTCTTTGTTTTGATATAAATTTCATATGTGAGAGACTGGAAAACGGAACATTTTCAGGCCTCTCATCTCTTACTGTTTGTCCTTACTTTCTTCACGCCAAAATTGACTCTAGTAACACTTGACAAAAGCAGCGAGCATTGTACGGTGCACTCAACCACTGGTTTCATCTATTTTTGCTATTTCGAGCAGCTTGTTATAAAGTTTGAGGTCCATGAGGCGCAGCCTTTAGTTAGACCTGAAGAGAGCTGCGGTGGGTCAGAGAAGTCTGTAAGCCACCTTTACCCTTCACAGAGTGTATCGGAGCCCCTCAAAGTTGGACATTGGTTCGCTAGCAGTATTCTCTAGAGTGATATCCGAGAGCGGTCAAAGACGGTTTGTGTACTTAGTCCCAACTGTGAGTACCACTTTCTTTATTTATGATAGCGTTGTGGAGGACACCTTTGTCTCACGTTATGGTCACGACACTTCCAGGACAAAGTGTATGGGTGGTGATAAAATCCTTGTAACTTTAGTCATACCTCTTACCGTAAGCTTTGCGTTTGTGATTATTTCATAATTTTTTGATTTTGTAAACTTAGGGACAGCTGTTCGTAAGGGCATTATACCTGTAAAAACTACAATTTAGATGGTGTGCCTTTAGCTTCTTTATTTGGTCATTTGTTGATCGGTGGCCTGATCACTACCTACTTTCCTAGGTAGTATATTGTATTATTATTGTAGGTTTCATTATTACAAGTAAGATCACCATTTATATTAGATTTCAACTTGTCTCTGTTGTAAAGGGTCCGCCAATAAGCGCGCTCGATCTTTAAAATGAAATAAAGCAAGTTGTGTGAGAGGTATAAATGAAATTTATTTTTTGTTTGAAAGAGTATTCGAAGGCATTATGTATGGAAAATAATATCGGTCAAATGTCCACCTCGGCTTCGCTGGGTGGCGCGCATACGAGAAGTCCAATTTTCAATGACTCTGGCGCACAAATCGGGCTGTATTTCATCGATGGCGTGGCGTATGTTGACTTTGAGGGCATCAGTGTTTTGTGGTTGGTTTGCGTAGACCTGTGATTTAAGAAAACCCTACAAGAAATAGTCTAGTGGGGTTAAATCGCACGATCTCGGTGGCCAGTTGATGTCGCCTCCGCGCGAGATAACCATTCCTCCGAAGCGCTCGTGCAGAAGATCCATTGTGGCGCGCGCTGTGTGGCTCGTAGCGCCGTCCTGCTGAAACCACATATCCTCGACATCCATATTGTCGATTTCATGCCAGAAAAAGTTCGTTATCATGGATCTGTATCGTTCGCCGTTTACCGTGATGGACACACCATCGTCGTTCTCGAAGAAATACGGCCCGATGATGCCTCCGGCCCAAAATCCACACCAAACAGTTACCTTTGCTGGGTGCATTGCGACCTGGTGGACCTCCTGTGGATTGTTCTCGGCCCAATAACGGCAATTCTGCTTGTTGACATTCCCATTTAACCAAAAATGTGCCTCATCGCTGAAGATGATTTTGCGACCAAAATCGGGGTCGACTTCCAACTGCTCTAAAGCCCAATCAGCGAAGATACGGCGCTGTCTATGGTCGTTTATTTTGAGCTCTTGTGTCAGCTGGATCTTGTACGGATGCATGCCCAAATCCAGATGCAAGATTCGGCGAAGTGATGTTTCCGAAAGGCGGAGTTCCTGTGCGCGACGTGAAATTGACTGTCGCGGATTTTCACGCACACTATCGCGCACAGCGGCGACATTCTGGGCAGATCGGACGTTTCGACGACGCGTCGGTGTTGGCTGATTGTTCACCGAACCGGTTGCCTCGAATTTGTTAATCAAACGACGGATAGTCGACTCAGCAGGACGATCAATTGCACCGTAAAATTGGCGGAGCGCGCGGAACGTTGCTCGAACCGATGAATGATTTTCGTAATAAGTTTTAACGATTTGCACATGTTGCTCGCGGCTGAATTGGTTCATGGTGATTTGTGAAGATACACTGAATAATAACAACTACGTTTGCCAACTCTACCACAAACAACATGGCCGCCATGAGCTGTCAAAGATCGAGCGTCTCTATTGGCGGACCCTTTACATTGCAAAAGAGCGCGACTTGTAGGCATTTGTAGGTTAATATTAGTGTCAAACTCATTTGTCACCACAGGTCCTCACACACTGTCTTGGTTGTTCGAAATTGTGATTTCGCTGTGTCACACAGTGTTGTGACACATTATTTGTCCGTGTTACATTTACCTTTATTTGTGTTTATACATATTTATATTTACAAATACCTTTATTCATATATCTCTATACCCATTTACATATTTTTACATTTATATATTATTATACTTGAATTCGGATACAGTGTGTTTTATTTGCACCTGCCACATATCTTGCCAGCTGTGTATTCATTTATCAATTTGGTTTTGCCGATTTCACTAAAATCGGATGGCGCCTGGGCTGGTTTACTTATGCGCAGAGAAGAAAAAATTGTCCGGAGTTTACTTTAAATACGAATTCCGAACTCACGACCGCTTCCGTAAAGACGAGCAACCGGCCTCTGTGAGTGACATTGCCTGCAACACCTATTTAGTGTCACAATATATATATATATATATATATATATATATATATATATATATATATATATATATATATATATATATATATATATATATATATATATATATATATATATATATATATATATATATATATATATATATATATATATATATATATATATATATATATATATATATATATATATATATATATATATATATACAGGAAAATATTTCATCCAGTTAGCAAACCTTAGATAAATTTCGAGATATGGAGCTGATATGTATGTTATCTAATTTTGATAAAATAAACAGTAGCATAAATATATCTGATGGAAACGTGATTAATATTTCCAATGCGGTAATGACAAAATGGCCCCTATGTCCAGATTATGGCTGTTTTTAACATTTTGCAGCTTAGCGGTATGTACTGATTTTTATTACTTCATCTACATCATTCTATTCAGTTTATGAGGTTCATTGTGAGTAAACAGGTGACAAGGTGCTGCCATTTCAACAAATTATTGAAACAGCACTTGAGAAATCGTTTAAAAAATACGACGGATGTTGTTGGCAAAAATGCAGAAAGAAATAATATCGTGAAATATCATTAACAAAATTTCTATCATAGCTATCATCTACCATATCTATAGAAAATGTTCTCAAATATTTTCAGAAATTTCACAACTAGTGAAGAAGGAAAAGTGATATTACATGAATACTTAATGTAATATATTGAACTTGAATATTTCTTTTCAATCATACAAATTATTTTGTTATATTATTGTACATACTTCAACATTTACGTATGATGTAGAAATTGCCTTATAAACTCATAAAATATAAAATATTAATCGGTTTCAGAATTATCTGTAATAATCTCATTTTGAATTAATACAGTGTAACAAAATCCTATCGAATTATTATATTTTTTGGGGGCAATGCACAATTAAGAATAACCCGGAGTGTACTTTGTTATACATACTATACATACATACTTACATACATACATACACATATACTTACATACATACTGAAATCCTTACATACATACTTACATATAATCATATTTTGTTATACATACATACATACTACATACGTTATATTTTTCGTGTTCATTATAGGATATTTTTGTACAAAAAGGCGAATTTTATCTTTCTTGTTAATTACTAAGATTAGTAAAAATTAATCAATTTATTATACAATAGGGACTTAAGATGTTCTTAATTGAAGAACTACATACTTACGGTTAAAAAAATATTGATAAATATTAGTTGATTTAATATTACGTGTGATCGATCAATCGATAAGTACTCTATGACAAATGATTAATGAATTGTTTACTGAACGACTGATAACACAATAAATAATCCAAACTCCGACTAAAAGGTATATATGTTATTAAGTATCAATAGAATGAACATGTATAACGTCCCAATTTCTGATCTACTATATATTTAAACGAATTTCATAGTGACATGATTATTAATTAAAATTACATGCAACGATTTTGTGAATTTTGAAAAAAGAAATGACAAAATCTTTTTATTGTTTCCAATAAAAAGTTCCTTGAATTTTATGCCAAATATTATCACCTTATCTATTACTCATTCCATATCTAAGTATTTATCCCGTAAAATCTTCTCCCAAAGAACTACGTTCAAATGGAATGGAATAAAAAAAATGTTATTAAAACAGATAAACGTCTCATGAATAAATACAAAATTATAAATATTGCCCATGATTCATTCTGAATTGATTTACGAAGTAGGCTTGGGTTGGTAGATACCAATCCGTTACGTCGAGAAATCAAATGAAAATACTTACCATTTGTATATCTGAACATATATATAGGAAGGAAACTAATCATTCAGGTTCTTTCGCCTCGTCATTTATACTTGAACTTATTATTAATACTTACTATTTTTAATTCAAGTAAAAATGACATAAAAATATAATTTATAAGTTAAACAAGTTTTTATAATTGTAAGTGTCCAAAAACCAGAAGAACCACTTTATATGCAGAAGGTCTCCAACAAATTAAAAATATATTTATCTCTAGGGGAATAATAACTTTTATGAAGTTTTAAAGTTTATTTCGGAAGCAACTTAATGTATATAAACCGGCGTATTGTGGAAATGTACCGTACCATTAAAAAAAAACTTGTATTTTAAATTATGTTGCTATCATAATATATAAGGAATTACGTTCTCAGATCCTACAGCTTCATATCAATGCGTTTGTCCTATGCGCTTCGTGAACCAGTTAAAATTATAGCTCTGCCTATTAATTTTCCTATTATTGATTTAAAATGCATAATCTGTTGGAAAATATATTGATTACCGAATCCCGAATCGAGTAAAATGCAGTACTTCGATGTCAATGGAAAGCTGTGTTTGTTTTTATTAAATGCATGTGACATTTGTATTTTTTTAATGAGAATAACATATTTTCTCTCATATACCATCTGGGTAGTCTTCGCTCTTAACAGAACATAAATTCTTTATAATATTTTGCAGGTGTGGTCCAATAAATGTTGCAAATTTAATCATGTCAAGGCAAATTAATTTTCCCATGATTTACCAACTAATATGAGGAGATTAATAGGAAGGACGGATAAGATCCATTGTTCTACTTCCATAACTAGGTCAATAATTTGTAAACACTTTGTACAAGGAACGCTAAGGATAATTAATATCAGAACTTAAACAATGTCACATCTACTGCTCATTTAATAAAATTAATCGCAAAGGGTTTATTGAATCTTGAATCGAATTTTATTAAATCAGAAAACTTTAATACTCATAAAAACTTTTACAGTAAGAAAATGCAAATCGTTTTTTTGTGCGCTAGGCGTTTGTTTCTAACGAAAAAGAAAACGCTAATGCCATCACGTAGCGTATGAAGAAACGAAGAAAAAGCCGTTTAATTTGTTAAGTTCAGTCAATATTCAGAAGTTTGGGCATTTTAAAAATTTTGGTATATTAACCAGGCTACAAAAACTTATCTAGTCTTCGCATACATACTGAAGTTCGCAACATCGCATCACAACATCGCATATCGGACATCGAAAACAAAACAAGATTTATTAATGTCGTTCAGTGTAGAAAAATAAACATGTGCCCATATTTGGCACATTTAACGTTTGTCACTCTTTCCATTAAAACTTTTTTCACGATAGTATAGGAAAAGGACTATAAGTTTAGATGCAAGTACACATGACATGCCATAGTCAATATTTGATTAAAATTTTTACTTTAAATTTGATGCAAGTTTTACGTACCGAAATTACTATCCTCACTTTGTTATTTAACTTTCTGCTAATTTATTCTTCAGAGCGCCATCTCATATTTGATAGACTAATTACGTCCACCGCGAAGTTGTCTAGGCTTACTCATCATAGTAAACTGTAATATGCGCAGAAAAAGTTTTCTCTTTATTATTTTTTGGGACAGTGCCCTTATTCGGGTCAGTGCCCATATTTTGTCTATGTACCTTATATGTTATCTCCCACCTATTCCAGCTCCTGTCCTGAAGGCCCTGTCGATTAAAATTAGTGACCGTATTGATCGTAAATATATTTCAGGAGAGCGTCCTCTAAGCCTCTGAAAGTTTAATATGCAGTACCTTAGGTACTATATAAGTACCTAATGTATTGCATATTTGACTTTGAGAGGCTTAGAGGACGCTGTCCTGAAATATATTTGACCGAATGTGACTTGACCTGTCCAAATTACATCTAGAACTGACAACTTTTTGAGAAAACAAGAAAAGAAAAGCTTTTTTCTGATTTCTAAGACAATGACTGTACCTATTTCATCAGTATTTTTATGGTTTTCTATTCATCATTTCTGTTATGAGCGTGTTCCTGTGTAACATGTTCCTGTTAGTCTATCTGACCTATGCATGGATTTTTTGAGGGCTGTAGTTTCACAAACACAAATCTTATGATGCATAAATTGCACCGCTCCAGTCTCATGTATTTCTTACTGCTTCAATGTAAATATTTCATATGAAGTTCCAGAAATTCGTTATTTAGAAAATAAGAAAAACGTTAAAATCTGGTAACAAATGATATATTTATTGCCAGCGTTTTTGCTTAGAAAAATAAAAACGTCGCCGCTGTCGCTGGTTCAAAGTCGATTACCCCCGAACTAAAGCAAAACAAGCAATCTCGTTTAAACGTGTCGCATTAGTTTGATGAATGGTTTGTTTTCTAATAGTTCGCAACACAATAACAATCTATAGATTACAAATTTACATGCTCGTAAATCCGTTTGATGCGAATGATAAAATCAAATATCGTCATTTATATGCAGGTTTCCAATTTAGTACTGTTTAGTTGCGAACCAATGTTTGGAAGTTTTAGGAGGTATCATACTAATCATCAGTTTCATGCGAATCGGAAAAGACACGTGTTAAATATTTTATTAAAAACGATTAATGAGGAACAATGAGGAACAGTATTGTAGCTACCCCACTTATATATAATATAAAGGGAAGTTTGGTTTCCTGGGAAAATTCAATCTTATGATTTTCACATACCTTTACATTTTGCGATGGTGAGTAGCAAAAATAAATTTTTGCAATTATATCTTGTAATCTACATTATATCTACATAGATATAGAGGGAACAGATAATGGTGATTACAATATAACTGAATGTAGAGAACAATCAAGAGGGAAAACTGCTATTTTCCGCTAATTGCATATATATGGCTATGAAAAGCATATATATGATTATATAAAAGTAATAGCGATAAGCTGGATGAAATAGAATTATGAAGGTCTATAGCTACTGAGCTACCTCATAAAACTGTAGCAAAAAGAGGCCCATCTGTCTTTTAAAAAATTTCTTGCATTTTCTTGCCAGAACAGATTGGACCATATAGCTACATACCATGAAAATTAGCAACAACGCGCGATATGCCATAAAAATAGCAAATTTTGTTTGCTAATAATATGATGTCGGTCTATATCCTTAAGTCCGGTTTGTAAATTACCACACCATTTAGTAAAAATCATTTATGCTATTCGAGTTAAATACAATATTTTTGCAGCTTTTCTCTTTCTTGTTTTTTTATTTGATGGTAGTATATGTTCCTACCGTCCTTTTAACGGACATCATGTTTCGACCAATAACAACACTTCAATTTTTTACATATTTTTTCTCATGATTTAACTAATCCACTGAACAATAATTACACAAGAAAAATAATAATTACGCAATAATTACGCAAGATTTAAAAAAATTATAATTCCAGTGTTAAATTAAATGGGTTAAACCCCGCAATGTTTCAAGTTTAAGACAAATCGGTTCATAAATAGGATATAATTTTGGATCCGCCTTCTTGATTTTTTTAAGTTTGCGACAAAAATTGTACTGAGTGACCTTAAACCCAGCAAAATTTTGAGTTTGAGCCAAATCGGTCTATAAATAGGAAAGTCCGCCATTTTAGATACGCTATTTTGATTTCTTTGTAATAAAAAAAATTAAATTGCATTATCATATATAATACAAGTGTTCTGGGTATTGCCGACAATATTTGTCATTATGAATACGAGTTGCTGCTGTGACGAAAATAATTACGAGCGCGAGGCGGTTAAATATTTTCGTAATTATTAAGTAATTATTATAAGTAGGCCCAGGCGATGCATACGTTTATGCGAACCTACGTTATACGCGAAAACCTACGTTATATTCGTACGTTTTTTTTAATAAGAAATGAAGCATTTTGCTCTGGTAGGAAATTCTGCAAAATAATTCAACTGAAACAACTGGTAATACTTGACCGATAGAAATTTACAACAATCCTTAGAGCCCTTAAAAGTGACTACTAAATGCACCATATGCGCTTTAGCAGCGCAACTATAATATACGAGAAAAAAATATTTATCATATTTAGAAATGCTGTCCTATGATTAAACTAAATAATATTTTAGGTAGCTGTAAACTGGTCACAATTTAAAGAAAATCATGTGAATTTAGATATGTCTTTCCCAAGAATAATTGGAGGAGATGAAGCATCTCCTCACGCATTTCCGTTCCAAGTTGGACTGTTGATAAATGGTAACGCATTCTGTGGAGGATCCCTAATTTCAGAAAACTATGTTTTAACTGCTGCCCATTGCGGCGTAGTGTAAGTATTTTTTCTTCATTTTTAGAATATTCAAGAACGTTTTAGAACACACACACACACACATATATATATATATATATATATATATATATATATATATATATATATATATATATATATATATATATATATATATATATTTATATATATATATATATATATATATATATATATATATATATATATATATATATATATATATATATATATATATATATATATATATATATATATATATATATATATATATATATATATATATTATATATATATATATATATATATATATATATATATATATATATATATATATATATATATATATATATATATATATATATATTTATATATTTATATATATATATATATATATATATATATATATATATATATATATATATATATATATATATATATATATATATATATATATATATATATATATATATATATATATATATATATATATATATATATATTTAAGGTACATACGAATACTACAAACATAAATCCCTAAACGTTCTCGTTTCTGACACTTTTCTGGATGGCAACCACTGCTCGTCTGGCTTTGCTTCCACAGCTTGCTTCTTGTTAACCTTACAACCCTCACCATACATACCCTCACTATACGTCACATTGAATATTTTCATGCCGAAACTACAGTTAGCAGTTCGGTTATTGTCTTTTGTCACGGAAACTGATAAAAAATATTCAGATCACAGGGTTTTTACCTGGTATACATTATAATAATCACATTTTATTTCTAACTTGATCAATTTTTAGTAATAATAGCTATTTATGTAACCAGTTGGGAAAAGTACTATTTACTCACACAAAAAGGATGCGAGTTACACAAAATAATGTTTCCCAACGTGTTTCATATAAGATTTTTTCTAATTTTCACCAATTTTATATTTTATGAGAAGACAACTATGAATTTTTTACGTTTAAAAACAATCCAGTAGGTTGTAACGGTGTGACAGCTCCTCACTTGCATAGCTTGTCAGCTCTAAATAACCTATTATGAACCTACTTTTCGTAACTGGTTGTGAAAAGTTAGATGTTTCCTAACGTCAAAGGATTTTGAGAAGTCTCACTTTATATGTCAAAATTAGAAAAAATATATTATTAAGGCAAAATAATTGAGCTAAACACCTGTAGATTAGAAAATACAAATATTGAAAAATTATTTTAATTAATGGCGGAGTCGCCAGTCACATATAATTTCCAGATCATTTACCAAAAAATGATGTACACCCTATATATAATAAACAAATTATTGTGTTCCTTTAGGGATTGCACAATGTCAGGTTTATTATGTAAATTTTTAGGTTTGTTATGGATTGGAAAATTGTTCAAAAATTGATAAAAGTAAAATTTAAATAAAAATATATACCTACTAAATTTATATTTAGTAAAGTAGGTATTACAAGTATGTACATGATTGATTTTGCACCGGCCAAATATACAGAGAAAGTTATTATCAATTTCGTTAACAAAACATGCGACCCCTGAAGGTTATTTTAGCGATTTAGTCAATTGCATGGAATTGGCATTGGATCTCGATGACCTAAAGCGTATATTGCATTAACAGCAGCACACCGAAGAATAGGACTGAATTTTGCCAGAAAATATGTTCACTGGGGTCGAATGATCCATCTGTTTGTTTACATATGAGTCGATCAGACCCTCAATTACTGTTTGGGGTGTAATTACAAGAACCAACAGGATAGAACTTTTTACAAATTTTTAATCGAGCAGAAACGAGCGAAAACCTTAATGAATCTTAATGTTATCTTAATGAAGTTCTAATACCAATTATTATTCCCTTTGGTGCAAATGCTGGAGACGTTTTCACCTAAATTAACGATAGTGCGAGGTCTCGTAAAATGTTTTCGTCTGCGCTTTCACCAGACTCTTTGCGCTTTTTGTATACTAATTTATTTGTTTATTTGTGGTTTGGATAAGGTCTTCAGAAACGTGGGTATAATGTCATTCATTCATCGTGTAATACATTACAGCAACTTTTAGGCAACACAAGGGGTAATATGGATCCAAATGAAACATCGCGGATTCACGAAATTAGTCGTAATTATTGTATTAAAATTAATTTGGGCAAACGAGACTATGCATGATTTAAAGCTAGGTTTAAAGAGCATATGTCTCATCTAAAAATGGACCAAATAGATATCTAGTGTTGCTCCACGTGCTTTTGAGTGTTGTATTTTTATATGAATTTTAAGTCGATACTAACTGTAACATCAATTTCAGAATTTCTTCCGTTGAAGTGATCCTGGGAGCCCAAAACATAACAGCTGAAGAATCCACACAAGTTCACATATTTGGCGAGGCGGTGATCGTCCATGAGGGTTTCAACTATACAGACTACCAAAACGACATATCCTTAATTAAATTATCCGAACCGGCTCCGATTAATGACTACATTAAAACAATTTTATTGCCATCTCGAAACGATGCTAACAACACGTACTTCGGGGAAACCGTAACAAGCACCGGCTGGGGACTCTCCGCAGATGTAGATCACGTTGCAACGACAGATGATCTGTCTCAGAATCTAAGATATGTTAACGTTTCTATACTATCGTTACCTGAATGCGGAGCTTATTATAACGAAGATAATATTTTATATATTACAGAAAAGACGATTTGTACTTCTGGATATAGGAATAAAGGAACGTGTAATGGAGACTCCGGAGGTCCTTTGATTTACTACAATGAGTATGATGAGCCTGTGCAGATTGGTTTGGTATCTACTGGAACAAATCTATGTGAAATATGTTCACCGTCAATATTCACAAATGTTGGAAAGTTTATAGATTGGATTGAAGATAATTCTGATGTGACATCTTGAGGTTTTAAATACAATTTGGTTAAATTATTGCATTGAGTTTCATTGCGATTTGGCTTCACCAAATAACTCGCACTATCCTAAGATCGCATCAGTTGACATGTAACTGAACCTTTCCCATATACACAAACACACAATTATTTGGCCAAAACTACACAAATAAAGGTATTATTATCATTATATGGATCTGCTTACATGAAAGATTATACAGTAATATTAATTAATGTTTCCAATATTTCATCAATATGTTCCGAAGATAGTAAATGATCAAATCAATATTCCTCTAATATTAGAACAATATAATGAATTATTTATTATATACCAAAAATAACTATTACTTTAATATTGGCTTCAAACTACTAATATTGGCCCAATAGGCAATTATTACTCCAATATTTTACCAATGAACTGCCAATATATGTTGCTACATGGGTTATCACAGGAAATAGTTATTGAAATAATTAATATTAGATAGATTATCTTTTTGTCTGTCTTGACTTAAGTAAAACCCTTTACTTCTCTACGAATTGAGGGATAGTAATTACGGTCAGAGTAATTAATAACCATAGTCAGTAACAACAGGCGCATATTTTGGTATCGCAAGAACCAATGATTAATGTTCATTTACCTACTAAAGTATTGAATTCGCCTATTAGTATGTACTATAAGAATTATTGTCAAACAGAAGACGATATTCAAAATATCCCAACAATTTTTATCATTTATACATCCAAAATAAATCTTGTATTTCAATTATTACAAATTACAAAAACAATAATTTTTCAACGCTATGATAAATCATCAATGCCTTTGCGTAACTGTATAATAGTGCTTATGTATAAAAGTAAAAAGTGCCCCGTGCGGGAATTTTTAAAAACGCCATTCGTCTTCCTCAGTCCTCTCTCACGCAGAGGAACTTACGTGAAAGTTGAGAATGTTAAATCCTATACATTTTGTGCTACCTCTGGAGTGCTACAAGGCTGAAACCTTGGGCCTATATTATTCGTAAAACTACTTTCGGATATGTCACGGCATTCTATGTCCCTTGAAAATTTGCAGGGAGGAAAAAAATTTGTCTGATTGTCAGTTTTTGCAGGATGACTTGGATGTTTTGCATATGTTGTCTCTTGAAAATAAGCTAGTGTACGGTATTGATTTGGATAATTTTTCTGAGGAAATGTCGACAGATCCTTGCAAGCGAGGCAGGCCACCCGCTACATGCAGGAAGTCCATTCGCTTTTCGAGGACTAGTGCAACCGATGGAAGGTGGAAATCGACGCGGAGCAGAGCCATACGGTGTTGTTCCGGAGGGTTCGCAAGCAGAGGCCATCAAGACATATCGCATCGACTTGAGAACAATGTCAAGTACCCTGGCGTGACTCTGAATCTAGCCCTGACGTGGAAGGACGATGTAGATGCCACTACAAAAAAGGCAAAGTTCACCCGAGAATCCCTACTGTATCCGATGTTAGCCGGCGACAAGAGATTGTGCTTGAAGAATAAGACGACCGTCATCAAAACCATCCTACGCATCCACCGCATAGAGATACGGAGCGAAGACGAACCTTTGGAGGATCCAAGTACGTCCATATTCTAGGCTAAAGATGTGACCTCGATAAGAGCGGTACCATCGTAAGGGGTAAAGGGTAAGCGGGTAAGGTAACCCGCTTTAAAACTTTTTTAAAAGGTGTATCACAAAATCACAATTTGTCTATTATCCTCAACTTATAGCTTAACTCGTTTTTTAACTTTAGTGCCCTTCTGCACATGGCGATTCTTGAGAACCTATGTATTTTGAAAAATCAGCACATAAGCCTTATTTTTACATCAAATTTACCTCGTAACACCGAGACCCCCACCATACTCTCTACTATATGTGTGTTCATAACTGCTATTTAAATACTTCTGTAAGGCCTGATGGATGAAAATTTAATTAAATAAATGATATGGGCTTATATTCGTTAAATTACTAACCATAACATAATAATATATATAGTAAAAAAAATGGGAGAAATATGTATTAATAGTAAACAGTAACTAACAAGCGTTACATTTACGTATATAAAAAATTGTAAGAATGTTTTATCTTATAGTAATTTGGTTTCATAATTAATTTAAAATGTTCAGAAACTGTATCAATGTCTAACAAAGCTTGTTTTTATTTGTGTACTTAAAGTGGGTTGGTAATATCGTCGGCTTCTTATTTTAATTTAATAACTTTCATCCCTCATGGCTTTTATGAAGGTTTGGGGTCAATTATCTTGACAATTCTGTGCTTGTACGTACAGGTCTAATCCGAAGTTGATCACCTCAGCTAACAGAAATAAGTTCCGTTTCCATGGAGACCACTACCCTTATACAATCACCCTTAAGATTTATACATTCTCTACGGATTGCGTGAGGGCGACCTGCGAAGACAATCGGGCGGCCTAAGACATGTTAAGACTCCAGAAAATACGAATATGAGAATTTACACTCGATTTTATTTTTTATGTGTTCAGGGCCCGGGAAAAATTATGTCCTATGTGACATACTGCGCAAAAATTTGTGAGCTGAATTGACATGAAGTGTTTTATATTCCGATGTGAGAAATATATAAAAAACTTATATCAAAGTCGTTTCAGTTCTCAGATGTACGTGGTTGCAGGAATGTGACCTAAAAGTAAAAAATAATAATTTAGTCCACGTTCCTCTCAACATATAAATTGGACGTTATCGTAGTTATGTAAAATGGAACCAACTCACAATTTGCTTTTATTGAGAAAAAGCGGTTTAAAGTTACAAAGTACAAAGTAACACCTAAATCGGGAATTTTTAAATTTATGATTTTTATCTATTCATATACCATAAGTGCATCATTTTAATTCTTTATATTTTTGGCATTATATTTTACTCTATAACCTTTTTTGGGTAAAATGTGGCTTGGTTCCTTTTTGCGTTTTAGTATTTTTATCATAAGTATAATCATAAGTAAAATCTTAAATGTTGCACCAATCATATTTAAAAATATAAATAAAGATATAAAAAATTTCATTTGAATTCCTCCTTATTATTATTTATGCAAATAATACGGATTATAAATACAATATTTACGGATTTATTGAATCTATTTGACAAACATGCGCCTATTACACAAGTAAGAGTGACTAAACCTACGGCACTGGCTTATTCCTAATTTAAAATTAAAAACGAAAGAAAGGGACAAAGCTTTTCAAAAATTTAGACAAAATAGTACTGAAAACAACTGTTCTAATTAAAAAGAACTTCGTAATTAGAGTTTCTCTATGGTTAGAAGTGACAGAAAAAGTTTATTTGCAATCAGTCTCCTTAAGAAAAAATATTAAAACTATTTGGAATGCTCTTAAAAATTTAAGTATTGGCTCTAATAAAAAACATTCCAGATAATATTCCAGATGAATTAGCCAATCCTGATGAAATTAATAATTATTTTGATGAAATTAATAATTATTTCTTTTATTCAAAATGTTGGTAATGATTGTGACAATTTGATTGAGTATTATTCGAATAATATAAAAACTGAGTCTACTGGAACTGATGATATCTTGCACAATGTTTAAATAGTGTATAGTCTTTTTATTGATATAACACACATTATTAATATTATATTATTAATTGGTCTATTAAAGCAAAATACTTTACAAAATTTTTTGCCAGCAATTTCTAAAATGTTTTGTATTTTCAAATTTATGATTATTTTATTTTAAACAAAATATTGCCTGATACACAAAATTGATTTAGAAATATCTTTAGTACAGCAACAGCTTTGACTCTTTTGGAGGCATTTGAAATAGTGTCAGTTAGTGTTCTGGTGTTACTGGATTTCTCTAAGGCATTCGAAACTATAAATCATGGATTTATTTATGTTAAAATTAAATATTATGGTTTTGAACATTCCGCTGTAGAGCTTATCTCATCTTATTTAATTGATCGTTTTCAGAAAATTGTTTTAAATAATACACATCCCTCAAATTTACATATAAAATTAGGAGTACCACAGGGATCAAACTTGGGCCCATAGCTATTTATAACTTACGCCGCTGATATTTTGAATTCTGTTTCTGACTGCAAAGTGAAGGCTTATGCAGGTGATACGGTTTACTCACACTTTCTTGTTGATGATAGAGCAAAGACAGGTGACCTTATGAATTCTGTACTTAATAATATGCAAGACATACAACTAATTATAATTATTAAAATGCATAACAAAAAAAAATTCAAGAAATTTAAAATTTATTTCTTTACAGTATTTTGACTGAATTCGACATAATGGGAGGATCAATATTTATGCGCAATGCCTAAGTTTTCGTAAGTGCATTTGGGAAACTATACTAACCGTTTTAATCTTACAATATCAATGACAAATGACGGAATGATGCTCATTTGTTTTTTTAATATACGTTGCGCAATCGGCGACAACCACAACCAATATTACTTAGTCAGCACATCCTAAAGTTATTTTAACATAATCATTACTTGAATATACCATGTATCAAAATTAACAAAACCGAATCGTGCAATAAATCATCAATATCGGACGCTAGTCGATGTTATTTGTTATTGCGCGAGAATCATTCTCAACATCTCCTTTTGTAAATAAGTTTGGCCTGAAGTTTTCTCTTAGCGATAATTTCAATTGGGCATAATAAATGCTTAATCTTCAGTCTAAACTTCTACCAGCCGTCACCATAAATCGATAAAAATGGTTATTTTGACACATAATAACTGTGTAACTAATGAAGTACTTTACTACGGCAAACAAAAAGTTGTCTGGTATTTTCAATACGCCTAAGACACTTGCGTAGGATTCAAGATCTGTAAATTTTTTGGTCTATTTCGTCGGGACTATAAATCACTTTAAAACTTGCGAAATCAATTCTCATTGTGTTAATTTTCTTCATCATGCGAAATTTAATTCAGCGCCGCCCTATATCGAACCCAGTTCGCAATCTCCTTGAAATGAAATTTATTTTGGAATTATACAATGCTATCAATTTCATAGACAGACAAATATAGACCTAACAAGTAATTGGAAACTGAAATAACAAGGATTCTTTGTTTTTCTCGTATATTCCGTATTTCCTATTTGAACAGCGGATGGTCCTTAGGCGAACACCGTGATTCAGAAGGTTTATACATCTGCCTTTCTTTGATCTGTAAAGCCCAACCAATTAAGTACAAAGCTGAAGAATTGTGCCATTGACATATAATTGATTAAAACATGACTAGACTGTAAAACTTGTACTTCTTGCTATGCGACCCCCGTTGCGGCGATGTACAGCTTGAGATTACCGACATTTTTCATATCAAGGCGGTGTTCGCCAGACGATGAACAAACAGTTCGGATATTTTAATCGAAATAAACTTAAACAATAGATCAATTCAAATTGATTCAACTTGCGTTTTTGAGGATTCTTTAATTTAAAACGTTTCACTCACAAAAATATATGGCCAAATTTAACTACTATCAAAATCTTTAAAGTTGGCGGTTACGTCATAGATATGAATCATACGAATCATACGAATCAAATCAGCACTGCACGGTTATGTTTTGGAAGATCTTTTATCGTTGTCTCAATGTCGAAGCAGTAAATAATAATGTGAATGAGAATCAAGTCTCATATTTTTTAATTATATATTATATATTGAAATATAAACTGTCCTATATTGGTATTAGCTAATAAATCTGGCAACTCTAGCCATCTTTTAAATATAGTTTGCTATTTATTATCATTTCCCAGTTCGTCACATTACTCTCTTTCAGGGTAATTTAGCAATTTATATTCAAATTACGAAAGCATCTCTACAACGAGAAAGTTCCCCAGGTATCGACAAAGAGGTCCAGGTGTGTGGAGAGGCTTGAAAAAGGTAAGTGTCTTGATCACATAAAAGTTAAGACTCTGATGATCGCCTAGACTCATTGTTTTCCATTCATTTATTCTCATTAGTATTATTGATCATAACACTTACCCTAGTTTTTGAATCAGGTTTTAGTATAATAGTGATACACTTACTTCTTTACAGTCATTACGACTCCAAAATTATTTATTTTAAAAGATCACTTTAGAATTTAGAGCATTAAACCCTTATTAAACTGCCTTGCCTTTGGCATATGGGCACAGATTTTCGATATTAATTCGAGCCACTTTATATGTATATGACTTGTAATGGTCTGGACTGTGAGAATTTGAACTAGAGTATATTTTCATAAAATTTTACAAAATGTATTGCTGGGAAAAATTAAATGTTAGGAAAATTAAATGTGAGTAATTAAATGAGATAGAAAATACAACTTCGTTATTTATTAATTGTAGATATTAACAATGACAAACTTTAGGGCCTGCTAAGTTATTTTTAAGAGGTTCGGACGTGATACGGGATACATTTAAACGGGAACTTGAACAAAACAATATTTAATGAGTATTACTGAATAAAATCAACAAGTTAAAGTTATGAGTTTCTCCACTTTGGCATGTGACCTTTTTCCTTGCTGACGACTAATACTTATTCAAATAGGCTGACGGCGCCATTGGTCTATGCAGGCAAGTATTAGCAGCGTTATAGATGTGTATAAATAAATGGTAGCCTATGATTTAGGGTAAAAAGTTTATTACAATTTAAATTCATTAACATCACTCACTGTCTTTTGTAAAATGGTAACAATTCAACAAAAATAAACAAATTTAGAAACATAAATTTGACAACAGAGCAGGTGAACGTGCAAGTTAATGTATACAGCCTTTTTGTAACTTTTAGGCTTAGTTTATTCCTATGACACTATATACTCAATGAATCCAGAGTCTCAGGTAGATCCGCTGACACGGTATAATCGTTGTGTCGTCAGCATTATTACATGACCATACTCAATGTATGTTGGTAGATCATTAACATCGAACAGTAATGGGTCTAGTACTGAACCCTAAGGTACCCCAAGTGCTCAACACTATGTATGTCGGATTATTCCTCGTTCATATTATTAGAGACTTATTTTCCATGTATAAAATAATCATAATTTTTTAATTACAGTTAAAAGACTTTTGAGTCTTTTGTGGACAAATTTACTTTACGTACTAAAAAATTCAAGCCTAAATTTAATAGCACTTTTTGGATTTATCATTTTTAAGATACAATTAAACATATGAAACAATAAGCGAAATAGTTATATAATTACATGGTCAATAATCTAAACTCCTTGTACAAGTACAATTTTCAAAATTTCTGATAGCATAAAGACGTAAAACTTAAAATTAGTTGTGTGTCGATTGGGCATATGCGGGAATGTATATTCCGATATCGAAATGACATTTCCGAGAACGGCAACCTCTTGTGATCGAAATTGCGACTCGACACTGCTTCTATTCGATTCATTTCTTCATTAAATTCATTTCTATTCGATTTGTAGCTTTAACCGATTATAATACGTTTCGTCAATCATCGTTGACTGAATAATTCAATATTCCTCCATAATAATTACAGTAAGTACGGAGCTATGTATTCACCCTCAGCAACTGTAATAATTGTCACATTATATTAAATATATTTCGATTCCTATTGCAACGATATGAGAAAACTGTCCAATAACTTATACATATGCACAAAAATGTTTGCTGATTGCAACTCGCCACCCACCGCATAATATCAGATAGCCATCATCTCCTCTCACACCCTCAGCACTTTACAAGACCCCACGTAATAGACTGCACGAAATACATACGGCACGCGAAGATAAGGGCATTTTATAAGATTGATATCGTGACACATCTTCGCTTTGTAAAAACGGTGAGCAAGTGTACATTACACAGAACAAAAAGTTAATATCTCGTTCAGTCTATAAGTAAGAAAGTATACTCGTCAAAATTGATTTCGGGAATCTTGGAAAATTGTCCAATATTTATCACGCTGTAAAACTGACAAAAATGTATGGATTTATATCGGGTTTTCAGTGTTTTAAGGGACATTTTATTTGCTTTCATTTTACTTGATTTGGGTTTAAGATAAATTAAAAAAATATTATACAGGGTGTTAAACAAATGCCTGTTTTTCAGTCCACTTTTATCTTGTGCACAGGGTTAATAAAATACCGTATTTTAGATATTTGTAAAATTAATTTGTCTTATGTGTCTACTTCATACCACTTTTTTAAACGCATTTCTTTTGCAGAATAATAGACAAAGGTTTTCGTTAATTAATACATTTTCATAATAAAGTAGCATTTGTTTAGTTCAAAATTTCCAATAATAAAAATACATTATAAAAATACCAACAGAAGGTACCAACTCATCTTTAAATCATCGGCAAATAGAAGTTTGTTACGTTTCAGTAAGCCACATTTATAAATATTGTCATTGTAGGTCATTTATAAATATTGGAAATAATGATGGTCCTAGATTTGATCCGTGAGGTACTTCTGAAGTTGAGGTAAATGTGACGCATTCTGAAGAATTATACTGTACAAATTGTAACTGTTATTAAGATAAGAGGTAAAAAACTGATGAAAAATACCAGAAAACAGAAAAATTACAAAAAAAAAATTCAATTTTCTTAATAATATAGCTTGACCTCGTCTATCTAGAGATTCAGAAACATATTGAGGGAGACATAGGAGGTTTAAAACAGTAGATCTTTTTTCATAAAACCACGTTGACAAGTTGATATGGAATTTTTATATAAGAAGAGATGATGGAATTCATTGAGGCATCGAAAACCTTTGTAAAGTTAGAAAGAATCGAAATCCTCCTGATTGTTACCATTTTATAAATTGTACATATTTTTGCCGATTTCCAGCAGTCAAGAAACGTTTCCAACAGTTTCCTAGGATAAATTGAATAAAGTTAATAGAGGAGTTTTAAAGACATTGCAGCAATCTTTTATCATGAAACTAGGAATTTGATCATCTCCTGAAGGTAATTTATTCTTCAACTACTCGATGGCACTAGACACATCAGTTTTAAAAAGACAACTAACATAAATACAGGGGAAGGTACTATGAAACTATGAATCTGGCATGGTCAAATTAGCAGACACTGATTAACGCTACTAAAAAACGTTTCAATATATATATATTGCTGCAATGTCTTTAAAACTCCTCTATTAACTTTATTCAATTTATCCTAGGAAACTGTTGGAAACGTTTCTTGACTGCTGGAAATCGGCAAAAATATGTTCAATTTATAAAATGGTAACAATCAGGAGGATTTCGATTCTTTCTAACTTTACAAAGGTTTTCGATGCCTCAATGAATTCCATCATCTCTTCTTATATAAAAATTCCATATCAACTTGTCAACGTGGTTTTATGAAAAAAGATCTACTGTTTTAAACCTCCTATGTCTCCCTCAATATGTTTCTGAATCTCTAGATAGACGAGGTCAAGCTATATTATTAAGAAAATTGAATTTTTTTTTTGTAATTTTTCTGTTTTCTGGTATTCTTCATCAGTTTTTTACCTCTTATCTTAATAACAGTTACAATTTGTACAGTATAATTCTTCAGAATGCGTCACATTTACCTCAACTTCAGAAGTACCTCACGGATCAAATCTAGGACCATCATTATTTCCAATATTTATAAATGACCTACAATGACAATATTTATAAATGTGGCTTACTGAAACGTAACAAACTTCTATTTGCCGATGATTTAAAGATGAGTTGGTACCTTCTGTTGGTATTTTTATAATGTATTTTTATTATTGGAAATTTTGAACTAAACAAATGCTACTTATATTCCAAATGATACTTATATATATATATATATATATATATATATATATATATATATATATATATATATATATATATATATATATATATATATATATATATATATATATATATATATATAGTTAAAAGTGATTATGTATATATATATATATATATATATATATATATATAGTTAAAAGTGATTATGTATATATATATATATATATATATATATATATATATATATATATATATATATATATATATATATATAGGGTCTTTATGTTTGCAATATATTAAAAAAGAGTTTTATACGAAAGTCTGGATCTTATTTTAATGTACTTTACATAAACTCATGGAAATTATGCAAAATAAGAAAAATCGCTTAAACAGAACAGTGACAATAATGATTATGTATATTAAAGCACGCATTGAAATAACGAATTATTATTTTAATGCCAAGCTCAAGATACCACACAAAACCTTGGGGCATATTCTTGGTAGATATTCAAATGAAAGTAACGTAAAATGCTAATAATAGCGACTATTATGTAATTTTCTTGTCAAAAATGAGAGGATAAGTATAATATGCAGCATTTTAAGAAGGGTTCATTTAGCTAACTTCCAAAAACGTCTATTCATTTAAACGTACAAAATTAATGCGTGGGGAACTCTAATAAACGGTTCATATATTCGCAAGGAAATTGATCAATTTTATACACAAAAAATAATATACTAGTAAAGTTATCTGTATCATACCACCATAGTTGTAGGTATTTATTTGAATTATTAAAATATAAATAATGAACAAACAACGATATACAGTTTTTAATTATGGTGAATTTCCAATAAATAACCATGGGGTTTTCAAACTTGGAAAGATATTACCAATTTTATTGAACCTTTGGTACAACCACATATACCATTGTTACTAGAAAATTATAATGGAATTGCCAACGATGGTTCCGAATTGCAAATATTCACCATTTACAATGTCCGGCATATATTTGTTTGGAATACATATTTCAAAAGCTATATTTAACTAATATGAGACCTGTATAAACAAATGTTGATAGAGTTTACAGATTTAATTAAACTATTCGTTCCCCAGAGTCCCAAGGGTGATAAGATGCGAATTAAAACTATTGTCCCGAATTTCGAATTTTCCCATTTACAATATTGGGCGTATATTTGTTTAGAATATATCAAAAGCTACATTTAACTAATATGAGACATAGTCTTCTTCGAGCACCATTTGGGAATGATATTCATCCCTCTGGATCCGTCAGAGACTAGGCGGGACTGCCCAGCACTCAAAATAGTAATAATAACATACACATCTCACAATAAAAAATACACACTGGTCTGTGGTCTCAAGATCGAGTGACGGTTTGCCTTTATAATGAATACGAAAGATGATAATATTGTTTACATATCCTTTATCTAAAGGTATATAACAAAAATTAATGCCTGAATTTAATTGTCATTGAAAGTGAATGCCTGATGTGTGACGATTTTGTGCATAGTTATATATTTTCAACATAGGACTAAGTAAGAGATATTAAACCATTAATAATAAAAATAATATATTTGCAAATAATAATAATTTCACACCGAGGGAGTGGTAGTTTCTGTATTGTTACACGAGCCTCGTTATATCATCTTTTGTTGAAATGTCCGCACTATATTGTCAGGAAATCATTGTGCAGGAAACCTATTCATACATATTTCCCGGTTAGTTACGTACTATTTTATTGCAGAAGTGGGTTGGTAAAATTTCCGTCTGTACTTGGGAGTTGGGGTCGTTGATATGCTGTTACAAATTGCCAGTTGCAAATTTCTGATGAAGTATAGCTGTATGAAGATATTTATGTGTATCCTACCAGACGATGTACAAGGAAAGTGGTATTTGATATATCGCTGAATATTTATTTATTTATTTATTATATTACACATCCAGCAGGCTTATTGGTATATTTACCGTAGCGTAGTATTTAACAATAATGAACAGTACAAAAATCTTTATTTAATAATGCTGGTAAATTAATTATTATTTAAAACTTAAATAGTTGTCAATATTAATGCCCACCGACGATGAGTCGGTACATTATTATTAATGCAACCGAAGCGCACAGAGCCGAGATCGGCTATAGTCTGTGGCTGGACTGGATTGTGGAGTTATATTAATCAAAATCATTTAATTTTAAGTTACAGTTAACAAATTACATATCTATTTAGTTTTAAGTAGACCAGTAATGTAGCCCTAATTAAGAGGCTATGGCTTTTAATGAAAATTAACTTTAATGTTTATCAAATCAACAAGCGTTTATCAGTTGTCTGCTTTATTTCTTAAGTGAAAACTTCGTTAGGTGCGCTTTGATTAGGAGTGAACGTGAGTGAACCGTCACGCGTCACGCTCGTTCGGTGGCGCTGAATCGGGTTTATTCGGCTCTACTCGACATCAAGTTCGCTCGAATTGGTGACGCACTAAATCGTGTAGGAATATCAATGTTTACATTTAAACATTGATAAATATGTATGAAATTTAATGGACATATATTTAATACACATAAGTTTCCTGACCTTACGTATTCTACGGCGTCATGTAAGTTGTATAAAAATGTATATTATATGAATTTCCTTACCTACACTGAAGCTGGAGCTAGTCTTCTAAATAGAAATCTACACAAATTACCAACGATTTTGAGTGGAGATTTTAATGTAGATTTTTCGAGACAAATCGAAACCTGTTGTTGATTTTTTTAAATCGAAATTTAATTTAATTATGTCAAATGATCCAAATGAGAACACGACAAAATACGGAACAACGCTTGACGGAGTTTTGTTTAGATATTTAAATAAGCTTGAATCTAAAGTATTTATAGCATATATTAGCTTCCATAATATTAGCGTCCATAATTTATTCTTAGAATAAAATAGCAATGAAGAAGTCCAATCGGAGCATAATTCAATATAAAATCAAAATGAGTAAACAAAAATTTTATAAATTTAATGTTATGTATGTTGTAGAAAGGCAGAACAGATAAATCTAACAACTTAAGTGAAACACTGGACCACGCTTGCAATATTTAAAAACTTATAGATTTACCGATATAAATCTGTCATAAAAATTTTAAAATAACAAACTGTACAAATATCAACTTGCATACCTATGTACTGAATATTGACTAAGATTTTTAAATAACCTAAAACCTGTAAACATAATGTACCATTGCTAATATCCAATCGAGTTGACGCGGTTGTTTATAAATAAAAAAACCATTTTTAAACTCTTCAAAGTACATTTTTGATATAATTAGTAATGGCCCTTATTTTGCTTTCAAATTAATAACTAATATAGTAATAAATTATTTAAAGTATGAACACTCCTTTAAAACATTTGTACCTTAGTATATGCAATTCATCATATTACCCTTTAAAGTAAATAAATAAATAACTAAATAGCGGATTAGCGGCGCTGTGACCGGCGCCCTACCTAGCTTCGGGAGTCTCCGTCGGCCTTCGTGCTTTCCCAGCCAATATGCTCTCTCCGATGTTGGACCTAGTGCTTTTCCAGCCAAGGTGCTTTATCAGGTTAAGGTGCAATTGTGCGCGGTACCGCTTTGCGCAGGTAAGAGAACGCCGCCATTAAGTTAAGCAGCCTGAAACACGGGAGCTCGGTCTCCTTGTTCTAGTCTTCTTGGGTGAAAGATTCTTCAGATGTGTGCGTATGCAAACTAATAATTTTTTAACAGCTGACAGCTCTGTTAACTAATACGGTAATTTCAGAAACTTTCATAAGTTTAATTAAGTGATATTTATTAATTTATTGATCTCAATTTAGGTAGAAATTTTGTCTGGTAAGTACCTAATATTTGTCTAATCTTTTTTATGCTTGATTATTACGAATTTATTAACTTTTGAATATGCTAGCTCTATTTTAAGAACCTACTGCCTTTTTACTTACTAGGTTAATACTTTTGTAGTATTTTCCATTCCTTTGGAAGACTCTATGGATGCTGGAATCTGGATAGACGATGATGTAAAAATACAGGATCTCTCACGAACAATTTTGGAAAAGCTTGGATAACACTTTCTTCGAGTTTTTATTTCTAAATTTAATTTTAATTTAATTTTTTAAATAAATTGTTTTCAATAAAATTAACACACGTTCTCGTTTTCGTTTCTTCCACATTGCTTAATAATAATTGTTCTTTTTTCTCTTACAAGTGATCTATCTCTATCGGAATATTAGAGAAGTTTATTTGTAAAGTTTTTTTTATTTAATATATAGACATACGGAACTGAACGACACAACAAACAGAAAAAAATTCTAATTCTAAGTTGTGTAAAATTTTTTCGAGTAGGCGATATCTCTAGATGCAAGACATATCTTCAAAACAATGTACATGTGAATTGTTAAATAACAACGTAATTCCATGAGACAATCAGGTTGATATATGTTCAAATTCTCTGTTAATTGCCTCGTAGCTACTCAATCGTCTTACGCCGCACGTTCTATTACGTAATTCGATAATTTAATAATGTCAGAATCAATTTAACTCTTGTAATTAATTTGAAATGTCATCACACCACTATCTGTAGCAAACATGTTGCCTCCGTCTTAATTTAGACTTTTCTGTACGTATTTCAATCCTATACATGACATAAATTATAGCTCATCATCAGAACTTAAAAATATATATTTTAATATTAGCGAAAACTTAAGAATTTACTGTTTTGTCGTTACATTATCTTTCTTCGCCAAAATTTTTATTTTTTGCTTTCTGGTGAAATTTGATCCAAAAAAATGGTTTCAGATGTTCTTTTCCAAAGGTTATCTTAGTCTCCGAACACCTTGTATATCAAGGATTTTGTGTTGTCATTCAACAAAACAAGGATTTTTATTAGATATTGCCCGAGATAATTTCAAATGGTATTTAAAATTATCATGCCCATAGATAAGTCGCTTTAATCATGAATCTGTCGAAAATAATTTACATAAGCATAATAAGCAGACCGCACTCAAATTCAATTTTAAATTATCTCGATTGGATCAGTAAGCAACTATTGCACCCAACTGTTCATGTAAATATAACAGAATTTTTACTGGACGCAGTTCAATTGTTTACATTCACCGGTGCTTTATTCAAAAGAGCATTTGTCAGTTTATCAAGTCATAGTGCCGTAATATGTAATTTATGTACGAATGTAAGAATCGTTCAGATGTTAAAATTGTTGTAGCAGGAAACATATTAAGTGGTACTTTTAACATAAATTAGACAACTACGGAACGTGGTTATCGTCACTAGGTAAAATTAATTAAACCAATACCGCATTTGCTAATGACGAGTAATAAAAGCTTATAATGCAAAAGGGTTACATCCAATTTAAAGTTAATTTAAAACTATCCCTGGGACTAGTGGGTGTATTAAGAAGGAACAGCAGTTGCAGACCTACTACAGCTGCTACTTATAGCCACAGGTCAAAAACAAGTGCGTATATTTAAAATATTCGATTGTTAATGTGAACACTTTACTGGATATGCAGCTGGTTTATATTATATACTAAAAACATGTACTACTCTTGACTTAGCATCTGAATTTCAACAGATAGAAATAGACTCTAAATACATTCAAAAAACCGCATTCACAATCGAAAATGGACACTTTGAGTTTGTTCGTATGCCATTCGGACTTACAAACGCTCCTTTTACATTCCGAGGAGTGATGGACAATATTTTATTTGGTATTCAAAACGAACGCTATCTATTCTATATGGACGATATTTTCATTTATTCCCCGACAAGACAATTCGCAACGAGAAATGTCGTTTAATCGAAGTATTTAAACGGCTTAATACATGCGAATTTCTCAGAAAAGAAATCGCTTATTTTGGACACATCATAACAGAAAATAGTGTAAGACTAAATCCTGCAAAAATAGATTACATTCAAAATTTTCCCATCACCCAAAACTAAAAAGAAAGAAATCCTTCTTAGGACTCGCAGGATATTATAGATGCTTCATTTCGAACTTCGAACTAAACTTTTGCAAAAAGATATTTTATTTAATTTTGACTCTCAATGTAGAAATTCTTTTGAAAAATTAAAACAAGCTTTAACCTCGTCACCCATCCGCATCTCCTAACTTCCACGATTGAGCGAGAATATAATTTCTCACTCAAGGCTTCAACGAAACATTTTTACTGACTATGGACCCAAGTGCTTACGCAAGTGATGTACTTTCACAAGGACCCATAGAAAAAGACCTACCTATCGGTTATGCTTCTCGAACAACCTATAGTGCTGAATCTAAATATCGTACAATAGAACGTGAACTATTAGCTATAGTTTGGACAGTAAAACATTTCAGACCGTATAATTTTGGTGGAAAATTTAAATTGATTACCAATCATCGACCATTAATTTGGATATTCTCTATAAAAACCCAGGAAGCCGTTTAGCTCGCTGGCGTTTGAAACTAGAAGAATACGAATATGGAATTATATACAAACATGGTAAAATTAACAAAAATGCTGACGCACCATCTAGAATTAAAATCAACCATTTCCAGGTATGTTCAAATTAAATTCCAAAATTCTTGTCTATAATTCAGACGAAGAAGAAACAGTAATAGCCACTGAATTTACAAAAGAACAAATGAACGATTTTAAAACTTTTTTCAAATATTTCAGTTAATCTTTGTTGTAATAAAATTTACTACTTGCAATTATAACGATAAATTTGCTAATTATTTTCCGCCCGTATTGTTTATATTACATGTTCCGTTTACAATACATTAGCATGACCCCCGTAAAATGCTTTTTATAATCAAAATCAACAGAATGTATTTGAGGTTTGAAAGGTCTTTCTTAAACAAATATCCTAAGCAAATAAAAACAACACTCCCTTATTTTCAATGAGCGGCCATGGTGAAATTGAATATATCACTTACATATTAGGGTCGAATACTGACTGTGTTTAATTTACTTTGACAAAGACCCTTTTAAATATGCACCAATGAAATTTGAAACTGATGCATAAAAAATGTGTGCAACGTGTTTTAGTATTCTTGCTTAAAATGCCATGAAATGGATACTGAGAAAACAAAAAGCATTATTTATCCTAAATTGGTACAAAATACTGAAATTTGATAACATTTCGTAACTTTGCTTAAACCATTTGTAATACAATTATATTGTATATTTAAACATGTAATATCAGTACATGCTTGGTTTTGAATAACATAAAAAATACTTTTAAGAATTAATATTTCCACTCGGATCCCTCATTTTGACTATAAATAAATCTCGGAAATTATAGTGCATATTCAATGCAGTAGAAATTACAAGATAAATTTTAATTTAACACGTGCATAAATTACAAGTATATAAAATGAAAAACACTTACCTGATACGACCTCATTATCTAAACAGAAACTTCGAGAAGACATCTGCAGAAGTATTTTGACATATTCATCTCCTTAATGCAGATTTTTATTTCTTTTTTCAAAATCAAATTACAAAATTTATTTAAGTATTGGCATTCGCAAAATTCGTTATTTTTTATTATTTTTATTGTTCTATTTAAAACACAGAAAATAATGTATTGCAATGCAATTCAACATCACCGTCTTCCTCGTCAGATTCGTCATCGGAATCACTACTATATCATAATTGTCGTGATTATCATAATCCTCATCGTCTCCTTGTCTCCATGCATTGTACGGTGTCTATTTATTGTGAAGAATATAAGAATATTGACGTACATTATATGGAAAAAACAAAAATAATTTATCGTCATTGAATTGTGTGTACTTACTTAATTCATTTGAGTCAAGATCGGGTTACTCTCAAACGAAATAAATTCATATTTAGTGTATTCATATCTTAATTTATTTACATATCCTATTTTCCTTGGGCTAAGTATAAATGACAGACAAACTATAAAACATGTAATAGGTACACCAATTGGACGCCGTTATGCAAAAAGGAACCAACGCCAAAAACTAAGTTTTGAGAAACGAAGATTAAAAGTGTACAAAATATAATTAAATCGGCATGAAATTATAGATGCAGATTTGTGCTTTATCTTGCGTTAAAACTCTGTCAGATTTGCTGCTGAAAAAATTTAGATCTAGTATATTTTTTATTTTTTTTTGAAAAATGGTGCATGGTTCCTTTTTACGTTTTATAATTTCGGTGATTAAGAGAAACAATAAAAATGGGAAATCAAATATTTATTATCTATATTTATATAGCCAGGGACACCTCCAAATCCATCTATATCATCTTCAATATGGTCATCTGCAAAATGTAATGAATAGAAAGTCCTACAATCTTTGGGAATGAGGTGACATATTGATTTTATATCCGCGAATTTTTTATTCGAAATACATTTTCCTTCAGGCCAGAGTATGTTAAGGTCGGTTTTATATAAACCACTTTTAGGACGACCACGGATTTTCTTTGAAAAACAATTTCTACTGATATGGTATTTTCATTCAAGTCTTGCTTCATAAAAAGGGAAAATGGCTTTTCTCTTAGCATAGTTATCCCCCTCGTCTTTAACCAATTTATCTCTTCTCCATTTATTCCCCTCTTTGAGTTTTAAATTTTAAATTAAAACTCTGGTAAAATATTTTTTTGTATGTTGAGAAACTAACCACATTTACCTTATTTCGCCCGTCTATGTATTTATATGATTTATCACCTTTTTCCTCAAGGGTTATCCTAACTTAAACCAACCGCCCTGAGTGCCTCTTTTGTCAGTGATACTATCTTCGTTTCTCATTTTTAATAATGCAGTGTTTACACGTTTTGTCGATATAGCTAGAGTTTTTACAAACATATTACGGCATACTACTGCCGTAATATGCAAACTTTATTCAGATAGTATTCTCTAGACAATAGTTTTTGTTTTTTAACGACTCCAATACCTCGTTTACTTTTTATTTTGATTTATTTAACACTAGCAGCAATAAACAGATTTTGAGCTAAATAAGTACCAAGCTCAGAAAACTTTATAAACTCATTTCGGCATTGTTCTTCGGATATTTGTGTTGTGCATGATAAAGTACATTGTCAATCAAAAGGTACAAACTCCTTAGAAGAAATTCGTTGCTTCTTATAAATCACCTATTCCTTACGCTTATATATGTTACTTTTTCTTTCTTCCCTCGACATACCGTCAAATTTTCTTTTTCTGCCCTTTTTTGGTCTTCCACTATATTTTCTTTGCTTAACATTACTTGAATCCGTATACGTAGAAGTTTCCAAGGGTACTGGTATTAGTGCTGCATATGTTTTTTGTTCAGCATCATCGTACAAAATTTCGTCATGTGAATCATCCTAGGAAAAATAGGGGAAAAAAATTACATAAAAATAGGTGCGAGCAAATATATAAAGACATACCTTTCGCCTTATAGGAGAAGAAACATCGCTATCTATAATAAAATCCGGATCTTTGACCGAAGCATCCGATAGATTCTCTAGCAAGGATGGTGGTTCTGAAGAGATATTTGAAATATATCCTGTTGTTTCTCTCAGATTTTCTAAAAAATAGATATTATTAAATTATTCATGTTTAATAGTCAAATTTAGTTTCATACCTCTGTTTTCTGTAATAACTGTAGTATTACACATATTCACTAATTGTTTATTACGCCACGAAATCATTTTACACCACTTTTATAAACGAAAACAAACAAGAAGTTCACACTTTCATCCCGTAGAAGGCACTGATATACTGATATTGTAAGCGTCTATGCACTTGGTTCCCTTTTGAAAAATAGTTTAAGATGCTTTCGTGTGTACAAGTGGTTCTTTTGGCCTATTTCCTAAGGTTATACTGTAATTTTCACATGGATCTTTTCTGCAAAATATAGTTTACATACTTCTGCAACTTCGTAATTTTGTCGCATGGTTCCTTTTTGCATAACGGGGTCCAATTGAAATGTATTTAACGTAGATATCTAACCCAAATCAGCGTGTTGGTCAATGCATGTAAGCTTGTGTAAACTGCTCAAAACAAATAAGGAGTTGCAATTTTTTTACCTTTAACGTACCTCTTGATTTTCGAATCTACGCAGCGGAATCAGGTCACCTTTGCAGACAAGGGTGATTTACTTCAACTCCTCTAAGAGTAATAAAATTACGGTCACTATTTATTACAGAATTATAAATATAGGTTGTCCTGTAGGATTTTTACAGTTTAATATAGGAATCGTATATATCATATGGGTCAAGCTTTAATAAATTGCGTTTCAATTGTCATTAGTAGAAAACTTAAAAAGTTTCTGAGAAGCAATTTTAAAATAATAATTTAAGAAATCAATCATCGTTCAACAGTTGAAGTAACTCACACTTCTTTGCAAGGGCGACCTGATTCCGCTGCGTAGAACCCAAAATATAGTATATTAAAGTTAACACATTTTTTTATGTAACACCTTATTCGTTTTGAGCAGTGTATATTTTTGAATTTAATGCATTTTTTAATTTTCTCCTTTTCTCAATATGCACTATGACTGGTATTATGGTAATTCCTTAGAGCTTTGTTGGGGAAAGTTTTACGACTTCTGTATTTGTATCAAGTCAATAAAACAAGTGCATGTGAGATATGTGTACAATTTGGAACTGAAATTTCAATTAGCATTTGCGCCTCTATTTTGGTGCTTACTAGTGAGTGTATATCTGTATAATGGATGCTATTTATATTTACAGTAGGTACGTGCCTGTAATAGAGACATTTGTTGGCTGACTAAATGGCAGCTCCGGGTAATGCCTCTGAATCAAATGGAAATACATCACATGCCAATATATTTTTCTCAGTGTACTTTCAACTATCTATTTTATTTTGTAACATTCATAATTATTTATAATAAAACAGTTTCTGCAGACCGAGTAAAGTAGTATTAATATTTAAAATAAATTACAATTTAAATAAATACAATTCTTGTATTTATTTTATGTTTATCGGCTAATGGCAAAGGGTCTCTAAGTGTGTAACAGTAGCCGTTTCAGTAAAAACGTAAATTATTCTGAACTATGTATTTGAATTAAATCGAGGTCCGGCTCTTGAAGATTGATACTGGATTAAGCCGTATTTTCTCATTTGAAAAACAGATGAATGCCGGCTTTACAGACAAAAACAAAATTTCCATTTTAAATCCAACGGTTTTTTCTGAGAGACATTAAAAAGCGAAAGCAAGATAGATGCGTGCCTTATTTATGACCATAAAATACTTCTACTACGTTCTTTAGCGGGGACGAAAAAAACGCAACTTTGAATGTAGAATATATAAGCGATGTTTTAACTGTGACAAATATTTAATTATATTTCGCTTTCCACCTCAATAGTGGATTTTGTATAACTCTGATTTATGATTTAATCTATTGAAAATGTTCTGTTTAGTGATATATTCTTCAGTTTTATCTGTAACTGGTGATGTATTTAGTACAATTTCAGATGATTTTAGTTCTTTTTGTAAATAAGAAAGGTTGAATTTTATGCACTTTATTATTATAGGTATTGAAAGCAGATATAAATGTCGATGCTTTCTAATGTCTTTGTTCTTTGGCACAGATTTTGCACATTTAAATAAAAAACCTAACCTAAGTCCCCAGTTTGTTATACCCACGTAACAGAATATTTTTAATTGATAAATTCTAATGCCCTAGCTCAAATGTTTACTACAATTATAATTTAGTTTATATTTAATTTACACTGTCTCCTAATGTCCCAAAATATGCAGGTAGGTCTTCTTCCAGGTTTAGTTTCCTTCCTTGTAAATTTATAACTCACGTGTTCTATCCAGATCCTTTGCTATCATGATTTATTTCCTTCTAGGGCCCCGTTTCTACCAGATAGTGTTAGTTTATCCAGGTGGTGTAATATATTAATAGTAAGTACGTTACATAAGTTTAATGACATATATGTTCCTTTCTTCTCTATGATTTTTTTTAATTTCTGATGTAGTGGAATTTATACGATTTAATTATTCATATCCCCATCAACCAATACTTTTTTTTCTTGTATTTTTACAAATGTAATTTTACATGAATTTTTATTCAGTTTTTCTTTACATACATGACATGAGCCCTATTTGTACCTACATATGGTTCCTTCAGACACTATAACCTCACAATTTCCTGTAATTTTAGTGTTGAAAATAATTCGGGGCGTGAGTATTTGGGATGTCTTTAAGAAAACGTTCGTGATATGCGACATGCTATTTATCTGTCCAGCCAGCAAGGTCAAGGAATACGGAGGGGTGACAATTTGCTGAGTTGGGAAATAAACGAATTACTGAGTCGTATTATTTATAGGCTAACTAGTAAATATTCCTCTTTATTAATGGCTGCAAAGTCAGACGGTAGGTATAACATATTTCAAATTTTAGAGGCACTTTATGTTGAATTCGAAATAACATAATATGAACTCGATAGTTCGATGTCAAAATACATCGATATCTTATTCATTAGAATGTTTGTTTCAAACACGCCCAAGTCAAAATACTCCAATATTACCTGCTTCGGTTCCCCGACGGGCACCAGCAGCTACCATAGGCGTAGAATTTATTCAATAGTCTGAAGTTATGTAGTAAGTAGGCACTAATCAACCCAGTTGCTAAATTGATTCAATACAATTATAAAGTACCTAGGTATGTATAATGTGTAAGATATACTTGTGATTAATTGGACCGAATTCGACATAATATGAAGAGCACTACTTATGTGCAAAGTCTGACTCTTCGTAAGTGCCTTTGGGAAATCATACTAACCATTTTACTTATTTCCGAATTAAATAATTAATTTTTGGTGGTTTTGGTTTAATTGATACAAGTATTTTATCTTCATTTTTGCAATATATATCGACTATAATATGTTCTACTAATGTGCGTTTCGTAATCGGCGCCAACAACAACCAATATTACTTAGTCAACACACTAACTTTTTGTTGTGTTAAAATACTAAAGTTATTTTAACACAACCGTTACTTGAATATACCATGTATTAAAATTTATAAAACCGAATCATATACTTAATCATCAATCGTCTTTGTTATTGCGCGAGAATCATTCTCAATATCTCGTTTTGAAAATAATTTCGCATGTTTTGCCCGAAAATTTCCAGCGACTATTTCAATTGGGCATATCATAAATGCTTCACTTTCAGCATATATATGATCTTATGATCAGTATATATATATATGATGCACTTTTATCAGCCGTCACCACAAACCGATAAATTTTTTTTATTTTGACACAAGAACTGTGTAATGATGTACTGTTTCTACTACAGTAAACAAAAAGTTGTGCTGGTATTTTCAATACGCCTAGACATTTGCGTAGGATGCAAAGTCTGTGATTTTTTTTGCATTACGTATATACGTAACGTTACAGTATATATCACTAGCGTTCCACGACACTTGTTTTGCACTTTACATTATAAACTACTACTTACATCTATTTACATGTGTTAACTTAGTACTGTTTGTATCGGTTGCATGAATTACTTATCAAATGCAATTTAATAACATCTTTATAAACATTTATCTGTCAAAATTTAGCTAAATAGCGGCGATTTCCTAACGAGCGATTTCCTAAGTCACGATGAAGCAATCGTCTCTATTGGAAGTTCTTCTTCAGGGACATGTTTCTGGATGTCGTGTACATGAATCTGTGTCTGTGACGTGAGTGTTAATACGTTACATTGTTCTGAAAAACATGAAAATAAATGTCTGAAACTTAAAAGCGTATTCCCACATACAAAAACAAACGATAAAAGTTTTTGTTAAAAGCGATATATATTTCGGCAATAAATGATGATCCATGGACATGTTCTGAAATAAATAAAATATGGTACAGATAGCGTTAATACCAAACAAGCATGTTCCTCCATTATTGCCAGGTGTGCTTCTAATCTATCACAATTATTGTAAACATTGTCCCCTCCTTTATATCGGCACATAATGGGTAGGGTGCTTTTTAAAGCTGGGCATGTATAATTCTTTTGGAAAGTCATATTTACAATATATCCTCATGTGTATTGTAGCGCTTAAAGAAAAATCTATTATTCCCGAAGTGTGTAGGTATCGTAGGTAGCCCTAGATCGATAAGTTAGACAATGTATATTTCGCCCGGTAATATGTTCAGTGCGGTACCTAAGGATACTTTAAATGGCCCATATGGGCGCCACAGGAGGTATTCATGTGGGTTGCTTAACCCTGATAACCGCACCTTTACGCCAACTCCCGGTGGTACGGACGCACTCTTATAGCCTGCTTGTCCATACCATTCTGCCGACGCTAAGCAAATTATCGGCCTGGAGCTATTGGTATTAAAGTAACTGATTTATACTTTCGGATCCTTCGCCACTCTCTCCAATATGTTAATACATCATTTATTTAGGTACTCTACCTCCACAATAATCTCGGCAAGTCTTTATGTATTATTTTTTTCCAAAATATAGAAATTTTAAAAATTCTGTATATCAGTGCTGCATAGCTCCCAAAAAATAAAGATCTCCCAAGAAAATAATTAATTAATATAACTAAGATATTTAAATATTTTCTATTACCAAAAAGCAAATATATGACATTCGAGATTCGCGTTGCGAATGATAAAAAACTGTAAGCAAAGCGCGAACCACGTAAGCATGCAACTAAAGTCGACCGTAGAATAACCTAGTCGCTGAGGGCTGAGTTATTATTTATCTGGGTCACACGATCATGCTCTGGGAGCTCCTTGGAAAATCCGCGCGGTATTTTACGTACCCGTGTCCATCTAAAACGATCTAAAATGAAGCCGTGATTTAAGCGCAGAGTTCGCTGCATGTAGTCCCACGCTGCATGAGTATTAGTTATCGGTTGTTTGTAACTTTAAAGCGACTTTATAGTTTACGAGTGCGATATACGAAAAGTAATAATGATATAGTTATAGCGCGTGCGTGTGATTCTGTTGTTGTGTGTCTTTGTCTTTAATTTAATTAATGTTTAAATTTTTTTAAAAATATTCGTACGAAGAAAAGATCGAATTAAAAGGTAAAGGTAGACCATTACCAGATATTATTATTTAAAGGTCTGGTTTAGGTAGAGGGAAAACTTACACATAAATTGAATAGACATTTATTTAAAAAATGAATTGATTTGTGGATGTAACAATAAATGCTTTTTACTGTTTTCTCTGCTTACTTTTTGGTGGCGATAAAGCTTGGACAGAAATAGGGGTCACCGATTTAGAGCACTTAAGTTTGAAGATAAAACACACAAAAACCCTAAAAGCCATCTCCATAATTATATGGAATTTGCGTTACTATATAGGGTCATCTATTATTATGGCTCGATTAAGATTCTGCTTGTTGGATAAATATATAGAGATATAAAGAAAATGTGTATGTTCAAACCGAAAAAAAATCTTTTTTATTCTTTTTTTATTTCTTTTTAGCTCTTTCCATGCTATCTAGCTCTTTGCTATTTTTCCATGCCATCTATTGAAAAAATGTTTATCTTCGAAATAGACAATTATGACAGTGATTACAAAATTAATAAAAAATGGGTAATTTTTTTTGCAAAAATTGCAGAACGCCTTTTTTTTTACCAGGACCCGAAGAATTTTCACCAGCAGTCGCCACTGATCAGTAGACAACTTATAAGTGATATATTTCTATAAAGATACTATAATAATATTAAAGAAACATGTAAAAGAACAATAATTGAATAAAAATTGATCAATGAAACTATGAAATCTAACTAGGCATTAAAAGTGGTAAAAAATGGCCTATTCCAAATAGCCCTGATAGTAATTTAGGTATAAATCAGCCATCGTTTAAGATATACTTAGTTTTATTCATTCCTAGATGATGCTAACATCGTTAGCGAAGCCCGCGTCGAGTGTAATGTTTCAATGTTTTGGCAATGGCCTAAAAAATTGATTTAACTTCGGAGATTGTAGTTTTTCGATTGAACATCTCCTTTTTGAAATAGTACTTTATTACAAACTTATAGTACTTTGGTACGGTAGTACTAAAGTACTTTTATATAAACTATAAAGTACTTTTTATAAATTTTACTTTAAAAAAAATAGTACCAAAGTATTTTTGTACAAACAATATTTTTGTTTTCACTCAGTTTCTCAGTTTTCTTATTACTTTTTTCATTTTCGGTCTTCTCGAATATATCCAAAATGGTAACTTTGACAGAAATTTTGTAAGAAACCTCAAAAAAAACTTAGTAGTTTCGACATATATATCAAAGGCAATATTTTTTCACTAACAAAATATTTTTTCACTGCGTGTTTCTCACAATTATGGTACACTAGAGCATCTGGGGGATATCTCTGTAAGAATATATAGCCAGGTTCTTATTATATAAGCGACCCCAATATTCCTGAAACACCAATTTTGAGTGGATTTCGACGGTATGTCTTCCATCTGCACGCCTATATTGGATATTGATTTTGACAAAAAGTTCGTTATCAGCTCCGTTAAAATTCCCAAGGCACCGATTTTGTGTCGATTTTGATCATAAATACCAAATATATCCGCCATCTTGGAACCGCCATCTTGAATATTGTTTAAAGTTGCTTAAACAACATGTTTCATGGCGAAAAATTTTTGCCATTGGACGAAAATTGGCGATTTTAATTATATCCATTAAATGTAATATATACTATTATTCTTTCGACTTTGATAGCGAAGAGTATAATCAACAAATACCATCTGACAATAGATATTAAAAACCATAAATTTACCAGTAGGTACTCCTAATTTTCGAAATGCATTTCCATTTTCATCTCCATGATATACACTTTAGCATTTTTTTCTTTCTGGATTTTATGATATATAATAAACATCACTTCATATTATATTTCTGTAATATTTTAAAAACAAAAACAAAGTATGAATGGTGCTTGGTGGCAGATATGATAAATACAAGATATTAAGCGACCATTACTAAAATGAGTTTATACATTTTTCATCCTTTAATATTTTATTGTGCTTAAGCTCGTATATAATTCATTTTAAATCCAGTGTTTTAACATCTTGTGCAAATTTAAACACCTTATGAATTATAGAGCGAAAGCCTAATTAATTATATTGCTGTAGTCGTAAACTCATAATACTTAATGCGTATTAATTAAAAAGCGTTTCACAGTAAACGCTTAAAACGAGTTTTATTTATATAATTTGAATTTCAAAGTGAAAAATTTATATTACGGAGAACGACAAAGCAAAATAATTTACGTTATTTATGCATTTTCGGAATGACCTGCTACTCTTTGCTGCGAGAAACATAAAATAAACAATATGAAATATTTACCTCATTTCTCATATTCCAATAAGTTAACGATTCGAGTTAATGTATTCGATAATGAGATAATTTAATGGTATTATAAAACGTATGTTACAAAAGTATTGACGAATGTATTGTTTGTAACATAGAAATATGAGACAGTTAACTTCTTCATTGTTTTAATGGAAATATTATCAAAAATAAGCCAATGTTCAATATTAACAACGTGTATGGCCTCCTCTAACTCGAAAAACTTCTGTACAGCGACGGTGCAATTGCATTGAGGTCTGGACTGCAGATAGGCCAATCCATAACCTCTTTCATATTTCACACGCAACTAAACAAGCAACTGGATAGACGCATTTCTCTCTTTGTGAAAAAAGTTACATTCATTACCTTTTTTTTTTGCAATAAAAAAATGTTGACAAGAATATATGTTTTCTTACAAATTATGGAACTGGAATATTTGTACTAAATGAACACAAAGTTTTATCTTTGTACCTATGGAACAACTAAAATATAACAAAAGAAAGAAGTAGTTAATTTTTCGTTTTGATTAAGGTATATTTAAAAGAAATTTGAAGTGGTATACCTATTAAGTATGTTAACATAGCCATTGTAAGAAGAGCTGTGATATTAGTCATATTTCATATTAATTTATTTATTTGATGATTTGTTCGTTTATCTGTTCATTAATTCTTCTTGAGAATAATAAATACATAATTAATCACAAATGTTAGTCAAACTCATAATACAGATAAATTCGGTGAAGAAAAAATGCAGGTAACAAAGTCGGCATATACAAAATAATGTAAAACATAAACTGAGGTAATAATTTCATTGTTTTATAGATTATAATATTGGACAAAATATGAGAACTTGAGCACAGAACATTGAGCATAGAACAAAACAGAAACAAATAGACAAAATAATTTAATTTAAATTGTACCCGCCACACATATCAAAGGGTTACAGTTGAAATATTCTCTAAGCCCATAGAGGAAATAAATTATGACAGAATTTCGGGTAAAGCAAAATACATATATGTTAAATCCGGCCTGGGACTCCAATCTCTGCATTGATTTCATATTGCCGGCAGATATTTTACAATGTGTCTGACGGCGGAAATGGATACAGATGAAATGAAGTCATAAATAATCTGTCATATGCCATGACCTACTACGAGCGATGTACCCAAGAAGTTTGGTAATCTTTCGAAGTGAGCATCATTTTAAAAAGAAAATATTACAGAAGGACATTACGTCTGCAATATGATACTTCTTCTCAGAAAATCTGGTTTTCTGATCGCAAATTTGTTGATGTTAAAACCGTAATAAAATAGGAAACATGGAAAAAAAACAGAGCATTTACCTTATTCCATCCAAAAATCAACCATTTTCCGTAAATTTCCTTATAAAAATGCCCCGTAAAAGTACGTATGCCTACCCCATCTGATTGATGGAGATTTGATTCTTGTGCTGATCATCAAAGTTTCGTGATTTTTACTTTTTCCACTAATAGAAGAGTTTTAAAATTCACTTTCGGAATATCATTTACATAATTTTCAGTATTTTCAGTAATTTTTGCATTAATCAACTTAAAATAACACTTAACAGCGAGAACAGATAAATACCGACACAACGATGTACATTCCACAAGCATTAAAGAACACTGACTGAAGTATGCAAGCCGTCTCTCACGTTATGAAAGCAGTTCTAAGCGTTATAATAATAACTATGTTTAAAATATATTAAATTAATTAAATATATAAAACTGAAAAAATATACATTTAATTACCTCCTAATAGTGACTAGAGAGTTATATTTTCTAGTCACTTATAGTCACGAGAGTTATATTTTCTAGACTAGTTATATTTTCCTAATAGTTACTAGAGAGACTTGGGAGGCTGCAGCCCCTGAGCCTGAATAGGAGGCAGATGAGGGTATGCAAAATTTGAAATTGAATGCGCTGATTACAAGAAAGGGGGGAAAATATGTTTACTATTTTTTTTTAACAAAAATGGGCACATAATGTCGTGAAAGTATGTGTGGCACGTCAATTGTATATCTACTGCCTATCACGTTCATTCCTGCCATGCCCAACCTTGACATTTGCATAATTCGAAACAAGGCAATGGAAAAGATAAAAAATCAAGCGGAAGTAATGGTGGTTACCTATAAAAAAATAGCTGTAATAAATTAGTAGCAGGAAAATGGAAAAATTGTCTCGGTTTAACATTTCTTTAAACGCTGGAGAACTTAAAAAGTATATGATATATTCCACTATAAACGGTTAAGATACCTCTTAAATTAAGTAATTTAGCCTGAATAATAATTTCGAAAGTTAAAAGAGCATTAAAAAGTGAAACATTTTACGAGCGGTATTGCATACATCAAGCGTTTGCGTTCGGAATATTAATAAGCGTGATACTACTCAAAGTTGGAAATTTAGGCTAACACAATTTTCAAATTTGAATACGAGCTTGTAATGAATAATCAATAAAACCAGGGACATGGTATATTATAATATACATAGTGATATTTCCATGTAAATTGCAATGCATACCAAATTTGAATTTTTTAGTGTGCATAGGACGATTAAAACATTTAAATGTTGAATTTTTATTTTACAGCGTATTTGACTTGTACGTGTCTGATAACATGAAGTCTAATTTTAAAACTTATACAAAACACAAATATTAAAGAGACAGAATATATATATATATATATATATATATATATATATATATATATATATATATATATATATATATATATATATATATATATATATATATATATATATATATATATATATAGATATATATATATATGTATATATATATATATATATATATATATATATATATATATATATATATATATATATATTAATATTAACAAGAAATAAATGAAATGTAATTGATTTAAGATTGTATTTTTCATTAATTCACTAGTGTAATAAAATAATTTCTTTATTCCACTAGCGGATAAAGTGGTACTCCGATTATAATGTGATTGTGGATATTATTATTGACAACATCCAAATAATTAAGTGCTGGAAACTTATTCGACGTACTCACCAATGTATTCGTTTTATATTATTACTACTCCTAAAAATACGTTTGCGGTTTCTAAATCAGCAGATATGTACCAAGACGCTATGTCTTGGGCATAAATTAGAACGATATAGCAGTGCAATAATGTCCCGGCTAAACCACCGTCTCTGTGAGTGCTGTTCACGAAGCTTTAAAAGGTTCAGCTTGAAGTAGCCCTGAATCAGCGAGAATCCCAAGCTCTGGTGTCAAGTTATAAAAAGCTGAGTGCTAGTTCGACCAACTATCCTACTTTTTATTTAAATTACAGCAACTCACGCCTTGCTACTTGGTTCCCTAAAATAAGGATAAAAACAATTATTTGTCTCTTATATAAATAATGGTGTGTAGTAAATATTGTTATTACAATCCATGGAACATCATAAATAAAAATATGCAAAAAATATAATTAGTACAATATTGTCAAAACTATATGTATTCGTCATTTTTCAAAATGCAATATTAAGATTGTTATAATATATTTGAATTTGATTGATTTAATACATTTTTGGAAGGATATCTGCATTCTCACTTGACGAATGAACACTGCAATTTTTATAAATCAGCGTCGTATGAAAATCTTGTTTTTACGAAAACTGCTGGAAGTCCTCTACAACTTTGGCGTTGAAATGTGCCTCTTTTTTTCAATAAAAATGGTTCAGAAGTTGAAAAATCTGCACCTTTCAATTTCTTCACACTTTTTGATTTTTACTAGCAATAAATATTTTTTAAACAATATTGAATCGATGAGGATTGTAGAAAACTAAATTCTCTACAAAAATGTTATTAACCTTTTTTATAGAGAAATCAAAATACGAGTGCAAATGACAAAAACGTAAAATCACTAAAATCCAAGATGGCAGATATATTTAATATATCCTCATGCATATCCTCTTATATATCCCCATATTTAATTAATGGGCAAAAATATGATTTCTTCATCTACTTCAAAAAGGAAATTGAACTGCGTCAAAAGCTTTAACCCATTTCTTTTGTTTCAAAGTCTAAAATGATTGGGCTAAATAATATTCTGATGCGGAGAAAAATCTCGTATTTAGTAGGGGTGTCAGAGAAAAAAACCTCGTGAATTTGGACTTTGGACGAAACCCGCTGAAATAGGTTTTAAATGAAAGATCTTGACGTATATAATTAAGAAATTGGAGTGACTTTCTCTTCATTCTGCAAGAACCGTGAGGGCAAAAACTGCAAGAATATTGACGCAAGAGTCATATTTTTTTTGATAACGCGATTATAATAGATGTAGAAAACTACATGCAGGGTTCATACCAAATATATTAGATATCAGTGAGTATATTAAAAATGTACAGGAGTCAGAAGATGTTATAATGTATTCTGTAATGAGCGACGACATGTAGATGATCCACAAGTAGAATAAGAAGAAGAAGAGGAAGAAAAATCGGCAATAACTGAACTACTATAATGTTTTTAATATATAACCATAATGTATCTTGCAATAAAAACCATGACGCGTATCTCGCTCATTGTAATTTTTTAATGGCTTACTATATACGTCAATATCTCGAATTTAAGTCCTTTTTCAGCACTTTCCGTCCAAATCAAAACCTGTGACACGCCCACTAATTATGGAATTTCATATAATAAATAAGGCTTTGTTATTTTTATTCGATTTCAACAAAAAAGTACAGGTTATAACTGCAATATTATGTAGGTAGAAATTTGAACATAAAATGCTATAACTGTAATATTTTCAATATTAAAAGTTTATATAATATTATATAGTATTAAAAGATTACACTATAATTATCTCGTAATTTATGATCATTGCATTTTTCTGTTTCTGCTGAATACGATTTAAATAATAAATGTCTTAACGGAGATGTCATAAATGAGATACGAGCCTAAGAACGCATCTATATATCTCTTATATCTCACTTCTCGTTCATGGTTGAGCTGGTAAGGGGTATAAAATATTACATTCGAAGATCTTGAGTCAGTCCAGCTCTATATAATTTTCATTCAATTTTTATATTTTTAAATTTACCGCTTATTGAGTTATTCTTTCTACGTCTGTTCACTAACGCTTATGATATATTATAGGAGTGTCATTTACACTCCTATATCCTATATCCAGTATGTACAAATATGCAATTATACAAATTACGACCCAAATAAACTTTATTTAACTTCCAAACACAACAAGTTACAACTGTTTGCAATGATAAATCACTACTGAACATTTTTAATTACTTTTTACTTGATCTTATCTCTAAGAGCATTTAACCTAGACTGACTAATCTAACGATCGACTGGCCTTTACTATTTTCAAGATTCTGGAATGTTCTAGAAGCTTCTCGATTATTCCATCTCATTCTAGATTGTTCTTAATTATTCCATCCATTCTAGATTGTATACAAGGCATCTCACGAATTTTGCCGGGTGCGGTGTTGCCAGATTGCGGAGATGTTCCCTAGATCTAGGGAATTTTCAGTATATCGTGCACAATCGCTTCTGACGATTTCGTGCCAATACGTATTTATTATACTCTTCGCTACGAACGTCGAAGAGTACGTATATTGCGTTTGATCAAGGAAAACTGAAATCGCTAATATTCGTCGGAGGACAACATGGACAACTAAATGTCAAACAAAGTAAGATTTGACACAAAAATCGTTTACGGATAAAGGAAGAACCCTATTATTTTTGAGTAAAATCCAATAATAAATGCAAACACAAAAATCTCCAAATGTTACTCCAAATTATAATTAAGAAAATATAAAACATTTCTTAGTTAAATAGTACATGGTAGGAGGATTTTTGTCAATGTAGTACATGAAACTAGCCAAACGTAAAAAGTACAAATTTGTTGGCCCACCTGGTATAAGTTTAAACATCATTCAAATACTGGATAGGGGTGGAACCTTTGATGTAACTGTAACACTCGGAGTAGTTTCCACAAACACCAAAACACTTTCACTTCGCTCGACGCGCGTTTCGCCAACCAAGACTTGCCAACTTGGTTGGCGAAACGCGCGTCGAGCGAAGTGAAAGTGTTTTGGTGTTTGTGGAAACTACTCCGAGTGTTATCATTCAAATAAATCCGCCTAAATATAATTAAAAATAATCGCTGCTTTGTAGATTGGCCTAATATTAAAATATGCAAGATTTTGAATATATATACACTGCAAAATAGGGTGAAATCACGTTTTCAAAATCATGTGCAGAATTTATGTATATATGATTACTTTCAAACTTGTTATACAAATAAATAGGTAGCAATTGTTGTCAACCACCCACAGTAATAGAAATAAAAATGAAATATATGGCGAATGCGCGGGTTACATTGGAAATATATTCAAAGATTTACGGTTGATTGACCAAAATTGACATAGGTCGAACGAAATAATTCGTTGTGAGGGCTGATATTTTGAATTTATATTATTGCCTTCCTACATTGCACATATTACCCATTAGCACATAATAATATCATCTAATAAGTAGATTTAAAATATCTGAATTAATTGCATGTGGCTGTTTATACCTATATCGGTTCAAGCTCCAACTCCAATGAAGTTACCAGCTCAGAAAACTGAAAATGCTGAAATTATGACAATACATCAAGATTCCCAGAAAGTACTAGTTTTTAAAAAATTCCATCACCAACAATCTAAAATTGGCCAAAACTATTTATCGCGTTTTTAAAAATTTGGTCAACTCCAATCAAGTTACCAGCTTAGGAAACTGAAAATGCAGAAATTATGACATTACATCAAGATTCCCAGAAAGTACTAGTTTTTAAAAAATTCCATCACCAACAGTCTAAAATTGGCCAAAACTATTTATCGCGTTTTTCAAAATTTGATGAAGAAAATTAATAAGTGAAATAACCTCCGACGAAAATTAAAATATACGATGAAATTCGATATATGCCTTGACTTTTGCAGCGAAGATTGTAAGTACCTTTGGCGTTAATCCAATATTGGCAAAGTGTTCACCTCAAACGACTTCCACCTCTGTAAATTTCTAAAAACCCTACCTACCTACCTACCTACTTACCTACCCTTAAACTACCAATTCATGCAGAAGAGCACATGTTAGTAGTTGCTAATAAAATAATCTACATAGTTAATTACTTCAGTAATTAATAATATTATATGAGTACAATAACTATTAAAAGAAGAAGAATAATAACTGGCCGAGCTTTTGTCTGTCAGCTTGGACTGTCTATACTACTACGGCCGAATAAAATAGAATCATGGAAAAGTACGCGTATCATATGACCTAGGCGCTAGTGTCAGAAATAACTATGATTGAGTGCAGAGTAATGTTAGGGGCGAGATAATGAGTGGCTACACAGCTTTCCGTTAAATTTTTAATGCATTTATATTGCAATGGAAATAACAAATTGATTTTTTGTCTGGCAAGTAAATATGCATGCTAGATGATATTTCTTAACTGCAAATAGTTCAAAGACCAGAATTTACATTAAAATGTCCTTAGTCCACGTCATGACTTAATTAATTAATTGTTCCGAGATCAACGATTTTATGGTACGATGCCTATTTGTTCTTATTTCATTAATATCTGTATATATTATAATAAAAAGTAAGTCAGTATTCAGTAGAATGGTAATAATAAAAGTTACAATGTATTTATTTAGTATTGTACTCGAAACCAATCATCACTTCCCCGAGATCGTCCTTATAAGTATAAACTCGATATATCCTTATAAACTGGACCTGGACATTAACTTGTAATTTTCGTATATTTATTACTAATCTCGAAATTACGCATGTCATCAATTTCTAAAAGCCTACAAAATAAATAATTTTACAAATAAACTTAATTTTACTTGATAAAAAGAATAAGGTTATGTTTATGCAAACTACAGTGCCTTCAATTTAGACCATTTCCTCAAGATTTTTCCTTCAGTAAATCAATCCCCGCAGAATATTAATTTGACACACAAATGTCACACAAGCGTCAGTTTTTCACAGCGTTCTTATGAGAATAATGTAACGTGCTTCTACTTATAGAGTTTGCTTTAAAAGAGTGTTCATTTACGACTTAAGCTAAGCCTTAGACATCTAATGGCGTTTGTGAGAACTTCATTTGCCCTACTTGACGTCATGTGCTACCTATTTTTCCGTTTTCATCTATAACTATATTTTCACCTTTAACTATATTTTTTGTTATTGACGATTAAGAAATATAGTCTACACTAATTGATTCATCACTAACTGATGCATCCGGTCTCACTCAATGCAGAATTTAATGCCCTACAACTTTTAAGGGCAATATTTTCAATATTGTCAGTCCTTTATGAGGTATAACCTTCAAGCCGCAAAAATGCCCCATTTGGGGGTACATTTTCACCCCCCACCACTTCAGCATAACTCCGCCAAGAAGGAAACCTAGGATAGTCATATTAGGTACAAAATGAAGCCATTAAAACAAGAAAACTTTTTGTAGCAATTATTTCCGATTATATATTTCTTGTAGATATACGAGGTCTGGCTATTAAATAATGAGACTGCTTATGAAAAACTCCGCCAAGAAGGAAACCTAGGATAGTCATATTAGGTACAAAATGAAGCCATTAAAACAAGAAAATTTTTTGTAGCAATTATTTCCCATTATATATTTCTTGTGGATATACGAGGTCTGGCTATTAAATAATGAGACTGCTTATGAAAAAGAGTTTTATTTTAAAAATTATTCTACATTCGAATGCTCCCCTTCAATGTACTCCCCTCCCCTCGCCACACACCGTTCCATTCGTTTTTTCCATGGGTCAAAACAATGCTGGAAGTCTTCCGCCGATTTCCGCTTCACCTCTTCCATCGACTCGAACCGAGTTCCTTTTAAGGGAGAGCTTTTCGGAAACAGGAAAAGGCACAGGGTGCTAAATCAGGCGAGTACGGCGCCTGTTTGAGCACTGGAGCGGCTAAATAACGATTCACAGACAGACAGCATTATGAGCAGGTGCGTTGATCTGGTGCCACATCCACGACTTATTTTGCCACAACTCCGGCCGTTTTTTACGAACCGACTATATGGGTTTCACGTTTTGGAAAAAAATGCAGTACTACGGACGTCGTTCTGTGCTTAAATTCAAGCTGATTACATTCGCAATATCTTTGAAAAGTTGGCCACATCTTAAAATTTTACTTTACGAAAAATATGTCAATTTTTGGAGGGCCGTGTCTTGGTAAATGTTATGCCTATACCGTAATAAAATGAACAAACGCACAGTTTAGAAGATATAGTGAAAAAAACGAAAAAAATCAGAACTAGCCGTTAGTTTACGAATTTAATGTACTTACTATATGACTGGCCCAGTCATACTGATCACAGATATGTAGACAGGAGACAGTACAGATATTATACCAATATTATATCAAATTAAAAAATGAACTGCCCAAATTTTTCAATCGCAATTGAAGGATAGGTTCACAGGTCACCTCAGAATAACCAGATCTTAATGTACATACATGGTGTCGTAAGGTGACTGAATGGGACCGCCTAGCCGCTTAGACTTGACCGGTAAGATTTCGATTTTCAAAGTTATGCTGGGCGGGCGTTGGTGGCACTTGGATGGATGACCTAGGCAGGCTTGGGCCCGGACTGTGGCGTCTGCCCGAGACCTGGGAACACTCAACACATCTGCCGCGGACGCGTGGTCCCAGATAAATGGTAATGAGGACCAGAGTAATTAATCTCGGTAACTCAGAACCATACTATCATACATACAAATTGTAGAGACTTGGCCACCAGGCCACCCGTAATAAATAGGATGGTTTGAAGAAAAGTACTCAAGTAAAAAGGAGGAATGCACAAAGGGCCTAATGAGCCCTAAGTGCTGTGGTGGAATGGGAGTGTAACACTACCTACATACATATGGTCTCGTAAGAGAGGTAGATAAAGCAAGTAAATATCAAAAAAATCATGAATTTATATATTATTTCCCATTATATTAAGTTCCCATTATATTTATATTAAGTCCCAATACAAACATCACGTTAATTATTTGAATATAATTTATTTGTTATTATATCACAAGTATATTACAGTATATTTTATCACAAATTCACAAATTTACCGCTATAAATTTTTCTCAAAAATGGCATGGAGGAATTTTCGCCCTTAAAATATAATTATAAATTATCCATTCGAGGTATTTTTAAGGACATATTTCTTAGTGGGTCGAAACATCGATAATACGGAAAATTGATGGCTGAGTTTTGCGGGATACTATAGGTACTTCTTTTCTCACATAAGTGGTGTTGAAATGTAACAAGTACAAAGTAAAATATATGTTAATCAGTAGTCTTTCGCTAACCTTCATCATGTTACTAGCTACTCATAAGTTCATTAGGTACGTGGCTTTGGGGGTGTGAAAATATAGTAGTAATTGTTCATATATTATTCAGGAAAAGGATATACATTAATATGAAAACAACATTTCATGCTATCATTACAGAAATATAACAATCAAAGAGTTGATAACTAAATTTGCTTGTGTATATATGATCCTAAGACGATTTAAAATAGATCCACTATTAATAGGGCATCGCCAAGTTAATAGATGATGTGTCGCTTAACGTTATGAAGACAGTTTCCATCATAACACATGATTGAAGGGGTCTGTCGTTCTATTTTAATAGAAATCTTGTTCCTGCTTCATTAAGAGATGATTCGGGATTAGTTTGCGATGCACATATAAGATCAGAGATATAGGAGACCAACAATGTGTAAGACTTATAGCTATTAAATTAAATTTATAAATGTAATTTTTTAACATTTTTGTCACAAAAATAAAACTTTACTGCAGTTATCAAAGTATTTTAATTTAATGCTTTTAAGTGAATGTGCATTTTACACTAGTGTAAATCAGAGTTTCAAAAAACTTTAAAATATGCGTCAGTTTTAAATTAATTCTTAAAACATAGTTTGAACGAAGTATTGCGAAGCTTTTAAATTAAATGCAAAATGCTTCAGTTGAGCTACGTTGAAAGGGCTAAAATAATTGTTTATCTAGAAGATACACCATCTTCTAGTTAAACAGTTAGAAAGTTGCCGTTTAATGAATAAAAATAAAAACACCGTTAAAAAAATAAAGAATAGATGGGAGGTTTTTGAAACCCTTGACAAGAAAAAGCCTCCCGGAAGAGCTAGAATCACAACTCAGGAAGAAGATGCAGCTTTGGTCGTGTACTTGCGTGATCACCCCTTCGAAGAAGCGCGAAATACAATAGACCGTACACATTCTTCTGGTTCAAGACCAAGTGCATGTCGCAGAATAAAAGACTCGCCTCTAGGAAATTATGTCGCTTCTAAAAAAAATATTTTAAAAGAGGAACATAAACAGGCAGGAGTTATGTTCGCATTAAACAATACATTGCATGAAAATTGGGATAAAGTCGTATTTTCTGATGAAAAAGTTTTTCAGTCGACATTTAACGGCCACGTAAGGGTTTACAGACCCCGTGGATCTAAGTTTGAAGAATCCTATATTAATAATTCCGATCGATCAGGACGATTTGCAGTCAATATATGGGATTGTATCAACTATATTTTGACGGGTTTTGTGTTAAAATTGATTAGTTATTAGTATTCTATCAAAACATAACAACTTGTTGAATGAAAGCGCCTTTATAGTGACGATTTTAGCTTGCTGTAAGAAAAGTTATACAGTCTTGATCTCCCATTGCGGCAATTGTGGGTATCCTTAGAAATATTTTTATGTCTCATATTTCTATGTTACAAACAATATTTGTTCAATCCAAAATTTTCTGACACAAGTTCGTCGAAAAATAATGATTGCCTGACATGCCCTACATACATACTTCGCAATGATTTGTCAAACTTTTTCATTACAAAAAGTTGAATAACTCCAAACCGGAAAAGAGCTAGACTCATAATGGTGTACTTACAAGTTCCATTATTTTTGTACGTAGAGAATAATAATGAAAAAATATATAGGGTGTTCGATTTAAAAACACTACTTAGGATAACTGCGCTGTATACGAACCCTTGTATATTATAAAAATATTTTAAAAATGTGCCATGCTAAATGCACTGATAATGCACCTAAAACGCACTGATAATATTCACTGCTTCGTGGTACATGTTCGTATTAATATTCATAAACATGTATTACCAGGAACTTGGTTGTCAGTTGTTCTTACTAAGTACATATTTAATAATATATATGATGCTAAGTAAAATGTACACAATTATGTATATCAATAAAGTTACCATTTTGCATATGCAAGCATATATACATTTGATTCATGCGGCTATTAAAAATTTCAAATCGTTTTTGCGATTTGTCGCACTTACATTCTACACGCAAAGTATTTATAGTATACAACACAGGAGTTATAATTTATATATACTCGTAATGTCATCCGAGAATAGATAGGCATGGAATGCAAACAGTCCAAAGATACCCAGTAGGTTTCAGATTCAATCAATATGGAAAGATTGCGGTAGTGGCGAAATTCTGCACAGTCATATAAATAGATGAAATATCGATCAGCTTTATAAAAAATACGCAAGTTGTGATCATAAATAAATGTTAATAACTGCTGCCACAAACAGAATTAAAACTCACAAGATGTGGAAATCCCAAATGTATCGTCGTGTTTCCTGTTTCGTATTGGGTTCAAAACAAACATATATGTATATATAACAAAATTGTTGTTTTATTAATTCCTTATTATTTGGAGAAAGTTTATTGTGGGTTAGAAACACTAATCTATTAACTGTTAATAATTCTCACCAAACGGCGTGGCGCCGGCGCCGGCGTCGGCGTCGTAATGACCTATTTGAAAAATTCAAGGGTCCGATCACTGCTCAGCTCAGGGAGAAAGAAAGTACGAAATGTTTGTGAACTTCTCATCGCATTGAATGTTGAAGAAAGTAGGGGTGAGATGAGAGATCAAATTAAATAAAAAATCTACAAATTTAAAAGCATACAAATGTATAGTTAAACAAGATCAGCGCAATTTTGACCTTTATATATGAATATATTTAAATAAATTCGTATATAACCTTAAAGACCACAAAGTTTCAAGTTTGAGACAAATCGGTTCATAAATAGGATAGTCCGCCATTTTGGATTCGCCGTATTGTTTTTTTTAATAAAAAAAAATAAATTGTATTGTCACCTGAATACTATGTACTTGCCAAATTTCAAGTCTCTAGCTCTACGGGATGTAGTTGAAAAAGCTGTTGCAAGATTTGAAGCATATAAACACCCAAATAATATACGAAGTCAAGCTGAATAAAACCGTTTAAAAACCATAATAATTATTGGTCTTGCGTCCATATATTACATCTATCATTTTTAGAAAACAATGCATGGAATGTAAAAGTAAACAAAAGTAAACATTTTTTCCTACACTTTTGCATTAATCAACCATAAGAAATACATAGCTCTACTGTAGATCCCACAACTCCCAGAAATCATTAACAATGTTTTAACACAGTACATAAAAAAATCCACTCGAAAAAAACTACAAATTGCATATACCAAATTCCATGTAAAAAATATGAAGCCTACATTGGCCAAACAATGCAACTTCTTAATGCAAGATTGAAAGTGCACAAATATTCAGCTAATCGTCAAAAACATTCCAACCAAACAGATCACAAATTGTTTGAAAATGTTCGTTTTAACATTTATAACGAATTTTTCATGTTATCAATTGTAATCTTGAAATTTCTAGTTAAATAGATTCAAGCTTATACTTAATTGCATGCATAGTGCTACGATTATAATTATGAGAAAGTGAGATATTGTAATTCTTGACTCAATGAAAATGTCTGGGATGATATAAAGGAGCATCTTAACGTCGCAGACGAACTTATCACGCATTCATTTGGATCGATTATTATAAATCGATATTCACTATTAATTCTGTTAGCGAGAATATGACGCTGTCATTAAATCGAATTACACATTTTACAACGGAAGCGAAGTATAATGGTCGATACTGGATTGCGGAAAAACGGCTCTTAATGCAAGACGATCAAATTCAGTCACCTGAGAACTAAACGCGTGGTAGATATCTTGAATAAGTAGGTACGCCATGGAACATATTCCTTTGATATAATCTCAAAATAGGGGAGTAGCACTTTGCCACTGAAGAATTTTGTTGAACATTTCATGCCATATGGTAGAGAATCACTATCATAAAAAGATAATAGATGTACCTACGTCTCATTTACAGAACTTGTAATTCAGATAGAATTATTCAGACTTAGACAGCAAAATTAGCGATATTATGTGTGTAAGAAGGGCCTAAATCTAGTGTTTGCAAAATGTACTGAAATATTATACACTGGCAAAAGAAATTAGCATTAAAATTGGATGATTGGTTCGGAAAATACGTAACATCAAAATTATGATAAATTTATGGTGATGCGCTAATTTCTTTCGCCAGTGTAGATTATCATGACTCAATCCATTTGAAATCTACAATTTTCTGTTGGAAATATGAGTAAACCGAGTATAACAGGATCATGAGCACCCCCTTTTCTCCTGTTACACCCGGTATAATGAAAATTTCCTAATGAATATTGCCTCAAAAATACGCTACCATATGCAAATGTGTTATTATATAATACAGTCGTGGGAATGGTACAGTAGAAATTATGGTTTAATTTGCGCTATTGTCTGTTATTAAGTATTTACTTACCATACATATATGGTGATGTATCATGTCAACATGTTATTAAAGTCAATGTGCAGACATAAGGTAGGTGTCTCTCTGCAAAATGTAGATATATTTTTTTAAATTTTGTTTTATAGTTAATTTCATACCAGTCTAAAGCACTAGACATTTTGAAACAGAAAACGAATAATTAAGTCATTCTCGTTTTTTATAATTGCAGGTACAAAGTATCTAAACAAAATTGTAAAAGTAACAATATTGTACCCATTTAAGAATAATAAAATTATCTATTTTAAAGCTTTATCTATATAAATCTATTTTAAAGCTTTAAAATAAGTTATGTTTACTAAAATAGGTGGAACATTGTTTTTTTTACCTCATAGACATATTAATACGAGGAGACCCAACGGTTCATTCTTAAACGTTGGAAGAGCCGATCTAATATTGTTCTAAAAAGTGCAATTAGTGCGAGAGAGAAAATGGAAAACAGCTGCTTCGGCGGCGACCTTTCGGCAACGCCGCTTCTTGTGATCAAAGCCCATCCAGTGGCGTGTCTACTTATCTTTAATGAATGAGTTAGCGTAAACTGCATAGTTACATACGGAATACAGAATACCCTGTATCCGAACGTTGCAATAAATCAAATGAAAATAGAAAACATTCAGAGCATAGCTTAATTCGTGTACATTAAGATAATACTTAGTAACTGTAATAAAACTTTGTCATGTGTTTTGTAGAAATTTATTTATAATGACGGTTTAATATTAGTTATTGACACATTGTAAATAATATAAATTCTACAAAAAAAGACACTTTATTAGGTGGCCACTTAGTCAAAATTTTCCTTGCGTGTTTGTTGAAAAAACTAATAAAGTATATAATTATAATATATATATTTCTTGTTTCTCTTCCTCCTAGTTTTAAATTTTTTCATCGTCAAATTCATGTTGTCATTTTCAATGTCACTGTCTTCATTCTCTGAAATCTCATCATTTTCTGCATTGTAGCATATGTAACATAGACATGTCATCACCTTCTTCTGGAATGTGAACATTCAAACACACAATAAACACAATAAATTCAACAATCCTAATAATATGAGTGCTGTATTTAAACTAAGAAATGGAAAAACGTCTAGAGTTTTCATTAGAAGAATATAAGAAAATGCTATAACTAAAATAAAATCCCAACATACTTTTGGGATTTACAAAATTCATAAATGTATATCATACTAAAGTCAATATGAACTACTATAAATATAAATAATAAAATAAAATATTTTTTTTGCAAATTCTATAGACTGAACATGTTAAAGGCAGTGCTATAAAAAAACTCACAAGTTTTTAAAATTTACAAACTTCATGTCCTATATACAACACAGTAAATCAAACTTTGTCAAACCTACTATAATTATTGAATCTATCCATTCCTAAATAATAGAGAGTTTTGTATTCAAACTTCTTATTCTATTTCCTCCATTGTTTCCTATTTTTTTTTGTTTCATAATAAATACATATTTTGAAAAATGTTTTCAATACCAACTTGACCAATTGAATATGGTGGTCATTCAGTACCTTATCAACATACATATGATCCTTGAAATAATCCCAGATATTGAAGGCGATGTAGGTTTTCACAATTAAAAGGTCGTAAAGGTTTTTTACATTTTTGTTAAAAAGACTGGTAGTGGCATTGAAGAACCTAAAGAAGCACTCAGCTGTTTTACATGACCAGGGGAATAGCGGACATGACCAGGGGCATGTTTCAATAACCAGGGGACTAGCGTTAACCGAAATATTCAAATAAATAAGCCTATACGTTTTTACCTTGTAGATACCTGATCCAAAAATATCATCGCATCAGAACGACGTGGTTTAGCTCCGACATTGACATATCTTAACCCATTTGATCGAATTTCTAGATCCTCAGGCAAAAAATGATCGGAGGACAGCTCTGGCGATTTGGGATATTTGGGATATTTGGGCGTTGAACAACATGCCAGCCAGCTCAAGCCAGAGGTTTCTCCTTTCTGGGTCTCTGGGAAACCTTATTAATAAGATTTTTTGAATTATTATAATATGAACTTAATTGGAGATGAAAATGGTATTTTACATCACCAGAATACAAATATTTTTAAATAAATGTCGCACATTGATCATGTACTATAAAAATTATATAATAAAAATTGATGTAATAATTATTGATTAATTATTGCAGCAATATAAAAAGTCCATTTTTGGTTTCAACGTCGCTCCTGGCCAAGGCAAGCCGTCAAAGCTTGTAGGTAACCTTAAAAATACTTACCGATGAAAAGTAACATTTTCCGAACTTAAATGATCCACCCTTTTACAAACTATACAAGAATGCACTATAATTACACACTTATTGTTCACCTAAATCGCAATAAATACGTACATTCGTAGAACACACTAAAGAAAACACAAGTACAAGACGGCGTTTCGGCAACCTCTCAAATATGTTTCCATTGATTAATCGACATTGACGTAAAACTCGAGTAAAATTGTTGATATTTATATCTCAATGTATAGTACATTTTCGGTTTGCACTATATATTATTAACGCAATAAGGCAATACAATAGGTTACTTTTGCCAAGAAGCTGTTTTAAATAATATTTTAGTATTAAAATGAATGAGATTCATTGAAAGTGTCAAATTATTTGAACATCTCTTTACTTTACAACGTTACTCAAAGACTTCCAGTCAATTTAACAGTAAGCCTGGAAAACGTGTCGTTCGGGAGAAAAAGACGGACGACAAGGATGGAACGATCTTGGATCGGCCGAAAGCGTAAACAATTCTGTCTCTCGTATTAAAATGTCTCTGGGTTACATAAATAGCTATTTCTAATTTTGACATATAAAGTGACAATTTTCAAAACCCATTGAAATTAGGAAACGTCTTACTTTTCACAACCAGTTACCTAAAGTAAAATATTACGCAACTGGTTTTGAAAAGTCCATTTCATAGTAGGTCATTTAGACCTGACAAGCTATGAAAGTGACAAGCTGTCATACCGTTACAACCTACTGGATTGTTTTAAACGAATAAAATTTTCTTCCCATAAAATATAAAATTGACAATGACAGAACTGGGGTGATAACTTCAAAGGTATTAGACAAGGACAGATCACAAGGGCTCAACTCAAGTAAGTACTTATACATTTCCATTAGTACCTATACGGACAGTGAAAACTAAGGAACACCTCGTCATTTTCGAATAGACTATAGTTCTGTTTTAATATCCATATCTAACCTATTCATGTTTCTTTCTTGTCGTAAATGCACTGACCTGTTATTTGTCTACCACGCTATAAACATGCATATTATGAACAATAACAATAATTATGCGTTGAAAAATATAATATTTCCATACTAGAGTTACAATTATTTCAGCGGTTTCCCTAATGATGTGTTATTTCTGGTACTTTTATTATTTGCCTTACCTCCAGATAAAAGGCTTAAACTCATTCAAAATACACAATAAATATAAATAAATCAGAACCAGTTAATATTTTTCTTTTGAAGTAGAGCGGCCCACGGCTATACGGCTACAAAACTACAAAACCAGAGGAGCCTTCACTGCGCCAGTCTCATTACCAGACAGATGGCTTAAAAGCACAAGTTCTGTTAGTCGTTCATTGTCCGCAGAGAGGGGCATGTGTAGCGTTTGCGTATAGAGTACGCAAATATCTGATGTGTTCCGTATTTGTTTATCGAAATGACTAACTTTTGAGTGGCTAAAAATTGTAGTAATATAATAAATACGTGGTGTCAATAACGAGGTTATACACAGTTTTTGACGGTATTAGTGTAACCTTATGTTACTTTAATGGACTGATTGGGGTATTTTGAAACTTTTTGTGTTACACAAATTTGGCGGTGCAGTGATTTTAGTGTTTTCCAAGGATTTGTGCACAAGTTTGGGAAATGTGTGTGTGATGTGAACTTCAGAATTGAGATGGCATCGTCAGTGGATATATTGTTGTTTTCCCTATTATGCTGTTCTATTATGCCGACTTTCATAAATGGTAAGTAAGTAACCATTACATTACAAACTCAAGAATTTAAGTTGTTTTGTAGATTATGAAAATAAGAACATTTACGATTTACGATTTTCTAATGAAAATTACGACTGATATCAGACTGCAGGTCGAAAATGGTAGTGAAATGAAAGTTATATCTAATAGAACTACATATAGAAAATATAACAAATAGCTTTATTCGTTGAAATATATTAATAGTGCCGATTTTCTGTCAAATATATTAACTTTGAAATACAGATGGCCGACGACTTTGCTGGCGGTACTTAAGCTTTCCAGCAGAACATTTTAGTCAGCCGATCGTTAATAACACTGAGATAAACACTAATTTGGGTAACCAAGTAAAAAATTAAAGTGTGAAAGTGATTGCTCTTCGAGATTTGGGGTACTATTGATATGAATGTCCGGTCTCCGGTCTAGGTAGTCGCCATCTATCAATAGCATTTATGATTTATTATTTTGCCGGTGATATAAGGTCTGAATATAGGTTTGTTAAAGATAAAGTATTTCCACTAACTGCTTCTGCTGCACCTATTCATTTCCCTTAACTGGAATCAGAGAACTGACTTAGTGACGGATGATTTTCAACTGTTATGTTATCAGTATTGATCGAAATCGTTATGCCTACTCGGATGGAATAAAATGAATTTATTTTGTGGTACCTAACAAGCATCTATCTACCTACAGTTATTTCTGAAATATGTTGATTTAATAAAAAAATCAATACACAAATATTTATTATTATTTATATACTTTTGGGTGCATTTTGAGCGAAATCAGAACGTCGTTCTTTTAATCTTCTAAAATGAATACTGCTATAAATTATGGTATAAAATACTGAAATTGCACACTATCCCATAATAATATGTTAATTTGGTTCACGTAGGTTATTAATCGTGGGTGGTGCTGCACGACGCGTCTGCATAGAAATAAAAAATAACTTTTTGATTAGTGTTATTATGTGTTTGGAACAAAAACATTTTACCGCGAAAAACTCAGCGATAGTCTGTATTCGCAATGATCTGAGAGGGTTAAGTAATTATCGGTACCTGATTTAGAGTTCTGTTTTCAGATATAGTTTCAAAAACCGTGAATTTACTGACAATAACTGAGATCACAATGCATTGCGGTTTCATGAGTTATTGAGGGCTATGAAAAAATAGCAAACCAGTGATGATAGCCGACCAATAGCTCTACTATTATCAATAATAATAGTAAAAATTACTGTATATAAAAGGTAAATCATTGTACTTAACTACAAGTCGAACTGCAACGTGCATTATACTACCTGACGGGAAATTTGCATAGTATGTAAGGCAACCAAATGTTATTAGGTAGGCACATCTAAATTCGTTGATGATGCTGGCATATTTTAGGAGTAGTGGTATTTTCCCAATCAGTTGAGAATTGCCTTTATCAATTCCTAAAAATAATTGTACAAATGTACCTATTTACTGATTTCAGACCTATAAGCGATGAGTTACCCATGTAAACAATATTGTGTACATGTATAGCGAAACAATTCAATTTATATGGAACTCTTGAAAATGAAAATGTTAAGTTTTAAATAAAGACCAAAATTATAAAACACAAATTACGGATTCGACTTGGATTAAAAAAAACCCGAATGATTGTCGAAAAACCCGAATGACAACAAAAAAGATTCTGCATTAATTAACTAAAATAACAGAAACCATTCACACTGTAGGTCTGTAAATTGAAAGCCAGCCTGTCACGTTTTTTACATCCCCGTAAGTGGGCGGAGACTCGCGATCCCATCCCATACGATTTTGTTTGCAAATTGGTAATGGCAATATGCATTCGAGTGTACCTATAAGTAGGTACATATATGTAAATAGGTATATGTATTTATTTACCTACCTGCTAAACATGCTCTACTACATTCATATAAAAATATACTTCACATTATCAAAAATAATTAGATAAAATGCATATAATTCATAGAGTTTCTCGACTGTCCTTTCCTATAATGCTAATCGCATAGAAAAGTTTATTCATTATTTAATAAATTAAAAGTGTCATATGACACTTAGGTACTATTAGTCTACAAAAATTAGAAATGGTAAAAATTCAGATTAATTCAAGGCGAGGTTGTCATATTATTTAAGGTTTATTTGAAATGTCATGGTAAATACAGAAAAAGTAGGTAGGCATGTAAAATATTTATACCCCATGTCTCTTAAGTATTCAATTAACAAAATTGTAGTTTATATTTTTATATCACCTTGTATAAATAACATAAATTGAATGTCACATTACGAATTAGAATCATCAAGAATGTCAGGATATAAATTTTGAATTCATTGAAAACGTGGTTACTAATTTACATTGGGGGGACCTTTTAGCTGGGACATCCCTGTATCAGAAAAAGAGATCTGAGGAACAAAATCGTAGTACTTTAAATAAAGAAAGATAATCGTCACGGGGCAAGAACATCTACGCCGTGATTCGTCAGTTTAATATCATAGCGTAATAAAATAACGCCACAAAATTCGTAGTACCACAAGAATCGTCAAGACATGCGATTTTATTAATTATGGTGTATATAACTTACATAAACTTGCATTGTAAACGAAAATATTAATTAATAACTACCACCGACTCTACGGTTCAAGATTATATTGGTGACTTAATCTCGAAGAAATATATAATTGCCAAGTGAGCTAACTAGTATCCAAAATGGAAGCAACCGAAAATAATAACCGTAAAGTAAGCTAAACAGTGCAAATATCCTATACTGTATCCAACGAGAGAATGGACTTGCACTCGAGCGAAAATTCGTCTGTTTTGGTCAAATCTCCGCCCCTTAGAACATTAGTTCAACGCCCTCAACGTCTTAATTGGCTCAGCAGGTAGCCAGGGTCGGCGCCTGGGTCCGATACCTACCTGGTACCTAATTATATAAAGTACCTACTACTGCCTACCTGACGGTCTACTACTGAATGACGGTCCTGCGTAGCTCGTTACAGAGCCCCTCCTCTTTAGTCGCCGATGCGCAAAGCAAGTCCATTCTCTCGTTGGATAGAGGCATACTTTGAAAAGTACTTTCAGTGCATATTTATTGTGAAATAGTAAATTGTTAAAAGTTAGATTTAAAAAAGTAACCTAAAGTGTTTGTTAACGTGTGTATCAAATTTTATGCAGAATCCAGGTGATTACAGCAAGTTTTTCAACAAAAGTAAATTGCTATGAGGTTATAGGACTACGAGTTTCCAGATATCCATGTAGGATTCTATATTAACTAAACAAGGGGACCCAGAAAATGTATGTACGAAAAAAAGCTGAGTAGCAGAGAATAAGAATTTCATATCCAGTGTTTCAAGAAATCGTGATTTGGTGATTCGGAGGCGGTCCAGTATCAGATAGACGCAGTAACAGATGAGAGACGCCATTTTCGAGTACGAGTTTGTAGATTGCAGCATACCACCGCGAAAGTCTCAAGATAGTGCAGTGTAGTGCGGGTGTGCTTGTTCAAAGGTTTACTTACGTTGGATTAACTTTGATGAACATAAGGTAATAAACAACAAAACCTTTTTTTTTATAAAACCTTTGTTTATTTCTTGTGTATATGTAAGCACAATATTTCTGTTTCTTATTTATGTAATTATTAGGACTCTCAATGTCCTATATTTCTACTAGTCTAAGATAGTTAGGTGTCGTAGGCTAGTAGTAGTATAGCTTCTTATTAAAACATGATTTCCATTTAATAAATGTTAGCAAATCTTTATAAAATACTCTTTTCTTCTTCATAGTGATAGTGCACTGATAGACAAAATCAAGGTATAAGATACTTGCACAAAAAGTTTACAATATTAATACAACTTTCATATTTTAAATTCATTTGCTTAAAATTTATCTAAATTTTGAACTCTACCCGTGAGGAAAGAACTTAATAAAAGAAAAAAATAAAAAACTATGCTCTTTTATAAAATAAAAATTATTAAAATCAATAAAATTTGAATTTTCAAAATAAATGAAATAAAAACAAATGAGAACAAAATATCTGTAATTAGTAGCTTTACAAGTGTTCACGAAGACTGTGAATTGGCGCCCATAATAATAAGATCTTCAGACAGTAAGCATAAAATAAAGTAAGTAAATATCTACATATTCTGTTTTAACATATCATGAATTTCGATCTATAAATTTTTATAAAAAAACATCTAAATATAAACAATTTAAACATTATATATATATATATATATATATATATATATATATATATATATATATATATATATATATATATATATATATATATACACCTACTAAATATTTATAACAAGATGCGTTTTATCTTTAACACCGATTCACACTATAAAGGTAATACATTTTACATGTTAGCATCCTTTCAATGCAGGTATAATCACGTTATAGATAAGCGCAACTGTAAGGTTCTTGAAATTAACGGGCCAAGAAGTGAAGTACCTAACATGTTCACTTAAATTGCAATTTGTAATATTACATCACATGTTTTCCTTTACGGACCACTGAATAAATACTTGTTCCTTTAAAATATTTCCTTATGGACAATGAGTTCGGTTTTTCTGAAACGATTTTATGCTGTTAATAATGAATATATTTAATACATATAGATAAAGATATACTTGTAGATATAGTGCATTAAAGGTCATTGTCACAGCCATATGTTAATATGTGTTTTGCTAAACAATATAAAATCTATTTATACGTATCAGCTACTATTATAATAAAAACCAGATAATGTATTTATATGTGATGATGTTGGAGAATTTGTATAGTAACTATCGGTTTGCAGTGTAGTGGTCTTATCTGTCATTGTTTAATTTAAAATAAGAAGCGCAATATGTGTTATATTAATAATTACTATTATTGTAATTAGGTAGTCCGATTTAAATGAAAAATGAGGAATTATATTAACGTTAAATTTCCCGCATTTGCAGCAAAGATATACATTTTTCCTCCACTCTTTAGTACGAAATTTCATTTAATTTATCTATTATTTTTATGAATGTCCCTCAACATCTTAACCAAACTTAAAACCCCACTGACATATTTTACGTCTGTAGTAAAATTCCAATTCCACTCAACGAGTCCTCTTGATGCCCTTGATGAGTCAAGTCTCATCTCCGAAATCTCATAATCGACATACGCGACGGGATTCAAAATATTTTTCGGAATCAGAATCATTCGACAAGACTAAAATATTTAACGGTATTTGAAATAAGCGACGGAATTCATCATATGAATTATAGTTCTGCATAAGAGTCGTAGAGTCAGTCGATCATGCGAAATCACGTATAGTGAAAAAATACAACATATTATTTTAATTCAGTGTATTTAACTGATTTTACTCGTGATTTTAGGACAAATTCCACTGATTGCACGAATTCTTCACTAATTTGACTGTTTTCAAGGGAGCGGGATATATACCAAAATTCCACGTGCACCACGTACGTATACTAATGTTTACGTATACTAATTCCAAATAATGTTAAGTACCACAATTCGAGTTGCTTCGTGAGACAGACTTGGTTTGGAGGACCATAATTGACATCATATTTCATAAGAAAACCTTGAGGAAACTGCAAACATGTTCCATACGTTCCATGAGAGTGGTTTCATTTTGAAGACATAATTGCCATTTGATTACATTGGAAGGCCTTTCTAATAACACTAATTCAGGATTACTACTACTACCGAGACTACTAGTAATTTCAATACCTACTAATGGTACTGCTACCAATTCTAACAACTCTCTCTTTTGTAATTTTGTAGCTCATATAGCGACCCAAGAAGTTCAACAGTTCAAGACAGGTTTTATCAATAGTTACACTAGTTAACCCTAGGAGGACCAAGCTTCTTTTGTTAAACAGTTGGACCAAGGGGAGGTTAATAAATGTCCACACAGAAATCTATTTTATCAAAACTACATACATTTATAAATCAAATAAAAATGCAATCCAACATTAAGAAATACATCAAATAAAAATATTTAATTTATATACGAGTGTTTTTATTCAGATTCATCGTCTTCAGTTCCTCCAGATCATTCGCATCTTAAACAGATATTGGACTTTTTGATGTGCTTTCCGCACACATTTCTAGAGCATTTGGAACATATAATTGTGGTTTTGGCTAGCTTGTTCGTCTTTTCCTTTTTTGATTTAGTAAGTTTACAACAGCAGTGACACCTTCCTTTGCCAGTCTTCGAAGAGCTTGCTGTAACTTTTCGTGGCAATTTTCGCTCCAAAACGTCCTCTATAGCTTTGATAATGTTAGACTGACGTCCACTGACGTTGCCAGCCCTTCGTACAACATTTGGTAAAATCAGAGCAAGCTCTTGCAGAAATATACGACGACGATTACGTAAAAAAAAAGTGACAGCGGCCATCTTCTAGTAGAGCGTTTTGTAATATACAGTAGTACAGTAGTACGTTTTGTAGTATATAGTGTAGTTGTACAATGCAACATCTCTACGCTGATTTTACGTTAGGTTCTATTGGTTGCTGGTTGGACCTGGGGGGGCTTCATGTCCACACTTACTTTCTTGACTAAAATGGCACATAGTTAAAAAGAAATATCAAAAAATAAATTATGAGGACTAATAAAGGGATACATAACTAGGATGTCTAATATTTTCAGATTTGTAGAGAAAAAAATAAACTAAATACAAGGCCAAAGATTAACTTGTGGACACTTTTTAACCCCTCTTGGTCGTCCTATGATTAAGGCTCGTTTAAAAAAATTGGTTTTAGTTTCACACTTCGATTTTAGTATTTTCCCATACCTAAGCAACTAAACTTTGACAATTATGTCATATACGACTAGGGCGACTTTTTAAATAGTTCTTAAATAGAGATACATAATATCCCCACCTATCATGATCTGCTCCAATGCTTCCGCAAATTTTAAAACATCACTGGGCTTTAAGAACGTATGGTGTATGTATATTTAAGAATGTGGCGACAAATTATTGTCGTAGCACTTTCATTTTCCGTGTTGCAGTGACGCGGCAATTTTCGCCGTATATACCTTATTAAAAAATCGTTGCTCTTGGTGATACTACACAATAGGAAATATAAAAGTTTAGTGCCGATATTAATACACCAAAAGGTCCATGATGTCTACCTGCGAATATCAACGTGCATTAATCTAAACCTTCGTAACATCGCTATCGTTCTCATTCGTTCCAAATGATCAGTCATTAATCCTCTTAGTGTAAAGAATGGTTGACAGGCAAGGGCTGTCTATAGAAACTTTAAGGGAGATATTAGCGATGATAATAATTATCTCTGATACGTAACTACAAAAAGGGGAAACTCTGGGGAAACGTAACTAAGGCATTAGCCGGTAGCGACATGTATTAAACGTAATTTGATGAACATTTAGACTGTAGGTATGTTTTGCAACGTCATCGGAAACATTTTTTTTATTCTCCGGACGTCAAAAATTGCTAAAAATTATTTAAGTAGCTAAATTGGAGGTTAAATATTGTTACATACCTAATAGAGAAGATAAGTTGATAATTTAATATTTCATCTTCAGCTGATAAATCTAATTCATCTAACTAAATGGTTTTAAACAGTGGTTATGAACAGTGAAGCCAATCACAATCCAGTATATGAGGAAATGAAGGTCAATCGCAAATTAATACTTAAAAGATTGCAATTCCTTCAATTACATAATTCTACCATCCATGAACATTATTAGTGACAGGTTCGATCTGTGCCAGTTCCAACCACATACCTGTTCAAAGCAGCTGTTCTGAATTGTACCCAGTTCCTTACCAAGTATGTTTATTTGTATTGCAATTTCTTCAATTAGTGCGGCGGACTTCGATATCCCGAGTACAGGGCGAGCCAAGAAAAAAATACAGGACCAAGTGCCTTTTTTTTTAAATGGAATGCTATGTATATCAGTATCTTTTTTAAAGCCCCTTTCTAGTCTCCTTTCACTCCTATCTTCTTATTGACTATCTCCCAACCACAAGTTTTTTGTTGAAATAATGCAATCTGCAGATGAATATTAAAAAAATCACTAGTCACAATTATAGGTTTTAAGAAAAACTTACGTGAATACCAGTTACGAGACATCTAATTAATGTTTTTGAATCATTTTAATTTCCTAAAAATGTACAGGGTGGCCAAAAATTATTTTTCAATTAACTTTTTAATTGAATTGCCTCAATTTTTTCAAATGGAATAGCTTTGCAAATGGACAGCTTTAAGAGCTTCCAAAAAATATGAAACATGAGTTAAAACCAACAGCTATTGAAGGGCAATTGAGATAGTTTATTTAGGAATCGGCAGGTGACAGATATGGAAGAAATTAAGCCTCGAAATTTGTTCGACTTACACATACCTAGCAATTCAAACGGTCGTGAACAGTAAACTGCAATCAAAACAATGGAAGCCTGAAACTACCAGTCAGATGATGTGGGTTTATACGAAGAATGAGCTCAAAAAGAGCAAGGAAAGTATGTGATCCAAGATTAATAAAAACAAAAGAAGAATACCAAGCAACGCTTGGGTAGAGGAAGAAAGAGAATACCCAGAGGAAATATATGTGAAATTGGGCAAGACACTTTCTTATTTATATTTGCCTACATGTTGTTCATGGATAACCAAAAAATCACCGTATCGTTTGATCAAAAATGTATCACCGAAACGTTTGACATACTCTAATAATATTTTTATTACAGTTAGGAGCTGGTGTTGTCTAGTGTTCTGCATAGTTAAACATGCCCAGAAGCATAAATTAAGGAAAGAGCAAATAATGAGTCGTGAAATATTGAACCTATAACTTATAACTAATAATTAAAAGTAGGTATGTATGTAGATGCCATGTTCTCATATTCAATAGTTAATATTCGGACTATAACAATCACTGTCAGCCACTCTAGAATTTTCAATCGAATGATTTATGACTTGATTGAAAATTAATGACAGAAAACGTAAAATCAATAGTTTTGTTCAACACAAACAGAAGTGAAATAACCTTATTGATCAGTATCCAACAAATATGTAGTGTGTATACAATCCCATCGTAATATTTATCTCGCGCACGTCGATATACCCTCGAGAAACAATCTGAGGACTCGCAAAGAATTGTAGTTCACTTACCGTACAAGAGATACATGGGGAGATAGCAGAGATAAAATCGCAAAGCAGAACAATGGAGTACATAGTATGGGCGTCGCTAATAAAAAATTGCATAACTTATTGCTGCTACTGCGATATTTTTTCAAAATACGGAGCGAACAATGCAACTGCTCATTCCCTTAGCAGAAACTGTATTCAAGAAGGAAGAGGGAATAAGTTAGGTTTAACCTGTGATTTACAAAAAGCTGACAAAAAGTGAACTTTGGTTTTATATCCTGATACCCCATTTCACAGAAAAATATACATTATAGTAATATTGGATTTAAAAGTGATGTGGTTTCAAGTGTTTTATATATTACATATTATTAAAATATTACATTACATATATTATTAAAACAATTTTCACCGTGCGTTAGGATACAGTAAATGGGTGCTAAATATCGTGGAGACGATATAGACTGCTCAACACATTAGCAGAGCAGTATTAAAAAACATTTTGATGAATATAGAGCCCATTACGATGCCTACAGGTACTACGTGATTTGCAAAAATCTCTTCTAGATATCTCGCACCATTTAGCTTCCCTAGAACCGTTCTATTATGCAAAATTATGCCTACCCAGACCGAGACCCAGACCATATCGGATCCAACCTCCAATTTGTGGGTTTCAATGAGCAACTCTTCAGAATAACGCTCTACATGACATGCTCACACTTAACACTTTAAAAATATGATTTTGTAATATGTAATTGCAACCCAAATATGTCTAACGATTAGAAACATTTTCAATACCTAAAGGATCTTGGATTTCATCGACGTGAGAACTTAGCCCCGATAGATGATTTAAAAATGTTTCCCCATGAACTCTTTTTCTATATTTAATTTCATAGTCATATTCTTCTAGTTTATGTCTCTAAATCTTTGATTCCTTAAGGGATAATGAGTGGTTTATGATCCGAATATATCGTAAATTAAGTCCCAAATAGATAGGGTCTAATATTATGGGCTGCCCACACTATTGAGAGCAGCTATTTCTCCATTGTGGAGTAATTGCACTCGGCACGGTTAAGGGTTCTTGAGGCATAACGTATTAGACGATCATTTTGACTAAGAACGGCATCAATAGGGAAGTTACTAGCGTCTGTAGTGAGGGAAAATGGTTTTGTATAGTCGGAGTACACTAAAATGGAGTCATTACAGAGTAGTTTTACAGGTGTCAAAGGCTTTGACAATTTCTGGTGAATTAATTATTTTTTCTTTTTTCTTTAAGCTTTGTGTTAAGGTTTAGTAATTTGCTAAGGTTATTAATTAATCTTCTATAATATGAAATAAGTCCTAAAAATGATTTTCTTTCTTTAGCAGTATTGGTAATCGGTATTGGAAATCTTTAAAACCTTTTTTTTTGGGGGGTTAGATTTTCTTCATTCAGGAGTGATTACATGTCTTAAAACATTCTACACTTTTACAAAGAAATTTTGGTTTGTCAAGTTGAATTTTAAGCCTAGCATTTCGTAAGGCTTGAAAGACTTTAGAGGCTTGAGACTTGAGAGGCTTTAAATTTGATATATATCCGTGAACCGAATGCGAAGTGCTAAAAATAATTACGTCATCCATGTATACAAGGCAAATTGGAATTTGAAGTTCTTTTAAAACGTTATCCATGACTCGGTGGAAAGTGGCAGGTATACTCCTTAAGCCAAATGGCATACGAAGATACTCATAGTGGCCATTATCAACACTGAATGCGGTCTAGGGTAAACTATCGGAAAACATTTCAATTTGATGGAACCCGGAGGCTAGATCTAATGCTGTGAAATAGGTACAACGTCCCAGTTTGTCATCTGTCGTCTATTGTTTTTCATTTACTTTTCGATAGTCAACGACTATGTGCCTTTTTTGTTTACCTGATACGTCGAGTTTCTTTGGAACTATCCAGATTGTGCCTTACAATGTTGTACTCTCGGAAAAAGATAAATTTCAGTTATCGTTAAAATTCACTTGGCCCCAGTGAAAACGTGATTTTTGAAAATATAATTGCGCTCCTGAACTGAACGGATGAAATTGTAAACTAAGGGTAGGGCAAAATGTTTTCGGTTTCTTTTAACGACCGATGAGATCTACAACCGAACCGTTAAAAACCCCGTTAATTTTAGAATTGGTGAAAATTTTCAAGAAAATCCTTTTTTGTCAACAACCTCTTTTCTGATGGTGGTTAAATGAAACTAATTATTGGTGGTATTATATGATCTAACGAAGATCAGACGATTATGTTATGGATAATTCAATTTTGCAAAATTTTTGGAGTTGGGCATGGTTAGCCCCAAATTACCTTTATTTTGTCAATAATTTGAAAACACAAGGTCAAACGAAACTATTCGGTGGTTTAACGATGGTCAAACAAATTGCCCACGTTTTAGCCCTCCCCGCATCGCCTCTCATTCTTTGGGGCCAACTTCACGGACCTGCTAAAAAGTGGGAATATTATAAAGAGTATTGATGTTGCTTTTTAATAACTGACTGTGAATTGAAATAGCTCTAACTTTATAAATAATATAATACAAACTCTAACATCTTTTAACAAACTCAAGCACTTTAGAGCAGTGTATCCATTTTTGTGCCTACTTTCATTAAGAGTGATTTAGAGCACGCAACAACCGTTAATATCCCCGCCATGCAACTTAATGAAGAGTATAATTATTGCAGAATCCCGACCTTTGATAAAAACATCCCATATCGAGTAAGCAACTGCGAACAGCAATATATCGCCGAGCACATTTCGCAGTCATCAGTTTTACTGGTTTATTTACTCGAACGTTATTAATATGGCACGAGGTAGCGCTTTATGGTATCGAGTAAAATGGCTTGCTTGGAGATATCAAATTTTCTCTGAGATTCCACTAGCCATTACATTTACATTCGGTCGATTGTAGTGTTATTCCGAAGCAGGTACTAAATGTTTTGTTGGACCGAAGGGACATATCGAGGATCACATGTTCATTGTAGAAGTCATAAATGACAAAAGTAATCCTGGACGCCTATGGTGGCCGAGCTCTCCGGGATACATTACAGAAATATAATGTAGGTAATGCGTTGGACGGAACGAGCAAATAAATATCCCTGCCCCATAAAGTAAAGAAACAATGGCTTAGATATAAAAGTTGTCCAGATATATGTGTAAGTCATCTCTTTTTATTAACAATAGAAAGTCGACGTGGATTTGTCTTACATACATGCCCTATCCAATAAATTACTTCTGGACCGTTTGGATGTAACATTTTTACATTACATATACATATTACAAATTATTTTTTAACACCCATGCTCATTCTCATGCGTGTATTTTATAGCCTCGTACCTACATTGTAATATTATAGTATAATTTAAATCTATACACAAAAGGTTCAGCAACTCGAACATTTTTCAAACAACATTTTGACCAATAAAATCATAATAATGGAACATTATTATGATGCCGGATGTACCATTATATTTAGACCGTTTTTAAACGTAAATAAATTGAAAGTTTTGCAAAAGGTGATCCATCTCTTCTCGATTTACCTTACCTACAGAGTGATGGTTATAAAGTGAACCTGTTAAAAGCGTTAACCTTATTGGAGAACAATATATACTTCCAAAAATGCCTTTCCAAATCTGTTTACTTCATATCTGTAAACTAGAGCCATATATGTGATATATTGTGGTGGCAAGTGATCTTAGGTTATACCAATATTTGCTGTTCATCAAGGATCTAATTTAGGACCCCTATTACCCTATAAAACACCTATAGAGGTAGGAAAACCCTATTGTTCTATCTTCAACGGTTTTCACGTAGTATAATTTAGGTAAAGAATCGCGATTTTCATTTTTTTTACGTCTGTACTATACTATTTACTACAGACCATAAGTGAAAATATTCAGTGTTCCATTTAAAAGGTATATCTGGTATCATATTCGTAAGCAGTGATGATGTCATGACAAAAAATAATCGTGGTATTTTCTATTTTTCATAATAGTATTCATAACCTAGCATGTTACATCTAGCATAGTACCACATTCGTCTTTAATCCAGTTGCATCCAGTTAGATCTCCTTCCTTTTGGTATCCGATATTTTCCTCCATCTTTCTGGTACATTTTCTGTTATCAATATTTCTTTTATCGGTTGAACTATTCTCCATTAGTGAGTTATTTTACTTCTTCTATTTCGTTGTGTTTCTTTGGAAATACTGCTGGCCAATACCAAACTCAATTGTGGAACGCAGACGAAGACACACTTAGGGACAATCTGCGATGATTTACTTCATTAGTGGTGGTTTTACTTTATTGTGGGTTACATTTGTAGGACGGTTATGTTTTACAGTCATGGGGATTCACAGCCCAGAGTCAGCTTTGTAATCCTAATTTGACGAAGAAAATAAAACTTCTCCAGTCAGCATTATTTCATTAATTTTCCCTTTCATCAATGCCAAAGTTGATCATGCACCTCAAAAAACTAGAGTAGATGTGAACAAATTTTGCAGCACGAGAGTATATGCATACACATCAACAGAGATAGGCAGCTGGTATATGACGAAAGCTGCGATATGGCTATCCAAAATTTTGAATTGGTAACATTTTCGGATTCAGCGGAGCCGAATTAGGTAGAAAACCCTTATAACTGAAAAGGATGTGCTTCTAGAACCTCACTCCTTCAAATTTCTATCCTATATGTTGATCCAAAGAAGACTTTTCTGTGAAATCGTAAGTTGTTTGGTGTGAACATTTCGTTGTTGAGATAGAATGGTAATAAAAAACGGGTCATCCGATCGACTGACACTTTGAATGTTGCTTGAACACATTGGTACAAAAAATATGGCGATTCTACCCAGCTAGCAAATAACTTCTATAAATTTAGAGTAATAGGACTTTTATATTCTATTAATGTTTTATAGTTGTATCTAGAACAATTGTTGCATTAATGTGGTATTCATATTTTGTCTCCAGAAACTGAATTTTTAAATTTATTGCAAGAACTTTCTTAGAGCATAATTATAGGGCATTTAGTATGCTATTGTTCAGAACACCAGTTTACAGCAACGGCGCTTATAGAATCAAGTTACTGTAAAACCAATGTAAAATAGGGCCTTATAAAATTATACCATTTTCTGTGACACTCTTATAAAATCATTCCCTAATTTCTCTTATAATTTCTTAATAGAATTGTTGTGTAAGGGTACGTGGGTAAGGTACAATTTTACTGCAGATATCAAATTACGAACATGGAAGCTGTTATCGAACTTAAGGGAAAGCTCTTTAAAGCACTTATAGAGAATAATAATACAGTTGTTATAAAATCATTATAAAGTACATAAGTATCAATACAAGCTTTTTTTGTTCCATAAAAAACCGCAACTACCATCCTTTAATTGACGCCATGTTTTAAGAGTTTATTTTGTTGTTGGTTTGCCAATTTTGTGCTGTGACATATCTTGTGGAAAATAACGCCATTAAGTAAATGGAAATAAGTAAAAAAAGTGGAGCGTTTCGGAGGAAAACAAAAATATTTACGTATGGCTCCGGAAATATCGTAAAATATCACTGTGGATATTCAATGGAATAGATGTGATAGCTGTTTACAAAGCATATTTGCTATATAATTATTGCAATCGACACAAAAATATATTAGTGAGAATCATATTGGAAGTATACGATAAGCCTTTATTTCTGTGGCCAAATTGTGAACCAAGAAGAAAAATCAGTATTAAAAATATAAATTGCTGAAATAATAACAATAATATGGATTATATCTACTTTCTGACTATTTCATATACATTTGGTTGCTGAATTCATAAATTTAGAATGTTTTTTAATAAATTTCCAGCTTCATAAGAAATATAAAGCAAACTGACAGCGCGGCGCGTCAAAAAATTACCATATAATATGTACCATACATTTCACAATAAAGCTTTCTCCGCACTAAAATGTACTGCTCCTTGGACTCCACAAACCAAAAGGAATTCATAATGATGTGAGTACTCATATGCAGGTTGATTATATTATGGTATCCATCCATATTGTTTCTCATGTTGGCTCTCATCTCAACGTTGGCACAACGTTGGGGTGTGATACAGAAGCATTTTTATTTTAAAGGATACAACTAAACGATATCAAAGTACTCTAGATAGAACACCATGCAATACAAAAATTGTATAACGAAAGAATATGCGCTGCTAAAGAATATTTATATAAGAGTTCTTTATTTGTTCTATACCAGAATCCAAAGACAGCAAGAACGCCTTGGAAATGTTCGTCGAACAAAAATTGCTCTATAAAATTTGCTCTAGAAACGTTCTTACGATTTTTATAGAACATGTAATTGTGAGATTTTCTAGTTTTTCTAGTTTCTAGTTTCTAGTTTCCTAGATTCTAGTTTTTTAGATCAAATTTAATATACACCTCGACTTTAGCAGCGGAGTAATAGGCGAGAGGAGAACGAATTATCATCACAATGCACGGAATAAAAAAAACACAAGGGACTATGGTTAAGGTTATGGAAGCGCCAGATTACATCAAGTTCGAAAGATTAGACGTTGCTGTGATACTCTACTATCTTATTGGCCAGTCCCTTAAAAGCCAGTCCCTTATAATATCAATCTTGAGCTTGTTTAATATGCAGCACAGCCAGCAGGGCTAAATATTAAGACGTATTTTCTTCTTATTCAACAACGTGAAAGTTTTCACATTTATCATTAAAACATACTTAATTATAACATATTTCACGTTAGCATTATAATTAAACTGTACAAAATTTCTGCGCTGGATAAATTAAGCCTTCATGCAGGTTATTCGGATAATTTAGATGCAATTTTCTGCAAAACGCGTTTACCGCTTAAATTAAAGAAGGCAAAGAAAATGTAATTGAAATTGAATATTGATGGTGTAAGTTGTGACAGAGGAGACGAGCTTCTTTCTGAAATCGGGCTTCAGATTAAGTTACTGAATAAATTACCATATTTCTGAAATATTTCAAGCAAATGGATGCGAGACGTGTAAAGTAACAAATAAAATCAGTTCCACAAAACAACTTTTTATTTGCTATAACAGCCAATTTCATATTATATGGCTTGATGTTTCTCCCCTAGGGCAATTTAAATAGAAAAATAACTTTTTATGAGACACCTAGGAGCGTAGAAACGAATATGGTCCATATATATATACGTATCGTAAACTGCTCGATTATGAGTCTAATATTTTAGTTCAGACAAATAGTGCTAAGAAAAGGCGAATCTGGGATTTCATTTCCTACATTCGATATCTTCTTTGGTAGTGATCGCCACTGAATTGTTAACCGTTTTCCAACCCCAATCTAAAGGATTCAAAGCATTTTCTATCCACTCGTGTTTAGAAATTTGATAGATAAATAGAACGCAAAAAGTAAAATATAGGGTTAGAACAGAAATAGAATATAATAGAAATTTGAGTCGAGATGTAGAGTTTTAATCGTCTCCGGATCATGCCAACTTGAATGGCGAAACGCTTATCGAGCGAAGTGAAAGTGTTTTGGTGTTTGTGGAAACTACTCCGAGTGTTCGAGAAGTAGAAATAAAGGGTCCGCCAATAGGGACGCTCGATCTTTGACAGCTCATGGCGGCCATGTTGTTTGTGGTAGAGTTGGCAAACGTAGTTGTTATTATTCAGTGTATCTTCACAAATCACCATGAACCAATTCAGCCGCGAGCAACATGTGCAAATCGTTAAAACTTATTACGAAAATCATTCATCGGTTCGAGCAACGTTCCGCACGCTCCGCCAAATTTACGGTGCAATTGATCGTCCTGCTGAGTCGACTATCCGTCGTTTGATTAACAAATTCGAGGCAACCGGTTCGGTGAACAATCAGCCAACACCGACGCGTCGTCGAAACGTCCGATCTGCCCAGAATGTCGCCGCTGTGCGCCATAGTGTGCGTGAAAATCCGCGACAGTCAATTTCACGTCGCGCACAGGAACTCCGCCTTTCGGAAACATCACTTCGCCGAATCTTGCATCTGGATTTGGGCATGCATCCCTACAAGATCCAGCTGACACAAGAGCTCAAAATAAACGACCATAGACAGCGCCGTATCTTCGCTGATTGGGCTTTAGAGCAGTTGGAAGTCGACCCCGATTTTGGTCGCAAAATCATCTTCAGCTTCAGCGATGAGGCACATTTTTGGTTAAATGGGAATGTCAACAATCAGAATTGCCGTTATTGGGCCGAGAACAATCCACAGGAGGTCCACCAGGTCGCAATGCACCCAGCAAAGGTAACTGTTTGGTGTGGATTTTGGGCCGGAGGCATCATCGGGCCGTATTTCTTCGAGAACGACGATGGTGTGTCCATCACGGTAAACGGCGAACGATACAGATCCATGATAACGAACTTTTTCTGGCATGAAATCGACAATATGGATGTCGAGGATATGTGGTTTCAGCAGGACGGCGCTACGAGCCACACAGCGCGCGCCACATTGGATCTTCTGCACGAGCGCTTCGGAGGAATGGTTATCTCGCGCGGAGGCGACATCAACTGGCCACCGAGATCGTGCGATTTAACCCCACTAGACTATTTCTTGTGGGGTTTTCTTAAATCACAGGTCTACGCAAACCAACCACAAAACACTGATGCCCTCAAAGTCAACATACGCCACGCCATCGATGAAATACAGCCCGATTTGTGCGCCAGAGTCATTGAAAATTGGACTTCTCGTATGCGCGCCACCCAGCGAAGCCGAGGTGGACATTTGACCGATATTATTTTCCATACATAATGCCTTCGAATACTCTTTCAAACAAAAAATAAATTTCATTTATACCTCTCACACAACTTGCTTTATTTCATTTTAAAGATCGAGCGCGCTTATTGGCGGACCCTTTATATCTACTACTGATACTTTTGATATATATGTATTTGTAAAGAAACAGAAGTTTGTAAAAAAATATTTAGAGAAAAATTGCTGTATTTTTTTACCTGAAAGTATGCCCGGTATGTAAATGTGGTACGTCGCATCTTCCGTAGGGAGGAAAACAGCTGGATAAAATGTACGGGGCGTCCTTCTATATTTTGACAACGGAAAACACTGTCATCCTGTAGAGATAAAAACATATCAAATGGTGAGGTTAGGGTCTTATCGAAGGTACTTTTTAATCTAATAATGTCTCAAAATAAGCAATAGCAACAGAGCTACAAACATAATCTCAGTTTTTTTAAATAGAATAAAAATAAAAAATATAAAATAAACATATTTTGGCAACAAATTAGAAAACACACTGTATAGTAAATTAATGCATAATAATTATAAAATTTTACAAAGTCAAATAAGTTCCATATTAATAATGATTCCGGATGCTATAAAGGATGTAAGGTATCTTATATCATTTATTGGCATTAGCTAGTAAATACAGTTTATTTGCTGAGTAAAGATATTTCGAATGGAACTTTAAAGGAAGTAGAAAACATTGAACTTATTGAATAGTGAATCTGCTAGACTTGCTTTTATCCCCGGGTGACAAGAAAATAGGAAATGGAAGGTTTTTGGGAGGAGATAGCAAGCTGGGAGGAAGTGAGTTAGTGGGTTTTGAGAATTGAGATAATCAAGTTGACATATCTCCTGGAACCATGGGGGTAGATTTAGTGAAAGGAATAATGTAAGTAATATCAATTTGTTAAATAGTGATAGCTGTTCCTCAAAGGTGTCAAAGTAAAAGTATGAATAAATAAATAAGTTAGTTGTAGTGAGAGAATGTGGTTTTATTAAAACTAACCCTAGCCCAAAAAGTTACGAGAAACGTAACAATATTGTGACATCAGTCCTGTATTTCCTGATAAAATATATACGTATCCCACATTTTGGCTTTTACTTTTTACACCTTTTTGTGCATATAATAAGTCTTTACTAACTATATTGTGCGCCATTGTTTAAGTAATTAATAAAAACGTAAATATTCGCGACACAATGCACGACGTACATAAAAGGTATTAAAAAATACGGCAACATGGTCGCCCTTTGCCTTACAAAGTATAGTTAACATTATTTTAAGCTGTAACTGATATCAGGTTACCCGATTCGAGAAACAAAGGCTCGTGTTTTCAGGGTACCTGTATTATACTTATCGGGAACAAGAAAAGGCTAATTAATTATGGAGACTGCGAGTTATATGGAAAACAGAGCGGGACAGATCAAAGATATGGCCATATTGGATTACCAAGCGGTGAATAATATAAACGGTAGCCAGCGTGCATTGTTTATGCTGCTCGAGTGGGTGGTTGGAGTACTCGGATCCAGCAATTGAATTCAATACCAGCCTTGGAACTGGAGCAGCCGAGAAAATGCATCTAAAAACTAACATATAGCTGGCGTAGTCTTTCATGTATGTACGCTGGCTAAGAAAATGCGTTTACCTTTGCATGGTGATGCGGTTACCTGAGCGATGGTAACCCCCAGAGGGCGATCTGGCTTGTATCCGAACTTGGAATTAGCGTCGTCAATATCTCGTAAAATATAGTAGATAAGAGTCCACGGACGCTCAAATTGTGATTTTCGTTTGCACCTTGTTTTTAAAAGTTGCAATGAGTTTTAGATGATCTGTTTCGTAACACATTTTACTCTAAAAAATGTGTACAGTTGCTGTCTATTGTAAATCCACATATAGCACACATTTATATGCGAATATTCTCCCAAATTCCCAGAAGGAATATTATTTTTTAGGCATCCATATAATATGATAGGAGTATCTTTCTTCAACTGTTTGATGAAGGATGAAGGTTTGATGAAGATATTTTTGTGATATTATATGAATATCTAAAAATAATATAATAATCCGTTAGAATCTAGAATTATTCATAGAATATAACATCTGTAGATAATATTACAGGAAGATTAAGATGAGTATATCTTTTATATAAGAAAAGAAGAATTTTCTCCCAGAATTTTTTATAAAATACTATGTAAAACGTCAATTCATTTTTAATAATATATTTTTTAGAGATTTCGAGTCAAACTTAATTCTCATTACATCCTAAAAACATTAAAAACATATTTTTGGATGGACCCTCTATTAATTTATATAAAATCGCCATATTTGACCATATTTGTTTAGAAAGAAATTAGCATCGATAGCAGAAAAAATCTAGTGGATTAACACATTTCGAATTATTGCAGTTTTTGATATCGGTTTGTTTGAATTAATCAGGATTCATTTTATTTTGCATGATAGTAAAGTCTTCGAAGCCTCAAATTATTAGAACTAAAAAAGTCTTGTACGGGGTGGCTGTAGGGGATGAAATGTGAAAATTACCCTAAAAATGATTTTTGGATATTTGGATCTAAAAAAACAGCTGAATAGTTACACAGAAGTACCATTTACCTCAGATCACTAAAAATATTTAAAAAAATTATTGAATATCGCATAACACACGTTGTTAAATGGGAAACCTTAATACTCGAAACGCTCTAGAGAAAAGTGTCTAAACATTTTACGCATGCTCTGCATCTAACTTGCTGTAACGTTTTTATATGTGGTGCAATTAAAAAATACCCTGGAATAACATTGTAGAACAGAAATTCGTGAGTCTGTAGGACATTTCACTTTTTGATTTGGATAATTTGTAATTTTTTTACGATTTTTTATTCGAGCGGGCGCACGGTGCTGACTAAGGTCGAATATTGCTTGCGGTATCCAGATCGGCAGTTCATTGTCGTCGAATATCGTATATTTCTCTCTTGTGCGTAGATTATATCTGTTCTTGCAGTAGTTTCTGATATGGAAACCTGGAAACCTTGGAAACCTGGATGGTTGTTTTTTATATGCAGACAGTGCAGTTTTGATCGTCTTTACGTCTGTCAGTTTAACGTCTTTTAACGGTTTTGTTGGGCCATTGTTGTTGACAGTTTCTGACAATTCCAGACAGCTTGTATTGCAAGAACTTTTGGAATTATATATTTATTGTCAGTGGCGGCTCATCAGGGGAGGCTGACCTTCGCCTGCCTCCCTAGTGGCTATAGGATCATCCTCAATTTTATTATTATTTTTTAATAAAATGTGCAAATAGTACTAAAAATATCTTATATAAATATAAATATAAAAAATAAATTATATAGGTAAATAAATACATATTGTTGGAGAGTTTATCTTGGGATAGTAGCAATAAAACGACTTGATTATATTACTTGACGTTTCGGTCCCTTTTTTGGGCCTTTTTCAAAAGAGTATTTTATTTATGACATATTTGACATAGGCAAAAATGCCTATTGTATAAATGTCATTTTTGCCTGTTCTTAGTCAACCCCGTGCACGCGATCCAATAAAAATTCTTAAAAAAGTTGCAAATCATCCAAATGAATAAGTGAAATATCCTACAGACTCAGGAAACTCTGCTCTAAAATTTTATTCAATGGTATTTTTTAATTGGATCACATATAAAGACGTTGCAGCTGGTTAGATGTAGAATATACCTAAAATATTTTGGCTCTTTCACTAGAGCGTTTTAAGTATTAAGGTCTCCCATTTAACAACGTGTGATATGGAATATTCAATCCTTTTATATTTCCAGTGATCTGAGGTAAATGGTACTTATGTATAATTATTCAGCTGTTTTTTTTAGATCCAAATATCCAAAAATCATTTTTAGGTTAATATTCACATTTAGCCCCCTACAGCCACCTCGTACAAGACTTTTTTTGACGCCTTCGGGTTTTTCATAGATCTAATGGTGGGGAATCATCTAAAATTGGGTTTCAATCTCAAAGTGCAAACGAAAATAATTTCTAGAAGACTTTGATACCCTCGGGGACTAGACTATGAATGTATGGCAGAAAATACAGAGAACTAAATATTAAATAAGGAAATATAAAATATTACTTTATTAAATCTGTACTTCAGAGCGATCTTCTAAGGAGTTGCAAATATTTTCATTATCTTCTAGGTCGCCAAAATTTCATCTTGCGTCCACTATTCTCCAAATCTCTGTTATACTACAGTTTTTTCTTCGAATTGCCATGTTTCTAATGTATCGAGTTCAAAATATGAATCTGGGTTCCCTCTTTTTACTGCATTCTATGGATTCCGTACACTTTCAAACTGAAAATATTAATATCAAAAATATTAAAATATAAATTTACAAAAATTTTACCACCGATATCCCTTTGAACCACATATACTGGACTTTAATTTAATACCGAAAAAAAGAGGGCACTACGGTGTGAAACTCACCACTACTAAGAATGTAATAATTATGTTTTAATTAGTCGTGTCAACCAATATTGTTTTATTTACGTTACAAAATAACATACTCAAATCAATTATTAATCTTTATTGTATAATTTACTGTAAAGTACCTTTACCTTTCCCGTAATTAAAATATTATCATCGACGGCATTATTTATTTTAATATGATTATTTTCACATGTAAAAATTATATATTCCACTGGTGTGATTCTGAGATCATAACACTTTCTGGGGATTTTTTTTAAATGGTACCAACCGAAGTATTGCATTGCGGGTTGCCTAACCACCACGTCACGTGGGTTTCGGGATTAAATGAAAGCCCTGTACTTACACTTGTATGTAGCAAAGGTTCATTCATATTGTATTGGTTACTCATATTATATGACTGAAGAGTGTTTCGCAGTGATTTTATACATAGTATGATAAACGTTTCCGGGAATGATGCTGCAGAAGCCATATAAATTCGGTAGCGGAATATACATAAATATATAATGTAAATCGCCAATAGCTATGTCTACAGTTTGTTCTGACATATCGCTAGCTATTCCCTAAAATGGTAACACTGAAAACTATATGCACATTTTAGATATTGATAAATATACCAGTAAGAACAAAATGTAGTTAATTTGTTAACTGATGTTTGGCCATTCTTTTGATGATCCGTGAATCTTTTATAAGCATGGGTACGATTTATCATTCGTTTTGTACTACATGACAACAGTATTTGTTTCAAATGTGTGGCCCTCGAAAATTTGAATAATAAGGTAGGTTGAATGGCTCTTGAAGATGAAGGCAAACAACTTCTGTTATACGTTCACACAGTTCGTCACCGTTTCTTTAATTATCTTAGACATTTTTATGAGCGCCAGCATAATATTACCAATGCTAGTGTGCTAACATACAGCGAAGGACAGAAATAACATTGTCGATTACATCGACATTAGTGCCGTAACTTATCAGTTTAGTTTTTTTAAATTATAAAAGTAAATTAACAGTATACAATATTTTACCTTTTGCAAATGTCGTTGTTAACTTTGGGCGATACCAAAGTTTAAGAATCCATGCAGTATTAGGAATATACACTCAGAGTTAACGGTTTTCACGGTAAACATATTATAGGATGAAAGATTTACCACTTGGGCCCAGGCTACTGGTACAATTTTATGTAAAATGTTGATGAATCGAAAAAAAAATTCTGTCCCAGTGAGGTTATTTCGTGATACGGATACTTAATTTCGTGATAGAGGTGAGGTATATTCAAGTGAATGATATTCAAATTGTTGCATAAAAAGGGTTTCTAATAAAATGATTAATACATTTATTAAAGAAAACGATATTCTGAGCATTAAAGTAAAATAAAATAAATTTTTTGAAACAAGAAATAGTAAAATACGTAAATAACATCGTCGTCAGTGTCTTCATTGTTCCCACATATATCGCACATGAAAACATCCTCTTTGGCATCAAAAGATTGCCACGTAACGTGGTATGGAACCAGGCAGTAGGAACATTCGACACACACGGCATCGTTTTTTTCCCTTGAAATCTAGAGAATAACTTCTACCACACATTCCACAGTCCCAGTCATCATTTTTAGAAACCGCTTTCTTAATTTTCGGTCAGCTGTAGCTGGCGGTTTCGAAGAAGCCATGGGGATCGGTGATAGGGGAAGATATGATGACGTGGAGGGTTCGTCGATTGATATAGATGGCACATTAGCTTGAGTATTGAGGCACTTTGCTCTTGAATCGCGTTTCTTTCGATTCGGATTTGCAGCAGAAGGCTTCGTCGGCAGAGTCAATATGTTGCTAATTATCCCAGATTTTCTAAATGCATTTTGAATGTTTGATGCTCAAAAACTTTAGATGATCTAGGTTCAGGATAGTATGAAAGTTGCTTCTATTAGGCTTCTCAGCATTTTCTTTCATAAATTCTTTTAAGCTTTTGGACCAGTGAGCTTTTAATGATGTATAATAACCCCTACATCCAGCGGCTGTAACAAATGGCTAGTGTGGGTCGAAAATATAAATAAATAAACATCATTTGCTGATGCTGATATAACTTGGGGATTGACGTGTGACGCATGGGAATCCATAAATAAAATTACCGGTCGAGCAGATGGAATTGTTGCAATAAAGAACCGAAACGAGTCCAAAAAAATGTCGCCGTTAATCCATCCCTTTGGAGAAAGTTTTATTTGAGCATTTGGTAGACAGTCATGCTTCAAACTGTCGTTCCAACCTTTGAAAATTATTAAAGGTGGAATCCATGTTCCATTGGCGCAAATAGATCCCATCATGGTTTGAGACTCCCCTCTATCGGCATATATGCTCTTTTATAGACGCAACGCTTCCCAAGCGAGGTTACTACTCTGTTTGGTTTGAGAACATAGGGAAGTCCAGTTTCGACGCAGTTCCATGAACGATCTGGATTATTTTCAACTCATATTCTAACCATTAATGCTTCCAATTTTGTATAAAAGTTTTCCATTATTTCAGGATTTGACATTGAGGCTCTATAAGCAGCCAGGTATTCAGGAACACGGACCATGAGATTAAATCGTTTTTTGTACTGAGTTCACCACCATTTACTAGCGGAATCGTTTTCATTATTGAAGAAATTGTCTCTTCCAGCATGTTCTGCAAGTTCATGAGCTATGTTTCTTATAATCTGCACTGATAATCCAAACCCGAGTTCTTGCATTTTAATAATGTAATTAAATAATTGCGTTTCGAGTTCTGCTGTAAGAGCAAACAGTTTTCCCAATTCGGTAACTTTGCGAGTATCACCTTCATTTTTCTTTAAAAAATGTTTTAATGTGCTCCAGGGAATATTGCTTTATTTACTTGTCCTGTAAATGGACATATTCTCCTCTTTTACAAGTCTTGCGGCTTCAAGTAATTCAGCGATTTCATATTGGCGATATTTTCCCTTAGATTTTATGGGCATTTTAATACTGAAAATAAAGAGGCAGGTAAGTTTGTGATATGGAAGTAACTTCGTGATACCCTGGATGTTAGAAAAACTACGAAATATTTATTATTTCCTACTTGTAATTTACGAATTTATTATATCTATAAAAAAAACACGAATAAGACCAGATATAATGCACAGCGAACAAACGGTTAAATATACCAGCCCAAACAAACGTTAAAAAACGTAAGAAAACCGCCTCACAACTTAAGCTGTTACAGAAAACTGTCGGCGAAAATTGCTTGTGTTATATGACAGGGTCGTTAGGCAACTTAAAAACTTACTTTTGCAGTATCCAGTAAAAATAAACAAAAAACGTTTGCACTGCAGAATATATTGGTTTCCGCCATTGAAAAGAACGACACTAAAATATCTTGTGTAAACGTTCAAGCGCATGACGCAATCTTAATTTATTTATATTCTTGTATGACTTATTTTTTGGGATTTTCAGTCCAAATTATTTTTTTTTTACTGAAGTAGTAATAGTTTTCATAAGTTCTTGCTTCGAAACTAATTTACCATTATTTTGTACTGATTCTATGAATTATCATGTGCGGAAATGCACGATATAAACTCCCAGGTGACCTGTTGTTCGACGTCTAGAAATGGCGACTTTATTCGAAGTTTGATACTTTAATCAGGCAGGCATTTGCAGAATTGAAGGAGTTGACGGAGAATACGTATATGAATTATTAATTAAATTACGGAAGTTCGAGAGGGTGTGGTAATTAATAATTTGCATTCCCTGTGTAAAGCATCCGGTAGATGTTTGTACCCTTACAAAATATCTTGCCAAGTAACAAGGTAAATTTAAAAGTTATCAATAATTAATTGAACATTCAGTTTGAAACGTTATTCGGAGTTTCAAACATCAGTCGAAAGTATATGTACCCACATTAATTATGACATTTGCTAACTTTAAATATTGTTAGAAACTTCAATATATTTACTCAATTAAAGTTTATAGAAAAAATGCTTAGGTATGTTATTTCAGAAATATATACCTATATATTTGAAAAGCATAGTCCTTTTCCGATGGGTATTACATAATTACATTTTATGAGTAATCTGTAATAAATATTCAATCAGTAGTAAATATTCAATTATTCTTCGCCTTCAGCACACCTCATAGAAAAAAGTCTAAAGGTCTATGGTCAGGGAATCGCCCCGGCCATGGACTGAGACGTCGCAACCATCATCATAAACTTCAATTAGTAGGTACTTCAGTAACTTTATTTGTGCAATGAGCTTATAAAAAAATATAAACAACAAACTAATAAATAACAAATAGCAGTGGGCTAGGACCCATTATGCCCAACATGTATTGCGCTTTGCGAATACCGACAGACATGAATAGAACTATTTTTTAAGCTGAAAATAATGTATAATCTTCATTCTGCAGCTTTAGGATACATATTTATTTAGCTTTGTAGGCCCCTGAGCAATCTAGGGCCCATATCGCAGCCAGTGTTCTTTTGTTTTAGTACCTATTACTATTACTTGTCTTACTATATATTCCTCTTTTTTATTCTAACATGTACAAAACTAACGATAAAATATATCACGAAAATTGAGTGACCTACTTGGAAAAATGCGTCAATATTTAACTACCTACCCAACATTATAAGATACTGTATTTATTAGGTATACTCTGCATCAGCATCTCAAACGTTTTGATAACATTTTATTTATACAAACAGCAATAGCAACATTATTTGTTTACTATTTTTATTGATAACGTACTAAATAAACAGCTAAGAATTGTTAAGAGCCGGTCAGTTACTGTGATAAGCCAGGTACGTGAAATATGAAATGTCAACATTTACTTAAGAAAGCGGAACCTTCAAGGTGTTTAGTTTCCCTTGATATACTTATTTATCATAAGTATTTAGCTATCCTGTAAATCTTATCACACGATGTACGAATATATTAGATCAAATGTTTTGACCAAAGTTGTATCTATGCAGTAAAAAATGTATTTTGTCAAGTGTCGCTAGTATTTTTAAGTTAATTACTGCTAGTTGATCTGAATTATAAAAAAGTAACTGTAAAGTATTGTTTACATTCACTTAAATTAACGTAACGTACGAATATTTTTAATTAACGTATTACAAATTCATTTTGGCGTTTACAACCAATTAGTGACAGTCGTTCAGGCGCATGTGCGATTGGCAATGCGAGCTGAATTTTGTGTTTAATTTTTATTGTAAAATGTCATGTCAACTTGAATGGAGAATTAAAGTTATTATAGTGAATGTTGTTTGTGGATTTATAAACGAATTTAGTTTAGTCCAAAGTTGTTTTATTTGTACATTTTTTTTGGAAATATGCTGGTTTGTATCTGTACTGTACCGTGGTAGCCACTGAGTCCATCATCCTATATTTTGTTGCGGTTATTGATTCTCCTTGTAATTTTAAGTATTTTTTGTAATAGGAAGAATGCAAATTTTTAGCAGCAAAGTTGATTAAATTAATGGAAAAAAATTTAAAAAATGTTTTTTTTATTTCTTAATATATTCACTAGTTTGATAAAACCGTTTGAATCCTTGTCTGAATATAAACAAAAGTTCATGCTAATACGGTATATAGGTATTTAGTTTTTCAAAAATATTATACAGGGTGTGAAAAAAATCCGAACCCCACATTTCGAGTGCCTCAAACTCTTTTTTTATATGGAACACCCTGTATTTTTGTCGGAAAATAATTTTTTTTTCAATTCACTATCAAATGAGATAATATGTTATATAGGTATCTAAAATTAACTGATCTTAGATACTCAGCTCGTTAAGATTGAATCAAGCATATTTTCATCCAATTTATTAAATAATATGTTGTAGGTTGTCGAGATTTTTACTGGTTCTCTTCAAGAAAATACAAATGTCATGCAACTTGTCTGACGCCTGACATTACTTATTCTCGAAAACTTACTAAGCGTCGAAAGTTTATACCTATTAATCCAGTCGAATTAGATAATAAAAAAAATTGCCAAAAATTTAGAGCAGACTAGCCGTACGAGTTCGAAAGGTAGCGCTGTCTGAATTTGGGGGTCTCCTGTGCAGGACAAACGGCTATTACTTCCAGTCTAAAATATTACGCATACTAATGCCCTTTTGGAGGGATGATGATTTGTGTAAAAACTTCGAATACCGTGCGATTTCCATGATATAGGCTGTTGAAATTTTGAAAACCCCCTTTTTTAAAAAAAAGTCAACCCACTTTTAGTGAATCAGAAGATTATCCAACGAATATATATTTAAAGGGTTTTGATCATAAACAATTATTTTATTATGCAAATATCTGTCTGTGTATTATGTACAAAACATAATAATAAAATTTTTTAATATTTTTTTTAATTATTTTGTACATAATACATAATATTTGCATAATAAAATAAATGTCTAAATAAATTACATTCTTTTTACTTACCCTAATAAAATGCTGTTTTTATTCAATTTTCAAACACGACGGGAGTACGATCAATTACGCAAAAAATTAAAACATCACATGAAAAATATTGCGGGAATAGAAAACAATAATTAAAATGAGAAAGTAATTAAATATTAGGTATTCTAAGGCACAAATAAGTATGATATTCGTGTCTATCTCGTCCAGCTACCCCAGATTAAGTACAAAAGGATTTTTGTACGTGATCTGGGTGGCTATTCTTGAGTTCGAGAGAACTTGGAAGATCTCATGAGAAAATATGAGATCACTTCCCCGGAAGTTCACTTCCATTTCTCCTGGTTGCAAAATCGCTATTCTTGAACGTAGCTGGATGGGAACGTGATATGAACTTTTCGTCACGATTGTTGCCGGTTATACTTTCGAGCTCTAGCCATCAAAATCGAGAATTTATCAGCTGTTTATTATTATTTATGTCCATGGTCCATGGGGTTATAACCTAAAAATCTCTCTAATCTATGCTAAAAATGTGCCACTAATCTTAGTATTCTTAGTATCATGAAAAATATGTGTATAATTCTGTGAATCGCTGTACATTATTACCATTATTACTTTTGAGGTTAAAGCGTGGCTAGCTTCACTACTACTTTTTAACTAAATAATATAATATCGACATCATAAAAGTGAGCTAGTAAAGTACTTACAGAAATGAATATATCTTTTATGCGCTTGGGTCATGAAGAGTGCGAAGAATTTGCCAAGTTAAAAACTCATGATCACACAGAGGGTAGTATTTGCTGAGGGTGAATTCTGCCAACAATATGCAAAACATAAAAACAATATATAACTGCACGAGAAATGTGTCAGATCGACGCTGATTCTAAAAGAGAAGAGGATTATGTACCTATGCTATTCAGCGGATCCTCAAAAAGTTATAATGTTACCTAGAATGGAAGAATTCAAGGTTGTCTTGTTTACTCCTAGAATCGTAGTATTCAATGAAAGCTTTGTTCCGGTGGGACCGAAAACGCCTGTCAAACCAATCACACCTCTTTGGCACGAGGGTATCTGGCAGGAAAAAAGATGAAATATCTTTTCAATTAACAGGGATGCCACAATCATAACTCTTTGGCTAGACAACTGCTCGCATAAGAGCTCCGTCAAGAGTTTTATTGCATATTTTCTAAAAATTGTTTCAAGTCTTTATTGTTGTATACAAATTTAAGGTGCTAAGTATATATTTCTTGTGCAGTAATTGGTCTAATGAATTATAATTTATCATAGGTACATAATATTAAAGTATAATATAAGTAATATATTATCTTGTATTATTTTTTCTAAATATTAAATCCTTCTATACTCAATGGTAATTGTTTCATTTCAAGTAAGTACCTATGATTTTCTTAATCAGAATAGCAAATTTTTAATAGATTTTAATAATTTTACATTTCTTAATTGTGTTTTAAACTTAATATTTTGGATAAGAATATTATAAAACAGAAATACTGCATAACATAGTAAAATGCCATAATGGAAACCATAGGCATCCTAAAATATATTAATAAAAGAGATGTTAGATAATTTTGCAATACGTAAATATATTATTATTATTATACATCATAACCAACATATCAAAAATTATACAAGAAAATATTTATAAGTAAATGGTCTTGCTAGTTCTTTTGAAACTCGGAAGTATTGGACAAATTTTACATCGGATAATGTAAATGGGTCTGTCATTTGAAGCAATTGACGTTCTCCATCTGCTTGTTCTTCAGCATCGTGCAAGTCCCCCAATACCACAACTGCTTCCAACATTTCATCAAGATCCATGACCGTAAAACTGGCTTGATATTGCCTATCAATTATAATAATGTCAAATATTGAGAAATATATTATAAATATTATTACATACCTGTAAATTGAAATATCTATTTATATAATTCTTACAATTTAACTATAATCTCTCTCAAGATGACATTAATTTTTAATCACTACGTTCTATAAGTTGGGTTAGAAACTCAATTTTCTCAGGAGAACTTTATACTTCTCCTATAAAATACCATGAGAATCAGGTTCTCTTACAAATCAGTGAAGTGAATGCTTCATGCTTCGTGGTTTTCAAGAATAGCAAATGTTTGGTTACGAGAGAACTCCACTTCTCATGAGATAATCTACTCCCCGGATTTCAAGAATAGCTACCCTGGAAGCCGAGATACTGAAGATTTTGCAGGCGCGGGTAATTTTGAATGCGCGAAATCAGTTTCCACCCCCACTCCGCTGTCCGCTCCAGCTGCTCCGCACACTTCACTTCATTGTTCTAATGGCCGTATGAATTTGTTTTTTTTATTAATGAGAAAAGGCCAGTAATTGATTCCCGTACTTGCCATATCCACGAAATAAAAATTGCGAGTGATTTAAAAAAAAATATGTAAAAAAATGCAATATTTTCAAATTTATATTCTGACCCTTGAAATAAAAAAATTGGATAACTGTTCTATAGGATGATACCGCAACTCTTCACGAACAAAATGAGCGTTTACTCAATGCTCAAGCATAAGCCCCTGAGAAGATATAGCGAACTTAGGAGAGCATCTTTTTCTCGAAAAATCGATGTATCTGGATAAATAATCAATATTTTCAAATTTTCTAAAAAATGTTTTTTTTAGCTTGCTGTTAGCTATACTTGTCCCAAGTAACAACTATGGGAACGTTATAGTTAAGTTCTAGTTCTAAGTTCTGGAAACCCCGATTTTTAGCAGTATTTTCGATATAACTCGAAAAGTACGAAAAATATCGAAAATTATTATAGAAGCATTTTGATATATTTTTTTAATATCTATAACGCCCTCATTTAACTTTTCTCGACATGAGCTATAGTTTTTTAGTTACATATTTACAAAAAACCGTTCTTTTCAACTTTGCGAATTTTTTTTGTTAAGTTCGCCATTCAGGCGTGAGTTGAAAGAAATAGAAACTCATATTTAAATTTTATTTCCGATACGCACATGTTTCTTTTATCCAGTTAGGAATATCTGCTAATTTAACATTAGACCGTGACAGAATGCTTGGCCTATCGGTATAAATATTAATTATAGGTTACCTATATCTATATGTATTCGTATTCCCCATCCGCTTTTTCGCCATAGTAAATTATTGACGGCAGAGTTCAAGAAAGTGATCACATGTGTGGAACGAGCAATAAATTTATAACCTGCACTTTAATCGAATGTCTCTTAACCCTACATGCGGCGAAAATGTAATTATTTTAGTACACACCTGGATACTTCCACCGATTCATAGGAACAATAATTTCTGATATCTATAAGCTGCTCACAATCATTTGCTACGAAAATATCCCCCTTTTCGGGTGTTCGGCCCGGACCCTAACAAAAGTCACGCAATAATTTATTAGGCTGACAATGTAAAAGGAAAAGCCTGGATACAATTTTAGCGCCTTTATACCTAACTATATTAAGAAAGTCAACATCCACTTTTATGATTTGTACGATCTTATTATTTCCGCCTTCCTTAGCTATCTATCTCCTTTTGCTCTCCGCAAATGATGCCGCAAGCAGAATATTCTTTGAAGCGCGCCATTATGCAAACTAAAACCCAGACAAATATAACAAACATCAAAGCAATGCCAACAAAGCAGCGCATGCAGCGGAACGTTTCGGTTTTCTAGATTCAAATTAAACGTATGGTCGAATCTGCCGGATAAGCCATTAAATATTACAGTCTTCATACTGGCTGCACTTGCTTCAAAATGGATTATTCAATAACCACTTCGCTTCAAACTTTTGAGTATTAGTCCAGTCAAAATATCGCAAAAAAGGGGAAATTTACATTAAACTATAAAATTTGGGGGCTACTATTACTACTACTTTGGGGGCTACTTGCTAAAGGGGTATAATATTCTGAGCATAATTCCAGATTCGAGGGATTCCTCGAGTGTAGGTGGCGCCACTATCCCAAGAAACGCATTTAATTTGATATCTTGAGAACGGTGTATTTCACATAAGAAACTCTCTTGTAAATTGAAAGACCTAAATTTTTTGTTCGAGACTTTGTTTTCTCGCATCAATATCTTCCCAGTTATTTCGTTGGAAATGCACAGACATCTATTTTCGTCCTTTTTTCACCTTTATCTCCTTAACCGTTCACTTTTATTGAATTTCACCTGTTATCAAACTTATAGATCATTTAATATCTACATCTTTTGTTTGATATGGGCGTATAGGAAAAAAAGTCCATATGAGTTTCTATTTCTTTCAACTCTTGCCTGATTGGCGAATTAAATGGCCACGAGACTTCTAACAACGAATATTCAACGCATTTAATAACGGTGAGAGTCAATCCAGAATTGCACGTCTATTTGAGGTGGGTCGTTATACTGCATTCAGAATTTGATCTAAATTTCATCAGAGGTGACATCGTAATATACCAAAGTCTGGTAGACCCAACAAAACCACGGCGCATATACCAACAGATTGATTAAACGGATATGTCGTGCTGATCCCTGGAAGTCAGGTACAAGGATAATCGGAGAAATCGATAATTTAAATGTTAGTGAAAGAACTGTTAGACGAAGACTAGTTGAAAGAAACTTTTTAGTAGAAGACCCGCAAAAAAAAATTAATTTCTACCCGAAACAGAGCTGCACGAATTGCACTTGCACTGGACTCGGATGGCATGCGTCGTATAAGAAGGCCTATGAACCAGAAGTTCAATCCATTGTACGTCACACCGACAGTCAAGCATGGTGGAGGCTGGGTATTTTAATGGGTTTGCTTTTCATTACACAGGATAGGTTCAATACATTTCATTGATGGTATCAGGATCGTCTGGTATGCAGAAATATTCGCCAAACTGTTATGATGCCTTATGCAGACTGGGATGTGCCATTGCGATTTACATTCCAACAGGATAATGATCCTAAGCACACCTCTAACCTTGTGAAGGAATGGTTCAAGACAAATAATGTGCAAGTTTTGGACTTGCCAGCAAAATCGCCTGATCTAAGTCCGATAGAAAACTTATGGGAGACGGATAAGGACAGGAACATTTAGGGAGATAGGAGTACGACCGATAAACTAAACAATAACTACCAAAGTGTTGTTAGTAGAGAAAAAAGTTTAAAACAGAAAATGTAGATGATTAAATTATCTATAAATTTGATACTAGGTGGAATTCTATAGTGAACTGTCAGGGAGATAAAGGCGAAAAAAGACGAAAATAGGTAAGTGTGTGCATTTCGAACGAAATAACTCGGAAAAAATTGATGCTAGAAAAAAAAGTTTCGCATAAAAAAGTTAAGTCTTTTAATTTACAAGACAAACTGTTTTGACTGGACTATCCTTCAAAATGGAATATTCAATAACCACTTTGTTTCAAACTCTTGAGTATGTTCGATTACTACGCGGGACGGAATGCGTAATAGCGCGATAAATGCCTTATTAATTATAGGGCTGGGAGGCCGGTGGCGATAATAAATGGTGGCTGACAGGCAGCGCAATTACACCCAGGATGGGTCAGCTACTACACCCGAGGCATGTTCATCGGCATTCACCTCGAATTAAGATAAAAACTGATGGATTTTATATATGGATGGATATGTTGCTTCTTCTTCAGCTCAATTTGACCTCAAATTATTTCAGCTGCGATTAGTATCAATTAAGTTGGTTTATAATGCTATTTAAATCGTATCTTTTTCCACTCATCTACCACGAACACACATTTACGTTTAAGGGAATTGATGGCACACGATGCGATAATCTGGTATCAGAGGATATGCAAGTCCTCGGTATGACCGTTAAGTGGAGTAAGATATAGCGGACCTGGTGCTTGCACGCGATATTCACATATACTGTATTCAAGGTAAGTTAAAGCACGAAACATAAATAAAATTTTATAATACCCACCTACATCTACATCATTTTTACTACAATTTATAGTACATTGGACCTGAAGGGTGACCTTTTTTATGGGAAAAAGTCCGATATTGGGGCATTTTTCATAAAAAAATTGCACTTTCTCCTATTTGTCACCTTTCAGGTTCAGTTTACCATATATGGTGGTAAAAATTACCATAAATTTTCTCCGTGGAATAAAGTTAACAGATACAGGGATACTAAGTTGAAGCGAGTGGTGTTAAGAGGTGAATTTTTAAAATAGTAAGGGCGGTATCATATCATTTTTTTTCCAAAATCTCTTCCCCTCCAAGTTACAGCACGCTAAAGATGGGGGTCAAAAGGAGTTTTTATGGAAGAATATATAATGGAATTTGACGGACAATCTGCACTATTAAAATGACAGTTCTTGTAACCCTTAGATATTGTTACCATAGGATGAAAAAACAACCCCTATAATATTTTTCATTAGAACTTTTTAACGCGTCGATATTTCTTCGCTAGGTGTGCAAAGACGGTTTCAATCTGAAATTTTGCGTCGCTTGAGTTTTCTTTACAAAATTGATTGTTTACTCATAAAAAATTAAATCATTAGCATCCCCTTTCAAATAAATTCACTGAGGGGTTATTATTCGGCGAAACAGTCAAATAGGCTATCAAATAAAGTCTTTATGACAAGAATTGCTATTGTTTTTGTTTTCTCTAATCTCTAGAGAGTTACAACACAATACAATTTATGTACTTATTTTTTACTTGTATTGCACGATAAATAAAATTTTTTTTTAAATGTTTTTAATTCTCATAAAACCCTCTAGACAGAATAAGAACAATGGCAATACTTTGATCACTTTTTGATTACGTGAACTATATGATTACATGAACTTTTGATTATATGAACCGATTAAAAAAAAATAAAGAGCGGCATTTTTTTCTTTCACGATTAATTAACGGCTAATAATGGCATATTTTAAGCTAACTTAATTTTTTTTAATTAACTTTATATATATAGACCTGCTATGCCATAGCGAGATCGATTTGCAAAAGTTGACCTGCTAACTTTATGGACATCAGAGGAACAATAGAAATGTGAGAAAATGCAAAAAAAATACAAAGATAACAGTAACCACTATTCCGGGTGGTATATCAACTTGATATTGAGGAGTTTCATAGAGAAGAATACGGGGAATCGGAAACCTTACTTCTAAACGTCTTTTAGTTTGCATCATATATCGAAAAATATATTTTCTACGTATTTTTTCCAGAACTCCTACACAAATTCAGCGAATTGTTCTGCCCCGATTTTTTCCATGGGATATGTTATTTAAGCTGGGCGAGAAAAAGTCGAATTCGAGGTAGGGAAAGTCGTAGGATCGACTGCATAGAAAAAAAGAAAATTTTTGAAAAAGTATTTTTTTTAATTTTCTGAACCTCAACGATCTAACAAGCGGCGTCATCCATGCATATAATTTTATTAATTCAATCGATATAATTCAATACAGGCAGGGGTATCTGCCTTCTGAGTAGTTGCTAATCTAGTACTTTTCTCTTTTATATAATAAATAACTATTAAAAAATCAGGGATGGATTGATTTTTATTTAATTTTTTATAGCAAATTTTTGGTGTCATGTATAGACCATATATTTTCATATTTAAGTATTATGTAGCTTCACACTAAAAATAATAAATTATAATACTAACATAATAGGTACTATAATAATAAATAAATAAATAAATAAATAAATTATAATACAATTTAACCAAAAAATTATTAATATTGTTGCAAAGATAAACGAAAAAGTCCAGTTTTTTATGTCTATAAGTGTATATAAGTTACTTAATTATTGTTATTATTCTTTCTTCACTGTCGATAACGATATCAGTATATCTACATTGTCTAGTACAATTACTACAAATGATAAATGGGATTATTAATGTATATTATTATATTTCTCGCCATTTTAGTAATGCATTTCAATCAGACTATTAAAAGACCCCTCGACATACTGCTTGAATGCATTTTAATATATTTCACATAATATAGAGAGCTGTTGTAAGATGCTGTTCACGTCGACATAATTTCTTGGAGAAATATATTTTCATGCATTTCCTCCGAAGCTAAAATCTAAAATATTTTCAGTAACATACGTAATATTTATACGCTAGGTTATATCCGTTACTTTTTTACTACTTCCCTAAGTCAAATGCATTTATTTTTAACCGGCGTTTGAAGCCCTATTTTTAGCTATTAATATGACTTGTTTCATATTTATCTACATGCGGTAGCCTCTCTCGTATGCGTAATGAGGTAAATACCCTCGGCGCAAACAAAAGTAAATCATTTATAATTTTTGCCGTGCACCATAAACCACTGGCTAAAGCAGCAAACGGCCGCCTCCATTATTTGCAGTGAACAGAATGGCTTATAAGTTGTGCATAACAATCGCCTGGAGAAATAATGGGTGGAGATAGAGTAGACGACATGCAATTGTTATTGTTGCCCCAGGTTACTTGCACGATGTTCGGAATTGAAAATAACTACCTTACCGTTCAAGTAAGAAAAACAAATCACGTAAAAAGTGTTTTTGCTCGGTATTTCCAGCTGATGCTCATAAGTAAAACACGGTAATCTACCGGTATCTGTAATGTTAGTAATTAAGTTAACGTTGATAGGTTTCAGTAATGATCGTACCCGTTTGTTTGATCGCAGAATCCATAATAAATATTTGCATAGATGATATTTGTGTTATCGTGCTAAATTATACATTTTACCCGGTCGCAAAAAGTGTGCATCAGGATTTCAACTGTTCTATATTATTGCCAACGTCCGGAGTTACACAGGGATGCAGCATTAGCCCATTGCAATTTATATATTTTTTTCTGTTAATTATGCAGTGGACAAGCCATAACCATAATAACTCGCTGCAATAATATCTACAATTTGTCGGAAATCGCTTGTAATTTCACAGTCTTGCGGGAATGATGCTTAGTTAGGTTAGGATTTCCCTATATATTAATGTCAACTCCCGAATACTAAGGGATCTATTTTATAGTTTTTTCCGAGGACAAGTGGTGTCGACGTCATGTGTCGACATAGAGTAGCCGGAAGTTTACTCGAAGAAGCTTTCATCGGGAGAAATAAAATGTTTCCAGGAAGTATAAGAGTTTAAAAAATCACTCCGCGACTGCAGAAAGCGTACGGAACTAAATTCGGCGCATCAAATATCATATACAGCCACATTCTCAACATAAAAAAATTAAAAAAAATCAATCTTGCACGAGAAATATCCCAAATATCTTAAAAAATAAACTACGCAGAAACCATTTTTTTGAAAACTGATGATGTAACGATGATTTTTCTGAGGAAAAACAGGAGTACAAGAAAGTATAGTAACATTTTACAGGACGTAGAACTTTTTATACAGCTTTTATAGAATTTCTGAAATAATGCGTCGAGAAAGACGCATGAAGAGATTCAAAACATGAAATTATAATTGTTATATCTGAACCATTCATTTGAGCCTAAATGAATGATCTTTGTGATTCCTTAAGTAAATCCATATTTACAATATTCATATTAAAAATCGAGGTTAGATTATCATGGGGTATAAAAATTCTGAAATTTAAGATCGTAAAGCTAAAAACCAACGAGCCAATCGCTCAGATGATGATTTCAAAGACATCAACATCAATCAATAGAGCGGTTGACGTTCGGTTTGGAAAACGAATTCGGCATTTTTAAGATACACTCTAAATTTGTCTACTGCCCATACGAAAGCAATAGCCTCTCTCTCCGTGGTACTATAGTAGCACTCTCTGTTTAAAAATGCTTGTATATTTAATTGGTCGGTCATCTTATCAAAAGATTTGTATTGTCGTGAACTCTATTTTAAATTTTTGCGTATTTTTGGGTATGCAAAGTCAATGGATGAGAGATGTCTGCAAAATTTGCTATGCATTGTCTAAAATGTGAGCTTATCTGTAAGAACCCAAACCTAAAATCGTTGAGAGTTTCAGCGATTAATTGGATGGACCTGATTCCGCCCGCAGCTATGAAATGTCCTATATATTTACAGACTGTCATGCAGAATAGCATTTGCTGCGTTTTAAGAGTAATTTAAACAGTCTCATCATGTCAAATAATTTTTTAAAATTCATTTAAATGGTAAGTAAAAGTTTAAGAAATAATGAAATTATTAAATCGTCTTGTAAGTAAAATTAATTATTGTAATATTATGCATACCTATGATTAATAGTACAAAAAAAAATAATTTTGGTTAAATGCAATTAATAATTTTACAGATTATATTCTCGAAAACCATAATTAGATTAGATTAGTTCTTAAATTCCGTCAAGGAAATTGACCTCGTAGGCTGAGTAGACTAAAATAAATTATATACAATAAATTATATACCTAAACAGAATTATTACTCACCTCTATTTTATATTACTACAAAAGCTACAAAGCAAATTAGAATACCGCTTTATTTGTATGTTTTATTAGTTGATGTATTAAGTCATTTAATTTAGATCCTAAATATACATACTTAATGATTCTGCTTGTATTGTCTTTGCTATAAGTCCTTGTACTATGTGCAATGCTTTATCAGAGTTTGTTTTAGATGGTGCGATTAGTGTGTTTATCTTACTATTATAGGTACGCGGCTCGTTTGTGTTTTAATGGATACCTAGATTACGTACCAAAATAAATGTTATTGTGAGAAAATATGAGATAACACGTGAATTTGGGAAACTATCATTAAATCAGCGCACGTCCGCGTAGTTAAACGGTCAATGGCACTGGACGGTGTGCTATGAGTATCTTATTCCCTGGACAAGTAAGAATGGGAATTATCATCGGTAACGACAGATGCATATAATAAAAATAATATACTCTGTATTTTGACACTGTCAGCAAGGGCTAATTTTAGAATACTTTCACTACAACTGTGACGGTTTGTCATACAGATCCATTAACCCCATTGCTGCCTGTTACTTTAAAGTACCATAATATATTTGGCCTTATTTTTAGATGGCTTTACCCTCGTTATCACCCTAGCAAATTCCTTCTAAGGCTTTGACATATTTAAGCATATGGCAAAGAGCGCCTTTTGCCAAGATGATATGTAAATGAGGCGTGATATTTCAGCAGACAAATTGTTGTTTATCGTGGATGCTAGTATGCCTTCAGAAATGATGACAAGCCACGTGATCAAATTAGTTCATTTGACATCACGATATTGACTGCCCAGCGTTTAAAGGGCTCTTACGAGCATATTTGGCATCGCCACTATAATATATGTGAGTCGAAATGTTCCTTAGACTTTACCGAAGGTTTGCACGAATGAAAAATATAATAAATGTCACAGGTGTCAAGTATAAAACAAAAAACATATCATACACCTCTGGAAACAATGCTATTTATTGAGAAAATAAATGAAAGAGTAACACAAATTCTGTGATATAATATTTTACACGTAACTTTCGACCTAATTCCTTAATTTTTGCACATATGCATTACTCATTAATATTATTAAGAACCTCAGTTTCCTATACATCTTCTTTTAATGCACCTCAAGGAAAAAAATCCATAGTAGTTAAGTCTGGTCCTTTAGCAGGCCAGTGCCTTAGATACCGTGTCTTCCTATCTAAACATGATATTTTCCATTCATGTGGCTCTCTTTGCACATTGTGGTGGTTCTCCATCCTGCTGCCAAATAAGAGATGTTTTCCACTAAATTAATATTATCTAAATATTTTTCAGTTGGATTTTGCAGAATATCACGTTACTTAGAAAGTCTTCATTGTCTTCTATTCTATTATCTAAGTATGTTTGCAAAATTAGCCTAGTTAACCTGTTTTGAGGGCTACTAGTGTTTGGTTTGCAGTAAACAGGCTGCCTGCCAAACAAGTAGAGGACGGTAAGTCTTGTACATATCGGGTCATCCCCTCGCGTCCTGAGTGTTGCAATCGTTGTTTGTCTGCCATATTGTTTTTTATGAAGGTGCCACATATATATTTTTTCAATTCTGACTTCAAAGTCGGAATTTTTAACTCAGAATTATGACATTAAACTCGATATTCTGATTTTAACCTCAGAATTCTGATTTAGAATTTAGAATAAAATTTCCTTAGGTTACTCAAATCGGCAACAGAATTGTACTAGGTGATCACGTATAAAGGACCACCTCTATAACTCCTTTATTTGACGTAATAATAAAAAATTAAAATAGAGGTATGTATGAGAAAAAGATATTTATTTTTTCACTTTATTAACGTTTTTTGAATTCAATAATGTAAAGGGAACAATAAGTTATATATTTTTTACAGCAATATATTTATAATTTTTATTTCGATTCTGATTAATGTTCTGAATATTTTTTATTAAATATATCCTTTACCTATACCTATTTAATAGTTTCCGATATATTTGGTACTAAAGATAACTTATCACAACAAGAGTATGGGAGAATGTAAGAGAATGAATTGATGATAACACTATTGGCATTGAATATACAGCGTGTCTGCGAAATAGGTGGTCAATGGAAGACCACAATTTACCTGGACCAAAACAAGTCAATTTAGTCACTTTATCTATTCCAAATTTGCTGCCAAATATCTCGGAAAGTATTAAATTATACTTGGTATAGGATATACTTGGTCAAAGTTGTTAAGGATATTAAGTAGAATTGAAACATACATTATACATGGGTTCTTCAATAAAAAAATATAACTCTTTCGTTTCCCCCTATATGTTATTGTATTTGGAAACTTTTATTTTATACTACAAAGAAAATATTATAATCTCCTACATACATCTATTTTCTTTTTTTCTAATGAGCCAAATAAAAAAGTTATAGAGGGTGTCTATTATACGTGATCACCAATAAATTTATAATTATTATTAAACACATAAGTACTAATTAATTATATTAACATATTAATTTACTGAGGCTACTGTACTATGTAATTTTGCTACTTGAATCCAACCTAAATCCCGAACATCGTAATGGAATTATAATTAAAATTCGATTAACAGGAGGCCCTTTGTCACTCTATACCAGCTGATATTATAACAAACTTCTGAGGAATATTTAGTATCTCAATGTCTTTATAAGTAAAAAAATATGTTCAAAATTATCATTCAAATTGAAAAATTATTTCCGGTTTTTCCGGAAATTACGCCATTTACAAAATTTTTGTATGATATGTTTTTTTATTTCAAATTTTCAATGCACGTAAATTGAGTTCCATCTTGGAGTCGCCATCTTGAATATTTATTTTGACAAAAAATTCGTCATAGGCGCTCTCCTATATAAAATTCCCGAGATACCGATTTTAAGTCGAATCAGACCATAAATAGCAAAATATCCACCACCATGAATATATCTTTTGACAAAAAATTCGTGGTCTGCACCAAAATTTTCGAGACACTAATTCTGGGTCGACGCAGAACATATAAGGCATATATGGATATATGGAAATTATTATAGCTAAATAAAAACCATTATAGCTAAAATATAAAATTTTACATTACTTTATTATACATGGTTTAAAGATTATATTAACAATGTTACGTGAATATATAAAAAAAATCAGAAATAAATTAGAATATGTGAAACATTCTATATGATACCTACTTTTCGCAGATTTTATCGTAAAAAAATATAATGGTTTTAACTATGGTTTTAACTTATGGTTTCAACCTATAACTTTTATTTACAAAGAAAAAATAAATCTATCCGCCATCTTAAATGTTTGTTATGATAAAAAATTGGCGAACCATTGCCCAAAAATCCATGAAAGATTATTAATCTAATCGAACTCATTCGAAAAATTCATCAGCATTTAGCCGCCGCGCCGTTTAGAAGGTTTTAAAAATTCATCTGTACTTGGTTTGTACGCATCGGAATATGAAATATCTCAAAATATATTGTAAAAAGTAAGAAATTAAGTGGATATTAAAAAAATACAATAAACGTAAAATCTACGGTACTTGCATGGCGTAGTAGGACCTTAAAAATATAACGAATTCGTAAAATATAACGTATAATAAGCTTTCAACAAATGATAATAAGTACTTACCATATAAAATTTCATGCAAGTTTGAGCTGCATATATTAATTAAATTTATTATATTGATTTCATCGGTAACATATATTTTTTTGTCCGCCATGTTACGTAACATAACAATTTCCTTTAAAAAGTTGTATACCAAATCAGTAAAACAGCAACGTGTAATAAGGGTTGCCTATATTCATTCTCATTAATACATTTCCAATTACAAATAACTACCTAGTTAATAAGCATAGATACATCTACCATCTACTTAAATGGAAGCCCGCCCTTCTACGCCTTCCATGCCTTCCATGCCGATCACAATTTCATTTTATATGCACAATCTATACAACATACTGAAGACTATTATATGATATTTTCCTCGGTTTTTTTGTCAGTCACTTCGGTAACCATTTATTCTCCAGTCGCCATCAGCACTTTACCATAACCCGCTATTAAGAGACGTTGAATAGGATCAGAAAAAATGCGGTTTGGGCTAACCGGCAATTATGATATTAGTAATGTGCAATTTAGTGTTATTAATTTACTCGCTAATGATATATTGGTAATCTGGCCAATAATTAGTGCTTAGAAAAAGATAAAGCCTTCCTATAATTGATAGAAGCCTTTTAACATAACAAGGTCAATAATGGTGAAATAATGTAATGGGTGGTTGATGTCTGAATTCCTGATAGAGGTCCAGATATAAAACAAAAGATTACGTATGTTGCATACCACCTTTCGAATATTGCCTAGAATTCGAATCTATAAGAAGATCCGCATTAGCCCACGCGATCTTTGTTTAAAATTACAATAAAGTGATTTTTTCTTGACTCAATATCTTTAGGAGAGCTTCCTGTTTAAGGTTTGGATAATGCGCAGACCTAAAACCGTGTGCATTTTTTGAAATAAACCAAATTGTTGCAACGTTTACTTTCGCTCGCAACTGCAAGATTACTCAAATCCTTACCACAGTTATAATCATCGCAATTAGAATCACCACATACAATTAGTTTTACATTATTTCTATAAATGTGACTCAATACATCATTCAGTTTTTCAAGTATTTAGATCGCTCTTATGTGATCTGTAACAGTTGATAATAATATATCATTGGTATTATTATTATAATTATATATTCGCTGAGGTATATTCGCTGACGACCAGATAATAATTATAACAAGTGACGAGGACGATGCAGACTATATATTTAGAAAATTGGCAGAATACGAGAAATGTTAGACCCCATTTCTCGAGGATATACATCGGTAAAACAGAATATCTGAAGACAGGACATACACATGAGAATTACCCGGATCTACAACTGCATAGATTAAAGAAATATACCGAATTTAAGTACTTGGCAAGCATTGTTTCGGAGGACGGAACAGCGAGGAATGATATTAAAAATAGAGCTCAACAATTACTCATTCAATTCATTACTCTGGTCAAACAAGATTAGCAATTTTCCGAGAAAGAGAAAAATATGATAGAAACGGTAAAAATGGACTTAAGAAGATCATGTAATATTTCCAGAATGCAACATGTGAGGAACGAAGAAGTAAGAAGGAAAACGGGGCGTATATTTACAACAGCAGAAAGAGTGGAATCCAGGCTGTTACTATGGTATGGTCATGTAATGAGGACAGAGGAGACGCGCTGGCCAAATAAAGCTTTGAACTATACACCGAGGAGAAGAAAATGAAGACCGACAACACAATGGATAGAAGGAATTAGGAAAAATATGCGAGATCTAGCCATCGAAGATGAAGACTGGAGGGATAGAAAGAAATGGCGATCGAAATGCGGGATGCTGCACAGGCTATATAACCCCTCTTATATATAGTATTATTATTATTATTCCATATAAGAAATCAAACCTTTATGTTTTTCTATATAAAGCTGTGTGTTTTGTCCCCGTTCCTACGCTACTGACTATTGCACCGGTGTAGTGTAAAATCGAACACTAAATAAAATATGTAAAATACCCCGCCGATCAATCGAATATGTATGAGGGGTTTCCAGTACGTTTTCAAATAGGTTATGTGTATAATATTATTTAAGGGGATGAAAATAGCTCTAGGGCAGACAGATATAATCTGGATAACTTGTATTGGAAAACTTGGTTGGTTTATCTGATATATAATATGCTTCGAGGCAGCGTCTAGTATTATTAAAATTAAATAGATACATGCTACTATAATACCTACAAATAACATAGACCCACATATTCGGGAACGTATCGTAAGAAATAAATAAAATATATCTTTTGTAAAATAATGACGATATAAGATATTCGGAATCAATAAAGAATCTATATATGCAATATATGATGAGAGGTGACATTTTTTGGCTGTGTCATCAGTAGTTTTAATTTCTTGATTTACGAAAAGTTAATAATTGTAGATTAAAATAACACCGATTATGTTCAAACGAAATGTAATGAATTATAAAGGAATATTTCTTAATGTCAAAGAAACCATTTACTTATATTTGCTTTTAATAACGATTTTACTCACATTGGTCTCCATTAACTAATATAATTACGTGGTTAACCAATATGGCATCAACCGACATAAAATAGTATTCTATATACTTCTACGAAAAAATAATAATAAAGAAATACTTTATTTATACCAATGATGTTAATAAATATTTCAAATTTGGTATTATGATTGTGGTATTAAACAGGGATCGATAACTGACCTAGCTGTGTACTTCAGAATATCCATTATTACCCCTTGGAATACATTCAATAACAATTTAAAGTGGGCAATAAAAGTTTGCTTAAGCTAGCTCAGCTCTTAATAAAAATAATAATAAAATTCTCGTGGACGCCACTGACCATGCGCATCTAAGTCAGTTAGTCCCCAAATTGTCCTGTGTATCGAGTCACTTTCTGTAATGTTTGAGGAAAAAAAAATAATACAAACAGTACTTACTACTAGGTTTACTTTACAATTGGAAATTTAAAAATGGCGATACATAACAAAAAGAATTCAAAAATGCTAATCACTGCAAAATGCGAATGCAAAAATCACTATTTAAAATCAATGTTATCCGTCAAATATACCTACAATAAATTTCGGATTCTCCAATTGTTAACTACTAAAAGTGAACGTAACACCATTTCAGATTTTTCTTATTATATTATGGGCTACTAAATTCATGAGATGCCAATAAACAAGTAAATAGAAGCTTTCTAAAATGTTGTATTTATTTCATTTATTTCTATATGCATATAAAAGTCGCAATAAAAACATTATAAACCTAAATCATGACCTATAAAACTGTCATTCCAGGTTGTTTGTTTATACCTCGTGCAGGGCTTTATAGTGGCGTTATATTGTTATGTTTTCTCTAATGTTGAGCAATATATTTTAACTCATTATCTACATATTTCATTAAGTTCATTCTCATAGAGAGGAATAAATATCTGTCGTGTATGTATGGGCACTAAGTATTTCAAATAATTCAAATTTAAAAATTGAAATTTTATACCGGACGCGACCATGAGACCTTCTGACTATTTTCTTAATATGGCCTGTGAGTGCCATAACATTATTTGTTCAAATCTATCGCTATATGATATTGCTTATGTAGCCAATGCAAGCATGTCTCATCTTATGATAATTTTTTATATGTGTGCTTATGAATCATATATTCTTATGTCTGATAAAAATATTATAGACAGTAAGCCGTTGATATAAATAAATTGGTAACTATAAACAAGTAAATATAAGCGATATGTCCAAGGTACAGCAAAACTCATTTCTCACCACCACATAGCAACAGACGTGGCAATAACTTCTTTCTGCCTCGTATAGTTGTAATATTATGACGGCATCAATATTACAATAATATTATTCTCGGTGTCTGATTATATTTTACAATATAATATATCTATTAATTGAATATCGGAAGAAGAACATGATGCAGAGATAGGAGACAGAACGACGTTGTTGTCGACAGAAACAGAATGGCATTCTGACGAACGTTAATTTTTGTTTATGATTTAATTTCAATATATTTTTTATTGATAAATTGACTCCTATATAAAAGTCTATTTGGCAGCTTTTTGCCACTTTGTAATTCAAAGGCAACATATTGGGATATTGATTGTATGGGATCGCGAAGAACTATTTAACATTATTTTAGATAAATACGTTTAGTCGCCGCCTCCCAAAAGTTCACGGCATATTTTTCTACTTTGTAACTGAATCATAGTCGTCTCATAATTAGTCAATTTATACGTCAAAATAATTTAATTCTGAACATTATGTCATATGAATAAATTAACTTCGTGAAAACATTTCAATGATGTGCAAAGGGCGAGGGATATAGCCAAAATTGAAGAAAATTGTTCCCCTGCTGAAGTAGGCGCTGATTTGATGTTAGCAAAAGCTGCATATTTAAAATTAAAAAGTCATGGGACCAGTGACATAGAATACAAAAAGCAGCAAGAATAGGAATTGGTAAAGTTTCCAATGAAATTCAAGATAACGCTCTGATTGAATATATTCAACAACATCCTTTCGAAACAGCTGCTAATGCACGAGAAGAAACATTGTTTCCGGGATCTGTCAGGACGGTGCAAAACGGTTAAAACAGTCTCCTTTAAGGAATTGTGCTGCTGCCCCTAAAATTTTTCTTTCAAATTAGCACAAGCAAAGAAGGATGGAATTTGCAAATAACTTGATAGATAATAACATTCAATTTTGGAATAATGTGTTTTTTTCTGATGAAACTTCTGGGAGGCGGCGACTGTACGCTGTACGTAGACATTTTGAAGCTCCATTAGATAATTATCAATCAGACGAATAGTTTTCCCCAATCACTCATAGTTCACATCGCTTTAATCATTTCCAATAGTACCATTTTTTTGAATACAATATTATTTAATTAAACGGAACCATAATAGATCGTGAAATAGGCTTACCGAGGAAACTACGCTAAAAATGCGCCAAGTACACTACCTCACATGTAGGTGGCGTGGAAACGTGTGCATGTTGTGGAACACTTTATCAACTTTTTGAATCGTTATATCTCAGAAATAGTGATTCTTAGGGAAAATAGTATAAGAACAATAGGTAATTGCATAATCTACAATTTTTGTTGATAAATATTATCTATTTTTATGATAAAACTTACCGTCTGGCTGAAAATGCAATAAACCCAAGTTTGACTATGAATACATTTTTTTGCAGATGCGAGATCGATGGGGACTTTTCACATTTCATTTATGGTGGTGTTCCCAACATTTCTACCAGCTTTCAGCTTTACGTGAATTCTTTTACCTTGAATGTCTATTTTGACCGGATTATAACTGTCTTCCAATAATTGTAAAGATAATTATTGCTTTTGTTCGTTCACATATTCTGTCGTTAGTTTCTTTTGTCAAAAAACATTCGGGCTTTTCTTTTATGGATAAATTTCTTTTTAACTTAAAACTTTGTCAATCAGTCATTTTGCTCCACAAACTGACGTTTGACAAAATCAGATAAAAGGTTTTTTCATGTCAGTTTACCTTATAAACTGCCTGAACTGATTGCCAAAATTATCTCGTTACAAAGAAATTTATGCGTTTAGAAAAAAGCTCTACTGTTGACTAACCAATGAAAGTTGTGTTGTGTAGTAGGTATATCATTACTCCCAGGGCATATAAAATAGATGATCGCTCGCACATAATATTTTAGACAACTAACAATTAATAAGTCCTATATTTAATTATAGAGAGGTTAGGCAATATTTCTGGATGAGGGATGGCTATGTATGCCTGACCTCAGTCGCCTCAGCAGACGGCGCGGCATTAGAAAAATGATGAAAAATAGTGTTACATTACCCATCCGTAAGACCCGCAACGAAAAGAATGATATAAGTCCGTATTGTTCCTTAGTAACACAGCGTTAGAAAACTCGGCCGTGGGTTTTGATTTATTTGAGAAGTTAATGTGTGGAACATTGTGTCATAAGTTTTATAGGCTCCAAACGGCGCGTGAACGAGTGCTGACCTTTGCGACCCGCCGTTGCCGACCACAGAAAGCTCTTCTGGCTGTTACGATTACTCGCCGCAGCGTCAAGTGAGTTTCTTGAAAGCTGCTGAGCCGGCGACTTAACTTACTGTAATGCCAGATAAGTGCGGCCACGGTACGCCTGCATATTGTAAATTATAATTTGCTTCCAACCAAGAACTTTAATTAACCGCTCATGAAACAATTTGCCTCAGGAGTATAAACTAAATTGCGACCGAAATCATGAACCCAGTAATGGGATCCCTGAAGGTCTCGCAAACACTATCGTATTAAAAATCTGCTGCCCTTCCTGGCTTTCATGCCATAACAGGAGCAGGCATTTTTCAAAAATAGGGAAAGTATCTTGCTGGAAGATATTCTGGCATGAGCCCAATGATTTATTGTTAGTACTTGAAAATCTTGGTGAAGCTGAAGAAATAAGTGGGGATATTATTTCAGGACTCGAAAAGATTGTTTGCCAGTTGTATTCACCACATACCATGCTTGATGATATTCGCAAGTAGAAGGGGGAAATTTACGCCCAACTAAAGGAACTTGAGCACACTATCCAGTCATGGAATGGCATAGAGACAAAGAACGCTATGCTTCCAGAGCCAACCAATTGCAGATGGATAAAGTATGCAAAGGACAGTTCATGTGAGCTAGGCAAATGTGGCCCACCATACAAAGGCTTGTTAAAAACATAGCATTTAGTGCACATAAATATGAAGATGAAGATAGGTGTGAAAATATCCCAAAAGATAACTTCATACTGAATGATTGTTGGAATTAAAAGAAAAACATTTATGCTAATGAAATGAATGAGTATTACTTTCTCTAATATCTTTATGTGCTAGTTTGTTACAAGTTTTGTTTAGGCTAGATGTATCGATTACAGCAATTTTTGGCGCCAGTTGATCACGCCAGCTATTAATGACTAAGTTACTTGTATAAGCTATTCCTCACTTCTTGTAATGTATTCTGGTTTTAAAGAATCAGTCCTATAATAAACGTTCTACAGTTAAGTTTCTTAGAATACTCTCACAATTCCTCTCCTATTTCCGCTAAAAACTCAATAAGTTATGGGCCTAGGGCTGTAACAAGAGGTGTAGTTTGTGATTGAGGAAAGGTGTAGTCAGTGGATGTGACTAGTTTCATTTGCAGTGCATTCAGAGATTTATAAAAGTGTCAAAAATGGAAATTGACAAGCCAAATGTCGAGAAACTTATGGATGCCGGAAATTGGCAACAGTGGCAATTCGTTATTAGTACGTTGCTGGACAGTGAAGATGTTGTGGGGGTCCGTGATGGTGGGTTTGTGAAATCACACTGCAGACGAGAACTATGCAGACGAGAACTATGACCAACAGCTTCGTAAGTGGACCAAAGCTGATCGTCTTGCGAAGAAGATCATTGTGACTACGGTGGAATCAAAACCGTTACAGTTGTTGATGATCTGTGAAAATGCTCGAGAGATGTGGGAAATGTTACACAGTGTATATGACATGAAGTCCGATGAAAGTCTAGGGTTAATTCAGCAACAATTTCTCCTATTTCCACTATAAGCTCAACACTGATCATTCAGAAGACATCATAGATGACATATCTGACGATATTGATATGATATGTGACTAAAATACTGTACATAATATAGCAATAATGATAATAATAAAATAATTTTTTAAATATATTCGTATTCAAATTTATTTAAGTAACAAAATCACAGTTTTACCTATGAGATTTTATGGACTGGCGGTTGAATAACTCCATTGATAACTCCATTACTAGCTTAATTATGATTATGGGGCATTCCACGAATTGGCCAAGATTTCTAGATGCTCATCAACTTGTTTCATGTTTCAGAGGGACCACAAAAAACTATTTGTTTGTAGCATTAAGTAGCAGCATACGGATTACATATTTTTAACATTACGGTGCTGCACTAGAATGACGTCATGATGTTGATCGTCTAGTTAGAGGTTAGAGGGAAGGTTTCTTCTTGAATGATCAGTGATTTTAATTAGATACTCTTCACCAACTCCCCTTGCCGAAGCTGAAATCGCGAAAGATCGCAAGGATTCTTATGTTGCATTTTTAGTCTATTTCGAAAGTTCATTCCTTCCAATACAACTTGCTACTGAATTTCCAGTGACTGTTTGCTGTCGTGAAAAAACCATTATTTGTCACATTTCCTGGTTTTTCTATTTTTTATAATCTTATAGGGCACATTGCATTGTAATGTACATTGATTCTATTTACAAATACTCATTTTGCTTCTGCACCCTTTGAAGCCCCAACATGACCCCGTGTAGTGAATAATTTCGGAATTGTTCCTTAAAAATTATCTACTTCTTAATCAAAATAAGATACTAAACAATTTCCGGCTTATCCCCTCCAGCTAAGGAATACTTCTTACTACTCGTAAGAAAATACATAAAAAACTTTTTCCTGTAGTCCTTCAGAAGTGTTTCCTTTATAAACGTCAATAAGGTTTTTGGAATTCATTGTAGCATAATGATGTTGAACTTGCACTTCGATGATACTGCCTAGGTATAATTCTTTCCGTTTCGAATCTCGGGCCTCTCTTGTTTCCTTGTACTCTATTGCATCAACTGGGTTAATTTTTCTTCCATACTGGAAGATTTTTTTTTGGTTTATGGAACACAGCAAAACTGACTGTACACATCAGGTCAGCAGTACATCTATTAAACCTTGTTTGTAGTTGGATTACGACTATCATAGCAAAATTGTTCCGAAAAGGATCTTTTTAGTCTTACATATTTTTCTAAAAACAATGCAAATCCACTTGAAAGAACTCCATTCAAACCACTCCATTCACTCCACTTCCACTTCACTTCCACTCCATTCAAAGAACTCATCCAAATAATCAGTTACTCTAATTATACTTTTAATTTTTCAAATTGTACAAAAGTATTTTTATGTCTTATTATATCACTATTGTTGTTATGCGGTTTGTTTTTATATAATTTTTGAGTTAATGAAAAATTGAAATATTTTAACACGTTTTTGTGTTAATCAAATTGCCTACAATATAGCCTACAATCTCGTCAATCTGGTAGTCAAGACAATCTATAATTTCCGTAAGGAAATTATCCATAACCGTCCGTTGCTAAGGGACACGTAATATATCTATGAAATCGAGATTTCATTGGTTGTCAATAAGACACGTCAATGTCTTTGGTGTAATTTGCTCAAGTGAAAGATGAGGGAGATTCTCGCTGTCATTTTTTGTAAATTTTTTAAATGTATTATTTTATATTTATTATTGGTCAAAATTTTCAGTCTATTTCATCGGTTCTTATAATGCAACGGAAATAGTAGTCTTAATTTAATAGGATAAAATACCAGTAGGATGTTTTCTGCAGCTCATTCGAACCCGAGTTATATACTTAGACGAATATTAAATAAACTCTAATATGGTACCATTTTAAGTTTGCCATTGTGTGCGTTATATCACCCACACTGAGCGTTTTAATTAAACGAAAAGGAAGAAACTCAGCCTCAACTCTGTGCTAATATTTGTATCTCTATAAAGCCTCTTCTGCATCTCATCAACATTCAGAGAGTCTGGAATAATAACGATAAGTGAAATAATAACAGCGCCAGTCTGCCATTCTTGTTAGAAACCTTGCGCTTGCCCCAATAGTGCCACTATTATAGGGGTGCTTGGAAATAATTGCTGCTATATAACCTTCATGAGGCACCGTCATTAAAACAAGTAAGAATGAAAAGGTACCACGGGCGTACGTCAATATAATATCCCGCATATTTGATGAAGTTTCGGTGTTTCATTTCATCATTTGTTTAATTGTGATTAATGATGCTTCATGAAATAGCGGCCATTATCTGTGTGAGGCTGGGGCAGAGCGGATGTCTACCACAGAAAAATATTCGTGGGGTTGAAGCATTGTTTTGAGGGAGAATTTACGACTGAGGATTTATATAATTAGGTAGGGTATCATTAAGTAAATGTAAATTAAAAAATATACCCCTTTCCTCGGCGGGTTGCTTATTAGGTATATTATTACATAGATTTGTGATTAATTATTGTAAGATCATTTGGGTTTTGATCCATGTGAAAAATGATCGACGCTGTTAATGATGGGGGTTGAAATAATTGATTTTGGTTTCAATGCTATGTGGTCCTAATAAGCTGCATAGTTGCTGACTATAACAGGGTGGTCATATTACTGGAGATCCTGGGTGATATAAAGCTGCTATATCTCTTACCATTCATAATACATTCAATAAAAGTCTTTAAAAGTCATCAACTTTAACATAGGGGCATCTGAATCTGAAAGTTTTTGGATATAATTTAGAGAAAATCAATTGTTTTGCACCTTTGAAATTGGACCACTCTGTTGATGTACAGCCATAGAAAAATCGTAAAATAAACCTAATAAATAACCGTTATAATTGTGTTATATATATGTTATATAATTCTGTGTAAGTTGGAGAGAATTTATATTTCTATGTAATTTTTAAGTTAATTTAATATTTTGTTGAACTTAAGTTAATTTAGAGAAATTCTGCTTATTTGTTGATCGCCTAAATATTTTAAATTATATATAAATGTTTTATACCTTGTACTAAAACTTACCCTGGCTAAACTCTTTACCTTAATCCATATGTAGCATGATGTTCTCTCACCTAAGTAGTCAGTTCTGCGACGTCGCTGATACTAGTCAATACACACCTTTGAACAAGACGTAAATATATACAAATTTATTATAAATTCAATAAATGCAGAAATAGGAAGAATAATAAAAGATTATTAAAAACACACTATTTTGAAAGAGAAATAGGAATTATATTATAAAATATTATTAAACAACAGTATCTTTAAAAAGAATAATAATAACACATAGTTAATATACGAACCTTGGAAATATGTAATATATATTTATACAAAGATATACTATTATATAAATTAATAAACGATAAATATTTCCTAAAAAAACAGCTATGTGTCTTAATTTATTTTTATATACAATACCAACGTATTATATGATTAATGCATATATGAAACAATTACTACACACTACTAATATGTGTTTAATGAGTTTAATGAGAATGAATATAGGCAACCCTTATTACACGTTGCTGTTTTACTGGTTTGCTATACAACTTTTTAAAGGAAATTGTTATGTTACGTAACATGACGGACAAAAAAATATCTGTTACCGATGAAATCAATATAATAAATTTAATTAATATATGCAGCTCAAACTTGCATGAAATTTTATATGGTAAGTACTTATTATCATTTGTTGAAAGCTTATTATACGTTATATTTTACGAATTCGTTATATTTTTAACATCCTACTACGCCATGCAAGTACCGTAGGTTTTACGTTTATTGTATTTTTTTAATATCGACTTAATTTCTTACTTTTTACAATATATTTTGAGATATTTCATATTCCGATGCGTACAAACCAAGTACAGATGAATTTTTAAAACCTTCTAAACGGCGCGGCGGCTACAAGAATGCTGATGAATTTTTCGAATGAGTTCGATTTGATTAAAAATCTTTCATGGATTTTTGGGCAATGGTTAGCCAATTTTTTATCATAACAAACATTTAAGATGGCGGATAGATTTATTTTTTCTTTGTAAATAAAAGTTATAGGTTGAAACCATAAGTTAAAACCATAGTTAAAACCATTATATTTTTTTACGATAAACTCTGCGAAAAGTAGGTATCATATAGAATGTTTCACATATTCTAATTTATTTCTGATTTTTTTTATATATTCACGTAACATTGTTAATATAATCTTTAAACCATGTATGATAAAGTAATGTAAAATTTTATATTTTAGCTATAATGGTTTTTATTTAGCTATAATAATTTCCATATATCCATATATGCGTTATATGTTCTGCGTCGACCCAGAATTACTGTCTCGAAAATTTTGGTGCAGACCACGAATTTTTTGTCAAAAGATATATTCATGGTGGTGGATATTTTGCTATTTATGGTCTGATTCGACTTAAAATCAGTATCTCGGGAATTTTGAGAGCGCCTATGACGAATTTTTTGTCAAAATAAATATTCAAGATGGCGGCTCCAAGATGGAACTCAATTTACGTGCATTGAAAATTTGAAATAAAAAAACATCATACAAAAATTTTGTAAATAAAAAATAATCTATTTAGTGTTACATAAACAATGTTAACAATGGATGCGGATTTTTATTTCACCAAAATAATATGGTCAAACCCCCTGTGCACCGAACAGAGATCACATCGCTACACATCGCCTATACAGTTATACACAGAAAAGATGACACCACTTAAAATGGTTAGTTTTGTAAAAACAAGTTTAAATATTTCTCTCAGATATTTACTTCGATATCTTTAGCACATGTTTTTAATTAAAAATATTTTCGAGTAGAAAGCGATATTATCAAAACTATACTCCTTTATTGACTTACCTTACAAATTTTCAGGTAAATTGCTGTCGTGAAATTTGATTATTCCTAAAGCTGTTTGGAATACTGGTAGTCTTTTTTCATTTGAACCGAATCTTATATGTAAAATGAATGAGAATATACCACTTTAATATTGCTGATTTAATAATAATAATGATAATATTAATAATATCTCTATTCTAACCGCAATGGTTAGCCCAGATGTCAGAGACTTGTGCGGGAGAAGAGGCGGCATATTATTATTTCGCGGGCCTCATGTGTGACCAGGATCAAGTTAAGATGGTAAATTCTAATCAGCATTTACTGCACGAATGAGGAAAGCCTGGAAGACCCCATTAGTTAGATCTAGGGGATAAATAATTATTGAAAATCTATTTCGCACCAGTCAGTGCGTGGTGCGGGAAATTGAAGCAACACATTGCTGCTAGGTCATAGAGCCGATAGCTAGCGAGCTAACCGTTCGACCACCGTCTCCAGTCCCGTACAAGGCTGCTCATGTTTTTTTTCATATCGCTACGGTTAAAATACATTTCTTCGGTCATGTATTCCTACGCGTTGGTTATACGAAAACATTTAGTTGTGGAACAGTATTAATTTGTCTAAAATAATGTATCATAAATAAAAATCTAATTAATTTGAAAATGTTTACAAGAAATAAGACGAATTATAATCCAATTATATTAACTATTTTAATTGCATTAACTACCATCTCACGCATAATTACTAAAATTCAAATCAGTCGCCTTTCCTGATGCAATGCTACAGAGGCGGTAACCAAATTAGAAATGATCATCAAGTATTTAGTATATATATAACGTGGTCAGGGGAACAGACAACTTACTTTATCCCGTCACGTATTTTGCTTCATTTCGTATCCCTTTTTTCGGTTCACTTCCCCTGTTCTTGTGCGATCTGGTGCTCCAGATTAACAGGACAAATTTTTACTACTGCAATAAATTGACCAACTATCGTATGTATTATGTGTGACCGAAGGCGATAAATTATCTTAGGCGCTAGGTAGTGACACAAATAATGATATCTATCGGACTAATATGGAAGTTGTTTTGCTGAAATGTTTTTTTGTGGTTCAAATATGGACTTTGTGGAGTTGAAATACGCCACAGACAGAAAAATAGTAAGTTTCGAGTTGTGTCACTTTTTCTGTGTATAAAAATATGGAGGCATAAACACTTGAGCTGACTAATGCAAGTTAAATATTGAAAAACATATCTGTATTTGCCACTGTACAACGTAATTGTTGCTGTAAACCTTAATGAATGTTTATCAGTATTATTGTAATTAATTATTATAATCTTATCCGTTATATGTTTGTTATAAATGGGTACCTCGCATGGTCTATAGACAATATCAATTTTGTATATTGACAATAAAGGTTGCCTTTATTTTAAGCGAGACCCGAATGTCGTTTTGCCTCCATCAATTCGATGATTTACGATATGCAGGATGTTCGTGACAAAACTTTTCATAATTTATGTTGTACGTAACCCGTTTTATTAAGACATTCAATAATAAAGTTACTTAGAATTATTAAATATTTTCTTGAATGCATAGAAGGTATTACACGTCTGTGAAATGTGACCGTCTATTGTTTTATATCTATATTTATATAATGGGACAACGATTAAATTTGTAATATTTCGTAATACTAGATCATTATGAATTTAACTATTCATGTACATAACTGACCCCTATGTTTGCCACAAAACCCCACACTATGCATATATGACCCATATGATGTTATACAGTTAGCAGGGCAACATGCCCAAATCGAAAAGTTGCTATGTCTAAAATTAGGCGCTAATTAGTCGCTAATTAGCTGCGAGGCAACCGAATTTGTCGCTATCGTATTTTTTTCCCGGGGTGCCCTGCTAACTTTATATAAAGTTAGCAGGGCAACTATAAAAAAAATAACATTGATAGACCGTCTAAAATCACTTTAAACATTTAAAATGTTTCTAAACAAGTTGCCCTGCTGAGTTTATATCAACTTAGGCCACTGTCAACACTGTTATAAAATTTATTTAAAAATTCATGAATTTTCTTATAGTAGCAGCTAATTGAAAGGAGGCTAGCGACAAATTTTAAAACCAAAAAATTTTGTTAAAACTCATAACTGACAGATTCAGAGGGTGCCCTGCTATCTTTTCGTACGAAAATGACTATAGTTGCTCAATAACGACCTTGAAACAATCGCGAAAAATTTGTTTCTCTAGCAACTAATTAAAAGGAGCCGAGCGACAAATTTTAAGATCAAAAAATTTTAATTCCTCTGATAAAATAGCGATTCAGAGTAGGGGGTGTCAATCCCGAACGGTTTAATTCCGGGATTTTTGAGATTTGGTGTGCTTATTCCCGGGATCCCGGGACAAACCCCGAAAAAAGCATCTAAAATACACTTTTATTTCTGAAGAAGAAATAAATAAAACCAAAGCTTTTATTTCTTTATAAATAATATAAATTAACTAAAAGAACATGCAAAGGAACTAAAATAACATTATAACTTAATAAAAAATAGATTATAACTTATTAAAATAAGACCGCAAAAATATGAGTGCTTTCAAGGTTTCGTCTTTTAGGCTTGAACGAATTTTATTACATATAAATCCTGTAGAAGAAAAACAACGCTCAGACTCTACGCTTGTAGGCTGGATTGTCAAAAGATAATCATATGCTTTTTGAAGCAAACTTCCAATATATATATACATATATATATATATATATATATATATATATATATATATATATATATATATATATATATATATATATATATATATATATATTATATATATATATATATATTGTTATATAATTGTATGTATATGAAAATATGCCCCACGTTGTGGAGACAATTGTTATGTTTGGTATAATGAACAATATGAATATTTTTTTTTAATAATGTCTCACGTTGGAGATAATTTAGAAAATTTAAGAAGTATAAATATTATATATGGATAAGATTTTTATATGTATAAGTTATGCAGTGAAAACACAGAGATAAACACCTGACAAGTCTGCTATACTGTCACGATCTTGATACTACTGCTAAATTTCCCTAGGCGCCAGTTCTTTGAACATTTATTTTTATTAAATATTAAAGTTCACTGCTGAGCATGAGTCCTCTATAGTCCAGTAGGCGAAGTTCAACTAGGTCATTTGGAAAGTCGAAACTATTTGCTGGTAAATGAATTGAAGCAAATCTTATTGAGAATTGAAATTTTAAAACTTTGTTTAGTTATAGAAGGTTATTTTCACACTTTTATATGAGAATAATGATAACGCAGAAACTATGTAAACTTGATTATTTTATTCACAAAACAAAGTAAATATATGTCTATAAGACTGAAATTTAACCACAAGAGAGAAGTATGTGATTTCGCACATTATCCTGCAAAGTAGCAATATGCTTGAATGCAAAAATAAAAATTACAATTCACTATGAGTAGTGAAAGAAAAGTTAATATAGATCCTACTCCAAACTGCGCAACTTAAAATTAATTACATGGGCAGTGGGCCTCTCAAACAATGCATTCTTATAACTAAAATTGTTTTGAAATGTTATTACCTTAATACGTTTAAATAATCCTTGCAGTAATCGAAGCACGACACAAATCAATTTTAACCGCACTTTAACTTGTTTATTATCGATGCTCTGTTACCTACACCAACAACTGCCTCCCTCTCTCGGAATGGTCTCGTACTTTTATCCAGAAAAACTGCTTACTCAGCAAGCTCACCTGCCGCCATCTAGTGGTGTATAATCACACTCTGGATATTTGCTACTCTTGACACGTAGCGTGTTTATTTAGGTAGGTACTGGTTTTCATTGATGTAAATTTTAAAAAACTTTTATGATCTGCTTACTTTTGTTAATGTTGAATGTTCTTCTGCTATCTTAAAACACTGATCTATACCTCTTATATTCTCCTTGGGAACGCCGTACTTGAAATATCGTATTTTCAAGTCAAATCACTAAAATTTGGTTAATTCTCTCTAATTATTTACCCGTTGATATCTCACTATTATAGCACAAAATTTCTTATTTAACGTTGATTTTAACTATTATATTTTACAAAATTTCTAGACACATAAGCTTAGCTGCCGCTTTTTAAAGGACGCTATCACAACTCTCTAGTTTGTTACTCGTTTCTCCGGAGGTTTTTCCATTTTTAAACAATCGAAGTTTCTTGACAAAGAGTGATATGTTATGTTACTCTCATATAATGTGACCAATCATATTGCAGCTAATTATTTAATTTATTTAGTTTACCTTAAATGTTGTTGAATTTTGGTTTAAACAGTTTAATTCTCCATTCTATATAGGATTCACACATCAGATTCACTTTCCACAAATTCGTTTCAATGTTCACAATACAGTGACCTGTACCCATCTGTACCTCAAACCTTTTGCTTCAGATTATAATCCCGAATCCCTATTCTGGCTTGACGCTTTTACGAGTTTATGTTAGTGTGATATACCATAATGTTTGTTAGGATTTGTCTATTTCGATTAAGTTGGATTTTGAATTTTGCTCTGATAAATGACTTTAATATTTTTAATTTACGTATTGGCCAATCAGATGATATCTCGTACATGGTCTGTGCGATGTGTAGAGATGCTTGCGCTCGCGACTGATACTAGAGTTGGGACTTTATAGATTGAATCTCCGTACACGTATTACTTTTGTTTTACCTCTATATTTGGGCTCTGGATATGCGTTGATCTCAATATATATATATATATATATATATATATATATATATATATATATATATATATATATATATATATATATATATATATATATGGTGAAGATAAATTAAAAATCAAAATGTTCCCAAAGGTGATTTCTCTTAATTCCGTATGTAAAACGCGTCATAAAAACGAGAACCTGGCATCCACAAAAGGTACCTAATTTTACGCAACGTGAATATATAAGCACAAAATTAAAATTAATTTACGGTTCTTAAATCTCTCTTAATGCTTAAAAAGGTGCTGAAAGACACCCCTATTTGTTCAGGTCGTCGTAAATAACCGCGTCCTATGAAGAATTGGAGTGGCTTCCGCCAACAGAATACGTGCACCGACTTGATACGTTTCGTCTATGAATATGGTAATGATGAGGGGCAACGAGAGGGAGTTAACCCAAGATATGTTTTTTATCGTCTTGTTTGAACTACACACTGTCTTTCAATTATGTATAATTTTGCATTTTTTAGCATGTCAATAGGACAGATCCCCTTACGCGACCTTTTTGCCCTCAACTAAAGGTATGGTTAGTGAATGACAAATTTCACTTATTCATGGCTATCAATAATAACCAGTAGTTTCTTGTCATGGTATAGAATGACTGACACAACAGAAATACAAATGAGGTTACTTTGACGAGCTATACAACTATTGAAGATGTTCAAAAGAAGACTATATTATAGATAATCATCGGCGTGTAAAGACTAGCAATATTTCATGCAAGCGAGGCAGTATGTTCGAACGAAATTACAGAAATTAAATTCCAATGTTACAGACACTACTCTACATATTTCATTAATTTGGAAACAAAATTATATTTTGCATGTGATTATACATTTGAATTTGATTTACATTTGAACCAACACTGTAATGTAAGTTCTCATATTTGTGGTCCAGTTAAGATTGATATGCGGTATATCTGTTCTTCAGCAGCAAACCAATTTCCGTAATACGTGTCATTGTCGAATGCAGATGGCGATCTTAGTGGTGGATTGGTTTTCACAGAAGTTGGTTAAAACAGGTAGTGCACTTCTGTCAATTAGTGTCAAAGAGGGATGCTTTCCCACTAAAATTTTAGTCTTGTTCTGTCAATGTAATAATAAACATACGTCCTGGTGATTTTTAATCAGGAGTCAGTCACAGCAGCTGGTTTTAAGTATGTATGTATATACGTATATGGGTCGCAGTGTAGTGGTTTCAGTTCCACTACAGCATTTAAGCCCTTTGTCTATTCCTCCTTTTTACTTGAGTACTTTTCTTCAACCCATCCTATTTATCAAGGATGGCTTGGTGGCAAAGTCTCTTTACAGTTTTTATGTATGATAGCATGGTTCTGACTTGCTGAGATTTATTACTCTGTCGTCATTACCATTTATCTGGGACCACGCGCCCGCGGCAGCTATTGAGTGTTCCCAGGTCTCAGTTCGACTGCCACAGCCCATCCCCAAGCCTGCCTAGGTCGCCCATCCAAGTGCCACCAACGCTCGCCTTGCTTAACTTCGAAGATCGAAATCTTTCCGGTCAAGTCTCGCGGCTAGGCGGTCCCCTAGTTTTAAGTTAAGTTGTTTTTAAAAGGAATGTGGCAATTGTCGATAAAAGCCATTCAAAGGCTTGACAAATCGATGAAAAGGATACAAGAGAAGTATACAAAAACAACAAAGAAAATATGGAACCTCAAGCTTCGGTTAAACGAAAGCGTAAAAAGTCTAAGAAAGAAATAAGCGTTAACGTATAACAGAATACAATTTACATGATAGCGGATCATAAACAGATTCCCTTAGTTGTATATCAGTGCGCAGTGATGTAATTAGTTTTTAGCAATTTTTATATCATAACAGAGTCTTCCAACACTTTTTTGAATGAGTTAACTCAACAGAGGATAAGTGTGTTGAGAAGGATATCTCTTTTAAGACACCCCGTAAACCAATTTTAATCATATTGTATTGTACAAGAATTGGGAATTATTCTAATTGGGTTGTCCGTGGGATATTGTGCTCGTCTATACGTAGATAAATGGATAAATTAATAGTAGCATGATTGGTAGACTCATAGAGACTTGTAAAGTGTCAAACCAGAATTAATATGCAACAAATGGCAAACTTGTAAACTGCAACCAGCCTACCCGATCCCCGTAATTGATACGTTTCTAAAACCGTACGACGAATCAATAAGGGGGTGCGATACACTAAGCCCAGGTAGAGCAATTTGTAGTTTTCAACACGTGCTGACTGCTCCAGCTGCACTATTACTAGAGCTTTGCCAACCAGCCGCCCCCAGTAATTTAATCCATGGTCCATTTGCTGCATCCCCATCTTATCGCTTTCTCATTTCCGGTTTGTTATCAGTCACCACGCGGGCAGATATCCTCACATCAATTTGGCATGTTGTTTTATCTCCCTGCGGTTCTTTCCCCAATCTCACTCTCTAAATTCCACTAACCGATTTATTTGATTACTTTAATTTCGTCTCGAGGCGCACACGGCTCTCTAAGACGCACTTTAGATCGAACCCAGTGATGATTGTGTACTATAAAATATTCGCCCCCCCGAGAAGGCCCTCGAGATTTGATGTTTCTTTATCAAATTAGTTACAGACAAACACATAATTTGCAGCTTAGCGAGAAGAAAAAGTTGTTATACTAACTCGTGCTTGCCTTCAATTTGATTACCCAACTGAAAGTACAATTTGGGTAACGACTAAATTCAAGGAAATTCATACATATTTTGAGATGTGACCAGTTAGTATTTATTATGAAGATGAAACCTTAAATACACTGCTGGCCAATAGGTTGGAATAATTCAAAATTTTAATGTAATTTTGGATGCATATATTTTCTGAATAACATGGAATATCAAAATACGGTTTTCAGGGCGTTTTTGGAAATTTCATTGGTAATATGATCTCCTATATGGTACAAAAAGTTACATCACCTGTTTCATCGAACCTCTTTATTAATTTGTGAACCATAATTTGGCTAACGCCATATATCCTAGTAACAGTATCTTGCGCAAAACCCTCATTTAACAGGCGAATACAATTTCTTATTTCTTTTATTGTCAATTGAGACATTATACACCTTATACATACACCTTATATATACACCTTATACATTATACATATGAAAATTGTACTATATTTTTCAATCGAAACTATCGTCATGAACAGTATAAAGACAATATTTAGATATTCTGCTGCTGCATTACCAAATGTCAAACCATTTTTTTTTGTTTCCAGTGGTGACATGATTGTTACAATAAATACTTAACCCACCAGTTCATTAGTTACTACCGCAGATTTTTTAAATGTTTTACACGGGGATTTACCGTGTAATTACGAAATTGGAATTATGATAATACTCATCCGATCAAGAAAAATAAAAAACTGCTTCAAGGTATTTATCTAAGGTTTCCCTTCACAGACTTAAAATTATCGTTCATTTTAATTATACAGGATTTTCCACACAGCTTATTTAAATTTATAGACTTTTTGTGACACATGCTTATTAGGTAAATATTTTCCCAGACATCCTGTATTAGAAATGACAACTCTAGCTACTGAGATAGTTATAGGTATGCAAGATTACTTGAAAATGAGAAAAAAATCCATTATTTACTTTGTTTTTAAACAGTAATGGCCTAATTTCTCGGTAAGAATGAAATTTTGATTTTCTGTCGGGGTTTAGTTTACCCTCTGTATATTCCTTTTTTGAGCAGGATAGAAACATAATATTCAGGTTATTTATTAAGAATGAAATTTTCGAAAACGTCCTGAAAACTGTATGTTGATACTCCATATTATTCAGAAGATATATCCAAAATTACATTAAAATTTTGAATTATTCCAACCTATTGGCCAGCACTGTATTATAAAATATAAAGTCTATCTAAAGAGACCTGATAATATTGGGTAATTAAAGTATATAATTAGAACTGGAATTATATCAATCCGACCAGTCTGTAGTACAGGACATTTTAATTTGTTTTTAATTTTAGTCTGAATTGCGTCTTGGTTATTGCCAGCAAGTAAAACAAGTAAATGGAGGACACTTTAAGTACTGCATTTGATTGAAACTAAATTTGAAACAAACAAAATAACTAAATTTGAAGCACTGTTTTGAACACTATTTTCAAGCGACTTCAAAAAAGGATGAGGTTCTCAATTCTACTATATGTTTTTTTATGTTCGTTAAGTCAGAACTCCATCATTTATAAATCAATTTTAAAAATTCTTTTCATCAATCAATTTTTTGTTGGAAAAGGGGTGTTTTCAGGAGGGTGCCTTTGTAATTTTATTGGCGTTGGACCTTGGATTACGAAGTTATACCGGGGAACTCACCAGATATACCAGAAGAAATGGCGAATGGGCCGGGCACAACCCTAATTTATAGCTATTTAAATTGAGAAAAAAATATATTTTCTATATGATCAAATTGTGAAACTAAAAACCATTCTCTCCTCGAATCAACTTAATTATCATAGAAATAAGTCCAGTCCAAGGAAGATATGAATCATTTAGAAGTTGTAGAAGTTCTTTCGCCTTTATTGAGGCTTTTCAGATTGATATCGATTTATTTAATTGGTAGTTTATACTTGAATTTACTATCAATACCTACCATTCTCACAGTGACATTTTTATGGGACATTAGTTTTGACAGAGAACTCACATTCATAGAAAAATTACTACTATTTATAATTGTGCTCCCTGAAGATAGTGATATATAAAAAATGCACTAAAAAATAAAAAAAAAATAATATTTTTAACAAAAAAACAAAACCGACTTTAATCAAATATATTCTAAAAAAATGCATTAAAAAGGAAAAAAATTGTTACGTTATTCTACTTCTATTACTACTTAGAATAGAATCAATTTATTAGGCCAATAAATTTATGAAAATGCAATCAATTTATTGTACAATTATTGCTATTTTTAGAGTCAATGCTAGCCACGGTAAATTGATTGGCCTAACAAATTGATTGTATTAAGTAGTAATAGTGGTAGAACGCAATAATTTTTTACTTATTAGTGCATTTTTTAGAATAGATTTTATTGAAGCCGGTTTTGTTTTTTTGTTAAAAATATTTTATTATTGTTTTAATCATTTTGTTTTGTATTTCAATACATATTTAGTATATTAAGTAAGGCTATTTTGAACTGCGACGTACCTACTTAAAATTTAACACAACTGAAAAGAACAAAACAAATTTCACCAGATACCGTAATAACAAACTAGACAGTAGTCAGTGACGTTATTATTGTTATTGTACATGTATTATTGTAAATACATTGTAAATGCTTATGAAATGCTCGATTTAAAATGGCGGAACCAAAGCCATAGAAGGATAAGAAACTAGAGAAGAAATACTAACAGATATGCTCTTATTATTATACTTGCGAAGAGCCTAGAGCACTGGCTATTATCCGAACAGCGCTTCCAAAATTATAGCTCCAATAACAATGCATTTATATCAGTTGCAGCATAGCAGAATTTCAAATGATCTTTAATTAATATATTAATGCAAGCGAAATCCTTTGAAGGCGACGAACGTGGCCGGATTGGATTCAACGATTTATTTGCATCATTTGTGCCGCTTAATATATACTCGATGGATATGAATACATTAATGACTATATTTCGTGCGTCCATTGTATTGAGTTGTCGACTAGTATCCCTAGAAATCACTATCATCACAAAATAATATCTCATGATTTGGTTGGTCGAAAAATTAATGACACTAAATTTACTGGATATGTATAGATACTCTTCGTAATATATTCGTTAACGTATATTTCGATTCTCCAAAAAACTTATGTATGTTAATATGGTATTTTAGTAACCTATCTATTGCTGTAATAGAACCTACTACTACATGCAGAGCGAATGTATTACGATTATGTGTATTTTTGATGTTTTTGATGCGAACAACAATGAGATTGAAGAAACCATAAATTTCTTCAATCTCGTTGTTTTAAAGTTTGCATTTCGCCCCTAGGGTCTTTGGCACCTTGAGATGAGACGTTGCCATATCGTCGGGTGGGGTGTTGTCAGATTTTGCATATTTTCCCTAGATCATGGGAATTTTCAGGATATCGTGCACATTCGCAGCTGACGATCCCGTAATAATACATTATTATGCATATGTCTCACTGGTGCGTTAGGTAGTTGGACCATTATTTTATCCGAACTGTTTGTCTTGATGGGATAATATCACAAAGCAGTGATATGTAATACGTCCTTCCTCGGCCACCATGCTTGCACATCACGATTTAAATTATGAGCAGTTAAAGATGCTACCGTGATATAGTAAAACGCATTATTTATTTCCTCTGCAACAGCTGTTAGTCCTACATAAATCTCAGATGTAGATATACTTTTCCGAGCATTATATATCAACTGATTTAGATCTTAAAAAACCATCAAACTAATTTTAATATATTTATTTACCCATAACATTAAAAATGCATAACAGAAATAAAATGATATAGAAATAAATATAATAGAAAATAAGATATAACAAGTCTAGAAACAACTCATGATTTTAACTTTCATTTGACTTAAAGATCATACTTTTGAGGTTTTGCGTGGTATTGGCAGAATAATATCGATAAGTTTGTAACGTTTTACTTATGTAATATACGTAAAAATTATTTATTATTCGTAATGGGTTAATATGAAGCATTCGCATCCAAATAGATATTATATAATGTTCAGTTCACGTAGCGACAGCGTGCTATGAGTAATACATCTTATACAAGAGCAATCGGTTGCCAAAAAGTCTAGACTTATTAAGAAGCTATTAACCCAGAAAAAATATTAGGGATGATATGATGATGTAAATGATGAGTAATGTAAATTTTATATTTATATATTATATGTTTAAATTATATCTCTTTCTTTCATATAGACATTTAGTTTATTTCATATAGGCCTTTAGATTTGGACTACTTGAAGTAAATATTTGTGAGAGGTGTTTAAAGACAAGTTACAACTGCCTAGATCAGAAAAGCAGCTATTTTCTCTTCTGATGACCATAATACTTATTTGATATAAATAATTTTTATATAAATATATAAATAATTATTTTTAAAAACCTATTTTCTTGAAAATTACCTAATAGGTACCTAATAGGTTACCATACCATATATTAAATAAATCATTCATATAAATAAGACCAGATAGACAAAATATACCAAAAATGAGGCAATTAGCCAAAAGTGCTATTCGTATATAGAACCAAAAATATGCAACTTCCAGATCATGTGACAAACATTAATGCAATAAATATTTTCCAAAAAAAATTAAAAGATAGTGAAGGAATCAAACTTGGAACAAAATACATCAACTTATAAATATGGGGCATTCCACGTCAAATCGGACACCATTCTGCTTTTGCATATTTTATTGATAATAACCCATTGAGAAATGCCTCCATGATTTCTCTCAATTTTTTTTGTCGAGTCGTTTTCGAGGTATCGATATTTGCAATAAATCGTTCTTATTTTTCAAATTCCCGTAACTTTGAGAAACGCTTATTATTCACTTTTAGTACAGATATCTGAAACATGAAATTTTAAATTTCGAAAAAAATAGATCCTATCATTTCCCATCAATTTAAAAATAATCGATCGCTACGTGTTTTTTGGATTTCAATATTTTACAATCAAAATCTTATAGAAATACAGTTTTGAAAATTTTTTGATTTTATATGTTTTGTTATTTTATATGTTTAAGTTATGTTATTTTATTTGTTAATATTAATATATTATTATAAACATTGCGAGATAAAATCCGCAATATATACATTTATTACATCTACAACTCACATACCTTAGTCATTCAATTTATATAGTTGTCTCCCCCTTGTTAATTTTCTCTAGATCCACTACTGAATAAAAACATGTTGGGTTATGCATTTGGTGCTTAAAGTTAGAGGGTTTATTTGATAGCCTACATTAATCAATTACTGATTACTTGCTTTGATCAATACCATAATTACCATACAATTTTAGATATATTAGTTTATACTTTAAAGTTATTAGTACACATGTCAAAAATGTCTAAGGAACAAAAAGTTTTTCCCTCGTATATACATCAATTTTAATTGGATTTTAAATAGTGCCATACCGTTATGATGCCTCATTAGTCAGCAATGAATTCATCTTAATCTCAGTTTAATTATGTTTTCTCTTTGATGAAACAGCCAAACAAAAGTTGAAAAATACACTAATTTAATTAAAATTCTTAACATAACATATAATGTAAAACATGAAGGTGTAAACAAAAAAAGTTTCCAACAATCTGTATTTCCACCAGCAGCAGTATTTCCTAATTACCCATGAAAATTATATTATTATTATATTATATAATACAATAACAACAGGTTCTAAGATACGGTCAATATATTGATACAGATTAAAAGTGGCTTCTAGGAAAACGGGCACAGTTCGATGGTGCAAAATTATTCCAGTCCACATCATAACTTATAGACCAGCATATTGACGAACACCCTGTACGTGTATGAGTCTCTCTTGTTGACCAGGTCCAGACTCTCCATCATCTTGAATCTGGCTAGAGACAAAATCTAGATTAATCATGTTGTGCCCATCTTAATCTTAGTCTACAATTTTCATGACGTAACAAGGACTAATGATGTAGTCTATTCCTCAAAGCTTGGTCACACATCTGAATGACAGAGATCGCGCTATGCACATTTCGGCGGGCTAATCCTACCACATATCGATCCTGTCGAGGTGTCCTTGCACGTTGACGACCTCCATGTCTTTCAGCGACATCACCGAATTTTTCATATCGATGCCACAATCGCGAAATAGAGACGATAAAATGACGTGCAGTATCAGCTTTCGAAAGACCAGCCTCAATTATATTCACAGCACTAACCATTTGACTACGTGCTGATTTTAACAATCTTGTTTTAGTACAATTTTAAGGTTTACCAAAACCTATCTTTAAAATTTTGAGCACTTGATTTACAAAAAAGTGTTCAAGTTGTATTTATTTTTATATATTAGTATATTTTAATGATATTACTTTGGAAATTGTTCTAGTTATTCTTCTGTCTAAAAAAAGTACTTACCTACTTTAAAGAGAAGCAAATTATTACATGTGTATACTAACTAACCCAATAATAATTAATATGCACTTATTTGTTTTTTGATTAAAAATCTGCTAATTTTAGTATTGAAAATACTACTATGAGGACGTGTACATGGGAGTCTCTTAGAAGGCATAGCGAGATGAGATATGCTCGTTGAGCCAGCCGGCTTTGCAAGCTCCTGGAAGAAATCTTCGTAACAATATCGAAATATTAATATGTGCTGACCATGAGCAGAGATGTTTGTTTATTATGATTATGATTAGGAGTCGGCCCGCATGGTTACAGAGAATGTTTATTTGTACTACGGTCGCGAGCGGTTACAATTTGAACACGCTGAATACAGAACTTTACAGTACCTGTGAAAGTGTCCCGCATAGTGAAAGTTTGTCTTCGTGTTTTATAAACTTCATAATGGTGACTGAGGATACAACGGGCCCGGGATACAATTTATTGCAACTCCATCCATATATTAGTGCAGGGCCATTTCGACCATTTTATTTCTTGGTTTTACTCGAAATCATGGAGGATCAGGGCCATACTTTATAAGCATATGGACTATACAATTATGAGATAGATGCCCATAAACTATGACTAACAGAACTGTCATGGAGAGCAATGTATCGCGCAGTTTGTTAAATGGAATCGCTGCTGTTTGCCTGTAATTACATTCCATAAAAAATAGTTTTTACTATCGAACAATCTACTTATCGCATAAGTTAATTATGCTGATAATAAAAGCAGTAACCCGCTGATTATGAACGCATTAATACATATTAGGCGTGTGTTTCGACCCGGTTGGGTCTAATGTGTTACTCGTGAGCACGCGATACCAATTAATTATTTACTACGAACCCGAGACAGACGGTGCGTGAGATATTTGGTCATTATTTTTGAAACGAAATCGATACCATTAAATCAACGGAGGTATTAATCAAATGTTCTTCTACTTTATTTTTAGTTCGTGAGTAAATCCTCTTCAAATTGATTCTAATGGGGCCGCGTTTAAGTATCTTATTGATTTTGTATAAAGCTTAATAGCATACTGTCTATTCATGAATTTTCCAGCAGCCTATACACCTTTTTTAGTGATACGAGTCAAGTAGTCTAATGCATTCATCATATACCATTCCGTTAAGGCACACTCTATCGATCTACAGTGTGTGGTGGAACACTGACGCCAATTGTTCAAGACAAAATGGTATTCTCATAAATCAATACATTTTGCCAATAGTAAATAAATTATCCATTTTATTAAATAATCGTATACAATATACAGAGACAAAATGAAATGAAATGATTACATAATAAAAGCATTATGGATGTACCACATGGTACACTATTGGAACCAGTGCTATTCATGATTTATATAAATATACTATTTTAATCTACAAATATCTGCTTCTATCATAGGCTATGCCAATGATACTTCTCTTATACTGCACAAAATTGAGATTATCTATAGTTAAAGTGGAGTGTGTGATCTGGAACAAATTTAATGAAGTACTTATGGAAAACAAATTACTTAAGTACCTTTTTATCTACAAGATAGATCGGTTCCATCCTTTAACTAGTCGTCAACAGTAACTTTAAAATCCCACATCACTCTTAATTTCAGATGTTGTGTTTAAATATGCCAGTATAATGGACATAGGAACTTTATGATTTTATCAATGTGTTCCAGTGCATGATGATAGAGGTAAATTGTAGGGATAGAAAATTTGACTTCGGAACTTTGTTTGGCCTAGTCTGGAGATGAAGATATCAAAAGTTCCCACTCCTAGGTGGTGACCGGACGTCCTATGTTTTATTATGTTGCTCTGTTCCCGAGATACCTGCCCTCGAAAATCGGAAAATTTTTTTTTCGCAAATAAAAATTATATATTGTCTACATGTTGTTCTGTTCCCGAGATACCCGCCCTCGAAATGCGGGAAAAAAACTAACGCAAATCAAAATAAATTATATTCTTGAAGAAGAACTTAATACTCTACAACTACAACTAAAGATGACAAAACTTTTACATTTCTTATGAAAATGGATTTCGGCAAAATTTTCTGAAAATTGGATGAAGTTCGCGAATTCCTGATATTTTCTTTATTGGTCCATTTAAATTAAAACCTTTTATTCTGGGTTGTAGGCTTAATGGTGTCTTATTAAGATCTGGTACAAAAGTTTGTACAGGGTCTTACACAAAATAGTTACGGCAAAGAAATATAATGAAAGAGAAAATCGCAAATAACTAAATTTGTTCAATATCATCATTCCGGGTAAGTCTATCATAATTATATCAAACCAATACTTCTAGCCAATAATTACTTCTCATTGTAAATTATATTGCTTGCGATACGCTGCGCAATCTCAACCTACAAAGGTGAGCCTATCAGCATGCGTCTTCTAACCCGCACCAAAGGCACAAAACCTCAGATAAATGATTGAAATGTTGCAGTTGCCTACCATTTACAAACGAAATATATTTTACCGGGCTCTTGAGGTTCAAGAAATGTCGACCTTTGCTGCCGCTTCCATACGAGTCACTGCGGATGTGCTATAGTGTATCGAACATGCTGTAACTATAGACTTATAGACTCGATTGAACATGTCGTAAAATGTTTGTAATCCGTCTATAGGTTCCAATAAAGAACGGTATGTAGTCCAACCAGATCTATGATATGATGTGAAATATAGGCGACTTAATATATACTACAAGATAGATTACAACATAACAGGGTATACGTTTTGTAGAGGAATCCGATCCCGACACTATATACGACATCATTAGGTATGCAAAAGTCTCATTAAAACTACGACAAATAATAACTCGTGGAAGTTTCTGAACAGTGACGTTCATTAGCGGTGGATTATATAGAGCTGTCTCTGTATGTCCGTTTTTGGTTGTAACTTATTATGTAAATGATTAAAGTTTCCCGACTTGCCATTGTTTCGCTCAAAAATTAATAATCGCACGGAATCATCTCTCAGCAAAGTATTAAGTATTTTATAATTCAGCGCGCGTTTTAATTAGGTTTCTTGATTCTACAGCATTCACCGAATATCTGCATTTGTCATAATATGTCGCTATATATTAAGTATTGTTCTTTGATCAAAATTACAAAAAAAATACAAGATGTTAGTAATTTCGATTTTTCATCTGTCAATTAAATTTTCAACTATCAGCGATAAACTATTAATTTCTATGAATATCTATGACTATGAATCTAGAGATGTAATTAATAATAAAGAAATAAAAAAAATAGATTAAAATATGTTTACTGGTTTAATTTTGATTTGCACAGAAAGTAAACAAAAAATCATATTTTGATTAAATTTTAATCAAACCAATGTGTATTATTTTGAATTATTTATAAATATTTTTCCACTTACTAAAATCGTCCAGGGTACCCCGGGGGATGAATATTTCCGAAAATATTTTGGGTATCCATGGTAACCAAACAAAAAACAAGTCTCAAAAATGGCGATGTGTAACTTTCAAAGATAAATATCCAAATTTAATCAATGTTATATGTAAAATTATGTATATTCTATTGATATGAGCAGTTAAAAAACAAATGCATAAGGGAAGTTTATGCGTATCATGATGAGTTACAGTTTAAGCACAAATATTATTATTATTTTTTAAATCACTAAATCAAATTGAAGTTCTTTAATTAAAATTATATTCGCTCCAGCTTTCATACAAAAAGTTTTTGGTGCAGATTATTTCCCTTTATCCACACTCATACTCAATATTACTTCCACCTACATATAGGCATATACCTTAAAACAATTGTGGTCTCGACTCCTTATAGATATAGATCTACGACGTATGGGGTATAAATCCTGGATCATTTTGATATCTATTACCTGAATCCGATATCCTTTTAGGGGAATATTTATCGCCTGCATGCCCGCTATTTTTTCAAACTAATCTGCAGATGTAGGCTGAACTTGTTACCATTTTAGAATGGGTGTTCCACTATCCGCAATATCCATGCCATGTTCTCTTTCCTACAGATACGATTTTGATAACATATAATGATTAAATATAAATAATATATGAAAATATAGCGTCAAGGGAGTAGCTATATAGCTAAAGTATAGATACCGGAATGCCCACATTTGTGTCAAAAAACGACCAGCCTAACTATTGACAATTTTAAATTATTATTGCTAATATGCGTTCATTACATACATGATTTAATTATTATACCATTTTTTACCATGACGCCATTTTTTTAAATAATTTTGATACATAGGATTAAATTAAACGTTTTTACAAGAAGAGTTTCCATTCCAAAATTTGTTGATATAACAACCATCGGGGTATCTCGAGGAGGTGGAACTTAAAAATAAATGAAATGGTGTAGATCAACTGTGGATAATAGTGACCATAGAAAATAAAAAATTAGTAGAGTAGTAGAGTTGGATTCTTTACAAGACCCCGCATGTTAATGTTCAGTATTTATCAGAAGTTGAAAGATATTCTAGAATGTAGGTACAGTGCCGTTCAATTGAAATTAAACGATTTTTTCAGTTAATGTGGAACAGGCTTTCAGGCAATCAAAACTTCAATCGTCAATTTTATTTGTCAGTTTATATTATGTCAGTCAGTTTTCCTTATAATTATTATTATTATTATTATTATGCCGCTTAACTGAACCGCAAAAAATGAGAGCTGCAGAACGGATGGTAAATGCAAGCAGTTGCAGATACTTTGAATGTGAGTAAAGGTAGCATTCACAAAATTAAACAAAAATGGAATGCAGAAGGAACTGTTGAGTACGTCTATAGAGGGGGCCGTCAGAAATTCAGTACTATGGAGGAAGACGAACTCGTCCTTGACCACCTCCGACAGAATCCTTTTCATACAACAGTGACTGCCTGCTTCATAACAAATTTTCCTGCTTCGGTGGAAACCGCAAGATGACGTATCAGAGCATCTGAGCTGAAGAATTTTTCGGCTGCAAATAAAGTTGCTCTGTTGCCACGCCATAAGGAGCAGAGGTTAAACTTTGCCAACCAATTTGTTGGTGTGCCACAGGACTTTTGGGACAACACAATTTTTTCAGACGAAAAAGTTTTTCAATCCTGCTATGATGGCTCTGTGCGTGTATACCGCCCAAGAAATTGCCGATATGAAGAGCGCTATATAAATCCTACAGCTCGTAGTGGTCGCTTCTCTATCAACGTGTGGGCATGGATATGTTGCCAAGTAGCAGGTGTTACTTGGGGAATCAGAGAGCGTCTTACTGGTCAAACCTACGCTCGCATTTTGGAATATGTTATGTTGTTATGTTACCTTCCGTTTCCATTTTATATCCCGAGAACTTCACTTTCCAGCAGGAAAATATTTTTATTTCCTTTTTCCTTTTTCCATATTTCAATTAAATTTATATTTCAGGATAATTCCTCTATTCACAAATCACGAGTTGTTACTGAATGGCTGAATACAAACCATATTAACACTCTGCCTTGGCCCTCTAAGTCGCCAGATTTAAATCCGATAGAAAATGTATGGGCACAAATGGAAAAAGACATGTATAGCAGAAATTTCCGACCAGCGAACGTAGAAGAACTGTGGTTGGCGATTGAAAATGCCTGGGAAAATATTGGCGAGGATTACACCAGGACACTAATATTGTCTATGAGAAAAGTTATAAACGCGAATGGTGCTTGGACAAAATATTAAGTCATAGTAATTTTCTTAAGTTCTCAGTTAGTTTGTTAATTTAATGGATTTTTTTACAAGAGACGTCCTTACCATATAGATTTTTCTTAATAAATACTGTATTTAAAATGATGTCACACCCTATAACTGACAGATACTTCAACCTAAAATAATTTTGAATGTGATCTTTTTACAAAAGCCTGCTTCATAATGGGAAAATTTCCAAAATATCTCATAAGAGTCGTTTACTTTCAATTGAACGGCACTGTACCAGGAAGTAGATGAATTTATAATAATTATGGGGGACTTAAATGTTAATTTATTAAACAAAATACTACTAAGTGACGCAAATTTAAGTCGGTGATGCAAAGTTTTAACCTGAAGCAGATTGTTATAATTTTCCAACAAGGATTACAACTATTGAAAATCTGATTGATATATATGTGAGTGATGATTTGGTAGTTACACACGTGACTTATTAGATCTATTAAATGTTACTGATCATAATGTTAGTGGTAAGTTTTACAGGTTTTGATTTACTCGAATTTAAGAGCAATGCTGCAGCAATTAACATATGAAAGACCTAGAATAGATGATATTAATTTAAGTCAGTAAAAACAATCATATCAAATGCGATGGGCAGTGATATATATCATATCATCATGTGTAGTATTGTTTTTTTTAATTTTATATTATGTTATATTTATTTAATTTTTTTAAATGTACCTTTCTTTGTGTAAACAAAAATGTATATTTTTGTTTGCACTATAAAGGTTATTATTATTATATGTTATGATTGATTGTTTTATAAACTTAGACGAGTACATTTGGTTTGGATGTGTATGAACATGTTTAATTACTGTAATTGCGAATATGTCGTGATGTAAAGCTGATATCACGCAGACAATAACCCTAGCACATATGTTGTACTGGTACTAATATCGGTTGTTATTTTGTGTACAATACCCTTATGCTTTTAGCTCTTAATGGAATATTCGTTTACATTCTTCCGCTGGAGTGTGTATTCCTTATAATACGTGTTATTAATAAGGCAAACAGCTCCATCAAATATTGTGTTTCCACTTAAACCCTTATAATATTGACGTTGGGCTCTCCTACCTTTATATTATCCAATAACTTGAGCGGGGTATGAAAATATTAACGTTATTTCATTACCGGTACGAGTCGATGAACCTACTTATCTTTCGCCTTGGTACTGGAGCAAACAAAACAAAACGGTTATGTTATGTTCCATTTAAGTACTAGAATTTATTTTTTCCATCTCAAACCGATCGTATCTCAATATTGTTATACATGTTCTATTATAAATTCCAATAATTTCTACTACTTCAGCTCTGCTAAATTATTGATTCTCTTACATGTATAAAATAAAATCTTGTTCATTTGCGTAGGACTATAAAACCCATGCAGGTAGGGTCCGTTGGTAACGTGGCCACTATCTTCGCAGCTATATCTCGGCACAGAATTTATGTCCATGTTATATCTAATCAAACCTTGTGGGTGTCTCTCCACCAATATCCGAATGAAATATAGAAACCTTAAATAGCAGTCAATTAAATATATTCTTTTTGAGGTAGCACATCAATAACACGTTTATTCGTTCCCACACGTATCGCTACGAGGGCCGATAACATTGCGCGGTCAAAAGAACCATCAGTCACCATGGCGCAACGATCAATTAATAAGAATAAGCAAACCGAAGAAACACTGGAATACTTATATTGGCTCCGGAGAACCAGACAGCGGTGGTGCTTTCACTGGCACAGACAGCAGAAGTTGGATTTTTAACTCAAAATGCTAGAAGAGATAATGTAAACATTATATTAAGAAGAAAGCAGGCATACAAATCGATAATTATTGTTAAACACTTACCAAGGAAAATAAAAATAATTTTTGCGCGAATATAAATAGTTTTACTGCTGTTATAAACATTTCATATTGTACAATTTTGGCCACCCATTTCCAAACTTTGCACACCTATTTCCAAATTTTGCACAGCTTCAAATTAGGGCCCACAACTTATTGATAAATTGCCTTCAGCCCCACCCCCGCAATATAAGGTAAAAACCAGTTTCTAGCGCCATAATCGCCAACAACTCCACCCCTCGATGAAAAATAAATTTTATTTTTATTATTTTCGCAACTACGATTCGCGATATCTCGCGAACTAATTAGAATTTACATTTCTATAAGTCAACATGCTGGAGGAAGAACTGTGATGCTCTTTAATGGCGTGATGGGGCACTTCTCCAATGAGAAGTCCCCTCTAGTCCTCTTTCAAATCGGTTGGCCAGTGTCTTCTGAGTCTTCTATTAAGCTTAGGTGCTACCAGTGGCTGAAGTGTGGCGTTTGGGTAATGTTCTAGCTTATTGTGGTGTTGGATACTTCTATCGTTGATAACATCTATGACATAAGTCACTTTCAGATCTGTGTGTAACGTTTGATTACTCAAATACCATAGTGCGTTTGTTATTGTTCGGAGCAATTTAGACTGACACTACGTGATCTTTCCAAGTGAGTCTAGGATCCAGGTGAATACCAAGGTATTTTGTGCTTGAAGATTGAGGTATATTTACATTATTCAAATTAACTTGTGGACACTGTTCTCTTCTAAGTGTAAAGTTCACTTGGACGGATTTAGTCTCGTTGATCTTAATTTTCCATTTATGGATCCATGTTTGTATTTGATTTAGATGGTTTTTCAGTCTTTTTGTGGCCAGTACTGAATTTTCATGTGAGGATGACAGTGTCATCAGCGAAGGTTCCCGTAGTGGTATTTCTGTCCATTGGTAGGTCTGCCGTGTATAATAGGTATAGTAGAGGTCCAATGACACTGCCTTGGGGCACCCCAGATTTTATTGGGAAGTTATTGGATGTAGCATCATTGATTCTAACATTCAATTCTCTATCCGTGCCGTGCGACGATTTACCCCCTAGTTTAGAGTTTAGACGGTTTAACTCTTCTTACTTTTGTCCGTCGATATTATGTTAGACACATTTCTTTTTAATACTTACCCATGTCGACCACTATTTTCTCAAAATATTACATTAAATACTAATACAATATTTCCTTTTCACAAACATGCATGAATTAAATAATAAAATACCTACGTATTTAACCCTCTGATATGACTGAAATGCTCGAAAATTCTTCAGGTAAAAAAGTTTCTATAATTCATAACCTTTATTTTCTCTCGATCATATGCCCATGTACCTTTTATAATAAAAAAATTTCTAGCATGTTATATTTTGCAATGCATTTTGGTGTTTTAGTGCGTCAAGCAAAGGTTTTTTTTATGCCAACAAACGACGTTGCCGAAAAAAGATTCACACAACTGTAAGTGAGCCCAATGTTCAAAGATATTGGTGCAAAAATTTGAAACAGATACTCACCCTTAACGAGGTATCTATTAAAGGGACCTAGAAATTTGCCCCAAATTACATTTTTTCCCATTTCGCTAAATAGTATTTTAACAATCCTTAATAATGTTATAAATAACTTGAAAACCTTGTATAGTTATACCCGTATAATATATTTTTTTACTTGCTATTTATAAAAACGTTGTCCTTTTAGGGTGGAACTGTGAAAGGCATAAGCATGTTGTTGCTGGGAGAGGCTCTTAATAAATTATATGACTTTATGTACTTTCCAAGTAAAATACGCCTTTATTGATAGAAGCAAATATAACGAGCTATAAACTCAACAATTTGTCTGCCAAATATCACGTATCATTTAAATACCACGTTGCCAAAAGACTCCTCGCCATATGCCTGAAAATGTCAAACATCGACTTATTTGGGCTATATAAGGAGAGTATAAAGTCGTTTAAAAATAAAGGAAATTTATATTATGGGGTTTTACCCCATAACCAACAAGGTTTTAAATTTAAATTATGGGGGTATGCCCATACCACCAAATACCTCAATATTAGTCAAAATATTTATAAATTATACAATACCGGGCTTTAATCTAATCCCGAAGATAGTAAATGATCATCAATATTGCTCTAATATTATAACAATATAATAAATACATATTACGGCAATATTGGCTTAAAATTGTTAAATTGGCTAAATTACACCAATATTTTACCAATGAACCGCCAATATATGTTGCTACATGGGTATTTATATTGCAGACACCTAACACAATATTGCCGGGGCTGTTCTTTTCTCTCAAGCTTGTGAAATCATTTAGTAACATGCTAAAACAGTTCAGTAAACTAAATACTGTTTAATAGCAGAAAGAAAATCGTTACGTATGTGGCAGAATTTTTAAGATTTTTGGTTTACAATTTAGATCATAAAAAATGCAGGCGATATGAGATGAAGGCTCTGAAGTAAACTTGATGAATAATTGACTGCGTGATGTGACAAGACTACAACTCTCTTGGTTTTACTGGAATAAAATATTCAAAATGTCTTTCTTACAAACCGAAATTCCAAGTTTGTGGCACATTTCAAAGGGGTTACTAAAATAATTTAAGGACAGAGCTTCGGGGGGTATGAAGTGCTATGAAAATGGTTCTTAATAACAGAAATCTAGACAGCGGAGAATCAATTTATATTCAGTAGCGTAAACTAATCCATTTAATTGTGATTTGGGTCCAGCGCTTCATTATTTAACTAAATTATGCACCAGGAAATTGGGTTTAAAATAACTCTAACATAACATATAAACAGTTTTATCCTGCTAAGTATTTCACTTTTTTAAGAAAACTTTTTTTAAGACAACAAATCATCAAATAAACTATATTATTTAAACAACACATTCATTAGAAATTTAAAATTTATGATATATTCATATTTTTGTAGCGAAAACTTCTTTTTTATTTTTGTCGATTGAATTGGATTGAACCGAATCGACTGCCGAAGTGATGGTCCGTCGCAGTACTTGCTAACTATGAGTAGGTATTTTGGAGCGACATGCAGTGAGGCCACATCTAGTGCCGGTTACCTGAAGCGGGTTGTGGTAATACGGGCGGACAGTTACAGTATATATTTTGAATTTTCACTTCTATCGTGTGGTCATAAGCACACACCCATGCTTTTTTTTGTGCGGAATACATTTATGTAAAGAAAACTATAGCATTGCATTAAAATTTGTTGAGAAAAATCTTTAAAATGACATTCTGTTGAAATAAAGTCTGTCTCTATCGGTTTCTACATTGCGATAAACTACGTTATGCACTCATCGCGAGATAAAGCATAAAATTACCTTTCCAACGTTGTATACAGTATGGACTTTTGAAGAGCTAATCCTGAAAAAAAAAATTTTTCTGATGAGATATTAGGAGCTTCCCTCACCTTTTCCGTTGATAGATAGAACAAAAGATATGCATAATGAAACCATTATCTTCATATTTGTGCTATTTATCATAATATTTCTGAGACAAATGCGTCTTTATGTTTGGGTCTGTAGATAATGCCCCCTAGGGGCCGAAATAAGAACTTGAAAACTATTTCCAGTGATTTCTCTTGGTCTATTTAATCGTATATTTTTTAAAACAATTATATGACACCATTTAACTTTTGAGAAAATTCACTTCAAATTTTCCGCATATATCTACATATACGTTATTATAACAATAATAATTTCAATTATTTGACCTCTAAAATGATTTATCTTGTGTTCTTCCTACACAGATAAATAAAACGTTTATGTTGACATAGATATGTTACTGATATTTGTTCTTTGTTTCAGGTAAGTCCTAATTTACCGAGGAGAGCGTAACGTTAAGAATGCATACGTAAGTAAAAATATTTAACAGCTACTGTTGGTGCATTCTTCAGGCGTAAGCTATAATGTTTCGAGGATGGCGTCAATCGTATACATTTCAGAAGGTCTGATGAGTAATTCTGGCGTCTGTTGACCGAGTAAGATAGTGTCAAGTTGTTTTACGGCTACAGATAGTGGGCCGAACCGATTCATTAATTACAGCAGTAATTATAACGGAGAGAGAACAGCCTTTGATCGGGAAATATTTACGAAGCAGCGGAGTTCGGAAAATAATTAATTAGTACAAAGGAAAACACTTTTCTGAACTGGAAAATTAATCTGCAGTTTTCCTTCCTAGTGAAGTTTAACAAGCGCCAGCGTTAGTGCGGGTTTCCCTATTAAATTTTAATATCATAGTAGATTTTTAATTTGTGCAATTTACCTGCACTTGTATCTGCCAGAAGATGGTTGCTTAAAGGATAATTAATCAAGTCCCAATCCCTGAGGAAGTACCTGAGAGACACATGTTGAGTCCATTTATATAATAATAATAGTTTAAATAAGCACTTTGAAACATATTTTATGATAGGATTTCGTTTTAAACAAATATATATATAAACCGATGATAAATAAGACGACAAACAAATTCATTAATTTATTTAGTTATTTAATTTAGTTGGTAAGTGTGTTCAACTTCCTAGAAATTTTTAACCTTATTTTTAACCTTTTGTTTGTTTAATCAATTAAATCAGTCAATCAAATCAAAAGGGTAATTATACCATGGAATAAAAAAGGTGCAATCATACAATGGAATAGTGAAACAGTCTTAATTGATTTTTTTCTTCTTTGTTAGCTAACTACAGATACACTAAATTAGATAACTAGTTAATTAATTAATGAGCGTTTTATTTTATTTTTTAAAATATCTTTTTTTCAATATTTATTTTTTATTATTTTCATTTTCCTTTTTTAATTTTTTTTTCTACACGGATCTACGGACCACGGATCTAAGAGGCTGCCATAACATGAGGATTAATACTGCCAGTTCCAACTAATATATTCTACATAGTAGTACTAATATCTAACATTACAAAACAAAAAGAAAAAAAGAAAAACAAAGTAAAGTCCTATTTGGTATAAAGTGTGCTTAAATTAAGAATCGTGCAGCTTTTATAAAATTATTATTAGTTTAATGTTGTCATTTTGGAAAGTCAGAAGATTTTCCAAATTAGTAGGGAGTTGGACATATGAAGGATGCAATAAAATGTGGCTTTTTATGTTATAATCAGAGCGAAACATTTCCCTTAACGTAAAATATGCTCTGACTATCATTTGAGTGAAGGGAAATGCAGTTTTTTTTGCAGTTTTTTTGTATTTAGAAAACTAAGAACCAAGAAAACAAAATCTCAAAGGTCAGAATATCAAACCAAGGGTTAAAATAAGAGGTCCGTTAGAAGAACGGATTATTTACTCTTTATGATTTTTTTTTCTTTTTTATCGATTCCTGAGTTTCGTTGATACAAACTGGACCACCCTGTATATTGTGTGCTGCGCAAATCCCAAGAGGATGTCAATAAACTTAAAAATGGCTGTTTAAATAAAACTAATCGTGTTCATCTTGAAATAATAATTGCACCACTTCTTAAAAAGGAGTGAGTGAGTCTATGGGAAGTTGGACGACAACACCGAGATGTAGGTATATATTTATATACTATACAGACACTTAATTTGGTTTTATGATTTATTTGCACTGTTGTTTAAAGGGCAATTAGCAACTTTGAGTTCGAGACAGTTACAAAAGAAAACACATTTATCCTAATATTTAACTTCTACCTGACTGGAGAATTTTTCCCACTATGGCCGAAGTTTAATGGCCCAAAGAGATAAAACATTTGTAGAATGAACTTTTTCATTCGTCTACGTCAGGTATTTCACGTAGATATATAACCAGATGGAAGTATGGATGGAGGTAAACTTGAATTTAGTACCAAGCACATAATATGAGACGTGTACAATAAGAGAAATATTATCATGTGAAGAATAAAATGTATCCCAATTATGTGAAATTTTTCCAAATGTCAACAACTGTCATATATGCAAAGGTGGCTTCGACAGTGATATTCACCATATTTGAAATAAGTTGAAAAAAAACTTATTTACTTAGGGATGAGATTTTGGTAGAAACGCGGCGTCATTTTTGAAGAAAATTTTAAGCCCTGTTTAAATTGAAAAGCCCAAGAAAGTAATCAATATTTTACGTCAGAGGACGTCTAAAATCACTAACTACCCGAGGAAATAAAATCCAGTACCTGTCAGATTCCAGTAAGTCCAGCATCAGCAAGGAGTCCTGTGAGCTGTTCCAGGCTGGAGAAACAGGAATTTTCAAAGGAAAGGCCCCTAGAAAGCTCCGTTAGAAAAAGTAAGGTACCTTAAAACTTCGATAACTAAGTCATGACCAACCTATTAATATAAATAGAAGCTTTACAGTTTCATGAGACCATATTCACTTACCTGTACACTTGCATAGTTTTAAATGAGCTCTTGGACATAAAATTTGATAAATAAATTGCCCAAATATTTCTATAACTAAATAAACCTCCATATTATGTTTAATGTCGATTTCATATAAGTTAAGTTAGCTATAAGACCATTGCCCCATAGAAAATAATTGTGTTGCGTAGCTGTATTCATTTTCGTTACTTATTTTCATAATAATAAACTGTTACGGTGATCTATTATTCATTCTTTGTGTTGTGTGGCGTATGTTTTCCTCAGTTTCCGCTTGATATCACTACTGGAAATAATATCTCAGCTCTACACTGCATATACAGGATGGTCGAGGGAATATAGTCATAGTATAACAGTATAATATCAATTAAATCCATGTTAAATTCTGTAAACCTTTTGTTAAACCGAATATCCTGACCTTATATCAAAATTAAATATCTTGGCGCTTCAAAAAGGCGAATTCATGCTTATCATTTTAATATATAATATGCAGTATAATAATTTCACTTCACCCGTCAACCATTTATATGCTACCGCCTCGAATCAACAAACATATTTTTCCACTTAACTTCAGAGTGCGGGTAAAAACATTACACAGTAACACATCTCAATTTTCGTAATTAAATTTCCTGTTTCTCTTATTTGTACCGTGGCGACTTGTAAACCAGCTAACCAGCATAATCATTTATACTGACTTATGTTTTAATAACAGAGCTGAACATTAGCCTCATATTAAAAGCTATAAAATGTTAAAACTACCATGGAATCAACTCGCACATACAGCAGTATGCAGAATATTATGTCTACGTCGGACGTAAAATATGTTTTTCTCGTCTAAAGTAAAGAATTTAAGACCTTTTCAATTAGGTATTTCAATTAAAAGCATATTGAAATGAATACTATATTTGTTGGATTGGCCAGAATTACAATTATTGTTTCGTCCTCATCATAAATCACTCGATATCACCTATAGCCCAGGCAATTGGCAGTTTTATCACGCTAGGTCCTAACAAGATGAAATTCAGTGGGATCGTAAAATACAATGTCGTGATCATATATCCCTGAGATTGCGGTCTTGGGAGAAGCCCGCTCGAGTCGCCGTCTTGGAAAGATGGCTGTCAAAAGCAGTTTTTGGTAAATATCTCCGTTCCTATTGGTCATATTGGTTTTAGGCATTTTTTTCGTCAGGCTGTTAGTTTTCAACCTGTTCTATAAACTGTTTGATTCAGGTAGAAGTTTTACACAATAGTATCTATAGGTAAGATGTATAGGAAATAGACAGTTTGCCTGGCCTACGTGGGTAGGACAGGTACTGCGCCGCATATAAGAAAGGTGTAAAAAAATATGTGCCAAAAAAAGTGTTTGATTCAGACGCCAACAAGTACTATTCGAGAGTTAAGTTGATTTTGAGAAAAAAAATAAGGCAGACGCTTTTGGACAGGTTAACATTAAACCACAATACCCCAAAGTTGTATTTTCTAAAATTAAGAAAAACAAGTGATTGATACACGCTGAAATTTTAATAGAATCTTAATTAGATATATTTAAAAATACTTGCAAAAGACTGGCAAACATTAAAATAAATCTTGCACGGGATAGAGAGATACGCTGCGGGTAGTGAATACGAGTGAGAGCAACGATCAACGGTGTAGCTTGGTCGTTTTCTACGTTCTCATTGGTTATCGATCACGTGATCACGCACAGCTGTACCGGCTGAACTTTTCTGGTTGATATTTTTTAGTGTAAATCGGTAAAAATAAATGCAATTATGTTTTCTTTCGTAAATGATTGTAAACTTCAAATTTGGAAATATAATTCATTAGGTACAATTATTGTAAAGTGAAACTAACAAATAAAAATGTAATTTATAGTTTATCGGAAATTTATGGGCGCCATCTTTGGGGGTCCGCCAAATTGTATTTAGAGTGACAAGAGCTGGTCAAATACTTTTAAAAAGTATTTAAATATTAAATACTTTCGAAAACACTAAAGCATTTAAATATTAAATACTTTTCAACATATAAAAGTATTTAAATAATAAATATCAAAAGAAATTAGTTAGTTTAAAGTAAGTATTTAAATACTCTCACGATATTTAAATATTATTATGACACTGAAATATTATGGAGGTATTTAAATATTTTCAAAGTATACGTTGAGAATATTGTCTTTCCCACGGGTTTCTCAAGAAAACTGATAACAAAAATAAATAGATAACCCTCTTTTTAATATTATATAAAACATTCAGTGTCACACTTTGTTGTTTTTGAGAAAAAAAAATTATTTTTAATGTCATACACTGTATATTTTATTTTTTTGAATATATATCTCCTACGGATTTCTCAAAAAAACTGATGACAGAAATAAAGAGATCACCCTCTTTTAAATATTATCTAAAAAAATCAGAGTGAAACACTTTGTGGTTTTTAAGAAAAAAATTATTATTTTCAATATGTCATACATTGCATACTTGATTTTTTAGAATATTGTCTCTCCTACGGGTTTCTTAAAAAAAATTATGACAGAAATAATGTATGTTGCAGTACTGATTCCTTGATATTGATGCAATCTCCTAGCTCTAGCTTCTATCTTCTAGCTCTAGTCAATTTAGTGGCTTTAAGTCAGTGAAGCTTTTTAATAATGCGTCTATAATTTCGTTTCCTTCAAATCCTGAGTGGGTAAAAGTCTTGCCCACAAAAAAATCACGTCCTGTCCGTTTTTCTTTATTTGGTAATTCATAACATTCAAAAGTGTTGTTTTTGTGTTTTTTTGGAAGTTGTCTGATGCTATTGAGAACTGATTGTGAATCACTGATAAGTTAGTGGAGGCATTGAAGCGTAAAATAGGGTCTTACCTCCGAATTTTTTTACTGTGCACCGATTTGCATGAAATTTTGGAATTAAGCTCATCTTACCCTTAACTTCAAAAGTCCCCGTTACCCTTAACTTCAAAAGTGACCCGAACTGCGCCTATGATTTTTAAGGGGTAAAAACAACCCCTTAATGGAAAAATCACATTGAGCCATTTTATCGCTAGAAAACGCATCTAATATTAAGGGGTGAAATTGTAAAATATTTTCTAACACAATCACTTCATATTAAAATCATTTCCAACCCCTTGAAAACCTTACTACCCTTGCGAACAACCCCTAAATTGAAAAAATCAAAAAATTAATTTGGTATGACATAAAAAGATTAAGTATAGAGTAAATGATATTTTATGTTCTCTATTTTAATTATCGAATTGTCAACCCCCTTTCGACCCTTCAAATCAACCCCTTGATAAAAAATTGTTTAAAAAAATTACTTTTGATGAAATAAAAAGGAATTAAATGTTATTCCACGTTCTCGAAAATGACTATCATATTCTCAATCTTTTCAACCCTTAAAACGACCCTAAATTAAAACATTGAATTACACATTTAAAAAAAAATTAATTATAGAGTAAAAAATCACCTATTGAATAAAACATAAACTTACAAGTGGTCTGAAACTGTACCAGATTGAATTAGTAATACATTTTAAAATATTTTACAATAAAAGCATGACGATACGTAAAAATTCCATAGTCATAATTTTCATATAATTTATACAAAAAACATTATCCTTTATGATTCAATTTCGGAGTCGCTGTCAGAAACTCCTTCAATTTTGATCCTAACACAACTTCTAAAAAAGCGTTTTACAGGTAATTTAAAGAGCTACTTTTTTCATTACAATGTATAGTGAAAAACCTTTTATTTTGAAACGGTGAAGGGTCAAAGGGCTTGAGAGGGGCTGTGATTGCGCTACCGCGCTCTCTTTAAACAATCATATCACCGTCAATTTTTGTGTGGCAGAAATAAAAAAAAACCAAATTTTTTGTCAGAAAAAGACCTAAATTTTTTAACACCACACTTTTTCACGTATCTTTCATCATTTTTGAGATATTATGAAAAAAAGGTGATTTTTTTATAAATTCGAAAAATTCTTTTTTTCTAAAATTGTCATTTTTTTGAAAAATACGTATTTTAAAGCAGTCAAACTGCTAGAATTCATCAAACTCTTTATACTAAAGTTAATTCTAGACGGAATACGATTAATTTTAATTTTGGTGGAAATGGCACTTATGAAACCCATCGATTTTAAAAAAAAATCATTAGATATTCCCCTTTTTTTCATTACAGCTCACTCATTTTAGGTGCAAAAGACTTTTAACACTGCTCATTTTAAAGTTTATTTCAAGCACTACAAAATCCTATTTCAATAGAATGCATAAAATATATCTGCTCGCTGCTAGATGGCATTGAACACATCGATAAAATTTCAGGCAAAATAAAGAAAGGCTTTGACCCTCAATATCTCGCTTAATTTTGCACTTAGCACAGTTTATAAAAACCAATTTGTTCATTTTTTAATCTACAACAATTTTGTTTTTACAAATTTTTGTTAAAATGCATATTTTTGGAGATATTTGCAAAAAACCAATGAAAAACGTGAAAAAATTTCGAATTTTCAATTTCCAATAACTTGAAAAGTATTGAGTTTTTTGAAAAACTTTATAGAACATTTTACACCACCGAGAAGGGGTGGCAACCCTCCCCAGGGTGCCGGCTCAGTTCGGGACATTTTCACTTTTGAAGTTCAGGGTAAGATGAGCCTAATTCCAAAAAACGGACCCAAAACGCTTCAATGCCTCCACTTAGTGTCTTATGTTCGTTTGCATATTTTAAAGCTTTCTCAGTAGCAAACGCCTCAGTCGTATATATTGATGTTTTATTGTGCAATCTATACACCTCTGATGTGTTTTGATGGGGAATGTAAAGAGCGCATCCGGTTCCTTTGTTTTTGGATCCACCTGCGTAAATTAAATTATATTCTTTGTGGTTTTCTAATATTGAGAGCATCTGTTTTTGGTGGTTCCGTGTATTTTAGGATGCTTATTTGGGGTTTTTGTTGTATTTGTTGTTTGGTAAACGGAAGAATGATACATTTTGATTTGTGCCACTTTTCTTTGTATTAAATCGATGATATTTCTTTGTCTGTAAACCGAAGTATTCTGTACGTATTTTTTTCATACACCTATTTATCATACACATTCCCTAATTCACTATTAGAGACATATTGCTATATATTCATGGTAATAAGGTTGTGTTTATGGTACCGTGTCATGCTATGAGGTTTGCAGATTACGTCCGATAGAATGATATACATTTTTGTCGGAGATACCTCATATTTGCTGATACTAATTTATAAAAGCTTTATCCAGAAAAATCTTGACATAATTTACTGCTCATGACGTAGTAAAGCTGTCCAGCACTTTATAGTAGGTATTTCAAATAAATCACTATACGAGCCCGTAGAACTTTTTATGGAACTCATGTTTTTTTCAAACTTTGTCACCCCACTCACAAATTCGTTAGTGTAAGGGCCCAACTTAACGGAAATGCATTAAAAAGTTATATGTCAGTGTAATTTCGTTACTCTAATCTTATTCGGACTTTTTGGGGAGAGCTGAAACTCCGCGAAATCCATTTAAGCTCCGAAATCTTACCATATAGGTACCATATTTCCGAGATAAAAATGTGTCCCTTTCTAAAAATAGATTTGTTTATGGATATATTGTCTAGATGCAAAAGATGCTTTTAGTTTTAAAAGCGGAATTATTTATTCTGCTATTAATAGAAGAGACGAGAGTGTCGATATAATGCCCATGGAGGAAACATGTAGAAAGCCTAGAAAGCGATGACAGTTAAACTGATATAAATTATCGCCTCACAAGTGGTAACTAAAGTCCACACGATGCAGATGTGGCTGACATTCTTCTAATATACACCACCATATTTAGCACAATTTACTGCTAAACCACGAGTCAAGAAGTAAGCGTCTGCGAGCTTTGTATATGACGCACGTGTAGCACTTATAGTAAGCCAGATTTGCCGGAATTGCGAAACATGTGTAGCAGGTCTAGAGTATATATTCAAGAGTTTGAAATTTATATCAGTCACGTAGCCAAAACACGACCGACGACGTGAAAACTGAAAGTTTCACTAAGCAAAAATTACGTATTATGTTTAAATACACAAATTTATTACCTGTATTGAATATAACTTTTTTCACTTAATAACAATCATAATAAGTTTTAGAAATTTAACAAAATGATCAGTGGACATCTATATACAAATAAATAAAATTGAAGGGTCTGTTTATAATGTCAAAATAACAGCTTTTTACTAAATGCATATGAAATTATATACTGAAATTGATACTGAATTTCCTGGCTCTCAACCTACCTCCAGTAGAAGGGTCAAGGAATCTGAGTTAAAAAATCATCTAGCTGCGAAAAAAATGTTACTCACTGTAGAACTTAGGCAGTCAAGGGTAATTTTTGCAATGCACTATGTATACCGCGACCCTCAAGTTTGGAACATGGTAGGTCGTTTTTACTGATGAAAAGACATTCCAGTCGACTTATAACGGCTAGTTAAAAAGTATTAAGTTTCGATATCCTTGGTTTTAAACTTTTTGTATATAATTGAATTTCCCATCGAAATGGCTTATTAAAAAAAAATCAAAAAAATTTGTATGCCGATAATGTTAAAGCAAAATGGCCACTCGATCATACGAGGAAATGTGTCCAGATATTTTACAACATTGCCTCACCAGTGGATTGAAAGAGGCAGTTTATTTCCATGGCCCGCTAGGTCACCTGACCTTACCCGTCTGGATTTTTCTTTGGTGTAGGATGAAAGATTTAATGTTTCAAGAATGAGCAACGACAAGGGAAGATATGGTTATCAGAATAGAAAATGCAATCCGCAGTATATCCGCAGCGGAAGTGGATTCTGCCGTGCAAATAACACGCGATAGACTTGAGCGTTGTATAGAGAATAATGGCAAGCAGTTTGAACATCTGGGTACTCATTAGAAATCATCAGGCCAGTTAAAAACTAATCTTAAATGGTTCTAATCAATTGCCTACAATGCAAGACTTATAAATAATTGATAAATAAATGTTTCTAGCTTTATCCTTACTCATTTTCACCGTTTCTGACCACTACGAGTAATCGGTATAATTTTTACTTTTTTAAAGGCGGTCCTGTGTTAATAACTTACCTGGTACAACTATATTACGCCTAGATTTGTAAATATTTTAAAATAATTCTCTTTCTACAAGCACACATTTTTTGGAAATTTTTGTATGCTGAGTCACGTTTCTTTGTTTTTTTTTTATTTTAGTTCATCATCATACCAAGGTATCCTATTTACTTTAACATTTATAGAGTCAAGAGGAGCTGTAGTATCTAAAATTAAGTTACATTTATTAATAATCTCATTATATATTACATTAACATTATTTCAATTTGATAGCCAGTCCGTTTAAATTAAGCATAAAATAATGTTATAAAAAGTTGTTTCGTTATACTTCGTTATACAAATAAATAAAAAGTTACACAACTACAATAAAAAAATTGTGGTTTTCGATTATTCTATAACACAAATCTCTATAGTCCATTTGGACGTGATAGAGAACAATAAAAGCTCATTAAATATGCAATTTCTCAATAAATATAATGCTGGTGGAAATGGAAATATGTTATTTAGGGATTTGGGATTAACAATTAATTATTAATCGTTTGAATGCAACGAATGATAATAATGTACACATAATGACTTGGAAAGATAATTTTTAATAATATTTCAAACGTGAGAGAAATCATACACGGTGTTAAAATGCTTATAAAAATGATCAAATGCCGATTTCCGAATTAGCGTTCATACCTATAATATATAAAAAATAGAAACCGATGGTGTGCCACAATTGTAATGATACAATATATATTATTTATTCCAATGCAATATTATCCTCATACCGCTGGAATTTCAAACCGACAGTTTGAGAATTTGTTAGGTTGTCATATTCTTTGAACTTCTTCAAACATTTGAGCCAAAACATTCGATAATCCAAAGTGGTTGCCTTTAGAATTTATGAAACGGCAGTGAAAATGGCCGCCCCCCGTGAACCCAACCAACATGAAGAGATTTAGTAGATACAGGTAATAGCAGAAACATTTTTATTTTACTTCACTATTATTAAAACTTAGCATTAGAACCGTAGAAAACGTTTGAAAACATGAAATTTCATCGACTGTGTCTAATCTTGTCACGTGTTTTACAGTCTATGACGTGCAACATAAAATTAGTAGTTTCATATTCCTAATCTAATATTTTTACTCATTTTATTGAGAAATATTGAGGCAATCATTTTAATCATCGACTTGATCATGTGTCATGTATGCCTTATAGAAATATGAGTAATTGAAGTAACAATTTCTCTAACATGTATGAGGTAATAATAAACTTAGTTTATTTCTGTTTCTTACTATTTTAATTATCAATTTTATTATATCGTGTTTTTAGTAGAACGTGCACTTTAACTCTCCGTTACCTTTAGGGGTAAGATTAAAAATGCATGGCCTATTTAATTACACTATTATTGCCGTTTCATAAAAATAGAAAAATACTGTATATATAGATATATATCTACCGCAGAATTTACGGGAAAAAGAAAATATATTCGCAGAATTGCAAAATTTAATAGCGCAATGAATCTTGTCATCTTTGTTGCACGTATGAAGAAGGCTGTGGTGTTCACTCACTTTGACATACTGACGGATTTATTTACTGCAGCCACCATAATACCAAGAGAGCGAAGCGCCGAATCGATTTAGTTAGGGTTTTAAAAAAATATACAGCCCAAACTAAACGTCGCGTCGTATGAAAAACTGTAAACTGTTTAAGTAAAAAAGTTTCCTTGCTCTATTGGAAACATTATACTAGTATCCAGCCTTATACTAGTTATCCATCTCTAAAGATAAAAACTTTCCCGACTAAAATTTAGTCGGGAAACTTTTAAAACTTTAAAAGTTTTCTCGACTCACCATTTTACGCTGCAAAATGACGATATTTTGTCATTGTCATCTAGAGAAAAAAAAATTACTTAGGTTTTACATGACCTTCTAAATGTTCTATTGTTATGAGACTATATCAGGGAAGTACCGAAAAATGTCATATCCAAAACTGATAAAGATCGGGCGTCAATTAACAAAGTTATGCACTAGTTTGCAAAAGATTTTTTAAATGTCATATTTTGACACATTTGGCTATTCCGGATCAAAGGGCGAACTAAAAATTCCAACCCGGCATTAAATTCCATTTTACATAGGATTTAATGTTTTGTAGGTGGATGTTCGCGACATATAGAGTATCTTTAAAACGCTTCGTAGGTGGCGTCAGATTCCCAACGATATGGTAACGCTTCAAGAACATCACACAAGAAAATAGCATCATAAAACACCATCAGACTGGCGGTTTTATTTTTGACAAATTGCGATCTTTATAGCTCATCGATTTCTGTTAGCTGATTGTAAATATTTTTCAATTCTCTTAAGCAGATATGAGATTTTCCAACTGAACTATTACTGGAATTTCTTGGCACAAATTCAATAAAAGGGCTAAATTAATAAATGCAGTAAAAAACACTATACCTACCACAATTTCTGTTTGATCATCTGACTGCCATTTCATCTGCTGTTTTACTAAGAATTGTATTGTATGACTTCCACCTACTTTTCAAAGAAGCACTTACGCCTTCAGTCAGTTCCGCACTTTATCTTTCGGTACAAACCCAGTGCCAAAGTTTTTTGTACTGTGTAAAACTGTGCGAATGAAAGTGAGTCTGTACCACCCCAAGCTATATATCTTTCCAAGTATTATCTGTCTGCGGTTGACGCCCTCTTTGAATTATCAAACGCTGCCGCTGATCGCACATGTCCCTATTATTGCGATGCAGAAAGCGACATGCGATTGGCGTTCCCTCGCTCGCACTGTCAATATCAAGAACATTGCAACTTGAGTACAATTCAAAGACTGATCTGAATTATTCATGCAATGTTTACAATACCTTGCGGAGATATTCCGGGAAAGCACTTTTTACCGATATCCCGCTTTGTCTTATGTAAAGAAAGCCCTCAGCTAAGAACTTCCGAGTTAAATAAATTTACATCGTGTAGAGAAAGAATTTGGAGTTGACGTTTATATCAGAGAAACGTTTGTGGAACGAGTAGAAGCAGAGCCGATGAATATACAGATAAAAAGTCAGCATTGCAGAGTTGCCGCTGTTTGAGAGCAGGCGTGGTTATAGAAACAAAACCCGCCCGATAATTAGTCAATTCACGAAGTAAAGCAAACCGCAACAAACGTGATCTGGTTAACCAAACCGGGCGAAAACAAATAACGGGGAATTGATTAGCTCGAAATTCGCAGCTGCTATCTTGTATGCGGACAAATTTTACGAATTTCTGTAGCATAAAATGAATATCTTTCATTTCGTTAATCATCGTTAACGATATAGATAAGTGTCCTTATTCCTGCCCCAAAACATTTTCCTACACATTTTCCATAGCTTTAGGGAAAAGATAAAATCTTTAGCCCATAACATATTGACTAATTTTAATGTGAACAATGAGGTTAGCTTTCCCTTCAATTAAACAGAGAAAATTCCACTGATACTAAATAACGTTTTTGTACACTTTTCGGTGCTCTTATTATAGTTGAGTCAATAAAAGGAAAAAATATTAATATTTATGACCACATTTTGTATGATTTTTTTTCAATGCTAGTTATGTATAATTTTTCAAAATGAGAAACGTTGCCAGCTCTGGCAATGTTTCTCATTTCTGGCAACTTGACGTGCCAGCTCTGGCAGTCAAGTATTTCTAGTGTTTAAGAAAAATTAGTATTTATTTTCGAATGAATGTCCAGAACAATTTGACATAAAAAATATTTTTGAATGCCTACAAGAGATACAAAATTTGCTGTAAGACTTCGCTTCTAAGTATTTTTGGTATAGCACATGCATTGAGAAAATTGTTCCTTATGAAATTTTCAAATAACCAGCTCAAGTAGAGGTAATCTGTAATTTGTTCGGAGTGCGGATCAAATCCGCTACACTTAGGCCCCATTGGGTGCCTTGTGCTTCCTCCATGAGGGAAATGTCTCCCTGGGAAGATTCTGATTGTGTTGTCTTGAATATATACCACAGCTTGCTCCTTCCTACTTCTTTAATCCGTCTGTGAAGACATAGTTTACACATTCAACAGCGGTCTCATCATCAGTAGTTTGTATAGTGTCAGATTTATCAAACACAAGCCGGGGCGGAATACCATCTACACATGCCTTTGCAGATGAAGATTCCAGTTTAGTTTAGCATCGAAGGTTGAATCCAAGTATTTCACCTTCGGTGCAAAATTCAATGCTGGGTTTAGGAGAACGGGTGCACTCATTGGCTCCAGTTTTCTTTTCCTTGTGAAGAGTACCATTTCCGTCTTACTGGGGTTGACGGATAGGGCATGTTCCTCACACCAATTTTCGATTATTCTTAGGGCCATCTGTATTCTCTGGCAGAGGACTCCTTCTAATTTTTCATTAAGCAGTATCGGTAGGTCATCTGCGTATGCAATTGACTATTATACCTAGTAACATTCGACAAGTGAGATTTTTTTTAATTTCAAGGATCTCATTATAGTTTAACTATGTTAAAAGTAACGCTGATAATAATTTATTTACATATCTACAAAGAGGGCAATATGTAAATCTCAAAAAAAATTCATACCTGCGCATCATATACCTAAGTATATCCTAAGCCGCCTGGATTTCTGTCAAATCTTATTTAAGGGCACTGTAAATAGTAATATTTTAGTATCTTAGGTATTTATCTTCCCAAAGTTTTTCATCATGAATTCCATCACAGTCTATAATTACCTAAAGTCTGAAGATAAACATAATATAATATAATAATAGATTCTGAATGTTTTGTGGTGTTTTTAGAATGTTCATTAATCATGATTATTATTTTCAAAAATACATTTTTTTTATATATGTCAAAAATTGGGCACATTTATTCTGGATCATAGATTTAACAATGGAATTAAATACGATACAGACGCTTCTATTCATAATATGCTTATTAAAATTTATAGGACATATGTAAATATAATGGATTAATTTTATCAATTGAAATTCAATTTAAATTCACTCTTTGCTGTTTATTTCCGCTGAGACGTCTATATATACAGTAGCTGGCGCCCAGCCAAGAGTTACTTCCTTAATAGCATACATTAATCATAATATTTTAAAAACTGTGATATCTACATTTTGTCTAGTAGAGAAACCGTGTGAATGCAACTGAAATATTAAAGCGTATCAATTACTCATTGTCACTACAAATGGATGGTGTGGCTGGGGAGTATGAAAAATTACCTCAAATTAATTATGGAGCTTTTATTAATGGCTGAACATTCTTTTAAAACATGTGATGCATGTAAAAGACAATATATATATATATATATATATATATATATATATATATATATATATATATATATATATATATATATATATATATATATATATATATATATATATATATATATATATATATATATATATATATATATATATGTATATAGCTATAATTGTTTCTTAATTGCTTATAGTATGGCAGAATTAATTAATTAGTATGTCAACATTTTTAGATTTTCTCTGGGGATATTATTAAACGTAGTTCAATATTCAGAGGCGGGATCATAACTTTATTCAGAATATTATTCTGTCGGATATCCGTATCTAATATCACCTTCATATATCAAAAGGCAAGTAAAAATATACCTATATCAAACGAAAATAACAGCAAGAATCAAAGTACGAAAGAACAAAGGTGAAATTGTATGCAGAATATGTATTTCCATTAATGAGCAACGAATATGAGAACGATCCACTGCCATGTTTATGGGCGATATTTCAAAGTTCTATGAAATTGGGGACACCATTATTTTCTACAGTGGTAGGTCGAGTTTTAAACGAAATATATTTTCGTCACAAATAGAGATTAATAATAATAAGATCACCTAGGCGGACATGGAAAGAGACTTAACCGGTGGAAAACCTTCTATACAAAAAATAATCGCGAATTCTCCTAGTAAAGTGTGCAGGGCATCCAAAACACATATTTTCTTTGGTTAATTGTGGTAATTAGTTTGCCAAAAAATTCAAATAGATATCGCCATTTACATGACCATCAATAAAATAGGTGTATGATAATCTCACCGTCTAAAATGTCATAGCACACATTAATATACTCCACCTATTTTGATGGTCGACTTCACGCATCAAATGAAGGTTTATCGGACCAGTAATGAATATTGTATAAGTTTATACCTGCATTACTTAAGAAATTAGATTCATCGGTCCACAATATGCGAGATAAATAAATCGGATCTTCCTCAATGCTCTTAGCCAGTAAAATTATTTAATCTATCTTCATAATCTATTTGAGATAAATCCCGATGTAGTTGAATATGATGGGGATGCAGACTATGATTTATTAAAATTTTATGCATTGGTGTTTTACTTGTGCCTAAGTTAAAGGCTATTTATTCTTCTTGTACTCAAATTAGGCCTAACGTGGACGTAGCCAAGAACGTTAATAACATTGTTTTATTTCTATCATACCTATTATTCTGGGTGCTGGAACTGGATGGCCAGTTTGACGCAGTAGTCTAGTGAAACCAGAAAATACTTTTCTTGTTAAATGCATTCGACCAGGATAGTTAGTTGTATATACCTACTTGTATTCAATTATTTATTTTTTGCATTTATTTATTATAATATTAAGAAAGTCAGAAATAGATTTTATGAAATAATACGATAAAAATAGCAGTTTTATAATGAGAAATAAGAAAATATAGTCAACATATCAACCTTGGAAATACGTATTATATTTATTCAAAAAGATATTATTATTATTATAAAGATTAATAACCAAGAAATATTTAATTTGAAACAGCTGTGTTAAATTTAATTTTTATACATAATACAAAGGTATTTTACAATTGATGTAAGTATGCAAAAGTCACTACATTGTATTAAATGTGTCTAACGATTAATAATATAGGCAACCCTCATTACACATGGCTATTTTACTGTTTTCTATACAACTAATCAACAGTAATTGCTATGGATTTTTACAAATTGTCGATAAAGAGGTGTTATTGGTGGATAAATATCAATGTTATAGATTTTGTTATATATGGAGCTCATATTTGCATGAATTGTTGTATGGTAAGTACTTAGTATCGTATGTTGAATGGTTCTTATACTTCAAATCATACGAATTCGTTTTATTTTTAATAAGCTAGCTTCATTAAAGTGAATGGTACCTTGTTTACGTAAGTTTGTGTTTTTATAGCGATTGAAACTGCTCCCTTATGGGGTACTGGAAGCTGGATCAACGCTATCTGGGACTGCTCGATCAACATTTGCATCTGGGCTTTCCAAAACCCCTTCTTAAATTCTTCTGAGTAATAATATTTAATTTAACCCGATTTAAACTATGAATTTTTAATAAAATGTTCCCAACTAAATTTCACTATCCTCTCTTCCTCATGGTTTTATCGTTGCTAGTCAATAATAATTGTTTTTTAAACAAGAAACTTTCTCCTCTACCCGTGTACTTGATATATTGTAAAATTTCCTTCTTTTCAACGAGCTTTATGATCATATAATATGGAACATAAAAAGATAGCCGGTATATTGTATTTACAATGGTTGTTCAGTGCCTGTAGAACTATAAAATATAATGACTAGGTATTGACACAAAAGCCGCAATAAATAAAACACAAACGAGTTCACTACTACGCGGTACACATTGTTATTAATTTGTAATAAATTATGAATTTTTGCTACAACTAAACGCACAAAGGCTATAATCTCCATAAATTTATCCGTATCGGAAAACAAAACATCGCTGAACTAAATTAATAATGTAGACCGTTCAGGATGACCTGAAAAATTTAACAACGGGGAAGCAGAACAATGTTCTTCCCGGAGGGGATTCTTGGCGAAACTGTCACAGTGATTTTATCGCAGTTGGCCTGGTTGAAAGAAATAGACTTTGAGTTATTATAAGGAAACATTCAAGATTATCTGGACATTTGGTCAACGGGATCAATAGACCCTGTGCGGGGTAGGTAGACCGAGGATTTATGGTCACGGACGGTTTAACGACTACGGAAAACCTGAGACTAGAAATTATCCCCTACAGTATGGCGGGCGTTATTTTATGTGAGCGTTGGTGGGTCCTCCAGAGAGAAGGCCGCATATAAAAGGTTTTACGTAGCGAACACATCAGTACGCTCTAGATGCTGCATATTAAGATAATAATAGCCAAAACATAATAAGTTGAGGAATCTGTCACAAATAATGAATTCATTATTAATATTGAAAATAATATGAAAATATCTCAGTTGCTTTTGTCAGGATGAGATCAGGCGAACATGCTGGCTAGTTCATTTTGTTTGCTGCATGCGGCGCGCATTATCCTGCATTAGGATCAAGCGATCGCCGATAAATCCACAAAAAGGTACAACGTAATTGGTTAATATCTCCTCAATATATCGGTGCACCGTCAAGGATCCATCGATGACCACTAACTCAGTGCAGGCCTCTCGGGTTATTCCTGCCCACACCATTACTGAACCTCCTCCATAGCTCAAACGGGGACTGAACGTACAAATCTATCTCCGTTCCTTCTCCATGCTCTTTTCCGTCCATCTGGAGAATGTAAGCAGAATCTGAATTCGTCACTAAATGTCCAATGAAAATGTTCATAGGAATTGCAGTCTAGCTACGCGGTGACGCGGAAGCAATTTGGGTCCAGTTGCTGCTCTGCAAGCTTTCAAAACAAAGTCTTTAAGTCTTCTGCGAACTGTCAGCACACTAACATTTATAACATTTATACGACGGACCTCTTGCAGTTGATTTCTTGACTTTACTGACGTTAAGTGGCGGTCCCGCAAAGATTGTACGTAAAGAAATCTCTCATCAATAGCAGTAGTTTTTCGTTTTCTGCCATTACCTGCTCTATGCTTATTTCTGCCAGTTTATCTAAAACGTTCAACTACATTTTTGATGGTAGAGTGATAAACATGAAGGATTCTTGCATCATATTCATAATTACGACCATCTTCAACAATAGCAACAGCTTTTGCGCAATTTTCCGCACTTCAAACCATGGTAGGAATACCAATAACTGTCTTATCCTAACCTACATATTATTGGCCGTTATAGACAGCACACGAAATTTATGAAAGGACATAAATAACGAATAATGACCCAAAAACAAACTGATACGTGTCCTTAAAGTATGAAAAAGTATAGCGTTAGCGCCTTAATTTAGGGGCGAGTTTAAAAACTAATTAATATTTAAAAGAGGGGGAAGGAAGCATACAATCTGTTTTTTATAGACCACGTGGCACATAATTTACCACAGAACGAAATCCAAGAATCCTAATTAACTTAGGGGATGAGGTTTTCTAATGAAAATTAATGTTTTATGATTTTTTTAAATACAGACTTCGAGAAGTCAAAAGTATAATGGTGTATATATACTATCCGCCGTTTTTAAGGATTTAAATTAAACTCAGAGGTCTGTGTTTAACTTCAAACTTTGCTGATTAAAATTTTCCGAGTAAATATTTACTACCGCGAAATTTAATTAGCACTATCTATAAAACTTTAAATTGGTCGTTATACACTGAGCGCTGTTTCGTAGTTCCTGGGTAGGTAGTAAATAATAAGCAAAGTATTGTATTATCCTATACGGATGCTAATTCCATTTGTGTATGCAATAAGTGGTACCACCTTACACTACCATTCAACCTAGATATCTTCCGCTAGACACGGCTTTTGATTATCACACATAGAAACCTTTATCGGATCTGCTGGCAATATGTATCGCAGACGTATGAACTCCTCTCTCATGTTCGGCCAGTAATATGTTTGTCTGATTCTTGTTTTAGTTTCTCCTGATTCCCTGCATATTTTTGTAGAGGCGTAAGTCTTTTGAGCAGATTTCAACGTGATATAGTTCATCGGCATTGCTGTTCTTTTTTCGTTTATCAAAATCAGACTCTTTTAATTTAAGTCGTCATCTTACTAGTCGGTTCTTTGAATGAAAATAGCCACAGAAGAGGTTTGTTGTCTGTCAGAATTTTGAATTTACGGCCAATAATATAGGGCCTGACGTATTCGATAGTCCAGGCAATGGCTAGTGTTTCTTTCTCTGTAGTGGAGTAATTGGTCTAGGAAATGGTCAGAGTTCCAGATGCAAACGCTATCGGTTTGACATTTCCCACAGGGCCTTGTGGCAAAATGGCTCTTATAGCAAAATTGCTTGCGTCTGTACTTAGATTGAACGGTTTTGAAAAGTCATGTTAGAAATCATAAAATATATATGTAACGATATCAAGTTTATTCAAGGTCCGTGAAGTTGGCTCCGAAAAATGAGGGGCAGGGAGGGGATGTTGATAATTTATTTGACCATCGTTAGAGCACGCTTGAACACCTTTTTTTTCGAGTTATCGACAAAATAAATTTTTGGAGCTAACCTCAAGCAGCCACAAAAATTTTGCAAAATCTAATTATTGATAATATCATTGTATGACCCTTGTTAGACCATGTTAATACCACCAATTATTTCCGGAAAAACGATTACGGAAAAAAAATTCAAGGGTGAGTTTATGTGGCTCAAAAATAAAAGGGGTAAGTAAGCAGTTACTGACATTTCGCATCGTTAGACCAACTACAAAAGCATCTCTCCCATCGCTTAGTTTTGATAGACCACGCTCTGTGAAAATTTTGGACGCAATTAAGTGTTAAAAAAATGTTCAATGTTCGTGATAACGACATCTTATATTTTCCAGAGGATAGAGCGTCGTAATACTAAGAAAGACCATCCATTAGTTTCGTTAGTTGCGCAAAAAGCAATTGTTAAAAAAAAAATTATCAGTCGAGGCTAACCTCACTGTCGTTAAAATACGAGAGGATGTGTTCTTGGGGTTGAAAAAATTACGGATCGTTTGACCACATCAAGAACGTTTGACCACCCCTTAGTTTTATTGGGCCACCCTCTCGTCACATTTGTGGAGCAATTAAATGTTAAAAAATACATTTTTCGCTGGGGTTAACTCAAGAGTTGTGTTTGACAAGTTTTATTTTGGATAGTTCCAATTACCGCAATAAACACTTTATCAATACTGAGTAAAATACCTGCTTTGTAGTACTAGGTCTTTTATTCGTATCTCCTTTTCTCACTGTTAGAAGTTTAATCAAAGTCTGAATAAACACTTAGAGATATTGTTTATTACCATATTTTATTTCCAAAGGAAAACCATGAAACTGTGTGAAACCCTAACTTAGTGTAATTAAAGAAAAAATCTAATGTATTTTTTTATAAACAAGTGAGGGATCAATAAGAAACGTCAACACATTCAGTGAGGTTGGGTAGATACACGGAAGTTGAATTAAAAATAGCATTAAAAGGAGCTCACTCTTTGTCACAGCAGCTGAGCAGAGGGTCGGCGTTAATAAAGTTGTCATGTTAATTAGTCACAGTATTGACTTTTGCTCAAATTCTCCGTCAGATGGAACATTATTTATGACTATGACATTAAAACTGAATTATATAATAAATACAGTAGTCAGCAAAAAAAATAAGACGTCTGATAATGCATTTTTGCTAAAATCTAGTTGTGTACATCTAACTTTAATTTTTGTGACATTGTTAGTTCGCTGTCAAACATTATTCAAATAGAAATAGAAAAAAATAGTTGTCCTATTTTTTTTTTGCTTACGATAGTAGGATAGGAAATTTTACTTATTACTGTTTGTTATAAATTCAACTTTCACTTTGGTAAACATGATAATGACAAAAACGGGATAGCCATAATATGTTCTTGTCATATATAATATTACAAGTGCTCTGGGTTTTGCCGACGATATTTGTGATTCGGAATTAAGGTTTCCGAAAGGAGATACATAAATATATCTTATATTAAGCTCTCCATAACTTAGGTAACTTATAGTCTCAGTTACCTACAAATAAACAAATAATAGTTGTAACTTAAATTTTAATATTAATAACATGGATGAAAATAAATGCAACACATATTTTTATCGTACAACTTTTGTCGTACAAAAAGATTTTGAGGATACTAGAATTATCTACTAGTTCTACTAAAATAAATAAAATCTTTGCATATTTAAGAAGTTATAACTATAAAAGTAGTTGACTGACCCTCATAAATATGTCTGATCACAAGGAAATTCTGTTTGTTAAAATATATCCACTAAAATTAAAAACGAATTTATTTTGTGTAGAATGTAGACCAATGACAGAGAGTAGAAAAACATTATTGTTGAATATGTAAATGGTATAAGCATTATGAAATAAAAAACTAATGCCTCTGCCAACTTTCAAAATACACCAAAGAATAGAGATTTAAAAAATGTCCATCTCTTCAATTTACGCTAACCCTAATTATTTTCTGATATTGTTTGTGTGAGTCAACGTGCACGCTGAATCTACACAGGTAGTAGATATATTTGTATTATGTTTTATTTTATGAAAGTTACGCGTTCTTGTGTATAAAACAACGTGTGAGATATTTCTGGAGATTTCTTTTTAAATTAATGCAATATGCAATTCAATTTACTTGCAATTTGATTTATATGCAGTTTTAGTATACAACTTGTATATAACTTTTTAATTTCTAATACAATTAAATATTAGTATACTGTGTTTTTCTTTCACCAAATTATAGAAAATACTAATAGTCAGTTCAATTACTAGTATTGTTGGGGACCATCTGACTTGGTTACGGAACGGTCAGTGACGTCCACAGGTAATTAGTAGCTTCGGTACCTACCGAACCTACTAAATTATTTTTTTATTAATAAGCTGAGATAGCTTATTACGGTCTTCAAGAATAACAGGTTCTATAAGAGTTAATTAAGAACACAATAAAGCTGTGAAAACTTTAAAATGGTTTTATAAGAGGATTGAGTCGAGACTAGATTTATATTCAGAATATGTATTTGAAATAAGAGTTTTCATTGCAATATGCACATATAATTTTATTGATCCACTTCAGTTGGAAATCGTCTTTCACTACCGGGCATATTACCAAGTTCAATTTAAGCGAAAATAGCCTCGAGGCGAGCACAAAACGAGCATTGAGGTAACCGGATGCCTCAGCCATAAATTAGACTAAGGTCTGTTATTACGACTTTTTGGCGAATTCAAAGCTACCGGTTCATGTACCCTTGTCATTCCGCAAAGCTGGACAAAAGGAAGGTCCGATTGAACTTGGACAGGATGTCACACAATCGGATTACAGCAGTAAACTGTCAAACATGTTGTTATGCCATCGGGGGATTTAACTAAAACGATGTACAATCTGGTTTATATATTTCACGTGTTTGTAGTTTTATATTATTCTCTTTTTGTATTTCAACACCTTTCCGAAACCGCTTATCCCCCTGGATAAGCGTGAATTATAACAAAATAAGTTTGTAACTCATCTCAATTTCCAAAGACATATTTTGTAAACATTTCAACGCCAGGGCTGATATAAGCCAGGCAATTAAGTAACAATAACAATTACGTGCCTATAATTATCGCGGCTGGCTAGGCCAAATTTATATCTCCAGTTTAGACTATGCTTTTTAGTACCTAAAGACCGTGGCCCTCCCAATGCATATTTGAATTATTGGTGTGAGCACAACAATTTTTCAAACTAAACATAATGTATCAACAAAATATTGAACGTATTTGTTCTCTATAATCGTTCTGCAGCTTCAGGATAATTTTTTTAACTAAAAATAATGTACAAAGAAAACAGTTGTCACCAAGTGAAATTAATTCAGTTTGAAATAGTAACAGTCTAAACGCTATCTACTGAATTGATAAAATATTGTCCGTAAATCTAATATTGATTAATTGACATACTCAATTACTAAATTAATTAATGATTAATGCCCTATGTGGTAGTCCATTATTACTGTCAATTAAAGCCAGAATTACCAGATATTGGTATATAATTTATTGTAACGACTATGTTAAAAACGTTGATAAATATATCAACTGCCTATTAACACAAGGATACACAACAAAAATCATTTTTATCAGGATGCGGTGGAAAAATTAGTAGGCTAACTGAAAATAATCGAAATATTAATAGTACGGAAGAGAAGACACAGAACAATGTCATAATGTCTTCTTCCTGTAAAGTCCATAAGACGAACGATTGTTGAATCGATTAAGTAATTATTAACGATCCGTATATAGTTCTGGAACATTGGCAAATAATTTTGATTAATTTGATGATATTTTACTACAGGATCAATATCAGACCCCTCGTACTATCTTGCTTTGATAACGAAAACTTGCATATAAATCGGACCCGAGGAATTTACGCCTGTCCGGTAGAAACGTGTTTTAGGATATCTCTTGGACTGTCTTTGTTACTAAATTAATATGTTCAGAAACTTTTAACGTTGCGTTTGTTATCGGCAAGTAATAATGGATTATGGGGGCGTTTAATTTAAATAATTTCCTAATTAGACAGTTACTATTCTTATCAGTGACACCTGTATGGTGCTTTATTAGTAAAAACAAAACTATTTATCGATAACCCAGTTGTTGTTCAAAGAGTTGCAAATTACAATGAGTTCCAAATCGAATAAACACACTACTGCTAGGTGACTGAGCCGAGAGCTATCTCGCTAATAGCTCGATCACCTCCCCCGTATTTTACTGAATACAAATGTTAAACTGGACGGGAATCGAACGCATGATCCTCGGTATACGAGCAGCGGCTGATATGCTTGAGCTGAATTTTTTTGCGCTGTCCACCATGGATTTTCGCTGAACCAACTTATGCTGATATTTTGAGAAACAATAGAATTGATACTGGCTATGTTTATGTATTTTTACGACTAGGTAATGATACATTATTTTGCGAGTTTAAATATTCAGCAATGATATTGCATATGGCGTGATAATTAATGTTCAAGCCTTTGCCGCTGGGCGCGTACGACTTTTACCGCCTCTCCACCCAGCAGCTGCATATATCGAATAGATACGAGAGCCCGAAGGGCTCGAGCAATAGCTGGCAACAAGTTTTCGATAATTTTCAAATTATTTTCAATTTGTTCTCACTTTTCTGATATTGTAACCGATAAGAAATCTTTGCAACTTGAGACTACTAACACCATACAGTGGATATTGGCAATGGTTTATATTTATAAAACGTGTTACTGTGTATATAAAAACAGTAAGAAACATACTCAGGTTATAACGGCCGCCTCAAAACACTAAAAAAACCTAGGATTACATCGAAAAAATCAATACGCTTCGCTTACTTAGGTACTGCTGTCGAATGTCTCATACCGTCACATAAAATTATCGTTGGCATGGTAGGTCTGTTTTATGTATTATTTATTCCAACAATTTATATTCATTAGATAGGGGCTGCAAAGGGTTTGAGGTTGAACCTAAAAGAAAGTGAATCCTATTATTTCGAAATAAAAATTCCTTTCAGGGTGTTGGGATGAGAATAATAAATAGAGAATATGTGAGAGTAATATTTAAATCAAGACCAGAGAAAATATTATGTATATAAGATATTGTATGTAATGTATATGTTATGTACAACATATAGTATGCGCTAGAAAAATATAGAGCATCCAAAATGTCGTTTTGCCAAAATTGACTCAATATTTGTGTTAAATGTGTTAAAATATAAATTAAGTAGTGTCATTTCTACATTTTCGAGACAAACTAATAGCGCGTATGGCCTCCTCGAGCTAAAATAAGTTTTATCCTGTGTTAGGTATATCCTTCCATTCTTGTCCAGAGTAGCTGTTAGCTCTCCTAAGCTTCGGAGGCCGTCATATGGGCCCTGAGCATCCGATCCAGTGAATTCCAAAACTTTTCAATCGGATTTAAGTTGGGACTTGCAGCAGCAAAATGCATCTACAGGAAGTTTCATTGCTTTGGAAGGTTTCGCATTAACATGATGAATCTAGGCCCATAACGATGACTGTAAGGAATTCATGAAGATTTTACTCTTAATTCCACATATTTAATACACACATAATTAATTTCGCATGAGTTTCCAGTGATCTGGTATCGTCACGTTAATGTACTTCAAAATGGTTCAACGTTTATCCAAATCAACTCCTAAATATTTGACGCACTCTTTTGTTGAAGATTCTCTGACAGTTTAATTAATCTAGGCGATCTATGTTTGGTGGTGACAAATCGATCCATAAATAAATTTGTTCGCTCAATCTCTTGAAGATAATTTCCTCTACAGGGTTATGATTATGTGCAGACTTCAAACATTTTGTATTTTTTACAATCAAAATGTCTCCCTTTTTCATTTTCGCTCGCTTAAACTCGATTTATTTCGGAAAATATGCATCGTATGAAAATGTTCCAAGAGTTAAAAGTAGTTTATTACACAGATATAGTCTCTCTCCATTGTGAGTTTAAAAAAATAGGAACACTAACCAAACATAAAAGATTTCTTGTGTTTGCTGGTAATATATTATATTCTCATGTGAATGCATTTCAGTTTCCTTTGCACTGTCTACGTTTCCTGACAACGTAAGACATTCCTAAGATTTACTACCGCACATCAAAGTAAATCTGGTCGCACTTTTACATAGTGCCATTTACACTATATTCTCCACCAGCATTTACTGCATTTATTCACCGCCGGCCTCTGGATCTTCCGACAATACAGCATTATTTGTACGCTTTTTAGTCTCCATTGCTATTATACCATTATTCTCTACTTTACGACCGCCTCACATTCATTTCTATTGTGTATTAGGTAATTGCTTTAAATTTCTTCATTATGATCTATTATCTTTTGAAGCTTTATTTATTACACAACTTAGTACACAATTCAAGATAAAAACAATTACAGAACGCGAGCTTCAGAATTAGTACCGTATCTACTTTAATTTATACAAAATATGACACCTACATAATCGAAAAAATTTAGACTTAGATTTTTGAGAACGAAATGTATTTACTTTACATCTTATAGAACAGCTTCTGATATCCTTTGCTATCCAGATTATGCCCCAAATCTGTCCAGCTCTTTTCTTTCGCCGCTGTTATTAGATTTCGCGCGTTTTCTTTATTCTGTATATTTTTCTTAATCGTCTTCTGTTTGTTTAACAATGTTTTCGTGCTATTTTTTCCTTGTAACCTAATTTTTTATCTTCTCGAACCACCAAACACTTTGTTTTCTGTTATTGGTATTTTTAGATACCCCACATACGGGGCTTTCATTTAATCCCGAAACCCACGTGATCAGTTTATTTCTGTTAAATCAATTGGTATTTAAGAAGTTACCATGTAACTAAATAAAAGTCTCTATGAAATGTCAATTCATAGATTTCATGGTCAATTCGCAGGCGTGTCTGAAGTTTTTCAATGTAATTATGTCACGTGGGTTTCGGGATTAAATGAGAGCCTGTTTCAGTCATTAATACTTTAAAGAAGCCCAAAGATGTTCTAGATTTTCATTAGTTCATTCTCCATGTTTCGAATATTTTATGCCAGCACTTGTTCATTGATTTTTTATGAATATGAATATGGTTACTACTCATTTCTGGTCCCCGTTTAACTCTATTATCCGTTATTTGCTTTCTGTCTGTTTTCATTACTATAATGTAATTAATCAATGATAGATTTTTCTCCTCTACTTGTTACTTCTCGTATGTGTTTGTGGTTATCTTTTATTATTAGATCATGTAACAGGCAAAAATCTAGTAGTCACGTACCATTATTATTCCTTGTTTCTTCTCCTTGCTGGTATGATTCGTCTTGTTTCCCACTCATCCATTAAGATCACCTATCAAATAGCTATCGCTTCCTTCAGTTATGGAAATCGTTGTCTTCTTTCTTTCTATATTTCTTTCTTCATCTATCCAGATATCAGCTCCTTTTATTTTGCGTTTTTCATCATTTCTATTTTATTATTAATTCTTTCTAAACTATCTTTCTAGCATTTCAATTAGTGTATTTCGCTTTTTAACTATTTCCTTTAATGTATTATTTTCCCCCTTATTCATCTTAATCAATAACCCCCTTATTCATCAATATGTCACTGGAAGTACAGTGCCATATTTTGCAGTTTCTCGTCCATATCTTTCAGTTTACATTCAATTCTGCCTAAAATTTCCTCTAGTTTTTCCACTTTATTTTCCCCCCAATATTAATAAAGGGTATTTTATCTCTTTTTCTGTATTCTGTAAGAGAAACATCATCTAGAGTCTAGAGAGTCAATGGTAGAGCTCGTAAGACAATTTTTTAGACATATTGTAATACAAACACACAGAAAATTGAGTATACTTAAAACATTACTGTAATTACATTTTACAGAATGTATTCAGTTCGTAATTATTATCTGTGCGCTCAACATACAATTAAATGAGATGCGCTTCATGTATGGAACTACTCGCATTTAATGCTAAAGTAACAGACCAAGAAAAAACTTGGGGCCTACTTATGGCCTTATATTTTTGTCAATCTCAAGTTTTTACTTTATCAGAGGTTCGGAAAAGTGGGAATTTTTTACGTTATCAAAGTAAGTAGTTGCGTTTAATCCAAGTTACCAAATATGGGAGACTGGTAGCAAAAACGGAGTTGAGAACTGTATATCTTAAAAACCAGATGCATTCCAGCGACTGATAGTTATTCCACAAATCATATAAGATTTATAGTCAGGCGTTTAAATTTTCAAATTAAAAAAATCCGCTTACATTAAACTACTAGTATATATATAATAAAATAGCTACGTTTTAAATATTTGCTTCATAATGTTCGTTTGTTCTGGAGCTTTGTCATTCTAAAGGGTTCAGTCGTGCAAATTAAGGCAATGTAATTAGTACATTAGTAGAATGGCATCATAAATAGAATTAGTACTGTATTACTTGCCTAATGTAACTGTATCGCAGGGCGCAGGCCATTACAGGGAAATACCTGGTATATAGTTGCAAATCAGTACGTTGACATATGTAGGTACATGTCCACAAAATTACTAGATAAATTGCAAATTATAATTGGAGATAACCGAATTAAATTGTTATGCAGATATATTCTATACCATGTGCTATTTAATTCATGAAATTACTATATAACTATTTTAATTCTAAATTACGAATCTACATAATTAAATTATTTAATAATGACCTAAAATACGGATTATGGATATTTTAATAACATAATAAAATATTATTTGTTTTGTAATTCACAAAAAGTAATTTATTAAAATTTAAATAATTATTACCCTAGTTTATAACCTTGCCTCAAATGAGGTAGGTCTGATATATTTTTATGTTGTACCTATGTGATGAAGTAAGTGGTAATGTCATTGTTAAATATTTGAAAACCCATTAAATTTTCGGGTGTGTTACGGCAAAAGTCGCTATATGTACTTTTTAAGTAGATTAAATTTTCAAGAAAATGAAGATAATTTGGCCTCGATAGACCAAATGGCTTCTAAGATACATCTGTTCAAAGATTTGAGAAATTTCCAAAAAAAGGAAATGTGTGTAGTTTTTTCGTAAATGTTGATCACTAAGGACCCATTTCACGGAAAAGTCATCATATTATACGTTATTAAATTACACTAAATTTGCAACAAAACGAGACCAATTTGGGCTATGTAGATTTTTCTAAATCGCTTATATATGAATTGTTTATCAACCACACCCTTTCAACAAACAGACCAAAGAACAACATTATCTTTAAAAAATGTGTGATAGGAAAAAACCCCACCCAAAACCAAACCAAACCCAAAATGTCACCACTCTTCAGATACCTTCAGATAGGTCAGAAAATCCTTGATAGGTCAGAATAGAAGCCTATTTGAAGGTCGAAACACAGCTTAAAATAAGTCGTATAAATCGACGTAATTTCCGTACGGAAATTACATTCTAATTACTATAGCTGTACTACATACACACACGTTATCAAACGATGTGAACAAAACAAAATGAAACGGTCAGAGAGGCTTTTGCTTGCGTCGCGTGCCTTATTTATGCCTTTTACCCTCCCATTTCGGCTCGCGGCGTAACCACGTGGTCTCAGTATCGCATGGCATTGTTTGTAGGTAACTCGCGGTTTATTTTAAATATTTGAAATAGGGTACTATTATTCAAAATATTTGCTGTTTAACGGAACAGAATTTGTTTACGTTACAATCATCTCTTATTTTATCGCTGGAAGCAGAAGATTCGGATATTTTTCATAAATCACTGACACAGTAATATTAACGAAAACTTAATAAACAAACTCGTTTTGATATCAACATTATCTTAGGATTCTTTCTTCAGATTTTCAAAAGAAAAATATGTTAAATATAGTTATTTGGCATATTTTCAAAACACTATTAAATAAAATCATGTATGCAACTCGTAGGAAAAATATCTTTTCCGCATATGGCGTATTTTAAAAAACCTGCGCCTGATGCTGAAGCACAAGAATAAAGTTTGTATTTATTCTTGTTAGATATGAAGGCATCGCGTATTTAATGTATGTAATATGATATACTCGTACCTCCCCAATTTAAATGGATACGATGGATATTACTATAAACATATATAGACGTTCTACTCCAATTTATCCATATTCCAGCTATAATGGCAGCATCTGCATAAACGGCCCCTAAATGTATTTCGTATTGCAGGCGAGTAACTGATCCGCCCTCGTTAGCCGAATGATCCCCTGCTCTTTCAAATAGCGTCTACTGGTAATAAAAAGGGCCAACCTTTTTATGGTTAGCTGTGATGACCGCGATTTCATTTATAGCTCCAAAAACAATTCCGCAGCGGATATAACCATTGCTAGTCCACGCCATCCGAAATAGGAAATTCAACTGCTTATGGCCCACACCCGCTATCGCCGAACTCTGGGAAATTACCGAATTTATTACGTCTTCTTTAATGTCCCTCTCTGTCCCTGTCATAATTACGTATAGATTGTATTTTTATTTAAAGCGTGTATATAATTAAATACGATTTATCATTTACTAGGATGTAAATGAATCTGTAAATGTTCCTTTAGTCTCAATAAAATAAGAAGTTTTAGCGGAGTCTATAAACTCGCAGTTCTCACTCTTATCTCTGCTGTCCCAACTGAAGGTGCCTATACGCATTGTTTTTCAGTTAGGCAAATCATTCTCTGAGATAATAATTGTTGTCATTGATTTAGCGATATTTGATAGAATATACAACATGACAGTACCATGCTGATTTATTAATGATATAGCTTCATGAAGGTAAATAAATTTTCAATCGGTTTAGTCGGATTGAAGAAGCTGTGCTATAGTCGAGGCTACAGATATGACTAGAGAGCCTCCAGGAACAATGACTTTATATTAAAGACATTGTTAATGGAATATGGCGATGTAAGTGTTCATATCATGTCAATATAAAGTTCCTTCGTTGTCATTAGACGGGGAAAATGAGTGAGAAAAGCTATCACTTTTCATGACACGCAGGTAGAGACCTCGTGTTCGATTCTAAAAACAATTTAGAAAAAAGATCGGGGGATAACTAAGGGGGCTTGTCAAAAAATGCATTTTTGTATGCAAAAATGCATCAAAAACTGCATCAAATTTGCAGCCACATTTTACTTTACACATAAAAAAACCTTTTTAAAAGGGTGCAAAGTTGTTCATTTTTATTATTCGGGGGTTTTCGGGTACGCTGATCACGAATCTGACAAAAAACATCCAGGGTGTACCTGGGGGTCAGTACACCCCCTATCAACCTCGTCTTCAGGAATTCATCGTCAATCGATGACAGAGATTAGTTCAAATAACCTACTCGAGAGTTTTTGGGTTCGCTGATCACGAATCCGGCATCAAAAATCTTCCTGGGTATACCTGGGGGTCTGCACACCCCCACAAATTAAATAAATAATCAGCAAAATTTTCGTATAATTTTATGTTTAATACATCAATTTTGGATCTGTGCATTTTTGTAATATTTTTTTAAATCTTCATATATTTACAGTACGACCAAATTTTGTATTTTAACTTTTAAGATTACATATAATATTTCAAGTCTGTTAACTACATGTCATGTCTATAATACAGGATAAATTAAAATAATTTTTTTTTTGTAATACATTGATAAGGGAAATCTATAAATATATAACAACGCTGTGACCTTTTCTTTAACAATTTAAAAGAAATTAAATCTATAAAATTTTTTCTAGTTACTTGAATCTAACTAAATTTTTCAGCGAGCCACCATGTTTTTAAAGCAAAAGACTTTTTAGTAAAAAAAAAATTGAATCAATACATTTTTTTAAAGGTACTTGAATGTAACTAAATTTTTGTGCAAATAGCAAACGTTTCAGAAACGTTTTCGAAAAGTATCGTGCTGTCAGAGATATTTAAATTGCCTAATTGTCAAGGATTGTCGGAGATGAGGTTTATAGTGGGTGTACCGACCACTAGGTACATCCGGGATGATTTATGACGTTGGATTCGTCATCAGCAACCCCGAAAACCCCTGAGTAGGTGATTTCAATATATTTCAGCCATTATTCGTTGAGAATTCCCGGAGACGAGGTTTATAGGGAGTGTACCGACCCCCAGGTACACCCAGGATGTTTTTTGACGTCGGAATCGTGATCAGCGAACCCGATAACCCCCGAGTAATAAAAATGAACAACTTTGCACCCTTTTAAAAAGGTTTTCTTATGAAGTAAAATGTGGCTGCAAATTTGATGCAGTTTTTGATGCATTTTTGCATACAAAAATGCATTTTTTGACAAGCCACCTTAGTTATCCCCCGAACTTTTTTCTAAATTGTTTTTAGAATCGAATGCAAAAAACCCGAGGTCTCTACCTGCGTGTCATAAAAAGTGATAGCTCAGGCCGTTTTTTCTTCTCATTTTCCCCGTCTACATTGAAATATTGATTTATACATTTAAAATAGCACACGATTATAACAATAAATACTATAAATGGTCCCTACTACAATACACAGTATATTACCTCTTCAATATTGAGCAACAATGAAGTGCAAAGGCACACACTTCTGCCTACAAGGTGAAAAATATTTTTCTCGTTCTTTTTTTTTTTTACATATTTAAAAAAATTATTTTTGTCAATATTGTTTAAGTTATTAAGCTTAACAGATTTAAATGCGAGCACATGGACCTTGTATATTTCTTTAAGACTTAAAGGGAATAAATAATGAACATAATTATGTGTAATATTTGCAAATAGGTATCCCGTCTAATAAATTAAGCGGTAATGCGCTCTTACGCTTCGAAATTGCGAGAATAATGTCCAATTGGAACAAACATAAAGCCCCCCATAAAGCCAGGAAATGGGGAATAGTATAATGGCTGTAGAGAGTGAAAAGCGTGCGCAAACACTGAAAGAAAAGTAGTGGCCGGCATGTGGAAAATAGCGAGAAATGAATCCTTGTTGAGAGAAGTGTAAATGGCTCCTTGTAAATGTGCGAGGGTATTTCGCTTTGATGTCTGGGTACTAAATCTTGGGCATGCGAGAAAGAGCATGAGATGTAAAAGAAACTAAAACGCGTTCAAACCAAGATACGGGAGATAAATATTAATGGACAGGCTTTAGCTCTACTGGCCACAAAAGAACGCAAGGGTTAAGGAAGAATATTACAGTGCAATATACAACAGTCACTTCACAATTGCAGTAAAGGAGATGAGACAGCGGGCTAAAAGCGCCCAGAAGACCAGAATATTCAATTGCAGTACACGGAAAGAACAAAACAAAATATTTGTCCCACGAGACGTTTTTAAGAAAATTTTTAAAATTTACTTCAGTTTAATCTAATATTTTCAGAAGTAGTTTCCAGAGTTCGATGATATTTTTTTAAATTGTACTGTACGGGTACAGGGTTCTTAAAAAATTGATTTATTTGATTTATATAGATTTTTTTTATTTAAATCAAATATATGCTAATCATCATACAGGAGAAATATTACCTTTTTGTGCTTGTGATTTTGCAGTTCTTTAAGCTGTTGGTAATTGATTTAAGGTGAATTATTTTTTTACGTATTATGCTGGTTTATGAATAAGTTGGTTGTTTTATGGTGAATGTTTTAAGATCTGTTATTTATTGTATTGTATTGTATTGTATTGTATTACAATTCATTGTATTGCATTGCTTTGCATTGCATTACATTGCATTGTATAAGTATTGATTGTTTTACTTTATTTTAAGGAAATAATATTACTTATTTTTTTGTTTCCATTGTTTTTCAATTAAAATGTGTTTATTTTATTTTTATTGCTTTTCAAAGGGATATGTCGTTCCTTAGATTTTCTCTATAAAATATTCACCCTGAAATAAACATTTTCAGAAATATTCTGATTTTGATTTGTCAGTGATTAAAAAAAATCAAGTGGTCTAAATGGTTTTTAGACCACGTAGTTTAAAAAGCCGTTGGTACCACTCTATTTTGAACTTGTAATGTTAAAACAAAATTCCTCTACTCGTTAAATGAAGTACCATAATAAAAATATTGAAACTCAATTAATTAAAATTACGTTGTTGATAAAAATTAGTTGTTCATAATTACTAACTGAAAGGCTCACTACAATCAAGTAATTTCTCGTATTTCCTTTGCTTGTATTCTGCACTATCCTCTGTTCTATCCTATCTCGAAAACGAAAGATTTTTTGATACACGTAAAATGGACATTTTTTTCTTAAAATCAGGTTCTCTATCGGTTGGCGAACCCCTGCAACAAGAATGGTATTTCAAAATGTTCAATTATACATCAACGGTATAATCTCGAGTACATTACAGGTGACAAAGTTAATTATGTTACTTAACAAACTGATGTGTTATAAAGAAGGTAAAATGTCTCACACAAAACCACTAATAACTGAACAGAATTAATGACTTTAACATGAATCTACAGACTCCTTAATATGCCTCGCAACGAAATTAATAGTTTTCAATTTATTCCATGAGAGTAAGTATTACATATTTGTTTGTTTGGTTAGCGCCAGGATCCTCCAATTTATTTTTCCACTAATATATCAGTGGCACAAATAATACCACAATTTATTGCCGATGATATATTCTAAGACATATATATTATTTATATAACGAATGAAAAAAATTATAGGAATAATTGAATTTGATATATATTAAGAACTCATATAGACTCGTTTGGATAATTCGACTTCTTTTGCAAATATCGATGCTGCTTATAAGGAATATTGTCGCCCTACTGAGAATCGAAGAAAAACCAATCTCAATCAGTTTTGGCGATTTATAAGTAAGAAGGAAAATATTAATACCCTATTTCAAACACCTTATTATAAAAAAAATCAAAACATATACGCGTCTTGATAAAATTCTTCCGTTAATTAATTGTATGGCATTTTTTCCTTATTATTATTTAATCTGTACATTATTTAATCCATAATCTGTCACATTATTTAATCTGTCCATTAGTTAAAGTTTTTCCAGAATCGTTAGTGTAGTTAAAACTAAGTCAATATAAGGAGACCAAAATAATATAAGTAGAAAATTATGGGCCAATATCTAATAAACAATTTTTTTAAAACATTAGTAATATTATTGAAAGGACCAATGTTCTGTTACATGAAAAATTGTATATCTAACTGAATACCACCGTGGTTTTTTAAAGGAAGATCAAGGGTATTGATTTTTTTTTGGCTAACGCAATATCTAACTGATCTATCTACAGCAGTAACCCATAACTGGACGTGATTTTTACTGACTTTACGAATTGACTAACTTGATCACGGTATTTTACTATAAGATTCTCAAGTGACCTAGTGCTATTATGTAACTCATACCTTTGAAACAGATACCAGAATGTCGAGTACCGGTGCCATCTGTCAAGAAAGTTTAAATAATCGCCCTCAGTACCTCAGGGTTCTGTTTAAAGTCCATTATTTTAAACGTTTTCATTAAGAGTAATGTTGATGTTGATACGCAACTCCTTTTATATGCGGATGGAATGAAGTTATATAAGTTCTTGAGAGTTCTTGCTCTTTACTCCAACATTCACTTAACAAAACAATTGATTGCTGCAACAGAAATAAATTACAAATAAATGCAAATAAATGTAAGATATTGCTCTATTAAATACGTAATTCTGGAATTTAATTATTGCACTGATGACATGGTCCTCACGAGGCAAACACTTTTTGTAACCGTGGTGTCACCTATGATAGAACTCATTTAACGCACATATTCAAACCACTACTAATGAAAGCCTTACATTTGTTCTATGTCGTTCGCATGACTAAAAACACGTTCGCATGACTTAGAAGAAGACTTTAAGAACATATATATTATGATGATGATAGGCGGCATTTTTTAAGATTCAAAAAAACTTCTTTCCCACAAGCCAGTATCTCCTCAGGTATACCTAACTCTTCAATAGATTCCATTTTACAGAATTTTCAGCCTGGTTTTCGGACTCACCTGGTATTCCATACTCGTATTCGTCTCGTCTGGCACAGCAACTGTTCGTCCAAAAAAACTGCATTTTAGGTACTAGTAACTACCTATTTTTAGATCCTAATCTTATCCAAGAAACCTAAAATCAAATATTCCTGAATTGTTTCCAACTAAAGCTACCTGACCTCTTGACTACTTCATTTCAGCCGAAAATGATCACGTGCCAAATAAAGTGGTGCAGATATAATTAATAACCTACCAATAATATTCCTCGATGACTAATAATAGTAGTTATCAATTTATTATACACTGCGACTTGTATCCTGGTCGTTCGGTTACCGCCGCCAATTCCAGTGTAAATTCTGATATTATTAATATCAGCCGCAGAAATAATCCTGCAATGTATTGCTTTTTTATTTCAAAACAATGTTTTATAACGAACCCAAAGAGGATCGCTGTGTTGGAATAAACAAAAATATCTACAAGGCAAGAAATCAATGAGTCTAAAATGTCAGGTAGGTATTTTCGGCCTATTAATTATCATATTAAAAAGGGTGGGATATAATAATATAAAGTAATATAGATGGTAATCTAAGTATAACAAATGACGGTTTTACTCGGTCTTACTCCAATTAATTTGTCATACCTCGGGTATCCTCTTCGTTTATAGGAGGACCGACAATATATAACACGAAGATTAGAAATGTAGTTAAATTTTTGCATATATAACAAATCTCCAAATACACCGCAGTTAAAATTGTATTTAAATTCTACACTAATCTTAACTGCGTTAGGCTAAGTTCATATAATATATGCACCCCATGTCGCTTGTTAAATATTCAAAATGGCCCCGGCTACAAGTACCTATATACTATACTGAAAATGATAAAGTAATTTCTGTACAATCACTTTCAAACAATGAAATATCAGCATCTCTCTGGTTCATATTTAACAAGTTAATTAGCAGTTCTTATCTCTACTTTGCTTTGTGCCGGTTACCTTACTTGCTCTGTACTGTGATCGTAAAGTGTTATTATAAACACGCGTAAGTGGCACTTGCCGGATTACAAGTATCATAGTGTTTCAGTATGTGTTTATTACGCCGTGCCTTACGATAATCCCAGTAATACATATTTGGCGTGAATTGTAGCCAATTAAACGTTAATAATTCCTGGAAATGGGCATGTAATTTTAAAAGCTGAGTGGTTGGACATAAACAATTCTACCTACATTGGTTCGTGGTTAGATCCTCAGGTGATCCCTCTGCTCGGAGGTAATTCTGAGGTTGGTAATCCACGAGTGGCCGCCATATGTAAATCCGTAATTCAACATTAAAGGATAGAACATTTGATTTTTTTTAAGCCAGTTCATTTTTTTTCATTTGATTAAATATTAAATTTGCCATAGCAAAAATTCTTTTTTTAAATTTTTGGTCGCCTTGCTTTTGTGTGCAAACAGTTGTTTTTCTCGAGTGTTTCTAGTCCACTTCTGAATCGAGACTTTTAACCCATTAGTGCATAAGGTTTTCAGGATATAGAAGGTAACAAATTTTGGTATCAGTGGTCTAATAATAGTATTAAAAAAGAATAAAAAACGTTAGAAAAAAGATAGTTTTATTAAAGAAAAATATATGGACAGTCCCTTTTGGGGGACATCTTGCATACACACTTGCGGACACTAATCTGTATGATAAGCTAAGAAACAATTTTTAGGGTGTAAACCGACATTGCACTTCATACAAATAAAATTGGCCTTCTTGCTACACATGGCACATCTTCTGTCTGTTGGACAACAATCTACAATGTGGTTGCGTTCATCATATCTCACCGACTGTATAGGTTTTGGAGTAATTTTGCCTTTCGCAGACTTTACACCGTATGTGTGCAAAAGAATCAGACACAAGTTTCTCCTAAAATTCAACAAGCTTTTACTAACCGTGTCATTTGGATGAAATTTTCGCATTAGTAGCCAGGCGTTCACAACGGACACATCAAATAGGTAAGCGAATATTAGCCACCACCACTTTCGCTGTCGGATTCTACTTCTATAATTTGCAACCATTCCGTCCAATTTATCCACTCCCCCCATTCCTTTGTTGTATCTGTTTATAATTTCTGGCCGAGATACACCTATTTTTGACTCTTCGTCCCTTGAATATCGGAGGACATTTATTGTTCCAACACCATCAAAATTTGTACCGGCACACACAATTTTATTGTCATTCCACTGAACTACGGCGACCTTTTCAGAAGAGCGGTACTCAAAATGTCCCCGATTTTTCGCTTTCCAGTTCTTGTCATTCCTTACACCTTTCAAAGGACAGTTTCCCAATCGGTTATCACGCATTGTTCCGCTGGCACAATATCCTTGGTCAGAAAGATGGCTTAGTAGGGTTACAGAAGTAAAATAGTTATCAAAAAACAGTTTATACCCTTGACCTCCACTACATGACCTCCTAATCCAAAATCGTATTTATCTACTTGTGCTGACTTGCCAGTATATATTTAAAATGCTAACATGTATCCATTATCGGTACACAAGGCCCAATTTTTGAAACCGAACCTGATGGGCTTGCCTTTGATATACTGCTTGGCATAATGTTTCCCATAGTATGGTATCATGCTCTCATCAATACTCAAATTATCTTCTAAACCACCAAATGTCCTGAAATTTTTATTTAGAATAGAAATAAGAGGTCTTAGTTTATACAGATTATCTTCTTTATCGATTTGAGTATTATCCTTTAGATGAAGGTTTCGGAGAATTGATTCAAAACGATTCAATCGCATACTATCAGATAAAATCTTTGGAACATCATCCTCTCGGGCCCAATACATCCTCTTGTTTGTGTACTTTCCATATCCAGAGAGTAGCAGGCCACCAAAAAAGACATATAACTCTTCTTTTGTTACATTCAGTGACATATTTGGGTTTTTTTCTAGTGCATACGCGTTACTCTGGTCGATAATATGTTGCATAACGTTTTCATCGAAAAAAAGTGATAAAAATTCCACAGAAGTTTTTTTATTTTGTAGATCCGTGGGTGGATTCTTCACATTACATTCAGTATTCAAAACAAAATTAGGTTCTACCTCGTCCCATTTCAGTTTATCTTTCATTTCTACTGTTTTTTCTCTTTTAGTTATAACTTTTTTATTTTTCATTATTGGTGGATTAGGTTTAATTTTTTTCGCAGGCGTATCTGCCTGGTTTGATTTTATAAATGAGGATAGCGGCAGGTCATCATCACTTGAATCGGGTGGATCAGACCGGACATGATGTAAAACCACCTCAGCTTCGGCTTTCAGCGTTGCTGGACCCAAATGATTGTGTTTCCATCATGGTCGTCGTCTGAATTGTCACTATCTTGATCAGATTCTTGTCCGTCTATAGGTAGAGTAATATAAATATCCGCAGAGGAAACGTCATCCTCTTCCAAAGCCGCCAGTAACTCATGTAGAGGCAACCTGGTATATTACAAAATTTTTAACTAAAAGTAGACAGTATGCGCAACGTCCCTCTGGAGGGACGCAATATTTAGGAACAGATTACTTGACATAACATTGGATGGATGGCACCACATTGACATCTGCCATTATATAGGTCCTTAGCAATAACATAACATAATAATTTATAAATGGAAATGTTTTATTTCTATAATAAATTCAAAAATACTCACCCGCCACGCCTTGAGCTATACTGACTTGGGTCCATCTCTTTGTTTATATAACACTTTTCAACTAATTACACTCTAATAAAATATTCGGAGCTCCTGTTCAACCACCAACACACTACTTTAACTCTCAAATGGGTTTTAGGTTATGTTTGTTGTCACCTAGGCCCGTAAATAGATTAAACAGTGGCGTCCCTTTTAGGGGACAATATGTACTAATGGGTTAAATAAAAGAATATTATTAATAGGTCAGTCACTGAAGACATTCGAAGTCAATTGTTTTAACAAAAGTCCAAAAGTTTCAAATTTTGACATATGGCTGGAGACACATTACTAAAATTAAATCTGATTTTGCAACTCATTTGAGGGTCCGAATCATTATAAGAGAAAATTAAAAAAACAACAATTCGCTTAAATTTTTTCAAAAAATGGAAAAGTGGTGCAAACCAAAGACGTGCCGAGTGCTTCATTGTAAATAATATCTCAAGTTTTCAACAGCTTTTTGATATATACTAATATAATAATTTTGAAAATTAAATAAATTTTGCCATAACTTAGGATACAAATTTTCCGATGTTCGGAATGCACGTGAGGTTGCAATTTTAAAGTATAGCTTAGAATAATATTTAACAAATTTGTAACCCTGTTCCGAAACTTTGACTTTTTTTAACCCTTTATTTTGGAAAAACAATATCAGCTCAAATATGAAACTTATTTCCATTCTCTCAAATTTTTTGCAAGGTCGGAACATTATTTTTTGTACGATCTAGCTTCTTTTGTTCGCTTACCGACCTTACCGTAATTGTTTCCGGAACGGAAGTAACACGTACCGTTCTATAACGGTAAGTAAATATAATTGTCAAAATTGGCATTTTTAACATCGCACTGATTTAGAATGGATTTTCTACAATTCAGTTAAAAAATTTAATTGAATTATGTTGATTCATTGGACTCCGGGCACATAAGAAGGTGAATTTTAACATATTCACGCTTTTAATAAAACAATTCCATCCAATTTTAATACTTATGTATTGACAGCTCAAATACAGCCTATTTCACATACATTAAGGACATAAAGCCCGGTTTACACAATCACGCAGAGATCATAGATGAACACTGACTAAATAATGAATAATTTCATCTTGTCTGTTTGTAACAGTAAATATTCACTGACTATTTATTTTTGTTTTCGGAGTTTTTACTACTACTATAGATGTTTCTTGATCGTCAATATCCTGAATGGTCATATTGTATAACTCTTCCATTCTGCATGTTTCAGATATTCCTAATAACAATGCTACCTAAAATGTAAACTGATATTAAGCACCCATACATGTAAAATCATCCAAATTTACCTTATGATTTAAATATCTATGATCTGGTGCCTCAATTAGGAACCGGGACATGTCTTTCTTAGTAAACACACTGTTTTTTTGGGTCATCTATAACCACCATTTTTCCGTTTGAGGTAGCTAAATAATTAATGTCGAAAAGATAAATTTCAAGAGACTCATATACAAAAATTGTATTTCCGGCAACTGATTTTTTCAGGGTCGATGGCCCTCCATCGACCCGTATCCCGTGTCTCCCGATTATCCAACCCAAAAGTCACATTCTACACCCCTGTAGGGTGTTGCAATAGGGATGGTTTCTTTTTTTTTTTGCCAACTTGTACATAATATTCTCTACAACTTTGCCTAATAAAATGTTTTCGTAATTTTTGACGGTCCAGCGCCCTTATATGGTTGATGTTTTTCCCATATAATGGGCGCTGAACCGGCAAAAATCAAAGGTACCGAAAAATTTTTATTAGGTAAAGTTGTAGAGAATATTACTATATACAAGTTTGCAAAAGAAAATTTACAAAAAATTAAATCACCCTTATTGTAACACCCTACAAGGGGTGTGGAGTGTGACTTCATGGATACTCGAGAGACACTCACCCCTCCATCGACCCAGAAAAAAAACAGCTTGCCGGGAATTATTTATAAACACCACCTATAGAGATGGTTTACTTTTACTGTAGTATTAAACGTGATTCATAATTTACAAAACTGTATTTTGTTTGTTTTTGTGAAAATTTTCAAAGGTTGCAAACTTGGGATATTATTTGCAATGACATGTCTTTCAAGTTTACACCACTATTGCAATTTTTAGTTATAGCAAGTTTTGCAAGTGTTAGTTAAGTTATATCGAATAATTGTTGTCTTTTTCAATTTTTTATAATGTTGCATACCTTCCCATGGGTTTCAAAATGAGATTTAGTTTTAGTAATATAACTAATCTTTTGTCAAAATTTGGAATCTTTTAGGTTATTCATACTATTTTGTCTTCAGTGACTGGCAATAAGGCATATTAGTTTAATGCATACTATAGGGACTGTAGGGAATTCTTTTTACATGATGATTTATTTTAAAAGTTAACAATTTTTATGAGAGACAACTACCTAGTCAGTTGACCCTCTCAGAGTGCATATAAAAATTCATAGGTATATGAAAAAAAATACATTTTTGCGAACACTTCCATTTTGAGAAAAAAAATATTTTCGTATTCAGGGTGAAAATTTAAAAAAACCCTTCTTAGGGGGATATATCTAAGTTGTAAAAGGAACCTACTGTCATATTTGAAGTTCAGCAGTTTAAAGTGAGAGTTGATTATCACTCAGGCAATCACCTTCGGGGTAATATTAAAAAAATAACCTTATATGTAAGATAACCTTATATGTAAAAATATAAAATAAAATTAACTATAGCAATCATTATATTTTTAATACTAATTCTTATTTTATTCCTTCTAGGTAAGTACTCGGTGTTCTAGGGGATCAGTTATAATTATAATGATAGCTACTTGGTAAGTCGTAAGTCTTAAGTGGAATAGATTTTAATCACATCGTCGATATACAACAAGAACAACAGTGACCCTAGTATACTTCCCTGCGGCATGCCTAAATTAGTTGTGAACTTACTGGAATATACATTGGAGAAACTGATTCAGTTTGCATTTAAGAATGATTTTACATTTTCCACGCAGACATGATGAAAACTAATTATTTAATAATATCTGGGTTAAAAAATTAATATACCTATTTAAAAAGCCCTGGTAGCCCACGCAGACATGATGAAAACTAATTATTTAATAATATCTGGGTTAAAAAATTAATATACCTATTTAAAAAGCCCTGATAACTGTAGGTGTCATGAAAAATAGTATATTATGTTACTGGGAGTAGAAGGAAAACTGTGTTGAGCTCAAAAGTTTGCGAAAAATCGAATTGGTGTCCACTTTTCCTTGTTTTTGTCACTATCTCCCAGTATAATACTTTTTTGGAAGTTGATTTGTGTTACAGATGTGAAGGAAGTTACATATGTGAAGTAAAGCTGTCAAGAAATATAAACTCTCTATAAAATCAATTATTATTTTAGTTCAAATAAAGACTACCGCAGTATATTTTACGCGATTATAGAACCTGTCTCATTTATCATCTCATTTAACATCTCACAGATAATCAACGCGGTATATACGATAACTGTACTCATAATAATATAATACATTTACGACATACCAGGTAAATACAGATGTGAAGTAAAACTCCAGAATTATTAACCGCCGTATATTTTAAGCGATTATGGAACCTATTAACTTTTTACTTAACCTAGACATCAACGTTGAAATTACGCTAACTGTACCCATGCATTATACATTTAAAATATACCAGGAATATACAGGTGTGAGGTAAAACTCTCAAGAATTACTAATAGTTTAAAAAATCAATTAAGATCCAGTTAAAATAAGACTAAATCCGTCTATATTATAAGTTTCAGGCCATTATCAGATCTTTACAAGTAAATTTGGTAGTTTATATACGTTAATGACACATTGATTTATGATACGTTGATCATATAGGTAGGTATATAAAATAAACGAAAATGATATTCCAACCAAAATAACGTAAAAATAAACGTTTATTGGGACCTCTTTGCAAAATCAATTGCATGTAGAATTAAATTAATAACTACTTTTATATTTATAGCAGTACTTTGTAATCAGACTTTATAACAAAGTTAAGGAGGCAACTCTGGACAAATGTCATCTTGTATTATCTTAAGAGACTGCAAGCAACATATATACCAAGGCATGAAATAAAAAGTTGGATTAAAATTCGTTTATTGTAGATTGTTACAGAAAATTACACTATTAAAGCAGCCAGTAGTACCTTATAATGCGTTATTTCATGTTTTATATTATGTATATTTTCAGAAATCGTGATGTACACTGTAGCGTGTGTACACTGAGCAAATTGTAATAGATAAATAATTAAATTATCTATATTAAATGAAATATTAGTTTTGGAAGCAGCTACAAAAAGATCAATTTTCGTCGTGATATAATTCGGGAATCTATTTTGCGATGAAGTTGTTACAAAGCTGAACGTTGTTGTCAAGGATACCAATGTATCTACATGACTGTCATAAAATCAGGGAAATGTTTTCCGGGAAGGCATTACTGCATTTAATAAATTCATAATCCATATAGCTAGGGTGCTTAATTGCTCAGGCATTAATAAATGACGATGGCGACAAAGACGGGGCAACCGGGATGCGAGAAGAGCTAAAAGCTGTAAAGCGAGCCTGAGTCGGTTGAGAGTGATCGTCATTTCAGTCGATTTAAATCAGCACAGAGCAGAGCAGGATTATCAGAGACGAGGGCAACCAAATGTAATTAGTCCCTTTTTTAATCTTCCATTTCTCCACTGCCCCAACGTTTCGTTATCAGTTTTGGGATACACATTTAATCCAGAATTATTAAACTGATTGCTTATCTATTCTTCCTGCTAATCTTCTAATAGTTTATTTTGTTTTCATTCGTATTTACTAAAATTAAACATTAATTATCTGTATTTGTGGCCAGGTTGTTGTAAATTACTGATGGCCATACTCTTTGCTCTTGTTGAGGATGACGTCATCCAAATATTGAATAACTTAGGGTAGTTAAGTTAGCTTTTGTCATTTACCCACCCTTATAGGTCGTCTGTTTACTTTAATGATTGACAAAGTAAACAGAATTAGGCGAGGCCCCTTGTATAAGACAGTGACGGGAATTAAATTTAAATATATATATATATATATATATATATATATATATATATATATATATATATATATATATATATATATATATATATATATATATATATATATATATATATATATATATATATATATATATATATATATATATATATATATATATTTGTATTTGTATATATATATTTGTAGCATTTCATTACATAGAGAAATAAGCAAATAGACGAATAAGAAGGAAGATACACTTACCAGTACTATATCTGGACATACACACGGAAACGAACCACTTAGAAGTTGTACATGTTCTTTCACCTTTATTGAGGATCTTCAGAGCAGTGTACCATTTTACACTGCTCTGAAGAGCTTGTTTTTAGACTTATAAAATGAGATAACAATAGTAATAGTACAGCGAACAAACGTCTGATAAGCTTTCGGGATACTTACACTATTTCTTCCCTCCTTTGGGCGCCAGTTCTATGAACAGTAATTTATAATTTGAGAAGGATCACTTAGAACATGAGTTATCGTCATTAGGGGGGTTGAACTAGGTCTATGTAAATATGTTGCAATATAAGAATTTTAAAACTGAAGTTATTTTCCAAACAGTGAATGAATCTATGATACTACTATATTTTGTCAAATTAATTGATTTTTATAAGATTTAAATATGACTATTTTTATTGTCATATGCTCATGCAAATAAATAAACAAATTCTGAAACTTATAAGCCTCTGGTACAATATCCTTAAAACTAGCAATGTTTGAGATGGTTACTACCTTATAAGTTTTATGGTAATCCTTTTAATTTTCGATGCACAAACACGTTGCACTAGTTTCCACAACACTGGTTTGTTAACAGCGGATGCTGGGCTCTGGTGGTGTCATCTACCGGACGCCGCCGTACTATCTCTGCTACTACCCGCCGTGCTTGGAACGCTGCGACGATTGCCGGAAACCTGTTGTGTTATATCTTTACCCTCAAACTGTGGATCATCAAATTCTGCACTCTTACTGCTTCTTTATACTTGTAACTTCTTATAATTTGACTTCATTTTCCTTATACTACTTACCAAAGTCTTCTACAGGCTGGGGACGCTACCAAGCCTCCACTTCTCTCGTCTTAATTTCGACGAAAACACTTAATATACAGTTTAGACTTAATATGGAAAATTTGGACTAGCTCCTCGGTGATTTCTATTTAAAGCTGGACCTCGGTCTCAAATTACATGCTCTAAGTCGTTGTCTGGTTTCCCCACTCATTTGTAAACCATTTACGTCTCGAAGCTGTATCTGCAAACTTCGCCATGTTACAAAACGTTGAGAGCGTCAAATATCGGTCATTAATTGGGGTTGCTACTCAATTTCTTCCTTATCCCGGTCTGTGAACATGACTTCCAGTCTCTCTATATCTTTATATAATTTGAATAAAACAAAATTATCGAAAGCGGACAAAAGGTCTAGAAAAAAATTAATTTCAAACTTTTTGGTTATTTTTTGGAGGTGGGTTAATTTATTGGAGAGCTATTGATTTTTAATAAAAAGCGAGTAACGCAGCTCTGTGGGAAGTCTTCTACCAATCTATTAAGATTAAGTCCTCTTGAAAAGTCTCATTCTCCCATCAAACGGTTAAGTTAAGACTGCCATGCTTTGAAATCTTAGAACCACTGACTTATTACTTTAATTGTTTTCACAAAGTTTTCCACAATACTATGATTTTTTTCATATTTGAGTCTCTCACAGCTGATTTTGCCTTGTCCTTATCCGTGTGTAGGGTGTAGTCAGTCTTTGATGAAGGGCTACACATATTTTTAATACAAATTGGATGTACCTTCCTGGTATATCATGGTATACGATGTATACCTTGCTTGCCTCCACTTATGGGTAATTAATTTCCAATGATAACCAAACAAATATAGAGACAACGGAGGGTGCCGTGGTTTCAAAATGAATCCTCTGCAACCTATCAAATGATTTAATATAGTTTTAATCTATCTGCAAAGGGATGCATTAATTGTGCTTGTACACAACGTTGAATTCGCTATGTGGGGGCTTTTACCCCCAGAATCGCGCTCCATAATAATCTTTAGCTAAGCTTTTAAACAAAATGAAACAAACTTGGGTAATTGCACGTCGCGGATGGATAAATCGTCAAACAATAAAGCGCCACATTGTGTGTGTCGCGAAGCAGAATAATACTAGGAACATCCGATACTTCCATTAAGTAGATTGAACAAATGGGCTCATTTTAAATTCTAAATCACAGAAGTCTCATCGGTATATTAATATTAGGCAAATATTGGTTCACTAAATGGAAAAATCGCTTATATTTTTAGCGTAGTTTTGCCAGAAAGTTATCGGGATTTTATTGGCACTAATTGCATTTAGTTGTACAGTCATATGTAATTGTGTGCAAACTTTCGTGACATCTGGCACCTGGCGTATGCTTCTGTTTATTTAGAATCGTTAAGCGAAACCGTGTCGCACACCCATGAGGGCTTATTGTAGTTTAGCCGAATCACGTAGGTCCCGGTCATACTCTCGCTTCACTTTGCCGTTATGCTAATTTTTTAAATTTTGGTTAATACACAAAAATTTTCTATTAATTGATATAATAATTGATAATGATTTTATTGTCATTTAATTCGGCATGTTTTGTATACGAAAAATCAAAATAAGGAACTTAATTTATATTACATAGATTATTAAATAAAAATTAATGATTTATTCGTTCCTTTTCTTCATTTTATGGGACCGTTTTATGCCGTTTTATTTTTGATAAGTAAGTTTTCGTGAGTAAATATCCAAAAAATATATTTTACCGTTTATAGGTTCGAGGCAAATATTTTTTAATTCATTTATAAAATACCGTATCTTTGTATCTGCTGCCTATGTATAGGTTCAACAGGTTATGGGCCCAGTAGTGGTATAACGTGTTACTCCGTGAACCTTTTAAATTAAAAAATGGCTAGTGGGTTAAAATTCTTTAACGGCTGATGGAAAGCTGAACGGCGTAGAATATTACAAAACCTGGAATTGCCTTGATGTTGTTGAATCATGAAGACTTTTGGGATTATGGAACAGATGGCTAACATTTGTTTAATAGTGCAACCTTCTTTGAATGTATATGTACATACTGCGAAAAGTACCAAGGAAGCATGAAATAATCTGGTAACATTAGCCAACATTTAGAAACCGTAGTTGGTCGTTTGTTGAAGAAGCTTTTTAGTGTAACGTTAGAGGGAGAAATAGCTAGTGAATTTATTAGTGAACGATCATTGTAGGGTCAAGAAGCCGCGTTAGCAGCTGATGTAAGAATTTTTGGAGGCAAATGTTAACCATTGTCATAAAGTTGATCACATGAAGCCTGATTTTCTAAAACGTGAAACTAAATATAAATATGTCAATAAAAGATACAGCAGGGAATCTGGATCTTCGGAAATAATACCTCTGGTGTGGGTTGGTATGTAGACACTGGGCCAACGTGATATGTCATATAGACACCTCAAAAGGCATTAACACCTATTAACCAGAACTGGTCTGGTTAGAGTTTAACGAATACTAAAAGGACATTTAACATGTAAATTTTATTGCACCACCCAACTGATTATCTCCATCCTAACCGGCGCGGCGGTTAAGCAGTTTGACATTTGTTATGTAACCTAAAAAATTATCATTTTGTGACGTTTTTCCATGTTTTGCTTAATTTTTATCAAAATATGGCCTTATAATTTATGAATAATATTGATATATTAGATTAGATATGATGATGATCTGGATATTTTTGAGTTTTTTATGAACGGGATTCCGTGGCAGATATATCAAAGGAAGAACTACTTTGATTCACTAGATGAAGATGCATTTTGACATCATTTTCGCCTTTCAAGAATGTTCTTTCTTTTTGTTGTTTGATTAGCCAGACATTTTTAACCATTTGGTTGTTGAATTACAATTAAATCAGTCAACATCAAAAGGGTAATAACTAACTACTGATATACCAAATTAGATAAATAGAAAATGTATTATTTAATTTAATTTACCAGCCCGCTGCGCGTGCGCGCTGGGCGCTTTCTGGTAATATTGTTTTTGTTTTTTTTTATTTTTTCTGATATTAAAAAGCATTTCCTTTTATAAAAAGAAAGTTAAAACAAATTTAAGATCTTATTCAAAGTCTACGAATTATATACCTAAAATAAATGTATCTCTAAAATTATTTTTAATTAGATGGAGCCTACTGTTAAAAAAAATATTTTAATTGCATTAGTTAATAGATATATATCTCTCCTTAAAATAACAATTCATTGAGAATTAATAATTATTCTTAAGAAACGAATAAAACTAAATTGTAATTACCTGAGCATTATTTGATATATCATATACCTACATATACACTGCTCAAAATATTTCGAGTAACGCTTCTTTATACCTTATCTAATAAAATTGAAACGTAGAAAATATAACAAAGCAGATGAAAGTCCGAACGGCATCCTAGTAAATTCAAAGAATCTATGCTCAATTTTAAAATTTTACGGTAGTCTATAAATATTAATGGAATGTAAGTGAATGTTTTGAAAGGTCATATGTACTCATGGATATTTTGAAAGTACATATTCTTAATATACAAAGCCGATCATCGATCATATGATATACGACCATCATATAGCGGGATTAAATTGAGACAAAGTACTGAAGTATTTTGCTTTAATTATATCTACGATATAAATATCCGTCCTTCAATCAACGTTTTTACCTAACATATTTTTTGAAGACGAAATCGTCCTACTCAGGTTTTAGCGCATTCATAACCGACATAGCTCGGGGTTAAGAGAAGCCGATTATGGTTAACGGTGTTCTAGAAAAACTATATGAACTGAAATGCACATTCCACATCAAATTCTTTGGAATTAATGTGTTATATCTATTTAAGTAGAGGGTTTGTTATATTATATGAGGCTAAATAATATACGTTGTAAAAATAGACATTTACTTAAGTATGCTAATGTATTTAAAACGCTAACATGTTCTTCCGCCACTCATAGTCGCTTTGCCTTGATGTGATTTTGCATTCAACGGATAATGCCTGATTTCTTGTAACAAATGGCTATCGTTTGCTTTGTAGTGCAACCGACTCCGGTAAACTTGCTAATAAATAGCGAAACAATACAGACAAGCTTATCTTAATCAGAATAATAATGATAGTTTTTTTTAATACAGAGAAGGTTTAGTAAGCTTGAAAGTTACTATTACAAAAGAAATGGTATAAAGCCCTACGACGGTTTTATGCTATTTACACTTACATTGAGTGATCTATCATAATATGCATGGGCAACGAAGATATTTTGGATTGGAAAGCGGACGTTTCAAAATCGAAAAAAATTAACTGACCTCTTCTGGGCGATGTATCTGTCATTTAGTTTAGAAGTTCATTTAGTTCAGAAGAAATTTAACAAACAATAAATTCCAGGAGGGTAACTTCTTAATGAAAAAATTTCAACTGAAAATTCCAGAGAAATTGCGCGCTGGACCAAGGGGAATTCCACATGACAAAAAAATGGAATATTACTGGGGCATCTGATGCCAGAAAACCGGAACTTTTTTGGTTAAACTTAAGAAAAGGTGAGATGTCGATGATTTACGTAATTACTTCAATGTATAAACATATTTCGTTAAATAAATGTTCTGAAAAGAAATTATAGTTATTTCACATACTGCTGACTGCCTTAATCAAATTATTTCCGAAAAAGGCACACGAATGGTCGCCACGTCTAAAATCATCTCTCTAAAATTTCATAAATTTTATTATAAAATCAAGTAAATATTCAAAGTTTATATATAAGAATAATTGTAAATGTTGTAAGAGTAATTTAAAGTTGGGTAAATTTGTAAATTAATAAGTGTGTACGAGGAGAAAACACGTATCTAGGGGGTCCTAGATACGCAAGAAGAAGTTCCAGAGCATCCAAAGTAAATTTGCAAAGGATATATACAAAGTAAATATCTATATGGAAGACCTTATTCTCATGTGCTAATGTGAGGATTGTTGCTGTTCCTTGGGTGTGAATTCTCATCAGCTTGAATTCAGGTGTGAATTCTCATCAGTTTTGTTCAACGAGAACGAGGGTTCCGCATTCCACCAGCAGAGGTCAACACGTCGAAGTGAAAGTGTTCTTCGTGGGTTCTAGTGTTTTTTTTGTGTTACCAAAGGAATAAATTTGATAACCAGGGTAATAACAATACATTATTTCCGTCATATGTTTGAGTATTTCATTTTAAGTAACTTCTCTGTTCGCCCAGGATTTTAAATATCCCATGTGCTTTTTAATTAATGCTTTTTAATTTTTAAGTTAAGATAGGGTAGAATGTAAATTTAATGTTCAATACAGGGCGTTCCATTAAACCTATCCAAGTAATTTGAGTCTGAAAATCACTTTTCGTAGTACTTCCGGTTCAGTCGGAAATAATTTTTTTATGGCTTTATCAAATTTTACTCACCAAAAAACTTCAATAGCCGTAACAGATTTGTTCCTGCATTCATTTGTTTTATGTGAAAATGAAATAATTTGTGATTGATGTAACATATTCAACCGCCATTTTCTCGAAAACTCTCAAAGATAGATATAGGGTATGCTACATGTTTTGGACGTAGAATTTGTTGTGCAATCTAAATTTCGAATAACATACTGGGTATTCCATTAAAAATAACAAAGTTTATACTGTTTCCGGTTAAACCGGAACTGAAAAACAGGTCTTGAAGCAATCAAACTATGCACCGTAGTCAACCATGCAATTACCCAAAATTTGAAATGGATATCTTGTTTTACAACGAAGTAATAGTCTGGCTAGTAATATCGTAGACACCCGGTATATATGAAGATCATTGCCATTGCGGAATAGTTCTGTTATATATTTAGCAACGAACCGTAATTCAGGATCCACTGGGACACGTCTTCAGGTGTATATTAGAGAAACAGTACCCATCTCGTAAAAAAGTCATATACTTTACGATTATTATATTTTATCTTAAGACACATAGACATCTAGTAGAAACTTTGTTGCATTTTCAGCGATAAAACTGGGTAGATCATAGACTGTTAAATTTTCACGAGAATCGAATACTATAGTAAAACCCACACTCTGACATCCGTACAGTAACGGACAATCATTTACAGATTTTATAGTGCGTTCTATTTGATACCACAACAAATTTCTGTTTATTTATCGCTTCTGTGGACATATAATAATAAAAATAAATATACGAGTTATTTTCGACATTTGCTCCATGAAAGCTATATAGACATATGAATGGGTTTTCGAATTTTTATTATCACGTATTTTTTGAGGCATGATTCGTAGAATATGGGTCCGGAAGCATCGCATTTTTATTTCAATTTTATTCCAAGACATAATCTATCGATCTAATGAAGTTTTCTATGTTTGCCTCATCGCGTCTATATGAAAGCGTATGAAAGCGTCTAAAGCGTATGAAAGCGTCTAAAAGGCTGTAATGAGGGCATTACAGCCTTTTAGACGCTTTCTACACCAAAAAATGGTGACAACAGAAATTTTATATTTTATCTGCATTATCAGATAATATGCATTGTTTGTAACAGACATGTATGCGAATGAAAAAATGCCGTATCATCAAAGGATGCGGCTACGCTTTGACGAGATTAAAGTCGGCACGCGCGGCTCATCATAGACATCGGGTTTCCCTTTGACGATGCGGCATTTTTCATTATCATATATGTCTGTTACAAACTATATCTATATATGATGAACGCTTTAAAATATAATATAAATTCCAGTACCCTTTATTTTCGCTAAATATAGTTACATGGATATTATTTCTTAAAACGGCAATTGTGCTTTGTTGGAATAAAAATGGGATGAAAGACTTTCGAGTTAATAATCCAGTAGCTTGGGGGTTTGGTTCTCGGGAAACTGGTCTGAAAGTAATTTTTCAGTTAAACGCCACTTGGACCCTGCGGAAAATGATAAAATGAAAGAAATAGTAAAGTAAATATATTATGCCCGAGTTTACGTCCTGCATTTATGACCAAGTAATTGTTAAATAGAAAATTAAACACTATTTGGAATATCATGTTCATTGGGATTAAATAAATCGGGATTAATTGGAACTTGAGAGTGCCTCAGAAATTATAAACAAGCGAGGAAAGAGAGAGGTGTAAACTGTGTGGAAAATAAAATAAAATAAAGTCGAAGACAAAATACTTGTTTAATAATAAGAAACGAACTGGCTACGAAAAGAATTGTCATAAGACTGAATATTGAACTAAATATTGAATAAGAATTAAATATTGACGCATGCGCCCTTGTTATCCGCATTCCTATTTATTAATACATAAACACTCAAACCCTCAATCCGTCACCGCAGCATAAATCGTGATGGATAAGTGACGGACAGCCTGGATAAGTAATCTTGAATGCCGAGTACAAAAAAATATTCTTATATTGCTTTGGTGGATCTAATTTTGGAAATCGCCAGGCAATCCTGGCCATTTCCATTTCAAAATTGGTAAGGATGGCCATTTTCTGGAAAATCTCGTTTTAATGGAAATTTTAATTTTTTACTTATAACTATTTCTCTCTTAGTTTAAGTCTGATTAAATTGAAATTTTAAGAAGAGCCAATTTAGAACTTTGTTATCATGACAGAAATGCTAAAAATGTACGTACCACCGGTAATATTGTTTTAAAAAGTTGGTGGCATGAAGCGAGGCAAGAAGCGACAATGTTGTGACCAAAGATGCAGAGAACAACTGATATTGTAAGGCACATTCGCTTTGGGACATTTACATTTATATCTACAAAGACTTGCACTTGCAGTAGTTGTCTGTGATTCCTAAAAAGCTTGACTTTGCTATTTTTAGTGTGTGTTATCCTTGGTAAAAGAAAATTGTTTTCGGTGTAGTAGTCAAAATCGGTAGGTTTTGGAACTTGAGATTGAATTTTACAAGCGCTTTTATATAGATCGCGCATTGCAAAAGCGCCCTTTTCACATGCAATGAAAATGCATCTTCTGTTGGAGGCAAATCTATTAAATGAAATACCAACTAGGTATTATACTTAATAATACACTTCAGTCATCAAGATATTTCAAATTTAATATATTTAGGTACTTTTAAAAAATAGAATAAGAAAGACATACAAACTAATGTTACCCACCTAATATCAGTTTGACAATTTGGAAATATATTCGCTCGTAATTCGTCCATATTTCTCATAAAATTTGGCCCGCCGTACAATTTTTAAAAAAATGCTTGTACAACTTTTCCATAGAGTTTCCGATATTTGATACCCATTAAAACTTAAAGATCCAAAGTGAACAGATCTAAATATACTTCACTAGAAAATGCAATTCTTGGAGCTTTTCTTTTGTCCCTTCGGTCCCATTCCGAACTCCAAATCGCACCCACTTAAGCAATATACTGCTAATAAAATCACACCTAAGTTATTAGCATTCTTCTGATAGGTATTGGATATAGTGATTGAATTGTCATATGATATGGTATAAACTTCATTATTTTGCATTCATATTTCTATGTCAGTATAATATGAGGAGTAGTATATTGGTAATACCAAGATGACTGTATCTGTAGCAGCTATTAAGAGTCGTTTACACCCGTATTTAAAATGATCAATAATAATAATAGAAAACATTTTTGTATCAGCTTCCTCATGTTCTGTAAATTCTAGGTCTGTGGCCACATTAGCATCAAATTTTGAGCACATAATTCTGCCCTATTAATTCAAAAGGGCGTATCTGCTCAAAGTTTGCTTTTGAGATAAATGAATATTATGGTTATGCCATCAGTGTTTTATATAAATCAGATTGGGTTAGATAATCTATGTGGATAAAAATATAATCCAATGTTTGTTACAAACTATTAATTTAAATTATTTACCCTTAAATGTGACTTTTGATACATACGCCCTTTTGAATTAACAAACCGTCATTCTTGAAAAGGCGTAACTGACATTATGTTAATAAACATACTGAAATGTTTACCAAAGAAGTTAATATTGAATATACATGCATTAACAGAGTTTACTATTCTATATTATAAAGTTTATGTACAAAAAGGAATTTTATATATATATATATATATATATATATATATATATATATATATATATATATATATATATATATATATATATATATATATATATATATATATATATATATATATATATATATATATATATATATATATATATATATATATATATATATATTAGCTTTGAAATTCTTTGCTATTCAATAGCAATAGAATAGCAAAGAATTTCAAAGCTAATAAATATATCCAGGGTGAAAATTGGATTTTTTTCGAGAATTTTCGAAGAAACAATTAATACATACAACCAACAAATGATTTTAGTTTTGACTAAGCAAGCAATTTTTGTATCACTCCCTCTTTGAATGCTTCAGAACTCTATTGTATATATAATTCAATATTTTCCCGCATATAGTTGGAAAAAGTAGTTGTTTTTCAATAGGTTCAACAAGATTTTATGCATTTTAAAGTTTAACATCTTCTGGATAACTGTATGCCTAATGCTTTTATATATAATATGTTCAAATAGAACAAATATAAATAGTAGACTAGGTTTGTGTATTCTAAGAATGAGTTCCGTCAAAAACTAATGTCATAAAACGTCACTGCAAGTGTTGTTGTATTGGTAATTTAAATTCAAGTATGAATGCTCAATGAAATAAATCGTATACTGCTCTGAAGATCCTCAAGAAAGGTGAAAGAACTTGTACAACTTCTAAGTGGTTCGTTTTCGTGTGTATAGTTGGTTCATTTCCGTATGTATGTCCAGATATAGCACTGGTAAGTGTGTTTTCTTTCTTATTCGTCTATTTGCTTATTTCTATGTAATGAAATGCTACAAACCCAAGATTACTTTTCACAATATATATATATATATATATATATATATATATATATATATATATATATATATATATATATATATATATATATATATATATATAAATGTATATATAAATATATATATATATATATATATATATATAATATATATATATATATATATATATATATATATATATATATATATATATATATATATATATATATATATATATATATATATATATATATATATATATATATATATATATATATATATATATATATATATATATATATATATATATATATATATATATATATATATATAAATGTATATATAAATATATATATATATATATATATATATATATATATATATATATATATATATATATATATATATATATATATATATATATATATATATATAAATGTATATATAAATATATATATATATATATATATATATATATATATATATATATATATATATATATATATATATATATATATATATATATATAAATGTATATATAAATATATATATATATATATATATATATATATATATATATATATATATATATATATATATATATATATATATATATATATATATATATATATATATATATATATATATATATATATATATATATATATATATATATATATATATATATATATATATATATATATATATATATATATATATATATATATATATATATATATATATATATATATATATATATATATATATATATATATATATATATATATATATCATCGTCTGACATATCCATATTTTGCCCTCCATTATTTACTGGAAGATCCATCCAAAACTGTAATCTTGTGGGAGGCATTATTTTACCCAATTTTGTTGTTATAATGGTCCCTTTTCTTTCAGCCGATATTCCTTGTGGTTGTTGTTTCCTGGCAGGTTTTGAAATACCCATTTTCTGGCATTTGGCTATCAAAAAATTAAGGATTTTGCCAGGTCCATCAAAACTAGTTTTATACTCCAGAGTTCTAAGGCTTCGGGTGAACTTAACTTCTACCATGTTGCTGAGATATGCACGTGGACTTACTTTACGAAGTTTGTATTGTGAGGATTCATCATTCCACTCAATAAAATCATTTATTGTAAGCTCAATAACTTCAGTATTATTTGTTGATTTCTTTACAGCATCCACAAAATCCAGAAAGTCATATACCTTACCTTTCCGATTTAATGATTGCTCTACTCTGTGGTGAAACGAATCTGCGGCCATGAAGGTATGGCCAGGCTCAAAGTATCGCAATGTAATATTTTCCAGATTTACTTCATTGGAGTTGATTATATATACAAAGAAGGAAAACAAGCACCAGTTTTTATTTTGTCCAGAACAATTGTCCAGCCAAATGGTAACATTTTCTGAATCTCTCGGTTTTTTGAGGAATACGTAAAACGTGTTAACAATATCGTATTTTTGTCGGCCAGAAATGGCTTCATGCCACAAAACTGCGATTGGAGGAATGTGGGAGATACTACCAACATGTACAAAACTTTCGTTAAAAACTACTAACCTTGGCGTAAATATAACGTCTTTAAATGTATCACACCTCGGAAGCATGATCACCTACAAAAGAGAAAAATGTGAAATAGTATATGAGTATAGAGTACAATAATTTAAAAAAATACATTTTGTAAGTCGGCTGTATAAATAGGAGAATTATTCCTTGGCGTTTCAGAATCTGACTTATATTTCTCTCTTGCTAGGGTATACTTCATGCGATGAGCCATGTAATTAGTACAATCATCACAGTCATCATTGTTTACATCATGTCCGCTTTCTTTTTTGTGAATGTCATATTTTTCGCATGAAAAGCACTCTTCATTTCCAAGCGTAGCAAAGGATATGTTTAATTCACTAACTATTTGACGATATAAATAATAAGAGCATGTAACATTGTATTTCTCTTTGAATAAGTCATACATTAATTTAATGGTAATATCACTCGGCAGATACAAATGATTCGGAGCATGTACTCGTCTGTAATGTGAAGTCGTGGGCTTTAATGATTGTATTATTAAATTTCTATCAAATTTGCGCGAGCGACCACCTCTCTGATCTCTTTTCGGTGCAAGTAAGTGGGATTGCTTTAGGATGGTTCTTAGTGGTTTATCATTTTTTCTGTGGTATCCCAAGGTTGTAAGGAAAAAAATTTTGCAGACATCTTGTCTAATTCCATCCGAGTCTTTAAAAGAATATATAAAAGTATGAGCGCGTCTTGAATTTGAACCACCAGCAGCCCCTGTGGTATTTCTTTTTCTGGCAATCTGCGAAGTAGAGTTTAGTAAAAAGGATTTTTCTTCTTGGTTTGTCATCTTCCAAAATTGCCTATTAATGTCATATCGACGGTCGGCAAAAATTTTTTCATTGCACTTTTTTTTGCATGTAAAACAATTGTCTGTTATTTTGTGTTTATCCACAATTTTTCGTTTTTTAATTGCCCTTCTTTCAGCAATACTTTCATCGCATTTTTGTCGTTTTCTTAGCTCTCCTTTTTTTGTATATTTCTTTTTTTCACATAAATCCATTGCATCTGACACTAGAGTCTCAATATATTTAAAGAAATAAATATAATCCGTGGTATTTTCATCTGTAGGAAGATTGAGGAAGGTGTCAAGAATTATAATATACATTAATTACACTCATTATTCCCTGCTAGGTTCCTAATTTAGTTTTTACAATTATTTTGATTGGATGGATATCACTGAATCGTTCTGTTCTGCCGCTTTCAAAAACGTTGATAATCATAGTATAGCAGTTTTAAAAATAAAATATATACCTGTGTTGTGTTAGCGTTCGGTTCTTTATAATGCTCATGTTCGATGCACGAGGTAAGTCAAGGATAAAGGGATATCGCCGTGTTAACACCTACATATTGTCTTCGTTCACAGAGGTATATAAAGGACAAGCGGTCACTAGCATCTGCCATGGCTGATGATGGAAAAGATTATGTTGTTCATGTCACATGTACAACTCATTAGTCATTCGTAATTAGTCGATTATAATTACCGAACAGCGATAGATAAACAAATTCGTGTATTATGCTCGAAGGTCCCATGTGCGTTTCTAATTTCCCATAGATCGCCCGATAATAGAACAGGTCTGTGAATATCCCCGGATGTGAGTGTAAACAGTTTAAAAAATTACTAACCGAATAAATTACCATTTTATTAATTTTTATGGCTATCACATTTGACGAATAATGGTTTCATTAGTGCCTCCCGTATAATTATAATTAATCTTAATATGAGATGAATAAGTGTCTTTTCTCCTGCGGAATAATTAAGGGATTAAGAATGAAGTCACTCAGTTTGTCATGGGCGTATATTTTCAGGCTCAATCTAATTAATATGATATCACTAATATATCCGGATGTATCATACATCTCTAAGGCAAGTTACGCCCTTTCTAGCTGATTGAGTGACAAGTGGCATATTTGATGTTTTATAGGAGCGACTACTGAAGCGAAGTACTAAGCCCTATTTTGTGTCTTTCAGTTTCTGTAATAACCATTTTGCTTAAAAAAATTTAAAAAAAGATTTTTAAAAACATATGAAAATTATCAATTGTGTACGATATTGTACCATATTATTGTATTTAGTTTTACATAGGCTGTGAAAAATAAAAATGAAAATGCAGGTCCGCATTTAAAAAAATAAATGAGGGATGCCCTTGAGAAACAAAACCTCAAAATGTAAATTTTATGACAGCACGTTATAGGGAAAGGGAACCTCAGTTACAATAAAAACTTTTAAGATTTTTTTTATATCTTTTATATTAGCAACGCTCTACGTAAAAAACTAAAATGAGTCTTTTCAAGAGGTCTTAATATCCTCATCCCCCTAACCCCTAGCAACCCCAATTTTAAAATATTATATGAAACTACCCCACGTGTTACACATCATTTGATAACCCTTTTCATAGCGAATACAGCGGTGCATCGTTTTTGGAAATTGGTTGAGATTTTACAAAATTATTTAAAAACATTTAAAACAATTAAAAATTAATATCAATATGTATAATATCAATGGGTTTCCGCAAAATTTTATGAAAATTTGATATAATGCAGTTCCGACGTCCTGATTAATAGTCCTCAGGGGCACAACTCAACCCTATGATCAGTTTCTGAGTTATCGGCCCGCATAATGGGCTTTTTTGACTTTTACGATATAATTTTTTTTACATATTAGTCTATATTTCCCTTATTAGTACATTTAAATAAATAAGTATAAAAATAAGTAAAATCTAGCCGTTGGTTTTGTACACAATTGATCGAATTTAGTTATTTGCGATTTTCTCTAAACTGATATTCCTTTGCCGCGACTGTTTTGAGTAAGACCCTGTGCAAACTTTTGTGTCACATTTTAAGAAAACGTTATAAATCCCATAACAAAAACCCAGAACAAAAAGTTTTAATTTAAAAATAAAAATAAAGGAAATATAGACAAATATGTTTAAAGAAAATATATAGAAAAAGTCAAAAAAAAAGCCAAAGCAACTAACAGCTCATAGGGTTGCGTTGTGCCCATGAGAACTTTTAATCTGGACGTCGAGAAGTGCATCATATACAATTTTCAGAAAATTTTAAGCAATTTTCCATAAGAAATATGCGGGGTCATTTGTGTTACCTTTTTAAGTGTTGAAATTTTAACATTTCTTTCCATACAATAAAAAAGACATTGCTGAAATTCCTCGCGCACTTTTTCAAAAGTTTCTTGCCTGATATCCCTGCACGTAGCTGTTATACTATTTTGTAGATCTTGTAGGGTTAATGGCGGCGTTTTATAAACTACTGATTTGATATACCCCATAAGTAAAAGTCATTTGAACTGAGATCAGGAGATCTAGCAGGCCATTCTATCGCTCTTCTTCTTCCAATCCAACTGTCAAGAAATGTGATAATATTAACAGTTTTGTGTAATTAATAAATTGTACACTTTGACTAATTTTGTAAAATCTTAGCCAATTTCCAAGAACGATGATTGACTGCTACACTCGCCATGAAAAGGGCTTTCAAATGATGTCTAACACGTGGGGTAGTGGCATTTAAGATTTTAAAATTGGAGTTGCTAGCGGTTAGCGCCACATGCACACGTCGCCGCACCGAATTGCGCATCCCACGCCTTAATATCACAAAGGCTGCCTGACGCGCGGGTCAGAACGTGCGAACGGGCTATTGCTATGTTAAATAGGGACGGACGAAGTCCCGGGTGACAGCTAGTTTATAATATAAATTGTTAGTTTGATGGGTATTGAATAGTTAGTACAAGCAAGTAAATAGACTGAAATTATGCGAAAATAAAGTATAAGTTTGCTAAATTGTTGCCTAAACTACGTCAAAATCTAAAATTTTAAATGTCTCTTTTCAACTGTGGCATCCTGAAGCATATATTGAAGCTGAAGCTGCGGTATTCTATACTGCATTAAATCTGATTCGAAAGTAGTAGTTTCCTTTTATTACATATATATTTTATCCATAGTAATTGTAAATAATAACAAATATATTTATCTGCCTGTTAAATCGAAGTGTTATTAGATACGGCTACTTAGATATTAAGTTAATTTCCTATAGCCAACACTGCCTGCAGTAACGTTAATTTAAAAGTGTGGTTTACTATTAATTATTTGTTAATAAAAAACATATAAGTAGTTAGGTATAATATTTCACATTACTTCATCCGGTAATGCATAGCGTAGCTTTTATCTAATTACGTATTCATTAATACTAGATCCAGTTGGATTCTATTTATAAATTATTTAAACTGAAGTTTTGGGCCGTTGACAGACTTGCTACTCGCTATAATCGTTATTCACAATAGAACTGATATCGAATTTATCAGTCATTATGCATTTAACTACAGCTCGTCGATAATAGGAACGCCGGTCAGTTTCTCGATATCGCTAATTATATCAGTTCCAATTAGACTTCATAAGGGACAAACCGCGAAAGAAGTGTAATTACGTGTATTCCCAAAATGGAATCTAAGTCAAAATTAAGAAACAAGTTTGTCGTGTCAGACTAGAGAAGTAGTAGCCATCACATTATGTTACGAGAAGTAAAGGAGATATTAGAAATGAAGTGTAGGAGCGGATATCAGTAGTAACTATCATATATTTACGCCGTGCAAGCAACTGCTTCGTAAATAAAATATATCGCGAATTGAAGTCCTCATCGATTTTGACGCCTGACAAGATAAGAAGAAAAACTGCTTCCTACACGGTCGGCTTCCTATAAAATCGATTGTCTCGTTGATTTGTGATTAATTTTTATATAAGAGAAATGCAGGATCCAATTTTTCGAGGTATGTATAGGAAATTCGTTGAAGAAGACGGTTATACTAGTTCAGATGAGTCCTTAAGAAAAGTGCTAAAGAAAAGATGATTTCGTTGGAGGAAAAGAAAAAATAATATGCACATGGAAAGCCAGCTATTTAATGTCCAAGGAATAATATCGGAAGAAGCATAGAATAGAGAAATAAAAGAAAACTGACACATAGTTTATATGGCCTAAAGATACATAAAGTTAGGAGTGGCTACGACAACGACAACTTAATATAACTTAAGGAGGTCATATGTTAAAATTTGATATATTATACACTAATATATAACCATTTTTAAAACTCATGAAACTCGATCGAAAACTTTGGAAGTAGACAAAATATTGGCCGATGACTGTCATTCCGTTTTAACATTTCCTCCATATCAACCCGATTTAAATGACATCAATGTGAATTTTAATTCCACATCTGTTCAACGCTTGTGCAACGAATTTAAAAAAATATATTTTTCCAGCAAGGGAGGAACGATGTTCACATGCTAATGGTTTCTACGAGGGTTTTCAGCATTTTTTCATAGAATGCTTGTGCTTCTTCGTGGGCGCTGTTCAATGTTATTAACTTTTGAGGACCTCCATTTTTAGTAATGAGAAATACTTCTGGATAGGGCTGGAACCTTTGATGTAACTATAACACTCGGAGTAGTTTCCACAAACACCAAAACACTTTCACTTCGCTCGACGCACGTTTCGCCAACCAAGTTGGCATCATCCGGAGACGATTAAAACTAATCTTAAACTGCAAAATCTACCATATTTATACTATTTTCATGGTGACGTCACTAATGATATAACCGTGAAATTTACGCGTGACTAATCACACTTCAATGAGCGGTTGCTAAGCAACGCGTAAAGCGGGCTATACGGTATAGGTCCCTTGTCGCTATTCATACTACTTTTACATTTTACAATTTCTATGCTTTCAAATGCATCCAACTGTCTATTATTGGTCTATCCTCTGTCTATTATTGGTTATTGTTTTAATCGGTTTCGGATGATGCCAACTTGGTTGGCGAAACGCGCGTCTAGCGAAGTGAAAGTGTTTTGGTGTTTGTGGAACACTCCGAGAGAAATACTTCTTTTGAATTTTTAAATTCTCCTGCTAAAACAATTTTTCGTCCTCATTATACAATGCTGGTCCATTTTGCATCAAATAGTTTATTAACAAAATGAGCAATGATACTTTATTCGATGAAGACTTTAGAAACTCGCCTAGTTTGGGTACTTTTCTGGAGCCAAAAACCAAAAACGTCTACAACTTTCACCTTTTTTAATTGACAAGTCTATATATAAATCAAATACTACTGTGATCTTTTTGGAGTTATACTTCAGACCACCACGAAAAAGTTTCTTTATATACGCTTATCCCAATTCATTGAAAATCGTGAAGAAAGATTGCGATAACTCACGAACTAATACCATTCCGTCAATAATGTAGGAAGCAATGTTTGAAATCGAAGCAGTTACATATGAAACTGCCTCTAGTTTTTTGAAGAAGATCTGCTTTTGCTATTTTTCGTATAGAACCATATTCATAGAAAAGAGAAGCTGAAACAAGAGTGAGCTCATATGCTAAGATATTTGATAGATTTGTTTCTTGAAACCTAGCAGCACATAGTGGAAGCATTTTCCATAGTTTTTGTATCCTTGAAATTCATTTTTTTTTCTCTTTACATGTTTCTAGAAGTTTTTTCCTCCTGAGGATTGTTCTCCTATTATTTGTTGCCTACAAGTCGCCACTAATCTCAGCGTAGGGCGCCCGGGTCGTGACTAATAGACGCATTGACATTATTTTGCATGCCAACGCTCCGAGACTCAAACTTTGGGGACGGATATCTCAATTTCTATATAATCTATCCAAATGTTGTTTCCACTAAAAGTTTCCTCCCTTTATTCTGCTATATTTTCTTCACAGACTGATGGTAGAATTTCTTCAAATAAAAAAGTTTTACGACTGTTGCAAAAGTCTCACAATACATCGTGACCAGAATATATTTTTTCGTCATTTCAGTAACGAAAAAACCTTCAAAATAAAAAAATGTTCCGATAACTGGGATTTTTTTAGATAAAACATGTTATGTGTCAAAGAGTTCAGTTTTCAAATTGCGATTCTTGACGTTTTTTCAATATAAAAAAATAGGGACGATGGCGATGACGTAGAACTCGATTTCAGATGTCCAGAAATATATGTAATTATATGGTATAGATAAAACCTGGTTATAACTCAAAAAAAGTCGAAGAATAAACGACTTTCTACCGTGATTTTACTCCACTAAGAACGAAAATATTGTGTAGCGCTGCACACAATAATCTAATGTTTTATTAAAACTTTAGAAAATGATCTTACTGGGTATCTTATGTAAAAATGGGTTTTTTAATAAATATTTTTAAAACTATACTATAAAAAATATAAAAGTATAATATTATCAACAGTTTTGGAATGTATATCAAATATAAACACGTTCCTCTGATCTGTATGAAATGTTGTTACATTTGTGGGTTATAGTTTTTAATCAGATTCGCGTAAACATGATTTGTTCTGTATTAACTTTATTTCCCGTATTATATAGCAAATTTATTACAGTGCATATTTTCATGTAATTTATAATAAAACAAAAGCTCCACAATGTATTTTAGTCGGTTATAGTGAATACCCGTCAATATGTGAAGTCTATAAATTTTATTAGGTACCATAATTATTATCCCCCATACAAAACAGCATCCCAATATATTTATTACACGGAAATAAATTGCTTATGATTATATTACTATAGATTAATAGCCATCGCCCTAGCCACAGCGAATCGCGTTTCATAATCCCACCACTAATTCGGGATTATTTAAAAGATGTAACTAATAAAACAATTAAGTAACCCCCATGTAGACAAACAAATTGCACACGAGAACTAAGTAAGTGGGCGGAAGGATTTTAGTAATTGATACAATTGCCTCTTGTGTTAAATTAACCAGAAACTTGTGCACATAGGGTGGTTTAACTCCTTTATTAGTTCTCGAAATGTTATTAGTTTCATATAGACGACGAACTAGCAGAAACGATAAACATGTGAATAAATGGAGAGCTGTATAGTGGAAGCAAATACACAGCCCTAGTATTAGACTAAAACTTTTATGCCCAGTTTAAAAAAATATAGAATAGATATTAATAATGATCTTAACCTCAATTTTGTCAAATATGGCATATGTCACAGAGATAAACTATTTCTCAAGTTAACTTAGTTTTATAAAATCCTTGTCTGCTGTGAACAACAAAACAGCAGTGTTAAAATTGTCTTCAGGTCTTCATTTAAAGTCCTCGTTAACTTCAAAATTCAAATTGAAAATAACAAAATATAATCGTTGTTAAACTGTGGTGTTAACGTTATAGTTAACCATTATTAAATATTTTAAGAAACCGGGCGTTAATATATTACAAAAAATTCTATAAGGGTCAATTAAAAGTTATTCTAAATTGTCCTCAGTTTTCAACCTTCAGGGTTGCTCCTCTATAATATCTGATGCGGAATTAATCGGCGAATACCGCCATCTTTTTTATTTAAATGTTTCGGTCGGTATATAATTAATTTCTACATATGTCGTTCTACTCCATAAGCAAGCAGATATTAAAAAATTAAAAAGACGCCACCAATCTTCTAATCAATCTAATCAATCAATCGATATATCGACTGATTCCGCCCGTCTGAAAACAGTTCCATTCATATTTATAGCACCCGGTTCTGGAGCAAATTTTTGAGTGTAAATTTTGAAAATCTCGAAAATTAGATTGTTTATTTTTGTAGGAAAATGGACATCACATAAAATAGGCAACTAGTACTCGAAACAGGTAATGTTTTAATTAGGATGAATTTTATTAACTAAAAAGAAGATACCTACTAATTCTGTCCACATATTTTCTCCGCGGCATGCGGCAAGTTGAAAGATTCTGGACCCGAAGGGTCAGGTGGTGTCGAGCGCTTTTAAGAAGGTAGCGTAGTAATTAATGTTCATAATAAAACATGCGAAGCTGTATAGGGCCATGCACACTAAACACGATTTTACGACTATTCTAATTGGGTCGTTGATCTAATTATCTTTAACGATAAATTTATATTACCCACTAGCAGTATATGTGTGTGTATAATATACTTTTTGTGTAATAAATTTGAAAATAAAAAAAAATAAATATATATTTTCATGGAAGAAGCGAAAAAAGTTTTAAAACTAGTGAGAAATTATAAAATGTGAAACATTCTGTAAAATCAAGTATCTTACAAAATGTTTGACATTTTATAATTTCTTACTAGTTTTAAAACTTCTTTAATTTTTTTTTATTTCCAAATTTATGTAATATATGGAATGTTTGGATTACTTTATCTACTTTAATCTACACAAATTAACCCAAAAGGCAACCGCTCATATGCAAATAACCCTTTATGTGTACCTACTAATTGTAGTATATTTACCAGATTTTTCATCTAATACAATTTGTTGGTAAGCTTGAGAGAGATCGAGTTTTGCAAACCCTGTCCTCTTTGTAACTTACTAAATAGATCCTCTATGTGTGTTAAAGGATCTATTAATAAAACCACATTTTAGGTTACATTATAATTTCCTAGGTCATTAATGAATATATTAAATGGCAATGGCCCGAAGATTGAACCTTGAGGAACCCCTGAAGTAGCAATAAATTTAGGCCCTTGTAGTCAACATATTGTAAATGATTTGATAAATATGATTTACAACAAGTTGCTATTAAATCCAATAGCAGGAATATTTTGCAAAATTATCTTGTGGTATATCTAATCAAAAGCCTTTCAAAAGTCCGTATAAATTACGTCGAATTCTTGATTTGCATCAATAGATTCAGATAGATTATGCCTAAAGACGGATAGATTTGTGATAGTCGAACGGTTTTTCATAAAACAGTGTTGATTTTCCGAAAGCATGTCTTCTGTACCACTATAAATCCATATACAGAGTGATTTCAAAGACCTTTTCGCCGGATTCGATAAAACGTTATGGGTCGATAATTTGATTTGATGTTTGTTACCTGATTTAAATATAGGACCAATTTTGCCTTGTTCCATGATTCTGGAAATGTTCCAGATTTCAAGGCCGCTTTCAAAAGTGCTGCCAATAGATTTACACAGTCCTTTAAAAAAAACTAGGAATGTCCTCGACTCCTTGAGAGACATTTTTGGTTTCAACTTTTTCAGTGCATCGATCGGTTACTTGATTTGGAAAGTCACGCGTTAAATGGCAATACAGCTGTTATTAGTTACAATATCAAGAGAAGTATGGGAATCATGGTTGATGTATACATTTTTCTCAGCGAAGAATATAATAAGACCAAGATTTAAGTTCACCCAAACATTTTAATTGTCAATTGATTATGTTTTAGCAGTTACGACAGGAACTATTCGTTCAACGATTTTAGTGCGTGTCTTCTATTGGAACATTTTAAGACTACTTATCGTAAAGTTTACTTAAGTGTGTACTTATTTAAATGGTACCTTTGAAGCGTTCAGCAGAGAACTTCGAAATGTAAATAGAAATATTACATATCAGAGACTAGTTCGTTAGTTTCAAATAAGTACTTATTCATTATATTTTTTTTATAAAATTGGTCTGAGGATTTTTATTTAAACCGAAACGCTAGTAGAAGATATTTGCATTGTTTCCAAAATTAAAATGTCAAATAAAACTCAATAAAATGTCAAATAAAACTCAATAAAATGAATTTGAATTAAATCTAGTTTTCCGATACCATTTTAGCAGACTGAATAGCAAAGTAGCCTTTGGATCCGGATTAAGGCACTGTTCTATTTTTTAATACTCTACCGTTTATTAAAACAGTTATCTATGGTTGCAGGAAAATGTTAATACATTACTCTAAATGAATGCATTTTAAATAATACATTATTATATCCGCTGCGTATTTTCTTTTTGGCCCCAGCCGTTTACAGATGCAAATATGAACCTAACGATGGTTATTCTCATCGTTCTTGATTTCATATACAAATATAAATTATAATTTCCAGGAATTTTGTGGTATAGTCTGACATGATTTATTCTGTTTGCATGCGAGTGGTAAATACATGCATAAATTATAAATCGTCCACTTAGCCGGCGCTGTCCCGCATGCGGGAAGAAATCGTTGAAATTGGTTTAGATTTTCTCTTGTCGCACTATGTTCGATTTCCACGTGCCAGGCATCCAATGAATATTAAAAAAATATTACTAGAAGATATTCTTAGTTACTAACTAATATATTAATAGAGATTTAAGTCCGGAAAATACGCGCTTTACGATACGAACTTGACAAATGGAACAAATGGACTTGGAAAATGAAGGCAACTCCAAGTATGTGGTAATGACAAATTCAACTTTTCCACCTCGAATGCCCTCCGGATCATTGTTAAAAACTTGAAAAACCATTAAAATTTCGGACCCATCAATTTTTTTGTCAATTTTTACCACCAAGGTGTTATGGCAAAAATCACTAGATACACTTTTTAAGTAGACTATATTTGCAACAACATGAAAATAATTTGGTGTCTGTAGCCCAATTAGTTTCTAAGATACAGATAAAATACAGAATAATTTTGTTTACAAACTGTTTGCTGCCATCTTAGACGTATTGTAAACATTTTGTTTTTTGATTCATCCCATTATCTCATTTCTTCTGCGAGCAGCAAAATTTTAAATGAAACGCTGTTAATTTTATCATTTTTAATTAAAAAACATCGACGTTGGCTAAATACGCGGTTATTGTGACAGAATATTTGACAGTACAGTTAATTTAGTGTGTTGTCATCATGGTAACTACAGCAGACGTAGGTAGAATTGTTGCCTTAATAGAGGATGGCCGCAATAAGAGTTATGTCTCCCGTACTCTGGGAATTGCGCGGTCTACAGTTTGTGATATTTGGAATAGGTATCTACAGACGGGAAACTTTATTAGGCGGCAAGGCTCTGGCAGAAGGAGAATGACCACTCAAGCTGATGATCACTTTGTCATTAAGAGTTCTTTAAGAGATCGAAGAGCTACTGCTGTGTATCTAAAAAATTACTTGCAAATGGTACGTCGAGTAAGTGTAAGTGAAAGAACGATACGTAGAAGATTGTTAGAAGCAGGATTGCATTCACGAAGGCCAGCAGTATGTCCAAAATTGCTTCCTCGGCATCGACAACACCGACTGAGATTTGCAAGAGCGCATGCTGACTGGACTGTAAAACAGTGGGGAAACGTACTATTCACAGATGAATCCAGGGTTTGTTTAAGGTCGCCGGATGGTCGTGAACGGGTATACAGACGTAGAAATGAAAGATATGCAGACTGCATCATATCTGAGCGACTGCAATATTACGGTGGTTCAGTCATGGTTTGGGCGGGTATTTCTACCGATGCACGTACTGACCTTGTATTTGTTGAAAATGGAGCACTAACCGCCCACCGTTACATTGAGGAAATCCTCCAAGAAATTGTTGTTCCATTTGCTCCTTTCATTGGGAACCAATTTACATTAATGCATGATAATGCTAGACCTCACGTTGCACGGGTAGTGCGCGAATATCTGGATGAGGTTGGACTTCCAAGATTGGACTGGCCCGTATGTAGCCCGGATCTCAACCCAATCGAACATCTTTGGGATGTTCTTAAAAGAGCACTCCGTCGCCGTCCTGTGCAACCACTAACCTTGCAAGACTTACGGCTGGCGCTGACAGAAGAATATCAGGCTATTCCTCAAGACAGAATAAGTAATCTTATTAATTCGATGCCACGAAGAATGCAAGCTGTCATTGCTGCGAGAGGAGGACATACGTTATTAAAATTTGTCTGTTAATTAATTTTGTGATATACCTAGTGGATGTTTTTGTTAATAAAAATAAGCTTGAAATCAGCGTTTCATTTAAAATTTTGCTGCTCGCAGAAGAAATGAGATAATGGGATGTATCAAAAAACAAAATGTTTACAATACGTCTAGCAAACAGATGGCAGCAAACAGTTTGTAAACAAAATTAATCGCCTCAATTTTTCCACAGGGTGTTTTGAGTTTACGACAAAAAACAACACTTTGATTTACCCCTGTATAATATTGCCTGGACGAAAAATATGACTTATTACAATAATTAAAAAGACACACAATGAACTGATCTACAGACTGGTAAAAAAATTATGAAAATCAGATGAAAAATAAAAAAGTTATAAAACATCAAAATTGGGCAAAATTTTAGGGTGACGGAATTTTGTGCCGGGGAGTGTATAAAAAATACCACACGTTCAAGAACTGACTCACAGACACCAGCACCTGCCGGAGTCCACCGATTAAAAAATAATCCAATGTAATAAACTGTTTTTCTTCATTTAATTATGATGAAACATAATACCCCACTAATATTAATATTAGCTGTAATTATATGAGAAATTTAAAGTCACTGACAGTAATCCATTGATATTTTTGGTTTGTACGAGAGATTTCAATGTCTGTATAAGAAACAAACCCCCAAAACATTATCTTTTCTCTGAAAGTGATACCAAATGGCACTAAAAACATTTACTAAATTGATATTTGATGGTATCTTTGTGTCTGTTTTAATATATAAGTAAAAATATCTTTTAACGATGTGATTTATTGTCGTTAAAAGTGTAGCGTGTGTTAAAAGCGTCTACAAGCTTAACAAATTTGCCATTATATTACTTTAACACCGTCATAAAATAGACAACGCATTTAAGTCGGAACAGCTTTGTAATCGGATTAACTTTTTATCTTTAAAATTCAGTCATTAATTTCAGGTAATTTTGAAGTGAATTTTGTAACTTTACTAAACTTGTAAACATTTTAGTGAGTTATATCCCTTAATCCCCTTTAGTGGACTTTTAAATTAAATTCCACTTACCAACAGAGTTGTTGAATTTTAGATAGCACAGTGCGGAGAGCGATGCTCTTTTTTTGTGTTGTTTAATCCTGAAGATTAATTATTGATAGCACTCTAATTAATTCAATGACCAAGTTAGCACAAACAAACATACTAAAATGGGCCGGGAACACCGAAAACTGGACTTACGGATAATGGAACAGCATAATTTGGAGTGATGAGTCCAAATTTGATGTTTGTGTGAACGCTATTTTTCCTACAAATCTACATTTATTTCCCATAAAAGAAAAGTGTTATAGTAAGTGTAAGTGTAAGTAGTATAGTTTATAAGTGTGTGATTTAATTAGCTTATACTTTGTTGACTCTTTGTTCACAAAAAAGTGAACAATGTTGAACAATTTTTATATACTTATCTGTATGTATGTTAAGTTTTACATTTATAAAAAATTTAAAGACTCTCATAGCTTTCTTAAGTTGAATTTTAAAATCAGAGCATGGAAACGCTTTGTGCCATGTTGAGTTCAAAATAGAATAGTTATTTTAAAATGGTCTATGTGTTTATTTGAATATCATAAAATTTATTTTATGCTCAACCAAATTTTATTGAATGTTACGATTACTACTTTGTAAACATTATTTAGTATGGAAATTTATTATTATGATTACTGAATTGATTTTGGAAGAAATGAAAGACATTGGTTTTCATTTTAACTAGTACATCTATTTATTTATAATAGCGATGTATGGATGGCAGTTCAATAAAATTGAACAAAAATCACACTTAATTTACCCTGATATAACCTATCATAACTTAAATTAAAATAAACATGGTACCTATATCAAAATCCTGGACGAACAATGTGAGACATACTCAAAAGCAAGCAATATTGCTATAGATATAACAAATATTATAAAAAATGGTGATTTGTTTGTTGCCTTTACTTGCAAAGTTAATGCTTGTAAAGACAAATACACGCGTACGACACTGTTGCACTGTGGCGGAGACCTCTACTGGTGGTTTGCTGCAACTGCAAAACTGCAATATTACCTTGTTATGTTATTTTACAGCTTGGAAATCCTTAACTGGATGCGATGAAAACTGCTATAGAAGTATGTAGGACACCCTAGATGCCTATTTACTGCTTGAATAAAATCACTATTCACTAATGTACATTAAGAAATACCCTGGAAAGACAAGTAATTACTGTTATTCCCAAATTTAAATCATTTGCTTGAATTTTACTATACTAATTATCAATTTTCTCGGAGAGAAATTTAAACGTGGCTACCACTTTGAAATGCCATTACGAATTTTTTTGCGTTATTATCTGTGGTCAAGGAAGTCTATTCACAAAAACAAAAAACACTTCCTTGGTTACTTGGCTTTCCTTAAAATAAAAGCTACCTGCCAACCAATAACGTATTGTCATTATTTATGATTTTATTACCATATTACCATTTTAGCTGGGTTGGTGACGATCTACCAGCGTACTTTGCTACGAGAATAAATATCTCGGATACCGATTCTATTGAAGCTATTGTCATTATATAAAATACATAGGTACTTATGTTATTCTTATTTCGTATCCCGTGCCATGTCCATTCGATATTATTAGCTTCCTACTGATGTAGTGATGACACAAGAAATAAAATGCTGCGCACCTTTGCGGAGATAATGGACTAATTTAGTTAATAAACTACATTTATAAAAAATAATAAAAATGAACTTTCACCATGTCCAACTCGGACATCATCCTTTTGTGTTTGCGGTTTATTATTTGACGTCCCTGATTGTAAATAAATTACAAAGCACAGCAACTGATACATACCGCATTCGTTTCAAGTTGTGAGGTCCCGTAATAACGCAATGTGCATTCCAAATGGGCCTCCACAATCAGACGCAGGAGATACTCGTAGTCTGACTTCCAAGGTTTTATTAGTAAGCAGCCGGCAATCTCAATAAATCTTTGTAAAAAGCGCTCTGTGCTTAAACATCCTAAAGTTGTAGGCGGAAACGGACAGAAGAAATTATAATTTGCGACTGCACAAATTTACAGGATCCTATAGCTAAACCTTCATATTTTATATATGCTAATTTTTGGAATTTAGCAGGCGCATAAATCTTTGTTTTATAATTTCATAGGCATTTACAATGCAAACGTGAATAATTTGTCTTCAAATGTAGTCCAAAAATAACGACTCAGGAATGTAATTTTTATACCGAATTTTAAATATATAACATCCCCGAGGAATAGCAACGGAAGAGGGATAGGATATGTTTGAGAAGCAATCCCTCTCGGTGCTGTTTTTGTATAAAAGTAAAATACCTTTCAAGTTTTACTGCTTTGATTTCCACGAGATTTGTCATATAACGACGTAGCTCTAGATGTGATAAAAACGTACGACCCACTCGGCAATATATTTGCCGTAAAATAAATGGGAAACACCAAGTACTTGCAGAATATATCACAGATCCGATATTTGGATGTCATAGATGAAAATAACATAATTTAAACTAATATAAGACATTGTATACATACATTCATTCTAGGTAGTGTATGCACAACTAACCTGTTTGTTCTAATATATAAATATCTTACAGCAATTTTGTTGTGTTACAGCTATATTGTTGCCCTTCGAATGCAGTTTTGTACTTTCGCCTCACGTGACTAAATTGAAATACATTCATTGTAGGTAGTGCACGTCCAAGTATCTTCTAATATATAAAAATGTTACAGAAATTTTGTAGTATTACAGTTGTATTGTTGCCCTTCGCATGCGGTTTTGTTCTATAAGTGCTTTTAAAGCGCTATTTCGTCTCACGTGGCTATATTGTGCCACGAATTGGTGATAAGAATATTCTAAACGCAAAATTATAGAATAATTTTATAAAGGGAGTCTTTCGTTGTTCTATAGACGTTTTATATGCCCCTTTTTAGCTTCTGGAATAAACTTGGCAATATATTTTCCATAAAAGAAATGCAAAACACCAAGTACTTGTAGAATATATAACATATCTTATATTTGGATGTCATAGATGAGAATAACAAAATTTAAACTAATACAAGACATTGTAGACATACATTCATTGTAGACATAGAGCATGCCCAAATAAATTTTTTGTTCTAATATATAAAAATATTAGAGCAATTGTGTTGTGTAATAGCTATATTGTTGCCCTTCGAATGCAGTTTTGTACTGTGTGTTGTCAAAGTGCTATTTCGCCTCACGTAAATAAATTATTGCACGAATTTGTGATAAGAATATTCTAAAAGCAAAAGTATAGAATGTTTTTTAAAGGGACTCTTTCGTTGTTCTATAGACGTTTTATAAGCGCCTCTTTTGCTTTTGGGGCAACTAAATATACTGGCGAATGAAATTAGCGCATCACCATAAATTTATCGTAATTTTCATGCTAAGTATTTTCCGAACCAATCATCCAATTTTGATGATCTTTTCTGCATTGTACAATTACTCTTCTATAGAATTTTACTACGTCATTGATTCTTTCACAAGTTCATGTTTCTCTTACATACGGGGTGTTATTCTGATATTGGATTTTTCCAAGATTTTCATAACACCCTGAGAATAAAAGTTGCATTACTAACAAATCCCAATAAGACTCAAACTATAGCCTCATCTGTTCTTAACACTCCCTTTTTTGATTCATCTTCTTATCGCTTTAATTAAAGGATATACACATTTTTATAACACTGCTTGTTTTTATTAGCTTTTTATTGATAACTCAACAAATTAACAACACAACATACTTAACATTAACACTTAACATTAACAACATTTAAATAATATTCAGTGTTCCCTCCTCTTGCACGAATCACTGCCTCACATCGACGCCTCATACTGAAAATTAATTTCTAATTTCACCTTGGTCAATATTTTCCTAAATTTGCTGTAGACTTTGTCGAAGCTCTAGTTGATTAATTGGATGACGAGGAAGTTATGTCAACCATTTGCCCATAATATCCCAGAGATGTTCTAGTAGATTAAGGTCCGGGCTTCGGAATGGTCATCGCATTGTGGGAATATTAACTTCGGCAAGATATTGTTGTACAATTCTGGCACTATGCGGTCTAGCATTATCACCGCCCCACACCATAATAGAGCCGTCAATCTGGACTCGTCACTGATCATAACGTTAGCCCAATCGGCCTCTAACTAGTTAACGTGTTCATGAGCAAATGTTAATCTGGCTCTGCGATGCCCTGCGTTTAACTGAGGGCCTGTTGCAGGTCTGCTGGGTCTTAAATTAAAACCACGCAGTATAGTAACACAACTTACACGAACATTGTGCGTCTCTTCCAGCATATTTTGTAGCCTTGGAACTATAATAAATCGTTCCCTTGACGTTTGCAGCAACAAAAATCGATCTCCGACATCATTTGTGGCTCGTCTTCCCCCCTGCCACGTGCTCTTGAGTCTCACTCTTGATACCGCAGCAAGATTCGGGATATGGTCGAGTGATTAACACCAAGACGTCGAGCGATGTAACGCTGACTCCTACCATCTTCGGCAAGAGTTACTAAACGCACAGATTCATCAATATTTAAGTTGCGATTCTGGCGATTATTGACATTCATCATGAAATATTGCATTTACGGTTGATGTCTTGATAGATGTTTTCTGAAATGAAACCATGTCAACAAAATACGAAAAGGAGCCTGCTATGGTTAAAATGGTTAAAAAGGGCAATAAAACATGCAGTGCTACAAAAATGTGTATATCCTTTAATTATAAAGATAAAAAGGTGAATCAAAAAAGAGAATGTTGAGAACAGATGAGGCTATAGTTTGAGTCTTATTGGGATGTGATATTACTACTATTGTTATCCACAAGATGTTACGAAAGTCTTGGAAAAATCCAATATCAGAATAACACCCCGTATGTAAGAGAAACATGAACTTGTGAAAGAATCAATGACGTAGTAAAATTCTCTAGGATAATGTTCCGGACCTTCGAATAAATTGCAAAATGAGATTTGTATTTAGTAATATATCTCCAACCTTGTGTTAAAATTGGACAAATTTTGGGTTATTGATACCTTTTTGGTCTTCAGTGACTGGCTTATAATATTCTGCTTTGACCCAAGTAGTAAATTAGATATATTACCTCATATATTTCCATAGTAAATAAACCTTTACACAAAGACAGAGTATGTATAACTATAAAAAAGTCAGTAACAATTAAATGCAAAGACACTTCACTTCTCCCCAATAAATATAAAATATATACCGAGTCATCCACTGCTTAACCATCCACCAGAAAAGCATTCTTTCGCGCTTTAAGCTATAAAAACATAATATGGCTACTTGCCATCATTAATTTTAATGCGTTTCTGTCTACTTGTGCCAACTAAAGGATGGGATATATTTTATGGAACGTGTAAATTTTATCAAAACACTCGCGCGCCCAGAAATACCCCAGAAACACGGGATGAACTTACGTACTTTATTAAAATGTGTACTATAAAGCAGTTACATTTATCAAATAGCAACTGAGAGTAATATTATAATAATGCTTTTCATGCAGATATCCTTGGCAAATATTTATGTCCATATCCCACCAGAACATTGGACTTCTCAAAACAAAAATTGAGCCACTGTTAAACATGTGGATATTTTTTTACTGGATTAACTTTTTGAAGTGAAAACTTCTTTAGGTGCGCTCTGCACTTTTATTTTTGTGGGTGTCATAATCACGCTCGGCTATGTAACGCCCCTTCGGGTAAAGTCGCCTCGAGTGAAAACTTCTTTAAGCGCGCTCTGCACTGAACACTGAACATCTACAAATAATATTTCGTACTAAGGTATGTTCCAGCATTTTTGAAGTGAAAACTGTATTAGCGGGTATTAACGGGACACCGCACCCGTTAATTGCGGGTTGTGGTAATACGGGCGGACGTTTACAGTATATATTTTGAAATTCGAAAATTAGAAGTTTTCACTTCTATCGTGTGTTTATAATACACACCCATATTTTTATTAAAATCTTTTTTTATATTTTAGACTGTTCTATAAAAATTTAGTACATTTTTTGTAATCTCTCAAAAAATGCAGAAATATATGATTAAGCTCTTTATTGTTTTAATGAAAACATTCTAACAAATACGCCACAATTCAATACTAATAACGTGTATGGCCTCTTCTAACTCGTAAAACTTCTGCACAACGGCGGGGCATACTCTCAATAAAATATCGAATAACTGGATGAGCCAGTTATAGCTAGATGAGCCAGATATAGCCAGTTATAGCCAGGATGAACCAGACAACTTAGAATATGGACTAGATTGTATTAGCAATTAAATATTAACGTCTGGTCAATGTTAAATTACTGAATTTAAGTTACCTATAGCTGGAGAACGACTCCAGCTATAAATTCGTTAAACCGAACCGTCTGAAGCTAGACCTAGATATAAAAAGATATAAAACAGAACGCGATAAAAGTTTAACACCGTACATGTAGGTGCCATAATAATCTAATCGGTTTTTATTATCGGCTTGAGCTAGTCCAATTTAACGGCAATACTGATGTATCTGGAAAATCGCCAAGCCTTAAATTTCATAAAATTTAATGATTCTTTGAAGTCGTCTATCACCGTTAATAATAAAACGGAACCCTTAATATTTAATTCCGTGTGAATTTGTAATTGTCTTTTTCGTGAGACAATTAATTCAACTCATCGTTTTTCACCAATGTAATTCAGCCTATGCAATAACATATTACACTGACAAATTTACGTCGAATGAGAGGCAACATAGTATTCGAGCGACAATATTTAAGTCAGATAAACGTCAAAAAAACTATGAATTTTTTTTCAACAAGATCAATCCTGGTCACAATTTGATTTATGGTATATTTTTGTATTACTTGAAGTTGAATTTGCCACTTCTTCGCGAATTGTAGATATTAAATCGTTATTACCAAACCGGTTCATTTTGGAAATTACAAGCACATTACAAGACGTTAAACTATGTCAGATAAACGTCAAATAAATTATCAGCACACTTGGAATTTAATTATATATTATTTGATTTTCTTCCAAAATTAAGATTCTTGTTTAATTCAATTGTCATCCGAATACAATTCGTGCTTTCAGTTTTGCTTCAATATTTGTCATTCCTTCATTACTCGTTGCTGCATTTTTTGAAAAATAATTACTCCTGGCTTAGCGCTTGTAATTATTTTCGTCACAAGGAACTCGTATTCAGAATGACAATAGTTATTTGTGTGTTAAGAGCGCAAAGTACTGCAATACCGCTTGCGAAAGAAATTTACCGGTATTCTTTCAAAAGCGGCAATGGCAGTTTGTGCTCGTAATACATACAAGATTTTTTCTACAATCGCTTAATACAGTGTGTTCTTGTATGTATTTGACACATGTTTATATATGAACCGATTTTTATAAGTTTTTTTTGGTCAGCTACATTTCTCATGTATCATTTTTGACTGACAAGCGCCTGCTAAGGAATTTATAATAAAGAAGCGAGCGGGAATTGACACTATTGCCGCTTTAAAGCGACAATTATGTCATCATCGGAAATGGCGTACTCTGCGTTGAGAATTGAAAGCGCAAAAGCCTACCATTGAGGCGATTGTAGAAAAATAATATTGTGGGCAAAACCCAGAGCTCTTGTTGTATTATATATGATAATTTCCTCCCGAGGACGAACACTTCTTTATTTTTACATGCAAATGTATTCCAGTTATCGCCATGGTTGAAATATGTAATTTTCCTCCGGATGATTAGTACTCGATAGTCTAAAAGCTCATACTTATGTTATTTGATTTCCAAGGTAAGGTAATGATGCTCTTTGCCGATAAGAAATATAAAGAAATATGGCCTGACCCGTAGTAATTTCTGCTAAAAATACGAAAATATGCTCTTATTCGGTATTATTGTAAGCTTTGCTTTCAGAATCTACAAGGTAGTATAAGATAGAACGATAAAATACGATACAATATTACATTAAATATCTATTTAATTTAATAAAAAAATAATACGGTAATAATATACCAAAAACAATATAAATATATACTCGTAGGCATATATATCCACAGCCAACCCAAAGTATGCACCTTTGCTGGTATTAAGACAATGAAAACAAATGTAGCAAGAAGCCTATTACAAGGTCGAAACACAGCAGAAAATAAGACGATTAAATCGACGTAATTTCCTTACGAAAATCTATATTCTAATAATTACTAGGGTATACCTGTAGTACATATAGACATATATACATATAGATATATAATTAAAACATAAAATTCGTAGAAATTCCGAAGCACTTCGCTAACAATACCGAAATATAACAGCTAGTTATCAAACTATGCGACTGAGCAAAAATTAAACGGTCAAAGAGGCCTCTGTTTGCGTACGGGCTTTATTTAAAAGATCTCCCATACTATTTCCGCTCGCGGCGCGGCGTACCCACGTGGTTTCAGTATCGCATGGCATGGTATAGGTAGCTCGCGGCGTAATTTAAATATTTGAAATAGGGTACTATTATTCAAAATATTTGCTATATAACAGAACGAAATTTATTTACGTTACAAGTTAAGTAAGTATTAAGTTCAATAAGTTGCTGCATTTATTGTTTACAAAATGGTTTTTATTTTTAACAATGGTATGCGTTTTATTCTGGCTATGTATAAAGCACTAGTAAAAGAAGTATCCACTGATAGTGACAGATTTTTGACGTTTGCAAAATTTACACAGCTTAAAAATATGTAGAAATATCTTCTTTTCCACCAACATCTAGTTCAACATTTATATCGTGTCGACTACCAAGAGTACCAAGTGCAAGTATGGCTTGGCAGCGAGCTTAACCCTCTAGACTGGGGATGGATAATGCAGGGTCAAATTTTGGATCCAGTTAAAACTCTTCTCTCACCCGCTCCTGATTTTGACAATTTTTTTAATTGCTTCAAGGAATACCCCTTAAATTGTGGTTGCAGAAAAGTTGGATGCCTAAGCTTATTGGGGACACCACTTATAAAAAACGCATCTAGTTCTCTACCTCAAAGGTGGTGTGGAAAATATCATTAAAAACAAGTAAACGTTACAAATTTTAAATCGAATTTTCTCGAACACCGTTAGCTTTACGAAAATATGTAACAATATGTTTTTGTAGGTAATTTTCTAAGCTTAAAATTTGATATCCACTATTGTTTCGATTAGTAACCGTTAACGTATATTCGGATATTTGGGATATAGTTGAAACACAAAAGGAAGGTTCATGCAAAAATGCAACGTTCCCCTAATTTTTCTACTCTGCAATGTCTAGTCCCCGTATTATTGGGCTCTCTTTGAATATAATTTTATAAACTTTTACTGAACTGATTTTAAATTAATATTTTGATATTTTATTTTAACATCGTTAGCTTTAGTTTAGCCTTTTTTTAGCCTTAGTTTTCTGAATACTCGTTTTATTATAGCGCTGATACTTTGCCCCGTCATCGACCTGTAAGTAATAATTGTAATAATTCTAGTTTCCCAGGCGTCGCGAATATCATGTTTACATATACTTAAGTGTAACAAAGTGTATTTTGCATATTTTGCCAATAATTAGTATTCTCACTTTGCATATTACTCCAAACTCGTAACCGTCACCCCATGAAAAACAAACGAGTTTAATAAACACATCAAATAATTTTAATTCATCCCCAGTTTGTTATTCTTTATGAACTCTTTTAATTAAGACTAATAAGAACATATGTTTTCACAGGTCTGTTCACGCTTGCAGCCGACGTCTGGTATATCGTAAAATCCATTTCAGTGACATCTTATCGCGCACACTACACACAGCGACAGATTTTATGAACACTTTACGAAAATACCATATGTAGATGAACAAGTGTTGTTAATAAAAACTAGTGAGATATTATGGGATAGGTATGCTGTGGTATGTGTGAACGTTGATTATGTTTATTGCTATAAATTATTTCAGACAAAATTAATATTATTCTCTGCGAGGACTATTTTATGATAATGGGCTTTTCTCAGCAGTCATTGTCCTTAATATTTGCTAGTAAATTAACCTTAGGTAATTTAGATGATAATTATATAATTACGTTTTAATTTATATAATTATTCCTCGCCTATTCCGCTTAATACACCTTAATTGCGAGCAGTAAGTATCGATTTGCTGGTTCTACGATGGCTCGCTCTAATTGATGTAGCTAAAGTTATTACATATTTCTCTTTCTTTGCAGGTGAGTATTGATGACGCCTAAAATATCCCTGGAACGTGTTTTAAACTGTTCCCAGTTGCGTTGGTAAGTATTAAATGCCAGGATTACTTGGAAGTGTTTCTTGTATTGCATGCTAGAGCGACGACAGACGTGCTCGTTAATAGCCGCGGCTATTTTCGCTGAAGAAGATGGGATACGATATACTCGTATTGCGAGGTATTTACTTTCACAAACATTGAGCGGAAACTGCTCACTTTATAAGATTCAGTGCGGTCTCGATTTCTCTTTGTCATCCTTGCACTTTTGCAGAATTGTGTTGTCCGAATGACAGATGGATCATGCAGGGCGAACAGTAACACCTGTCATGATGGTTATTGCGTTGCTTCAGATGAAATAAACAGTCCCGGTTGTTGTCAACTTTGCTCAAATATAGTTTGCTTTTCCTTTAGCTGCTTATTTTTTCAGATACGGTGATGAAGGTTGGTCTATGTTTTTCTACCAAAGATTGACATCGTTCATGGACCATTTTCGCATAAGACAATACAGTCATTTTGTACCCTCATTCAATGAGTTCACTTTCCCTTTGATTGATGGCGCTAACTTAATTGTTGTTGATTTTGTGAGGATTTGATGATATTTTATGTATATTTTTTCACAGTACAAAGTCTTACCATTAATTCATCCTAATAATATACGTCTTGTTTGGGTCGGGACATGCTGATGTACCGGAAAACGAGAAGGATGATCAGTTGGCTAAATTGGGCGCTTTAGAAACACGTATTGGGCCTGAACCCTTTGTAGGGATCTCCAGAAGCACAGCCGTTCTCTCAATGAAGACTTTAGCCCAGCAAATGTCTCAGCATTGTTCGACAACTGCCCCAGGCATGAGGCAGGCTAAAGAACTCATATCTGGTCCCGACGCTGGGAGGACTACACAGCTGCTGGAACTAAGCAGATGCAATTTAAGAATGGTGACTGGCTTACTGACCGGTCACTGCCACCTAAGACGACACCTTTACATAATGGGTCCTGTGGAAGACACTGAGTGTAGAGGATGTTTGGAAGATGAGGAGACAGCGGAGCATATTCTGACGAATTGCCCCGCTTTGAGACTTATGTATATAATAACTGCCCAGCTACCAGACTTATGTATATAATCCAAAAACTAAACAGCGAAGGAGAAGTTACCCTTGCTGGTTTACTGCCGAGACAATTCATCGTATAAAACTAATACATAAGACCTGGAAAAGGTACAAAAAATACAAACTACCAACAAACGATCAGTCACTTGTATATCAGAGCAGAGCTGCTCAGTCAGTCTCGATAGGTATATGACATTTTAGAATGATTTTGACATTGGCAGCGCTGGTTGAATGTGTGATTGTAGCGAGTTGTGATCAAGAGACGCTTCTGCACATTTTCAAAATGAACAGAATTTGTGTATTCTGCCACAAAAAGGAATATTGTTGCACAGATCTTTTTTCTTCTAGTGCTCTTTCAATTATATCGGTAATTCGATGCACTCGTTGTTGAATGCTTATTATGAAATCCAAACTGGTAGGAAGGATAAAACTGGTGTGCATCTGTAACATCTGGTGTGCCGCAGGGGTCAAACCTGGAGCCTTCACTTTTCAATATATTCATCAATGATGTTGTTAACAATTTGAATTGCAAATATTTGTTGTACGCAGATGACTAAAGTCTATTCAGTTATTAATGGCCCTAAAGACTTAAAAATGTTTTTCACTTATAAATGATTTACGAGTATTTTACTGCATTTAGCGAGATCATCCTCATCGCGATAAGGATGAATTGGTGGACATGTGTTCGGATTATACAGAAGCATCAAAGTCAAGCATATACACACTTTTAAGAGAAGAAGAGATACATGGAAGTGTACAGCAACCGAAACCAAAAAGCGGTCAAAATAAGATTTTAGTGGACGAAAATGCAAAAAATGCGATACGTAGAACGATCTCCAGGTGCTGAACGATAGGAGAACGGTTAGATAGGGCGCTGCAGAGTATAAGGGAAAATGATAATATACCTGAAATGTGCAAGGCTAGTGGCAAAAATTTTGAACCACATGAATTTTACGTATGGAAAAGTAGACAGAAAGAGTATTCTCATAGAAAGATATGAAATAGTTGCTTGGCGGGTGGATTTATCTTTGTTTTGCCTGGCGGAAAATTTATTACACTGACGAAACATGAGTCAACGAAGAACATACTGTGAAGAGAGACTGACAGGATGGAAACGTGAAAAATGCACGGCAAGCTGTGATTGAAGGCTGGACAACTAGTTTAAAAATGCCGTATGTAAAAGGTCGCCGTTTAATCATGGAAGTGTTAGTGGATTTTTGCCTAATGGAGAATTGATATTTAAATCCAAGAAGACTGGAGACTACCACGAGAAAATTAATTTCGAAGTATACGATAAATGGTTTGCCGACGTACTTCAACATGTGGAATCAGGAAGTGAATATGGTGATAGCGACAGTGAAGATAAAGTGATTGAAAATAGTGATTAATGATTATAATATTATTAAATAGTGATATAGAAAATAGTGATATTAATTACCCAATTTTAGGGTGTGTTAAGGTGTAAGGTATTAGGATATTTTTATTTTTTCTACAGAATTTTTTGCTTTATTTTAGACTATAGGTATATTTATTTTATTTATTTTATTGTTTTTATTTTTTGTTGAGAATTTTTTACTTTATTTATGGAATGTATACGTGTGTTATTTTTTTTGTTGTTTTTATTTTTTGTTGGGAATTTTTTGCCTTATTTTGGCATATTTATTTTATTTTCCGTTTTCAAGTTTTTTCTGGTTATTTGCTGATTTGTACATGTTTATTTTTGTTTTTATGGCTACTGACGAATCACTCACTAAAACTGGTAACGCGCTACAAGCAATAATTCATGAGTGGTGTGGAAACTTGGATTCAATGTCCGCTGTGGTGTTTAAAATATGCATATAAAGACTTTCTACTTTCGATCCCCGAAAAACATGCCTACGCCCATGGCTGGCACCGACCTTGCAAGTGTAGCCGGTCATTAAACTTTTTAAGCTTCTTAGATGCACTGTAATATTTAATTTGTGAAAAATGGCAATTAAGCCTCGAAAATGGGTCCCAGGAGGTTTTTTGGGTCTCTGATCATGAATCCGATGTCGGTTGGTAGAGAGTCATGACTGACCTTAAGGGTTCATAGAATTTTCGCATGCGACCGTCTGCAAAAAAATCTCCAGCTCACAGACTGGACTAGTAGCAGAAATAAAAAAAAATCGAATTGTCAAATATCTGGAATGTTCTGCATTCAATTAATTTTGTGTTATTTATGTATTTTTGAAATCTGAATTTTACTGTGTTCTATTCATTCTCTGTTCTGTTTACATATTTATTATAAAAAATATGTCCTTTGAGTCTCTCTCAACCTATGTTTTAAGTATGTCTGTTGTAATTCTGTAGCTCCCATTCTGTAATTGGTTTTTCCGTTTCATGATGTACTAATAAACAAATAAAAATAAATAAATAAAATCAATGGAACTTAGTCAGCTGTTAAGTATGACATAAGTATGTGTCCGTCGGTGATTTAAAAAATATAAATTTTGCTCGAAAAGCAGCAAGTACAGTCGAGCATTAAAATAACTGTATGAATCAGTTTTACCACATGGTAAAATATGAGGCTATATAAATAACTGTTGGTATACAGATCCAGTTACGCCGAAGCAAATTGTGTGTTATCACCCCATGCCACATCAATATTTTAATACTAATAATTATAGTAATAGTAACTATTACGCTGGCAATAATATTTTCAGCTAGCCTGACTGCTTATTCCGATTCTCTACGCCGATAAGTTCTATTAGAATGTAATGGCGCCCATCGGAGATAAATCGCGTTTGCATGCCGGCGGCTTTGTCTATAACATTCCTTGTATTGTCTCCATCCTGACATTTAAAGCTGCAAAGTTAATACGTTACATACATGACTCACTTGCCGTGAAGTATTTATACTAACTTGTCTTTCCAAATAAGCAAGTGGTATAGCCTGTCAAAGCATAGTCTTATATCGCGATTGTCCACAACTTCTAATTATACCATCACAGGAGAGAGGCTCATTAGAATTTCAAATGAATAGAATTAAAAACAATTAAGGTTGTATATCAGGAAGTGTAATTTATACAGGTCATTTGCGGCCAATGTTATCAGACGCTACACTTTTGCCTCCGAATATAGATAGTATAAAAAGTTATTTGACACTTTCAACTTTTTCATACGAATTTAGTGTGCCATGACATTAGTATGTTAAGGCGTGTTGTTTCGTTAATATTCACAAAAACCAGATTTTGGTAATTAATTTGCATAATTAAATATAGTTTCTGGGGTAGTCATGTTTTGAAATATTAGTTGGAACCAATCAATTTGACGCACTTATTTGACACTTATTTGAAGATACTTATTTGACTGATTCAGCACTGCCTAAGATCGTTTGGGTAGGTAGGAAACATATTTGCAACTTGCAAGGTTGATTCCATTCGATTGCAATCGTGATGGGTATTGACGCTGAAGCAATAACGAGCACGTCACGAAAGATCTGACGATCAGCTCAATGTTGCACGATAGAGTTCTCCATTAAGGATATAACTTTATATCATGTACTACCGTACTTAAATTATACTGACAATTAAAGAGATTAATTTTTGTGTACACGCGACATATTGATCGGATGTAACCTGAGGTGATTTTACTTCCATATATCACTCATTCCTTTTTTAGAATGTTCAGTTATGAAATATGGAGTAGAAAACTCCTACATCTGAATTGCTTACAAGTTCAATACATCTGACCCATATGTCATGTTCAAAATATGAGTTTTCTTGTTGTTTATGCAAAAGGAATGACAAAATCGGCTAAAGTTGGTAAAGTAAAAAATTACCTGATTTTGCTGTAGTGAAAAGTAGCAAATTTAAAAAGATATTTAAGAAATCTTTCAGATAAAACCGTAAAAATAAAATAATTAAAAAATTGTGGCAAATTCATGGTGGTTCATTAATTTAGTCGAGGACTGTTTGATTTTCTAATATAATACTTGCTTATTCTAAATCTCCTAATATTTAAAGATTAGTTTGTTAATTCCAATCAACATGAACATGAGGATGAATGAATGGAATATAAACAAAAACTGCGTGGTTCGAAGAGGTCAGTAAATGTTGTTTCGATGATCGAATTTAGAAACAAAAATAAACTAACAAATATACAGATTCTGTTGCATTTCAATTAACTGCCTAACGACCAGCACTGATAACTAGAGTTGGATGTTATTACGGGAATAAAAAAGACAATTAATGTAATGGTGTTTACTGCGCTATAAAAAGTTCAAAGCAAGACAAACAATCATCCAAGATAAGGTTTAACGTTTATGCTATAAAAGAAGAGTTATTTTAACAGAGTATACAGGCAAATATTTAATTGTTGGTAATTAGTTGTAGATATAATTTGTAAGTTTAATCTCTGGGTTAGTTTCTCATATAACGCAACTTGGAAAAAAGTCGGCTGAATACGCGAGCTGCAGGAAATTTCAAACGGGAATGAATGGAAAAGAAGATTAAAGGGGGAAAATGAGGCTGGAAATGTCAGAACGAATTTTAAACTTAGGAAATGATGAATTAAAATTTTAAGATGTAAAGATAACTTGGCGAACTTCTTTAAAAGGGCATTCGTAACAAATGATAAATATTTTAAGTAGAAAATGCTGTAAATATTTCTTGAAAACAAGATTACCCAACAATCTTCTACCGGAATTCAGTATAATAACTACTAATATAATATTTTTCTAAATAGTTTTTTTACTAATTAGAGATCTTAAAGTATGTGAATTCTTTAGTACTCATTTTAACTACACCTTTTATTAAAAAAATTGTACTGTTATATATTATAAAATCATGATATTTTGTAGATGTCTTAGATAATGGAAATATTAAAATTAATGTTGTGAGTCATTTACTTTTAACGGAAGATCCAATATAGAATATGAAAAATTCTTCAAATATAATTTGTAGAGAATTTAATTCTGATTTTAAATATGTCCTCACTGCTTGCTTTTACTACGTCAATACCTTGCACGTGTCGCTTTTAGATCGAAAGAACCTGACACAGTTTAGTATTCAATGATAAAAAGTTCAGCAGGTATAGCAAATATAGAAAATTTCAAGCGGAATATAATTAATATGGTACAAATTTGGTACAAATTTGGTATATACTTTGTTACAAATATCATACGCCAGCACCACTATATTAAAGGCCGAGCAGAGGTATCAATCTAACGATTTGGAGTTTCTTGCTGTCGTGTGGGCAATTAAAAGGTATCAAATATACCTACCTGGAAATAATTGTAAATATAACACACTATATATTTATATCTAAATATTTATATATTTGGATTCGCTTTATATCTATGATGACAAAAATATATAATTGTTAGGTACCTATTTATAACTGCGAAAATCGCAAATTAATATAACGTTAATAACTGTGAAATATATCAAAAATTAATTATTTAATATTCTTATTCACATATTCTTATACTAACATTCTTATATTCACACATTCTTATATTGTTATTTGCAGCTACATTTTTAGATTAAAAATTTTCACAAAAAAATATTTCATTCGTCTTTTGACAGAGGTGGAAAAAAACAATAACCACTTAGTAGACAAATAGATCTATCTATTTATATTTAATAACAATAATATCGTAGGATGCAAATATATCTAGGTATAAGAATTATATATTTTTTAAATATGAGGCGATTCCGTTGAAAAAGAACTCAACGGGGGATCCAAATATAGGAAAATATGATAATATACCTACATAAGTGTTTCATTTAAAAACAATTAGGACATCTCTCGTATAGTAAAAGATCTAGTAAAATTTTGATAGATATGAAATGTCCAAAAAATCTAGGTAGAACAGCATTTTAAATTCTTGAAATAACGCATTCTTTACTGAGAAGGCGGGTATTAATTTAGATAATTCACCCTGTATATATGTACAATAATTGAAAATCTATCACACTTTTAGTGAGAAATTAATATTTATAATAATAATTCTTTGTTAATATTCGACTTTTTGTGGTATTTTTAATTCTTTTCAGGGTAAAAAAAACTAATACCTACTGTGGTGGTGATTTTGTGAGATCACCAGGTAGTGGGTAAACCACCCATGAATGGAGGCACAGTCCGGTTACTTGGTATTGAGTTATTTAATACAGTACATTATCACATAGGTACAGCGAGACGTACAATGTTCAACGCTTAAGTTCTTACTTGCTTCGACGCATCAATGCCTCAACGCATCAATTCTTCTCGTGATCCAATTACACTACTTTATATAATGTTAGACCAGGTCAGTACAATGTGTACGTGACCCAGTTTAATTTAGTTATAATAATGTTTTCTAATAAGTCGACCTAGACCTTAAATATCCTAATCAGCATAGTATTGTTTTATATACCTGACATTGTTTATTCGCTTATACCGGAATAGTAAACAGAATAAGACTTGAACGGCACTTAAACTGAATAAGATGAACGGCACGCACGCACGAAGCTACTAAGACAGCTGTTGAAATAAGAGTAATGTTCCGGGCCTCATATAGAATCCTGAGAATTTCAGGAACCGGCAACATCAGCGCCATCTTATAATCCAAAACAATTTTCGCCAAGCAAAGTAGCATAAGCTTGCACATCTTTCTGAATATTTCAATCAACGCTCTTGGACAACAACAAGTTTTGCCTTGGCCATCCAGAAGCCCTGGTCTCAATCCAATTGAAATGGGAAAGTTTGGGGGCGATTGATGGGGCCGTTGAGAGCGCTTGGGATTACTGTTGAACGTTGGCTTGATGTATTCATCAAAGCAAGCAGTTCTGAAATCATACTTTTTATTTGCGAAATAAAAGACTTCCGCCGTAAAAATAAATGATGACTACTAGTTAATAATGCTTAATAATGCTATTACACGTAACTGTATACCTAGTATGATAGGCGCCTACAGTTATTGTTTGAGCAAGTGAAGTGCTATAGCGTCGCCATTGTCGCGTGTAACAGCATTTGTCCCTTGGAGCAACATAAATCAGTCGGTATCGGGCATTTATCTTTATACATATAATAAACAGGTCTACAACTGTGAGCTATGAATTTTCTGCAAAACGAACCGTTTTTAATATCATGGAGAAAAAGAGTAATATGCCTATTTCGTGTTGTAAATTGTATAATCCTATTAAACATGCTTACTTAAGATATAAATTCCGTGACTTACAACACAATGATTATGATATCAAAATAAAATAGCCGCTAAATAAATTACAGTGGCTTTACGCTGTGCTAATGGTAGATAAATGCTCCTTAATTGAATGTGTTTGCTGCTTTGTCATGAGGGGATTAAATATTTGTGATGAAAAATTGCACTAATTCATTTTCTTGCAATTTATAGCTAAATAAATTATAGTTTTTTTTCATTTTGACTGATAGTGTACTATTTTATTAAACAGAAAATCGTTTACTTTAGTGGCACTTTAGCGCGTGGAAATGTCACTTTACTACGTAGTAATGTCACTGTTATATAAGACACAGTCTGACAGAATAGTACATTACATACCGAGCGGGAAAGTACTCTATTTCAGCCGAGCGGCAAGGTAGTTTACCGAGGTGCGAAGCACCGAGGTAAACTACAGACGCGAGGCTAGAATGAGTTCCCGCGAGGTTTGTATACTATTTTACTCACAATCGGTTAGTAGTTTATGGATTTCTAATACTCACAATCTACCAATAATAATTTCGTTTCAAATATCTGTATCCATTTTCATTATGTGATAAGATGAATTATTTTAAGTAACCTGTGAGATCGTTGCTAGGTAACAAAACAAGTCTGTTGAATCTGACATTTAGGCGATACACGACGCCATTAATTGTACATATAATCAAATTGTGTTTATTTTACAAAAATGTCTGATAGTGAATTTGAATGTACGCCACCAGAAGTGCGGGTAGCTGCAGAGAGAGCTACTAAAGGAATAATTCCTAAAAAAAACAGGGCGAGGTATGAAAACACCTATGAACTATACAGTAAATGGTGCGTGGCTAAAGGTGTGCAGCATACCTCTGAGACGGTACTTTTTGCTTATTTTTGTGAAATAAGCAAACAAAGTAAAGCCTCCACATTATGGTCAAGATATTCGATGTTGCGAGCAGTATTAAACTTTAGGCATAATGTTGATATTAGTAATTACACAAAATTGAAGGCGTTTTTGAAAAGGAAGAATGTATCAAGCTAATAGCTATCAAGCTAAAAAGTCGTGTTTTTTCTGAAGCAGACATCGATACATTTTTAAACAATGCCCCGATAGAATATCTTCCTCAAAAGGTAATTTTAATTTATTTAGTGCATATTAAATATATGTTATATTAAATTTTTGTAGGTTGCTTTAATTATTGGCATTTCCGGCGCCTGTAGGTGCGATGAACTTTTAAAAATGAAAATAAGTGACCTGGATATTTTAGAAAATCGAATTATAATAGTGATTCCTGTCACAAAAACCTACTCTTCCCGTACATTTGTAATTACAAAATCGGAATGGATAAATATAATAAAGCAATACTGTGACCTTCGTAATAACATTGACACTGATAGATTTTTTTTACAAATAAGATTTGGTAAAATTACACGACAGCCTTTTGGGCATAATGCTATAGGAAGTTTTCCCAAAAAAATAGCAACTTATTTAAAGCTGGAAAATGTTAACAGGTTTACAGGACATTGTTTTAGACGTACTTCAGCAACATTATTAGCAAATACAGGTGGAGACATCCTACAGTTGAAAAAGTTGGGGGGTTGGAAATCCAACACCGTAGCAGAGGGATATGTGGAGAATTCATTACATGGACAAATAAAAATTGCTAATATGTTGTCTCATGTAGAAAATCCAGAAACGTCGGCGTCTTCATCTATTTCTGAAACTCATAATTTTGAGCAACACGGTCTTACTTTAACCGTTAATAGTAATCATAATTCCAATGTAACTATTAATATTTATAATTCCAAATAGTTTTCTTTTTGTTATTGTTGTTGTTGTTTCTGAATTAAATAAATGTTGAGTGGATTCTATTCTTTCTAAACTATCTTTTAATCAAAAATGACATTGACATTTCCAGGTAAGAAAAGTGACAGATGCTAGCCGGGAAAATACTTTCCCGGCTAGCTGGGAAAGTAAAGTAAGTAATAAGTCGCTTCCCGATTACTTCAAAGGTTAGAAATCCATAAATACTAACCGATTGTGAGTAAAAATGTTTACTTAAATATTGCAAATTATTTTTATATAATAATATACACTTCGCATCAAAATTAACGCACCACTTAGAAAAATCGAAAAAGTCAACCTGACGCACCGTCAACCCGATTTAGATAATGTTTTTTTTTTAATTATAGCCTACTTCTTCAGCAAGGGCACGATGGTAGTATCACTTATTCAAATTTCAGTTTTATAACACAGGGCGTTACAATGAGGTAAAGTTTTTTTTCATTAACTTTGCAACACCCTGTGGAATGCTGTGATTAAATCAGTCGATGTGTACTGATGTTAGACTGTAACCCCATTGTTTTAGAACCTTCTCGTTCATTTTCGAACCCGTTATCTCTATTATTAAAGGATACACGCAACAATGCAAAATGAAAATTCAGTATTATTGTAGTAATTTAATTGCAAGAAAAAAAATCAACAAAACGGACGAAGAAAATCAATACCATGTATTGATTTTCCTCTACCTCTGATTGACCTCTACTTCTAATTACGGATTGGCATCTACTACTCATACTTGAAATCAGATGCGTAATCTGGTCTTGATCAATATTGTTCCATGTTTCTCTGAGAATGTTTTTAACGTCGTCAAGCGAGGCGACGACCCATTCGCGGCGAGGCGGCGGCCTTCCATTGTCATGCATTCATTATTGCCAATATTTGGGACAAAAGGGACAACCTGGCCGGACAAAATTTTCTCATTATATTGTGCACTGATCAAGGAACCTCCACGTAAAGGAACCAGCTCTGTACGAGATGTCATTGATATTCCCAAACCATTAAAGAACTTCCATTAAATGACCTCCTCTCCCGAATATTGCATTGAGCATAATTGACGGAGAGCCAGAGCCGAAAAATTTCTCTGAATTTACTAAAGCTAGTTTGGTTACAGTAATTGTGTACACAAACATACTACGGTCAACCGTCAAGCGAATTGTAGACCAAGTAACTCAGGTGCGATGCCAAAGATGTTGTATTTACCAGGGTAACAAAATGAATTTACTCAAGCTGAAAATTTGGTGTAACACTTGTATATCAGAACAGAGCTGGTCAGTCAGTCTGAAAAAATGTATGACATTTTAGAATGATTTTGACATTGACAGCGCTGGTCCGCTGGTTGAATGTGTGATTGTTGCGAGTTGCAATTAAAATTTGACTCACTTGCCGTGGGAAATATTTTTCTAGCTTATATTTTGTTCTAGTGCTCTCTCAATTACATCGATAATTCGATGTACTTGATCCGTGGTTGAATACTTAGACAAATCAACCTGGAAAAACAAAACCTGGACTCATCAGACGCGCTCCCGGTCCTCAAGATTCCAGTTCACATGCTCTCTAGCGAACTGTAATCGCACTCTACGATGGTTTACGTTTAACTTCGGTCATGTGGCTCGAATTCTAAAACTTAAATTCGGTTCTGCAAGACGTGTTACAGTAGATACATTCGTATGGACATTATAAGTTGTACTTACAGACTACTTGTTACAAATCGTTCTCTCAACGCACGCAGTCGAATGAAACGATCATGAATCGCTGCTCTTCCGGGAGGTCTTTCTTATCCACAACGTTTATTGTGGTTATCATTGGTTTCTTCAAAGCATTGAATAATGTGGGATATTGTTGTATGAGAAAGACCAAGCCTCTCAGCTATTGCAATATAACTTAATCCTTCCCCGGTCAATGTTATTACTTGCACATATTCATCGCGGTTCAAATTTCTGGTTTGCTGCTCCATTTCCAAAAATAGACGGTGTACTGGGGATTAATAGTTATACCTCAGGAACTATCAGGTCTACATATACCAAATTTGCCCCGTTTTGCTGCAAATTTAGTGTACTTTAATAACGTACATGATGACTTTTACCGTGAAATGGGTCCCTAGTGGTCAACATTGACGAAAACTAAAAATTCCTTTTCTTTGGAAATTTTATCTGTATCTTGGGAACTGTTTGGGCTATCGAGAGCAAAGGAATTTAATTTCGTTGCAAAGTTAGTCTACTTAACAAGTGTATATAGTGACTTTTGTCTTACCACAGGTGGTAAAAATGGACAAAATGGATAAAAACTGAAAATTTAATGCTTTTTAAAGTCTTTAACAATGATCCGGTGGGCTTTCGAGGTGGAAATCTTTAATTTATCAATACCATTTCATCACGCACAACATATAAAAAAATCATATCACCACTCATCTGATGCAAGGGAAATATATGTACCTATTCCATAGACTACACTGTCCGCGAAAAAAAAAATAACGCTAACCGAAGTAAAGACCCATCTCTAACTGACTGACTTCAAAACTGGTTCAGCCTTTCTTTGGTGCTCGTTACCTCAAGAAAGAATGAATTATTATTGAACATATTTACAGATATACATTTGGAAGTGTGCATATTATATTAGTTATGGATATATTTGTATAGCGTGGGTTGCAACGTGCAGCTGACAAATGATCGCAAGGCAACGTAAAGGAATATTGCTTTCTGCATATAACTCTTATAGTTATACAGATGGTACGTGTTATTTAAATATGAAGCCATGTCAGAAGTTCATACATATAGAATACATAAAGTCGTATTTTGGTATACAGTGCGTTTGAAAAGTAACGGATAAATTCAATATTTCTTAAGACTGACGTTTCTATCTAAAATACTCGGACACGTCCATTTTTATTTTTAATTCTACTTATTTCGATGCAATACACAATAAGTCTGACTCTAAGTCTCACAATAAGTCTGAGAAAGAGCGACTTTTTCTGCTTTCGACCTAAAGCTTATTATTCAAAAATAAAAAGTATTTAAGATTAATTTATTAAAATAAAAATATGTAATATTTCAGTAGGTTGCGACGAAAGATACCTGCTACATTACACATTAACTCCGGATCTTAGCATGGTGGAAGCGGAAGTAAACATGATATTCTTCTGCATTCAAAAATATGAAATATAGTGTTATAAAACTAAAATATGAGCCCTTTTATTGCCGCGTTTGCATTTTAGCTGTTTGCGTTTGCACAATTCACATAGAATTAGAGACACGATACGGGGCCTAATATACCATAGTACAGAAATATATATCACATGGCACTGCATCCATTTATAACCGCAGTAAAAAGAAAGGAGACATGCGTCGAAAATTTCATGAATCATGATGATGCGCGGAAATATAAATGTAAGACGGCTTACCTGTGTGAATGAATGCTTTCTTTGTATTTTGAATAGCTCCGTTGTATGTCACGAAATATGTGGTTATATTTCAAATTAGACGGTGCATGATGGCGTATGAGGAGATCGAAAATGTTATTCTGTTCGGATGCACGAAAATAATGTTTTACGTTGGCCTTGAAATTTGTTAGAAGCAAATACAGCTATGCCGTTTGGGAAATTTTTTTGACGATTTTTGTCAATATTTTTTGTAGTTTTCAACGTACGAGTATGAAAAATATTTCTCGCCCTGACCTGACGGATCGCTATGCGTGAATGAAATGAAAGATTTTTTTTTGAAAGGGCTAGAAATGCGGTCTTATGAAAACAGAGTATTTGTCAAAATTTTCGAAACCAAATTTATTCGTTTACGCGATAGGCTTAATGAAAAACCGAGATTTTATTTTACTGCAGATGCGATAGGTATTGTGGTTTGCGTATTTGAGACGGAACCATCTTAATACAATTTATTATTTGAAATCTCTAATTGCCATGGAAATTTTCGACAGCTCTAGTTGGTCATAAAATATTACTAATGTCAGTCAATATTACTATTGATGCATTCAACATCCGAGGAATAAATTCCTTGAAAAGTGAATCAAAATATAACAAAGAAATGCATTTATATTCAATAACTCTTTAAACATTAATGCTTAGTGAAATCAATTTTCGAATGTGCTCACGCTTGATGTAATAGGATATCTTACAGGTCTATATTATATCCCTTCGGAAGCTGTTCTGGTTAATAACTTGTCTTCGTAAGTTTGGTCATTAAGGATGTACATTTCCCCACATCCAACTATCTTAACTTTCTTAATTGTGATCATCTGATATAATACAGTTAATCTAAACATTTTCTTTGTCGTCATACATATATGTGCATTATTCAAAATGTTCATAAAGTTGCAGGTCAACTTTTGCAAATCAGTCTCGCTATGGTATAAACTTTTGCCCTTTTTTCAGACGTTAGTTAATCTTGAAAGAAAACAATTTGTCGCTCTTTAATTTTTTTTATATTGGGTGCCCTGCTAACTTCATATGAAGTTAGCAGGTCACATAATATATAAAAAAAAATTATTAAAAAAATCCCTAATATATCCCTAATATAAATCCAATTCCCGAATATTAATAAACCAAGTCGAACGGCAAAATTGCTGAGATACAGTGATTTTGATGTTATTGTCTATTACTATTAATAAACAAATAACGACAAAATCGCACTCTTCACGATTAAATTAAGCAAATCGAACAGCAAAATCTCAGTCAAAATCGAGTCAGAAAAAGACTTTTCCCAGCGAGAAACTCGGTTGTTCCGCTGAGAGCCCTAGATTTCGAGGTTTTTTGTTTATCACTATCTATAAACAAATAACGGCAAAATCGCTCTCTTCACGATTAAATAAAACAAGTTAAACCGCACAATGCCAGCCAGAAAACGAGTCAAAAAATTAATTTTCCAAGCGAAAAACTCCTCTTCCTCCTTGCACCGTTGAGATTCAGTGATTTTGAAGTTTTTTGTTTATTACTATCGGCAGCTACTACTAAGTCGAACGGCAAAATCTCTTTTTCAAGCCAAAAACTCGGTTGCTCCGCTGAAAGCCCTCAATTTCGAAGTTTTCTGTTTATTACTATCAGTAAACAAGTAACGACAAAATCGCACCCTACACGATTAAATCAAACCAAGCGAATGGCAAAATCTTGGCCTGAAAACGAGTCGAAACAAAATTATTCAAGCGTAGAAGTCGGTTGTCCTGCGAGCCCTCTGATTCGAGGTTTTTTGTTTATTACTATCAAAAACAGAATTAACGACAAAATCGCACTCTTCACGATTAAATGAAACAAGGCGAACGGCAAAATCTGAGCCAAAAAACGAGTCGACAAAAAATTTTCCAAGCCGAAAGCTCAGTTACCCTGCTGAGATTCCGTCATTTCTAGGATTTTTGTTTATTACTATCAGTAAACAATTAACGACAAAATCGCATTCTTCACGATTAAATGAAACAATCCGAACGGCATAATCTGATCCGAGAAAAAATTTTTCAAACCGAAAACTCGATTGCCCTGCTAAGATTCCGTGAGTTCGAGTTTTTTTGTTTATTAATATCAATAAATAATCACGAAATCTCAGCAGGGCAACCGAGTTTTTGGCTTGGAGAATTTTTTTTTTCTCGTTTTTGGCTCAGATTTTGTCGTTCGGCTTGTTTAATTTTATTGTGAAGAGTGCGATTTTATTGTTAATTGTTTACTGATAGTAATAACAAAAGAAAACATCGAAATCACGGAATATCAGCAGGGCAACCGAGTTTTCGCCTTAGAAAAATTTTTTTTCGGCTCGTTTTTAGGCCGAGATTTTGCCGTTCGCTTGGTTTGATTTAATCGTGAAGGGTACGGTACGATTTTGTCGTTACTTGTTTACTGATAGTAATAAACAGAAAACCTCGATATTGAAGGGCAACCGAATTTTTTGCTTAAAAATTTTTATTTGGACTCGATTTTTGGCTGAGATTTTGCCGTTCGACTTTGTTGATTTAGATTTAGAGAGCGATTTTGCCGTTAATTGTTTATCGATAGTAATAATAATAATAACTTCAAAATCCCTGACTCAGCGGAGCAACCATGTTTTCCCCTTGGAAAATTCGTTTTCCGTTTCGTTTTCTCGCTGAGATTTTGCCGTTCAACTTGTTTTATTTAATCGTGAAGAGTGCGATTTTGTCGTTATTTCTTTATTAATAGCATAGATTTTATTAATAGCATAGCTGTTAATCTATGTTAGTAATAGACAAAAAACATAAAAATCACTGGATCTCAGGGGGGCAACCGAGTTTTTCGATCGAATTTTTTTTAACTCGTGTGCTGCATGCAATTTTGCCATTCGACTTGGTTTATTAATATTCGGGAATTTGATTTATATTCGGGAATCGATATTTGAATAAATAAATTTTCCGTTTATAAAACGAAGCCCACAACAGTTTCCTTATCGCCAATCGTCAGCGGCAAAAAAAAGGCAAATTTTAACTAACTTATTTTTTTTTTAATTAATTTTTTATATATGTAACCTGCTAACTTCTATGAAGCTAAAAAACGGCAAACGTTTATGCCATAGCGAGATCGATTTGCAAAAGTTGACCTGCTCACTTTATGCGCATTTATTCAGAAGCAACTTAATAATGAATAAAACTAAAATTGTTTTGGTGTTCCTACATTGTTCGTGCAATACACTATACAAAGTTCAATTTAACTTGTTTCGTGGCAAAAATCAATTGAATTATTTTTTAATATAATAAATATAATTTAAATTTCAGGTCAATAAACCTAGTCACTACCTTTTTTAAGTTGCTCATACCGTAACTCTACCAATAACTGCAAATTTATTTACTCCAGAACCTAATGTAGGTATATTTATAGAATGACATTCGTATATCTACGACTTTTTCACTAAATTAGTGGCAGAATACCAATATCGTGAATATAATAAGTACCGACACCAAATAACATAAGTAATACATAACAAAAACACTTCAATTTCATAAAATTTTCACAATAGTTGTATAGTAGTGGAGAATTATTAATATCAGTTTGATCATTTAACAATAAATTTAAAAAAAATATTTTGTTTTATTAATTTCTAAACATTTTAGTAATGCCAGCTTTAACCCTGTACTTTTTGGTGTAAAATATTAAAGACTTCATTAAATGAATTGCTAGTATCTAGCAAATTATTGTTAGAAAACGTTGAATCCGTTTTACCGTTTAAATATGATTTATCATAATAAACATGTTATCCTCAATTTTTCACAAACCATCTCAGACAGGCATAACAATACATAATAGATCTACACATCCATATCAACATGAAGTACCTGCTTACTACCATACCTAGTATAACACAGACTACAAAGTATTCCACTATCCTAGAACCGAAAATAACTTGGATACTTAGCTGATTATAATTAAACAAATAGGGTTTAGCAACGGTTTGAATCCTATTTTAATTGACAATATATTACACAAAAAAAAACCTTATAATTTTTAACTCGAACTAAAGGTCCGCCAATAGGGACGCTCGATCTTTGACAGCTCATGGCGGCCATGTTGTTTGTGGTAGAGTTGGCAAACGTAGTTGTTATTATTCAGTGTATCTTCACAAATCACCATGAACCAATTCAGCCGCGAGCAACATGTGCAAATCGTTAAAACTTATTACGAAAATCATTAATCGGTTCGAGCAACGTTCCGCCAATTTTACGGTGCAATTGATCGTCCTGCTGAGTCGACTATCCGTCGTTTGATTAACAAATTCGAGGCAACCGGTTTGGTGAACAATCAGCCAACACCGACGCGTCGTCGAAACGTCCGATCTGCCCAGAATGTCGCCGCTGTGCGCGATAGTGTGCGTGAAAATCCGCGACAGTCAATTTCACGTCGCGCACAGGAACTCCGCCTTTCGGAAACATCACTTCGCCGAATCTTGCATCTGGATTTGGGCATGCATCCGTACAAGATCCAGCTGACACAAGAGCTCAAAATAAACGACCATAGACAGCGCCGTATCTTCGCTGATTGGACTTTAGAGCAGTTGGAAGTCGACCCCGATTTTGGTCGCAAAATCATCTTCAGCGATGAGGCACATTTTTGGTTAAATGGGAATGTCAACAAGCAGAATTGCCGTTATTGGGCCGAGAACAATCCACAGGAGGTCCACCAGGTCGCAATGCACCCAGCAAAGGTAACTGTTTGGTGTGGATTTTGGGCCGGAGGCATCATCGGGCCGTATTTCTTCGAGAACGACGATGGTGTGTCCATCACGGTAAACGGCGAACGATACAGATCCATGATAACGAACTTTTTCTGGCATGAAATCGACAATATGGATGTCGAGGATATGTGGTTTCAGCAGGACGGCGCTACGAGCCACACAGCGCGCGCCACAATGGATCTTCTGCACGAGCGCTTCGGAGGAATGGTTATCTCGCGCGGAGGCGACATCAACTGGCCACCGAGATCGTGCGATTTAACCCCACTAGACTATTTCTTGTGGGGTTTTCTTAAATCACAGGTCTACGCAAACCAACCACAAAACACTGATGCCTCAAAGTCAACATACGCCACGCCATCGATGAAATACAGCCCGATTTGTGCGCCAGAGTCATTGAAAATTGGACTTCTCGTATGCGCGCCACCCAGCGAAGCCGAGGTGGACATTTGACCGATATTATTTTCCATACATAATGCCTTCGAATACTCTTTCAAACAAAACATAAATTTCATTTATACCTCTCACACAACTTGCTTTATTTCATTTTAAAGATCGAGCGCGCTTATTGGCGGACCCTTTAGTTTACCCTGATAAAAAACAAATAAATATGGTTAATTCAAAATGTACTATGCTAACTTATATTTGTGGTACTGGCCCTGGTTTATGTTGGTCAAACAGGTTGATCATTTGGAAAGCCTATTTATGAACATAAAAAAATATACTACATTTTAATACTACCCTTCATATAATAACACCCCCAGATGTTATTAGCATTTGTATTTAAAGAACTGTGATAGTATTAATTAGTAATTTTATACCCGCCATATGAAGACGCTATTGTTATAGCGAAAAAATTGTGATTGATAAAATAAAAATATTGTGAATATCTTATGAAACTCAAATGTTCTTTCTGGTGAATTGACATGTAAAGGCCCTTTTTAAAGTAATATTCGTACCTGTAATAGATACTGACAACATATGGGATAAAAACATGCAAGGCTAATCAAATACCTAAGGTTACCTCAATCAGCCGACTGATGGCTGATGTGGTGTCATTAAGACACTGCGTTATCTCACTTCAATGTTATTTGTCTTAGTACTACCATAGTAATTTGATTGGTGACAGCGAGCTTGAATAAATTGCAAGTCTCTTGAAATATATCCAACTTGCTTTCTACATTGGAAATAAATCATAAAAATGACAAATAAAATAATTTCGATTATTTTGTGGCAATGGATTCTTGTAATTTTTAATTTAGCTTACCTACTAATTCAATCTCTCGTTCTATCGTAACCAAGTAAAAGCTTCATAACAACGATTTTTCTTTAAATTATGTTGCAAAAAGTTAAATAATTGCTAACTCTGAATAGTCTACTACAGTACTACAGCGCGGGAAATTGTCAGTTTTCGTACGCATTGGAAAATATTTATTTGTTTAACTATACGCAGAAAATTAAGACTTCTACTGCCACGGCTGGCTTTTAGTGTCTCTTTTTCTAACATTCCCATGAATTCTTCTACTTTAATTATCACCTCAATAAATATGATATTCTGGTTGATAAATATGATATTCTGATATGTGTTATGATATTCAGTTCAGCATTATTCCTGTAGCCTCATTTCTTTACTAATGCATTCAAGCTACACTTTGATTTTCCAATATATATTTCACAGTGTCACATCTCTTGTTAATGCTCTTAAGGGATAAATTTCCTGATCGATAAAGAATCTCGTCATAACAGTTAATTAGTAGCTGTCGTTACGATTTCAATCAGATTACATACAATCGTACAGAATACATTAATTATTTATGTGTTGGTTTAATTAGCCCAAATGTTACACAAACACAAAACCGGTATACCGTATAAAAATAGTAGAGTAACAGAGACTATTATGGTTACATTATGAAAGTGATTTCGATATCGAATATAATGACTATATGTAATTATTTTATTAATATTATTAAATAATTACAAGGACGGAGCCAAAGCATCAGAGGAAAACCTCAAGATTTTAAGATCCGATTTTAAGTCGAATCGGACAATAAAGGACAAAAATATCCGCCGTCTTCTAGCCGTCGCGCCATCTTGAATATAATAGATATATATATTTTGATAAAAAAATCGCGATCCTCGATCCCAAAAATTCCTCATTGCAGATTCTGATTTTGAATTGATTTTGAGCAATAAATGGCAAAACTGTCCACCATCTTGGAGCTGCCATCTTGAATATTGATACTGACAAAGCCAATTAGTGGTAGCGATCACCAAATTCTCGACATACGAATTTTAGGATTGTAGGAATATAAATACAATATTGTTAATATAAGCATAACATGAGAATGATATCTAATATTATGTAATTATTCAACAATCATTGAATATAAAATACTTTATGTATCAGTGATTTATTGCCATATTATTTTTTGCTGCATGGGAAATAACTGCTACAATATTAGCACAAAAATGTACTACGATGACTAAACAATTTTGATGGATGAGTATAGAGGAAATATGAAATAATAACTTCTGGCGTTTTTCTCCTGTTTTAAAACCTGTTAAAGTGTTTTATGGGAGTGCATTAATCAACTGCTGATGACTTGCATAATTTGTGACATTTCTGGTTTCACAGTAATAAATGTAACTTCTAATTAATATGTAAAAATTCTGCTTAATTTTTAAAAACTTCCAAGTTGCTATTGGTGTAATGATTTGTTTAAATTCAGAATTACTGTGTGTGTTATATACATTTTTTTTTATAGAGATTTTCCCCCGTCCCCATGAAGGTAAAAATCCAGGAACTGCTAGATTAAGAACATTAACTAACTAACTAACTAACTAATAATAACAGCTTTAACTAATAATGTTTTCAGTTTGAATTGTTATTTTTAATGGTTATGTTTATTGTGTAATTCGTAGTATTGCATACGTTTAATCCTTTTGGAGTTTCATTTTGCGAAACTGCACTTATTGAAGCAGACTTCTTCGCAAATATTTTGATATTCTCGAACAAATGATACAGTTGTTGTATTTTACGAGTGAGAAAGATTAAACAGTGTTCGTCATACCTCGAATTTTTCTTTGTATGGATTCTTCTATATATTCTTCTGCTACGTTGAAAGACCACCATTATCCGTGACTTTTCATGAGGTGAGATTGAGCCGTTTTCCAGCAACATGGCAACATTATATTTTCTGGGATTAATTTTTAGATATTCTGCAGCAATTTTCGAAACATTACTGATGGTATGGCATTAAACGTGTTTAAAGATTTTATAGATAGCTTTTTCGACAAAGTAAACTAGAAGAATATCGTCACTCATAATTTTGATTTTGTTCAAATTTCGCCATTCAGTAAAAAGTTGATATTCGTGTTCATATCTTGACTAGGATTAAGCTGGTAATACATTCGTGTTCGGTTGTGCCACTTGCTCTTGGATTTTATCGGGACTTATTCTGGATTTTCTTCTGAATACATTTTTGCGGTATAAATTTAGTCTTATAATTTAGTCCTAAATCTTACAAAATGACTCTCAGTATATCATAGATACCGTTTTTTTCGGTGGTATACCGAGTGTATATCTCGAGTATACCATGGTTACAAATATGGGGAATCTTATGCTCTATGATAAATATATTTTTAGGTTATGTCGAAACGTTTAAGGTTTTTGAGAAAATTGCAAAAAGTTTTCAGGGTATTTTGGTTAGGGGGATCAGTGGGGACTTTTAGACACATAAAAACTACATCCTAGGAAACACAATTACGCTAAACTGAGCTTGTCCCAAATTTATTTTAGGTCGACCCATTATTTTTACTGGCCTATTATAGTTTATAGCACGGATATCTGAAGATGCAATTGTGGAAAGGTTTGTGAAAGATTGTTTTATTCCATACTACAAACGTATTTCTTTTCCTAATGAAAATAAAATGTCGCGTTATTAAATTCCATATCTACCGTTGCGTCGTTTCAGTTCAGATATATATCGTCACTCATTAAAACAAATTGAAAAGTTCTGCATTAATCTCGAGGCCAAATTACTTTTCCGTCATTAGTGTTTAAAGCATCAGTCAGCGTTTTGGAGCGAGACTTAGTTAATTGTAATTACTTTATCTTAACGGGGTGGGATGGCGAAGCTCTTTCTGCATGTCTCTGTTTTCAACCCACTTATCTTCGTGCGTCATTTGCTGCTTTGATATTGTTTCAAATGCATATCTTTATGGTTCAGATTAATGAGCTGATACTTGATATTTTACGTCATAATATCAATAAAAATGAGACATATTTTTGTGTAGTTATTTACGGCAAGGGAAGCCGTTCTTGGTTTGATTGAGGAATTATAATATAGGAATGAATTGCTCTTGAGGAAATTTTATATTGCTATATCCGGAAATAGAAAATTACGATTCTTCTGTATAATCCATTTTGGAATATTTTCCATCATTCACTGATATTATATTGTATCACAATCACAGTAAAACAGCACTACATTACGCGAATATCTCAACCAACACACTACTCTATCGCGAATAACCGTTACAGATTAGAGAATGCGTGCGAAGATCCCGCCAATGCTCGGTAAATAAAGGCAGAGGAATGATTACCGACTGTGTCAAATTAAAGACAGACAGCGCGTCATATCAATAAGTTAAAAAGGTACAATGCTTACCATATTCGTGTTCAGTCTGCAATAGAGCGGCGTTGCCGTTTTAACTATACAAAATAAATATTTACGGAATTGCCATATTAAAGTAAACGAAAATAAATGTAAAAATGGCTAACGTCTTTTCTATACTATTTTATTGTATGCACAATAATTCGTTTATGACATTCATAAATAATATATAAAACTTTTATATAGTATTATGGAATTTGATATTTTAATTGAATTTTGAAAAATTTGCGACAATTCCATGTGACAACAGCAATTGTTTCTTTAGGCGGTCAGTGCACTTTGTATATTTATTAGAACTACTGTAAAAATAATGATTATTAGATACTGATTAATAAGTATATAAATATATTATACCTAAGAGTTTACATGATTTGTCATAATGGTCATAGTAACTTAGTCATTAAGTTATGTAAGTTATGTCGTTTTGATGAAAAATATGTAAAGTTTATTGTTTACATAGGTGTCATTTTTCTATTCTCATTATTTATCTAGGGAGAGAAACCAGAGAGATGGATTGAATAATGTTCATTTCTCAAGTTAATTGTTAAAAATAGTACATTATAATTGGGTCAAAGAAAGTTGCGCTTCATCCACACCCTGAAATGTATAACAAACAATTTGCGATGTATATAACTATGTCACACTGTTTACCGCCCTTTATGGCAGTCTAAACAAAACAGGGATAGTGCGATAAATTGTTTAAATTTTATGTTGCATCCATTTGATTCCCACGGTGATAAAAGGGCATCCAAACATTTAATTTAAATTTCCACAACCTAAAAATAAACATTGTTTGTTTATATCTCATGTCAGAGACATATTTGTTTGAATTGTTTGAACTAATTGTGTTGTCTCTTATTGTATTTGAAAAATGATTGCTGAATGATGCGTGCATACAATAGGCAAGGGTCACAATATTGTTTACAAAATTATTTATTGCTAATATTCAGCAAGAAATGTGAACAATTAGGAAGGGCGGAGTTTTTTCAAATTAATTTTACCATTTTTATTGAAAACTAGGCATTACCCGCGACTTCGTACGGGCCAATTTAATGCGCGTTCTGAGGCCGCGCAACGGGGAGCCTTTGTGATATTAAGTCGTGGGAGGGGAAGCGGTGGAAGGCGCTTCTCGGTGCGGCGACGCGGTCTCGGTACTAGACACTGCTACTTTAGTTTATTTTATTATTACTCGAACATTTAAGTGATAGATAATTGTGACTGTAGTGATTTTATTTAATATCCATCAGCAGATTGAATTATTTCAACAAAAAAATGTATTATATATATTAATAAGTGGTTGGGAGATAGTCAATAATAATACAGGAGTGAAAGGAGACTAGAAAGGGGCTTCAAGAAAGGTACTGATATACATAACATTCCATTTAAAAAAGAGGCACTTGACCCTGTAATTTTTCTTGGATCGCCTTGTATGTTCGAAAATCATAGAACTCGAGATATCAAAGTCCGACGCACTATTGCCCTACCCTGTATACCTACCCGTTATATATCTGGACGTATATACGGAAACAAATCATTTAGAAGTTGTACAAGTTCTTTTCGCCTTTATTGAGCCTCTTCATAATAATGTACGATTTATTTAATTGGTAGTTTATACTTGAATTTACCATCAACACCTACCATTCTCACAGTATGACACTTTTATATGACATTAGTTATGACAGAGATCTCACATTCATAGAAAATTACTACCAAGTCTACTATTTATAATTGTACACCCTGAGCATATTGGTATGTAAAAGCATTATGCATACATTTATCTAGATGTTAAACTTTAAAATGCGTAAAATCTTGTAGAATGTGTTAAAACAACTACTTTTCCTAGCTATATGATATAAAATATTAAATTACATTATATTACGTAACGTGTTAATTTACAATTGAATACAACTGCCTAAAGCGAGACCACAATTACAAATAAACCTAAATTCAAACTTCTGGTCGAATACAATTAGAGATTTTTGTAAACCACGTTTGTAAACTTGGCTCTCACGGACTCCAAAAATAATAGTAATTGAATATTATTGTCCTAATAAATTGATTTTTTACTAAGTAAGAATGATTAACGTAATAATTTTTTATTTTCTAGTGCAGTTTTTTAAAATAGATTTTCTTGTACCTATGTCAGTTTTGTTTTTTGTAGAAAATACTTCATGACATTACAAAAAAACACTTCAATTTTATTTATATGTATTGATTAGTACATTTGAATAGAGGACTCAATTTCCAGCAGCTTTCATATGTTTTTCGCAGTTTTTTTATATTCTTGACCTGAACTGAACTCAGTTTAATTCGAGTAACCAGAAGCAGCAACAAACAGATAAGGAGAAGAACCTTAATATGACACACGTTACTCTGCCAAAGCATCTTTCTACAAGAATATATACGTGGTAGCAAACCTGAAATCATCTACTAAAGTAGTAGCATATTTTTGCATTTCACTCGATGACAGTTAAATATGACAGTTGATATTGAATTAACTTATGTTCCACTCCAATAAAAAAATAGCAATAAAAATATAATAGTTCGAATATAAAAGAATATGGATGAAACAAAACAAGCGAATACATACGCAAAAAAATTATAACCTCAAAAATTGGAGGGGCATCAAACGATCGGCTTGCTCGGAGAGACCCAGTGATAATATTGGATGGTGTGCAGTAAATGAATTGGATGGAATATAAATTTAAAATGGTCTTGATAATTTGTAAGTATTCGAAGGATACTTGCCAAGAATCTTCAGTAAATACGGTGTTGTCCACCAGCAACCCTGTAAATGAAGAGGTTTAGCTCCAAGAAATCAACATTAATCATATTGACAAATTGATAAATTATCTTATCATGTACCATTAAGGAATTTTCTTATATAACAGTAGTGTTATTATACTGTCACACAAATCAGATGTTTCTTGAAGGTGTCCTTCCAGCGAAGCGCTTTAACTATTTACTTTATTTAATCTGACATCATAGTTAGATTAAGTACGACAGCGAAAATAGTTTCAAATGTATATACATAACAGTGACTGTCAGCTCGTACTAAATATAGAAACGTTACCCTCAGTTGTTCGTGATTCCATAATTTTAACTATCTGTTACGGCTTCTCCATAATTAAATGTTTCTCGCGTTATCAGTAAGCCGATGACACGCAGTAAATAACTAAAGTAAGAAATAGTTGTCAACCTTACATTAATCAATTCTTTGTTTAGGGGTTCTTGTAATTTCCTGCCGGATGTCGAAAAAAGTTTAAGGTGGTGTAGGTCGCAATAAATATTTTTCCCTAAATCAATGCCGCACGTCGCGTCGTAGTATATCTTATGTTATTTTTAAATCTCAATAATTGGGTAATGTTTATATTTCCCTTCTATACGCATTCCTGTTTACACAAAAACGTAATACAATATAATAATTTCAAAATGTTTCCTATCAAAAAGCATTTAAAATATTTAAAAATATAAAATATTTGAAGTCAATAATCAAGTGAATACTTCTTAAGCCCCATGAGAGTGATTTTTCAAGGTCGCGTCACGACATATTTTATTTTATAACATTTTCGTCTCGCAAGTGAGATAAAGCATATGAAATATATGAGGGAGAGAGAGAGAAACAGATATATCTTCGGCATCTTTGACTTGGGCAACGATCCCCCACAAGTGTTCTGAAGCGGCAAGCAATTTTGATATAATTAGAAACGGAGATAGCGAATGCAGCTTTGACTTGGGTAAAGATCCCCCACAAGTATTTTAAAGCGGAAAGCAATTTTGATGTAATTTATAAACGATCATGACAATCGGAATTAAACAGAATCCAATATTACTTATGCATATCCTGCTGGATATATCTGGATTGGGCTTTCGAATCTGATCCAAATGGATGATGATAATTTTGCGGATGATGCGTCCTTGCCACTACTTCACTTACTTCGTGAAAAATTCGGTTTAGATATGAATAATGACTGGAATATTGCCACGACTAAATCAGGAACAACAATTGATGCTATATTCTTGAGAAATCTACACCATTTAGAATCAGGAACATATATGTCACAATTCAGTTACCATAAAGCCAATATGTACAATACCTGTCTCTCTCTATCTCCCCCTCCCTCACTTTCTCAACGAGAGAGTCTACTGTGCTGCACGGGGATTTTTTCCGTAGGGCATATTAATTAATTTAGCAAGCTCGTGGATTATAGACGGAGAGCCAGAGCCGAAAAATTTCTCTGAATTTACTAAAGCTGTTTTTTCGGTAGTTGGTAACAGTAATTGTGTACACAAGCGGTCAGTTCAGCGAATCGTAGAACACGTAACTCAGGTGCGATGCCAAAGATGTTGTATTTTCCGGGGTAACAAAATGAATTTACTAAAGCTGAAAATTGGTATATACCTTCTATAATATATATGTTAACTTAACACTATTTTCTTATTTAATTAAAACCACGATACACCCTCAATTACTTTACTTTATTTCTTAATTCACAGAGTATCGGATACGTGTATTTGATGTAATACTGTATTCCCTATTGCCTAGCGCATGTCCACTTCACATGGCCCAGTTCGGCTATGCGTTCGGCCTTCTCGCTGAAGGGATGTCGGTTGGAAGAACCACCCTTCCACGTTACCACCCTTTCTATGTTACGCTAACACGGCCATTCTGCAAACAGTGCGTCCTCGCTCTCTATTATCTGAAATCGTGAAAAACATACACAGGCTTTCTTTTGCTTGACAGACAACCGACAGACAACCATCAAAACAATTCATCATTTAGTTTCTAAAATTATTATTTTAAATTACAACTTTTATTGAAAAAATGTAATCATTTTTGTTTCTCTCTTTTCAGGTAAGTGCCAAATAAATGGTGGCCTAAATGATATGTGGTGTTATTCGAAGGTAAGTTATTCGAAGGAAAATATGCGCTGCCTCAAATGAAGATATTCGATGCCTCAAATGAGGATATTTGTAATATCATGCGTATTTGAGTACTTATATACATAATAGACCAGTCGATAATTTTTGAAACCAAAAAAAAGAATAGTAAGATGAAACCCATTTCAAAAGAAGAGAATATAACAAAAATGAAAGGATAAATAATTTACGGCCGATCTGAGGTCGGGAAGTGGAAGGTGAGTTTTTAAGGGTAAAAAACGGTTTATCTCGATTTCCGGCAAAACTACAAGTCCTATGGACAAAGTTAAATGGCAAAGTTGTAGGTAATAAAAAGATCTACAACTTTTGTATTTACACTTTTTTCACATAACCCCAAAATTTATGTGAAAAATTTAAATAACCAAATTTTTTTTAAGAAATTTGATGAAAACTTACTTTTTTCTATCTCAAACACACTGTAATTTTTGGATGTCAAATATATATTTTTTCACCTTATTTTGACTTAATATCGAAAAAGCACTCTAATTTTGAAACGAAAATGTAGATGATGTAAAAAAATATACGTTATTAAGGTGAATATTCTCAGAAAATGTAAAGAAATGAAAAAAAGGAATCCGAAAATTAATTTTTTCTAATTTTTTAATCATTATGAATAATTTTGAGCTTCTTATTAAAACTTAATTACTCTTTACACTTTAATTACTCGAAAAACTTAAGATTCTATGTTATTCTATCTCATAATATATAAATATACATGTAAATCGTACTATTGAATTTAGATTATAAAGTATCTAAATTATCTGATTACGTTATTCATTATAATATTTTTAAATACATTAATCTTGTTCTTTATAAATACCTTATCTTGAATTCTAATCAGTTATCCATTAGTTTTTGTCTCTTTGATGGCATTTCTTCATCGTTAGATTCGACAGACAGACCGATTCTAGTAGATCTTCGAAATCTTCAAGACCATCACCGTCTTCGTCTCCAATATTATTTCTAGCCTGCCAGTCTGTCCAGTTCTTCATCCACAATTTCATCTGAATCATTAACTTCCTCGTAGGTTTTTTCTTCCACATCGGAGCATTTTTCACAACCATGACAATTTGAGCATAAATTTGTGCATTTTAAACCATGTTTTCGGCAGATACATTTTAAACTGTTACATCCAGTTTCACAGCTGCAGTTGTGAGCAACATTTCCGGAAATAATTCCTTTTCTGTAAATTTGGGCATAATGCCACGTTGATGTTGCTTTCATCCCCAATCTGTTGCTGTCGATTCGTTACCCAGCCAAGTTTGAAGCTGATAATCTGCCGGGTAACAGTGTTGTTCTGCTGCGCCTTCTGTGGGTGGGAGATTTGCCAGTACGAAAGATGATTTAATTTTTGCCAATATTTTCGAAATCGTAATTTATTAAGTGTTATATTATCATTTTTACATTTATAAATAGATTTGATTAATTGTAATCCATTTTTTTCGATATCTTCTTCGTTTGCATCTTTTTTATACAAAATATTGGCCAAATTTGACAAATTTTTATCGCTAATAATGAATTTACGATACTTTTCTTAACTTTTCCGGCAAATGTAGATGTTGAATCGTAACCAGAAAAACAATGCAGAAATGCAAAGATATTTTTGAAAGATTAATATTTGAAACTATTAGACGTGAAAAATAGATCTTTTACATTTCCCGAACCTGGCTTGAGAAAATAAATGTCATGATTATTTGAATTTAATTGATTCAAACGGACCAAAAGATCAATATCTTGATCCACAACAATGACAGTTTTATTAATATCTCTGGCAACTTTATTAACTTATTTGGTTTTTAATTATAGTAGGTAGTATATTTCGATTTGCAATTTTATTTATCTATGTAACAAGGAATCTTACGTTTTTCCAGTAATTAAAGTGTAAATTTTAATAAATGGCTCAAAATTGTACATAATGATTAAAAAGAAATTTTCGGATTCGATTTTTTTTAGTTTCTTTGCATTTTCTGAAAACATTTACCATAGTAATGTATATTTTTACCATAGTATACCATAGTAATGTATATAGATTTCATCGAACAAAAATCCCATCGACTTTTTTACTTACCTACCTTATGTCAAAATTTTAGGAATTTTTTTAGAACGAATACCTGGCCTATACTGTAACATCTTCGTATGCCGAAGATGTTGTGCGTGTGGCGATGTCTCGGCTGCTATTGGCTTCTGTTGCCGGGACGTAGTAGAGAACCGGACATTGCTATGGGTTACGAATTCGTTTATATAGAACTATGAAATTCCTGAACAACTTAAAGGTGCCGTTTTCAACAAATGTTCAATGTTTTCAACAAAAACAAACATTCGACTAGTTTAAGCATTTTGATAGAAATGTAGTTTTATTCAATTAAGGTTTAAATATTGTGTTTCTTCTTAGATTCGGAGTCACTTAATTGATTTCATAAATAGTTTCTATATGGTACATAAGTGTGTAAGCGTGTCGATGAGTTCAAAAAATTACTTTAAAATAAATTGCCACTACTGTAATGTATAAAGGCTGACATGTTAGTCATGGTTCGCATTATTTTTCTACAGCAACAGCAGCACTAGATTATTCATGTGGCATTGTCTTCGTAAAAATGCATGGCACAAAAATAATATATTTAAATTAAAGAACCGTTTGCTTGAAGACAAATACTAATGCAAAGGTAACGAACGCCAGTTTGTATTATCATAGAAAAAGTTCCGTTCCATTTATCACCCGTATAGGCACAATTAGTCTTAGGGAGGAAATTAAAGAATATTCCAACCAAAAGAGAAAATCTCCCGAGCCATCCGAAAAACGTATTTTAAGAGCTGCCAGGGGCATTAGCGAAGATAAATAATAGGCCGTCGCTAATCTTCTTTGTACGTGTTACAGGTTAGTGATTCACGCCACAAAGAATCGCATTTTGTCACACCTTTTAACGCATTTGTCAAAACCTAGTATGCATCACTTGAACATCAAATTTATGATTAGAAATTTATTATCAAACCTTGAATATATCATCTAATCTCGTATAGTATTACAGGTAGCATTCGTTACACAATAATCCTGCTGTAATTAATTCAACTATTTCCATTCCATAATTAATGTTACCATAAACGATTTTGCTTCTATTCTACTGTGAGCTACGGAATATATAAATTAGTCACAATTGGCAAGAGGGTGCAGTATAACAGTGAACCTGATACAGCAATTAATTTGATATGTATGCCTTTTACTCCACACTATAAAGTAAACTACTTTGTTACCAGCTCATACAATGTAAGACCTGCCATTTAGAAACGAGTTTGTCAATTTAGAAACGTGGAACATATTTGTCTAGTCTAAATGAATATAACAGTGGCTTAATCTACTTCAAGTCTGGAAGATAGATGCAATACCACTAATTTCGTTGGTTTAGTTAAGTTTAATTTTGTTACGAATGGATCAGTCATTTGTTATAGAGGGGAATTTAATGCCTTGTAGAATTACGTGTAAACAGAACGTCTAAATAACAGGAAAGAAGTTGTAATGGGCTGACTGTACATTGCTTATTATTGGATGCGTTTTGTACTGAATTAATTGATGGATCATTATAACATTATGCAGGTATAAATGTACTAACAAATTATAATGATTCCAGTACAGAATAATGCTTTTTTTAATAGTGCAAGCTTTTTTCCCTATTATGAGCCAAATCCTTTAACATATTTGTTATATTTTGTAATGGAGATTTCTGACAGTTCGTAATTTCGGAAAATTTTTTGACAGAACTCCATAAATTGTTTTTTCTACAATCACCTCAATAGTAGGCTTTTGCGCTTTCAATTCTCAACGCAAAGTACGCCATTTTCGATGATGACATAATTGTCGCTTTAAGGCGGCAATAGTGTCAATTCCCGCTGGCTTCTTTATTATAAATTCCTTAGCAGGTGCCGAGGCAGGCGCTTGTCAGTCGAAAATGACACATGAGACATGTAGCTAACAAAAAAAACTTATAAAAATCGGTTTATATATAAACATATGTCAAATACATACAAGAGCACACTGTATTAAGCGATTGTAGAAAAAATGTTGTATGTATTACGAGCACAAACTGCCATTGCCGCTTTTGAAAGAATTTTTGAATAAATTTCTTTCGCAAGCGGCAATGCAGTACTTTGCGCTCTTAACACACAAATAACTAATACAGGATAGTTTCTACAATACATAGCTGACGGGATATATTTTAAAGTTACGTGCGACTACTCTACTCTACTACTTAAGTACTTACTTACTTACTTACGTACTACTACTTACGTACTCTGCTTTTGATTTTTAACGGTGATAAAAAATTATGCACTTTTTTATTGCTGTCAAAGTGACAATAATGTGACTGTCAAATAAATGTTTTTAGATAGAAGTTATTTTATCATCCAAATTACCGTGTTAGGAGGTGAATATATTTAATAATTGTGAATAGATTTGATACAATTTAAATTTTGTATTACCTAGTAGAGAATAATGTTGAGGAATATTACAAATACATTGTCTTCTTGCAGACATAATATATTAGTAACGAGTGAAGTTCGAGTTGGTAAGGTTAGCTCAATTTAAAATTTTACTCGAGAAATAATAGGATGTAATAAAGACCGTTTCCTTAAAAATAATTGACCAATAGCCTTTTATATAACCATGCTTTTGACACTATCTACGAATCGGTAAAAGTTTACAACTAAATATAAAAGCACGCCAGTAACAGTAAGATACAACGTTTACGATTATGAGTCGAATGACTTAGTTATCTGATCTCATATAATTGAAACTGAAGCAATTGAAATTCTTTGTGGGGATACGAGACTTCGTGTATTATCCACTAGGAGGCTAAGAATAAACGTGTTTCGAAAATCTACCGGCTTGGCGTGGGGGAAATAGCATTTACACATGCAAATAAAGAGCCGATACTCCTTGCGAGACGAATAATGATAAGTGATAAAAATAAGTTAGTTAAAGGTACACGCCCTGATTATTGGATCGATTGATTAAAATGAGTTAAGGCTTTCTTCTGAAGAATTTGTACCCACTAAACTATTTCACATAACCTTTTATCCATCATGAAGAAGGTTGGAACCTTTTATGTGAAACTAATACTGACATGATTTTCCACAATCACCAACAAAACACTGAAGACTATACCCGACGCGCGTTTAGCCAAACAAGTTGACATCCTCGGGAGATGATTAATACTAAAATAACGTATTCTATTTATACTTAAATTTACGGTCCGAGCCTCCCTCTGTCCCTGTCCCTCTTGGTCCTCTATCACTATTCATGATATTTCAAAATTTATTAATTTCTAAGCTCTCAAAGAACCCTGCAAATCGCATGTCTATTATTATTAGGACTTCAAATTTTTTTAAATTTTCTTTTGATCTTACCTATATGAAAGGCGTCAGGTAGTTCTATCGGTGACTCGATATAATCGATATAATCATCTTCATCTTTTCTATTAACTTATGTCCCACAGGGGTCCATTTTAGGTCCTTTAGTATTTGTTTTGTATACCTATAACTGATATTTTGAAGCATGTAAATATATCATTTCATGCCTTGTTGCAATATCATTATTGATCGTTCGATTCGCTTTTGGTGAATCATCTAAACAATATATTTAGATGATATTGTTTAGATGAAATAAACAATTTTCAATTTCAATTTTTTTTCTTTTTTAACAGAAACATGTTTGACACGTTTTCTCTTTGTGTAGCAATTAATGTAAATATTATTTCTAATAATTAATTAAGTACTTTATGGAGTTAAGTGTAAGAGTAGTCTTCTATCCTCTATTGGTGTAAACTTCGCTCTGTATTGTATTTTTCTCTTCTTCAATAAAGGCGCTTATTACTATTATTATTGTCTCCGTGATCAGCTTCAAATCACCAGCATATAACAGTGATTTTATGTTAAATTGTATTACTGTCATTAATGAAAATATTACATAGCAGTGGCCCCAAGATGGAACCTTGGGTAGCCCCTGATGTAGCAATAAATTTAGATTACCTGAAGCCCTGGTACTCAACATATTGCTCAAAATTTGTTAATATGATTGCACTAAACCATCATATAATGATCATTGTTTCATCAGTAGCGAAATAATCTGCCACTCATTACTGAAACGACAAATTGTTGCTAGGAATATTTCACATTCATGAAATATAGTAGCACATCAGTGGCATCTAGACTAATTAAGTCTGAAAAAATAAAAGCGCTCTCAAATGAAACGACGAAAATACCGCTCCTCAAAGTTGATTTAAGACTACGAGAGCTTTCATAGTTCAGCCACCTACATACAACCATATGTTTTCCAATTAATTAAAGGAATCTCATATCCTTCACCGTTGAAGTTATGCGTATGCAACCGAATGTAATAGGTAACTGGCTTAATTAATTGAAGGCCTAATATGCTGTGATATATTGTGTGTATTATACGGACCTAATTTTATGCATGATACACAATTGTACGAACGTCTACAACATAATTCGCCTTTACTGCAACTTATGTCGACGTGGGGGAATGAAGCTATGAGCGTAAATTACGAAAGCAACGGTTTCTACGTCTACAAACAACATGGTTAATCTTATCGTCTGCTATGTGGCTGATATATAAAACGGTTTAGCAGTAAACCTTTCAAGATACACATATGCATTTAAAAATAACTGTTTTTGAAAAAACATCAAATTTGGAAAAATCAATGTCGGATATCATTGAGATGGATTTTAAACAGTTTCAATTTGGTCTTATCTTTATTCGTTGTAAATGATTTTTCAAACCAATAACGTATGCTTTCATAAACAATTTTAGCAAAGACTTTGAGTTTTTCAACATACTCATCAGTTATTAAAATGTGCTGTGTAAACACACCATACGCAGATTTCTATGTCTACTTTACAGAAACTATTGAATCGTTCGCAGAGAGGAAACAGTATTGGCCCCAAGATCGGACCCTGAGGGACGCCCTGCGTGCTCAAACTGGTACTTGCTGCATTAATCATTTTTACAATTTAACTTCTGTTTAAATACGATGTTTAGGTACGATACCGTTTAGATACGATTATAATTCACAATATTACCATGGCCTGGCCAGTTTGTGTTCGAAAACGTAAATATAGTTGTATTGTATAATCTCAAAGATGCAGCAGTATGGATTCTCTCAAGAGCTGGTAAATTTATTTCTGTCATCTTTATATTATAGAGTGCAAGTGGTGGAGAATTGTGGTTTCCAGTCTGTCTAGATATAACGTACATCTGGAGTGCCGCAGGAGTCAAATCTGGGGCCTTTAGTTTTCAATGTATTCTACAATGATATTGTTAACAATGGAATTGCAAATATTTGTTGTATGCAAGTGACTTAAAAGTCTATTCAGTTATTAATGACCCTAAACATTGCTTTTAGCTGCAAAAAGATTTACAGTCTATTAATATTAACACTTGGTGTCATAAAAATAACTTAGACCTAATTTTTTTCTATTAGACATTTGCTTATAGAATCCCTAAACCACTAAATTTTTCATTTTGAATGTTATTTATGTATTTTTTCAATCTGTATTTTACTGTGTTCTGTTCATACCCAGTCGTGTTTATATATTAATTATAAAAAGATGTAATTTCACTAAGCTCCTACTAATTTAAGTATGGTTGTTGTAATTCTGTAATCCCCATTTTGTAATTGGTTTTTCCGTTGAATGGTGTACTAAATGTAAAAAAAATTATAATAGGAAATTTTTTTATTTTTGTGGTCTTTTTTTGCATTTAAAATGAAAATAATGCGAAAGTAACACTTTTTCATTTAAATGACGCACCATTTCCGGCCAGTCATTTTGAATGTTCCAATTTTCATGTCAGATTGGTAATCAGCGACCATGAAAACCACCGAGAATAATTTTTTCCGATATATAATATTGAATATTAAATCATTAGTAAATTTATTGTTTTTTTGCATAAAATGTCGCACCATTTCCGGCCAGTCATTTAGAATGATCCAATTTTCATGTCAGATTGGTAATCAGCGTCCATGAAAACCACCGAGAATAATTTTTTCCGATATATAATATTGAATATTAAATCATTAGGAAATTTATTGTTTTTTTGCATAAAATGCACTATTAGATGCAATCAAGGGCTAAAATTTGCATCTGTAGGGTCAAAATTACTTTACCTTTATGTGATAAATAATTTGATGTGTGAATAAATAATTTCTAGTCAATATTAATTATTTTTAAACGATTATACTTGAAAAATTATCGAAAAATATTACTTCAACTGCAAGGTAATTAATATAATGCATTTATTTATTGCAGGGCTAAGAGATATATGGCAAAAGGGAGAAGAGGGAGAGCGAAAGCTTCAAAAAAATTTAAAATTATAATAGGAAATTCTCAGACACAGTTTTTATTTTTATGGTCTTTTTTTGCGTTTGAAGTGAAAAAAACGCGAAAATAACACTTTTTCATTTAAATGACGCACCATTTCCGGTCAGCCATATTGAATTTTCAAATTTCATCTTAAATTGATAATCAGCGACCATGAAAACCACCGAAAATATTTTTTTTCCGATATATAATATTGAATATTAAAGCATTAGTAAAATTATTGTTTTTTACAAAAAAATGTACTTTTGGATGTAATCAAGGGCTAGAAATTGCACCTGTAGGGTCAAAATGACATTACCTTTATGTGATAAACAATTTGATATGTGAATAAATAATTTTTAGTTAATATTAATTATTTTTAAACGATTATAGTTGAAAAATTATCGTACCTATAAAATATAAGTACCTATAAAATAATTCCTAGTTCCAACCCGCCACTATTAAGTAAAGTACCCTTTACGGCCCTTGGGCCCATAAGCTACGCCAATGTCTACCCTAGATTGTCGGAAATAGTATTTACAAAAAATTTTAATTCCATTTCCTTCTCTGTATTTGGTTGAGTGAGCGAGTCAGTGCAGTAACAAAAACGTACATCTCGTTATTTTTTTGTTACTATTTTCGTAATTTTTTTATTTTTAAATTTCTCTCTTTATCTATCTCTTTAAGTTTTATGCTCATCTTTGCCTGAAGATGGCTATAGTGTAAATATGTATATCCGAAACCGGTCGATTGTTGCATAATTGATAAATTTTGTTTTTATTTCGTTAAAATAAATTAATAACATTTTTATGCGGCAATGGTGTTATCGAAATGGGACAAATTTAATTTTAACAACTGTCACTTAAGCGCCCGCCATTTAAATCAATTTTTATGACCTGATAATAAATAATTAAAAGATTATATTTTTCATAATAATTTCCATTTAATCTATTTAATTGCGTTAGTAATGTTATCCATTATCAAGTATTTATTTCATTTACACTCATAATACCAGATAATGGCATAGTGTTCTGTTGTGAAGTACTCGTAGGTTATCTCTACAACAGTAGGTAATGCGCTCTCGCCATATGACGTTCGAGGTTAATATTTTATTCATACTTTTAGTAATATTTCTGCACCTATTTTTTATACTCCATATCACTTTTCATAATGCGTGTGGTCGTAATGTTTTATTCAAGAGGAAATCCAACATGCATACCTAAGCCGAACAAAAAACATTTTCCAGATGTCTATAATGGAAGATTGAGCGTGTCGCCGTTTGTTTAGACTACAAACTAACATATGTTTAAGGAATAGGCGGCAATATTTCTGAAAACGAAAACTAAAAGCCCTTTTATTTATACAGAATTTACAAATATACAAACGCATGATATACAATGTGGTCAATTTAACGACACATGTTAAGTGTGTGCCTCCCTTTCTAGTTGCGTTTATGTACGGCCGTAAAACCATAATTAATTCCTGTATAGTTTATTATCATATCTGATAACTTTTGGTTTGGCCGGATATTCAACAGCATTATTAAGTTACGTATTCCTCGCAGTTATGAGACTTTAGAAAATCTACTTCGAAAATAGTAGCTAATATAATTTTTTTTCGGTAGGAAAATGACAATCTTAGAGACTCCTGACAGTCAAGACATGTCATAGTTTTGTGACGGTTGGAGAGAACATTATTTTTTCCGCCACTGTTATTAGCAACGCACGGTCATCTGAAAAGATGTCATGTTTTACTGACGTCTGAATAAAAAATATATCAATATATTTTCATTTTACATTTTACAGAGGAAAAAGAATTTATTAAAAGTCACATATGTGTGAATCCCAAGCCTCAGAGACAGCTTTGCAAACTTTACGCTCTTGAGAAATGTTTTGCTAAAAGTTGAGAGAACGATTATCAAACTTGGATAAAACGGATCTAACTTTAATCTGGAAGAAAACCAGTTAGAACAAATTCGCACATGGATACGTGGTGCAAATAAATTGCTCATGTTATTTGCAAGCATTCGTTACAAGCTTAAAGCTGCGATAAAAGTTTACTACAAAAATGTAATAGGATCAATCGCTCAATAATCAAAACATTATATAATAAAATTGCCCTCGCCTTTTTACTCTCTTAGTGCCTTAGTGTCTTAGTTTCCCTAGTGCCGTATGATAACCCAGTCAATAAATGCTCACAAGTTATTATCTAAATATTTTTCTAGAAAAGCAACTATAATTTGAGACCAGAACCAGCTCTGCAGGTATAGACCAGGGAAATAAGGTTAAAAAAAGGCCATCTGCGTAATGAGGCCGAACAAGCTGAATTTTTGCAGAGACCTTCGTTTTGATGTTCCGATAAAGCACACAAAAATCTCATATGCCTACTCTTGTGCATCTTGAGATATCGAAGGTCAACGGTCATGAAAATAGTTTTTTCGTGAAAATCTCGCTTCCAGTGCGTCTGACGTCGTAAGAACTCATAACGTAACTCGTAAAATAGTATGCTCTACAAAATTGTCCATATACATTTTTTTCATACGACCAACCGTCTTCGACATATCACATGATAGGTACTACTGTATTATACTGAGCTATAACTGTAAAAGTACTTTTACAGTTATATAATAGTTATATAGTATAGTAATAGTTATATAGGAAATTAAATTCCCATTATTAAAACCGTTAGAAAATGACAAGATAAACTGCTATCTTGCTCGTGCTATTGGCCTACAATCGATGGAAAAAATAGCTGGATTGAAATTTAATGCAATAAAATTGAAGCGCGCAGACAAAGTTCTTCCGAAAGACCTTTGATCTACGATATCTCAAGATAAACAAGGGTAGGCAAATGATATTTTTTTGTGCTTCATTATAACATCAAAATGAACATCTCTGCAAAAATTCAGCTCCTTCAGCCTCATTCCGCAGAGGAAGTTTCTTTTCTCTGGAGTAATAATAGTTACCAAGATACAGCCCTCCAAAATGTAGCAATTTTTCCAAAAAAAGTGAAATTTTGAATTTGGTCAAATTTTTTCACTGAAATATGAAGTATACTTCAATTATAGCTTATCTGTAAAACGAGAAGTAGGTCTCCTGGCGAGACGGCTCTCTCCAGTATTCTAAACGCAGGATATCGCTGCTCTGGTAGATGCAAGTCTAGATGCAATGTATGCTATCCAAGTATCCAACGAAGCTTCCAGAAGTATCTAAGTAGAGTGTAAATGGAAGTATGAGTGTAAGTGGCTATCTAGGTGGTTGAGTGGCTGAGTTGAAGCCACAAAGCGTAGCGAAGACTTGGAGTGAACTTACGTAAGAAGCCCTCGACGTAAGAAGCCCTGCAAGTGACACGACTAATTAGCTACATGCCTACAGGTACAAATTATGAAGTTATATAATCATAGCTACTTATAAAACTTACTTTATCGATGTTAAACGCGTCAAGAAGTGTTGACTAGGCGAAATTCTTCAGTTGTTCTAGGGACTGTAAAAGGCGAGTTCTAGAGAACATAGAGAAAAATCAAAAATATAAAATGGCCACGAAGCATAAACAAATAGCTTACCTCCATGTTAAAATGTTATCTAATCCAACTACTGTTATATGTACCGATTTATCCAAAACCACGACAGTAATTTCCTTCAAAAATCCCACGAAGGAGCGTAACACAGTACGTTATTTATAAGGAAACCACTTAAACTATTCACAAAATCAAGATGGACACCTACGCTTTTCATGCGCCATACCAAAAAAGAAGGAAAGTGAAGCCAGCGGAAACCGCCACAAAATGACATGTGTCATAGATCTGCCAACGTCGTCTGCAGTCACAGAACTACCGATGTCGCCTATGCGCGCGAGTCACGAAGAACAATAAATCGACACAGATGTGCGCTACGAAATAATTATTAATGTTCGGTGGTATATCGATTAATGCAATTGACTAAGGCCGCAAAGAAACCTGTACTATTCAAACCTGAGTTTTAACCACAAATGTTAGAGGGTGCTTGTGTTCAGTAAATGCAACTACTACAAACCGAACATCTAAAGTGTCAGCAAACAAAAGCGAACCTAACAAATCGAATAAGGATAATTTCACTACCTGTCAAATTCGTAATTATCTAACATGAAATCGAGATAACATAAACATTTTTTAAGGTTATATGTTGTGATATTGTTTTACAATATCCCTCTAACGAATGTAAAGCAAATAAATTAACTACTTTATGGAGTTGAGTGTAAGAGTATTCTCTATTGATGTAAACTTCGCTCTGTATTGTTCGCTTCTGTATTTTTCTTTTCTTCAATAAACGCGCTTATTACTATTATTATTATCTCCGTAACAGCTTCAAATCACCAGCATATAACAGTGATTTTATGTTAAATTGTATTACTGTAATTAATGAAAATATTAAATAGCAGTGGCCCCAAGATGGAACCTTGGGTAGCCTCGGATGTAGCAGTAAATTTAGATGATTTGATGTTCTTATACTCAACATATTGATAAAGATTTGATAAATATGATTTATAATATGATTGAAATAAACCATCATATAATGATCTTTGTTTCATCAGTAGCGAAATAATCTGCCACTCATTACTGAAACGACAAATTGTTGCTACGAATATTTCACATTCATGAGTAGCACATCAGTGGCATCTAGACTAATTAAGTCTGTGCATGTACAAAGAAAAGAGATGTAAAAAATGTACAAGTTTACAAAGTCCGTGAAAAGTTTCAGAAGGAATTGAGGAATTCTTGGAGGCAGATTTTAATAATTGGTAATTATAAATGTTCTTCGATGGAATTGTTAATGTTATTGATAGTATTTGTATAACTTTTTCTTTTAGTAACCGCTACCTTAGTTTTAGGGCTTGTTGACACTCTGTTCTGACACTCAAGTTTTTAAATGTTTACTTTAAACTTAATGAAGGTCCTATATTTATCTGATCATATTTCTTACATGATTCAATGTTTAGTGTTAATGCATTTTTTATTTATATATGTATATACTTGTATATGCAAATACTTCGTGTATAACACAGCAATAAATTATTATTATTATGTTTGCTCCCTAACTAGGTAGTCCAAATAAAGTCCCAAAGTCAAAAATTGTGTACCTTTCCCATGTCCCTCTACAATATTTGGTTGACTTATTATAAAATACTATTGAAAACAATTTATATTAATATACTAGAACAAATCGAAATAGATTATGAAACACATAATACCGATATGACTAATGTGGGCCATTGAAAATTACCGTAATGCTAAATAAAGGTGTGTAGAATAAAACAGAAAATAAGTTAAAAATACCTTCAAAGAAATATCATTAGTTGTTAAAGACCTATTTCCGAAACAAGTTTCCGGTGTGTATAAAAACCTATGTGGTTCTGGGAGTGTCAAAAACGTCAAGATTAAGAGCCCTCGGTCCCTAAAAAGCGTCTAAAGAATGTGGTGGCTTCTCGCTCAGCGTCATTGAAACCACCACTTTTTGTCTGCAATAGGCCTGTCAGTAGAGGTATATGCTTTTTCTAGTGAATGAGCAACCCACCTCTATTTTTAGGTTGTCATGTGTGTGTAAACTAAACTAAATCGTCGTGAAAGAAGTTAAAAGATTCTGCAACATATAAATACCGATCTCCCCTATTTCATGAATGAACTAAAGTGTAAATTACTTTTAGTTATTTATTTGCACTTCGAGAAATTTATCATTTATCTGATTAGTCACGACCACGGATAATGATATGTTAAATAAGCAGAATACTAGATATTGGGCACAGGAAATCCGACATGTAAAGAAACACGAAAACTTTCCAGAGATAAACTGGTCAACAAAATAAACGTTAACGGCCATTTTTTCCTAATTTTGGATTGCTGTCAGCGATTTAGTTTGTGCTTGTAGTGGTAACTAGTCCAATCCTTTGTCTAGCAGCCCCTGTTTTTGCCAAAATTATGTATTTCACATAATGTTTCTACAGGGTGTTACAAATAAGACAGTGCAAAATTTCTGAAATTTCCGCATGGTCCGATTTCAACAACAAAAAAATTTCCTGGTTTTCGACACTAATGTCACAAAGATAAAACTCATATCTCTTTGAATTTTCCGCTTATTTTCTTTATTTACGGCGTGATATTTAAAGCGCGTTTTGCTGAGAACCGAACGTAAGTAACCGTCTCGCGTCACGCTCGGGTCGGTGACGCTGAATCGGATTTACTCGGCTCCATCAACCGCGAATTGGTGACGCACTAAATCGTGTATACTAAATCGTGTAGGTATATCAATGTTTACATTTAAACATTGATAAATCCGTATGAACTTTAATGTATATGTATTTATTTATTGTTCATCGTGGTATAAACTTTCCTGACCTTACATATGGTCATGTAAGTTGTATAAAAATGTATATTATATAAATTAACTTGCCTACGCTGAAGCTGGAGCTACGCATATAAATCAAAATCTACACAAATTGCCAATGATTTTGAGTGAAGATTTTAGATTTTTCAAATCGAAACCTTTGGGTGATATTTGAAATCGAAAATTAATTTAATAAAGAGGTCCAATCAGAGCAAAATTCCACATTATAATTATTAATATAATTGTAAATACAACAAATTGGTTATTTTGTAACTAATATTACTTCACGGGTACAGAGATAAGAATACATATTTTTTCTAATTATGGCATGTAAATTGACACTTTTCAAAACCGTTTGACGTTAGGAAACGACGTCTTATTTTTCACAGCCAATTCATAGTTTTCTTCTCATAAAATATAAAATTGGTGAAAATTAGAAAATATCTTGTATGAAACACGTTGGGTTATTTTGTGTAACTCGCATCCTTTTGCGGAACTCGCTAGCACTTTATAAGCACAGACCCATTTTTTCATTCGTGAATTGATTTACAAAATCTATGGTTCACATTAAATGAGAAGCTTCAGTTTCCTCTCTAGGCTCATAATGACTCATGCATTTAATATATAGGGTGGCATTAAAAGTAACACAAATCTTAATTACCCCCGAAATAGAAGTTTATTTTTTTAGCAAAAATATATTATTTATAATTCGTAGAAAAATTCAGGAAAATTTGTCGGCTCCTTCTAGCTTTATAACCGCTGCATCTCTTAGCGGTATTACCTTATCCGGTATTATTATCCGGAGACTAGAGTTTCCATTTCATTCTTAAATATTGTGATCCTCCAAAAGCACGGTGACGATTCTAGCGCTATGAGGCCTTACATTTCAACGATTGAAATTATATCACCACCAACATGTTTACTCAATTTATTTAACTGAAATTTTAACCATAATAACTGCAAATTTGGGCAGGGTTTTTTTGTTGATCAGTTTGTTTGAAATTAATGTGAGGGCAGGGATTGTTTCCTTGCTGCTGGATGACCCCAGAAGTCCTTTTTAAGGGAAATCTGTTTAGAGTGACATGTAATAGCAAATCTATAGATCTTTCAGTTACTACATAATTTGGATTCCGTAAAAATCTCACAGCAACCGTGATGCAACCGGCAGCAACCGGGTGTAAACCTAACCGAAGAAAGCAGAAGTGAAGAAGAAATGTGAGTAAGTCGGCATCGTCTATAATAGTGATCATTCTGATTCCGTTGTTGGCAAATCTCTTCACCAGACGATATTTGTTTGCGAGATTGATGATCATTTATATTTCGGAACCAGTTAACATCAGCAGCAGTTTAAGTTTCAACATATCCGTCGAATACAATAGCCACCTTTTGAACGTCTAAAATTCATTTCTAAAATACGTTTAATATTGGTAAAAAGTGGACGTCTGTATTTGATTTATACTAAATTTTCCGGAAAAGAAACGTTCATTATTCCATATATCAACGTTTGGTTTAATCAAATAGCATACGTTTATTATTATTTTGTGTATTACTTGATAATGTGTTAATGGTGTGTTTTAAATTATCACCAGATAACATAATAACAAAGGTAATAAATTCGAAATGGAAATTTAAATTAACGTGCATTCATAAAATACACAAAAAGATACCCAATCTATGCTCTAATTGGTACTAAAAATGGTAAATGGCTGTAAAACACATTTTTCTACTATTAGTTCCAAATTTACATAAATAAGACGTTAAACTGGGAATTAATATTTTCCATTAAATTATATATATTTCATGCAACCATATATGAGAAGTTCCTATTATTCGAAAGCGTTTATGAATAGTACCTAAGCGATATTTCAAAGGAGAAGTTATATGGATGATAAGTGACACCGTACATTGGTTTACACTTTACTAAACGCATTCATAAAGTTAAAAAGTAGAGATAGTTATGTTAATTTTCGTATACATGTGTATCTACTGAATAGTTCGTTCGAACAGCCGTTTCCTCTCAGTCGAAAAAATAGGGTCAATGGCGCCTAGAGATTGAAATGTAATCGTCGTATGATCATGCAAGGAAATACAGCTCGTTGACTTACAGGATGCAGGACTTAAAAAATGGGCAGTATTTTTGAGAAACAGTTTTGCAATAAGTAACAAGCCTGGTTGTATTAAAATGCATATAATAAAAGACAAAAAGACGCATTTTATTTTTCATTACTATTTAGAATTTTTCAAGAATTTTCATCATTTAAGATTAATTAACTAATATTAAAGAATTTCTGGTTTGGGAGGAGGTTCTTTCAAGTCCCGGCGATCATAAGGGCGTTATGAAATATTTCGTCGCCGTTCACAGCAAGCAGCCTCTGGTATGCAGATTTGGAATCCCCAACAGAAATTTGAGAATGTAAACCAGGAAATCACGTGTTAAAAGAGTAGAGCCTCATATTTCACTGATTTCATGTCGTACTTATATCTGATAAATATATGGGACATATTATTTAATATATTTCTACGGTATCGTCTCCTAGTCATGGCCCCACGCAATAGGTACACAACTTCATGTTTGATGTATATTTATAATTAGTAATAAAATAAATATACTTAATACTCAACTTATTGAGAAGGGGTCATTATCTTCGGTTTCCTTTTCTTCTTCTTCTTCTACTTCTTCTTCTTCTGCTTCCCCTTCTTCTTCTTCTTCTTCATCATAATCATCATCATCTTCTTCTTCGTCTTCTTCTTCTTCTTCTCCTTCTTCCTTGGTTGATGGAGGTGTCGAAAAATTTTCGTTTTAAACTACCGAATTTAATCTAGTTTATTTTGGTTTGGTTAATTTTGGTTTTGTATAGTCAAATAAACCGTTTTAACTGTCTATATCAAGAGTGACGCTGACATCTTCGAACCTCCGGCAATCGGTCGTGGTCGGGAAATCAGTTGTGTTAAGCATGGACGTTACCTACTACTGCTCCTATAGCACTCTCTTGAGGAACTCCAAATTTGCAAGGGAAGTTTTCAGACGCAAATTAATTTGCTTTTCTTCTAAATTCTCTCTACCCTTTCGGTTTTCGAACTTTTCGGTTTTATACCAACAATTCTATGTTGCACCCTATGTTCGAATTTTATAATTGTTATCTCGTGCACTACTGTGAGCAACGCGAAACCTATTTGCAGAATTTATCTGTCCCACTGCTTATAGTCATTGTATACGTAACTATGAATATATGTGCTTATAGTTCGGTTGGATCTATCGACAATGTTTGGTTGTGGGTAATATCACTCAGTGTACCAAATTTTTAATTCATATTTTACCAAATTTTTGAAAACCGTGCTAGTAAATTGCGTGCCGTTATCATAGATGACGTACTGCGGCACTCCATATACTAAATTAAGTCTTCTGACTTAATTTTCAGTAAATCTGACTATACTTAACGCGCTGGCTTGTCCAATCGTGGAGCGTCTTCTTCGTATAAAACCAAACATATATTAGGGAACCAAATCATCAGCAGGTAGATCAGAGTTTATTATTTAAGTAGTATATAAGTCATTGAACATTTTAATTTGAGTAATAGAGCAATAAATACCGATTTACTGTGATGCGATTGCGTCGTTCGCTATTTAGAAAATGTTGCTTATGAGAAATGGAGGCGAACGGTTTTAAATATATGACATCCGTTTTATAATAGAGATTCTGATATTGATTTCTGCTTGAAAATGCGGCGGGGCCCGATGCAATATAAGAAATGCTTGCGTAGCGTGATAAGAGTTTCGACAAACCTTTTTTGAGATCATACTTTAGCTTTATCCAGTTTTTATTGTAAAAAATGAGGGGGAAGTTTTCTATATGAATACGAACAGCCGGCGCCGAGCGCCATTCGCGCGCGCTTGTGTCAGACGAACTGCGAAATGAAAAGGGTTCTCCGAAATATCATTAAGATGATTGACATGAAACACATTAAACGATGCTTGGGATTGCATGTTGCCGCTAAGACGCACGTCAAGGTATAATTATTCATATTTATCGCTCTTTTGTTAGAATGCTACTTAGGGACGAAATAAGCTAAAAATCGTTTGAACACGACTTATTTAAAAAATATAAAAATAACAAAGAAAAGACACATGTAATACTCGAACATTAATCATTGGAACAATTCAGCCTGTGACAATTTATTATCCTACGGTAACGGGTGCTTGTGTTTCTCCCACACGTGATGTATATTTAATAAAATGCGGAATAATGCATGACTGGCCTCAATTATCACATATGGTTTTGGTAGTATTTATCTTAGAATCTGATGAAAGCGACATAAAAATAACATTAGCGATTAACAAATAGGCGAAATATATTCACGTACTCGATCTGTTTACCCGGAAATAGTTTATCATAATTATAAGTACATGGAACAGAAACCGAACTCTATAATAGTAACATATACAATCTTACGAAATATTTTTTTTCGTTTTCCAACCCATGGAAACATGCCTACGTTTTTCCTCAGCCTAAGAACACTAGTCCTATTCAAATATCTGATTTTAGGCCTATTAGTATAATGCCTACAGTATCAAAAAATGAGAAAAAAAATATTTGTGAACGGCTTTCTGTCTTTTTAAACAACAATATACTTTATAGCTAGAGATAATGATCAAAACATCTCTTAGATTATAGTAAAACATTCGATTTTGGTGTTGGTGATATACCGTTAAATTTTATTGCTTATTATCTCTATAATAGGTGACAAAGAGTAATCTTAAATATATTTTTTTGCTGAATCGCTTAACATAAAGAAAGGTGTATCACAAGGTATCATATTGGGTCCCTTATTTTCTGTTTACACGGCTGACTTCTCTAAATACTTACAGAATATTTTGTTTCACACCAATATGGCGATGACTATCAATTTTTCCATCACTTCTCAATAGATGACCTTGATTTAGCTGTGGAAAATATTAATCGCGGCTTGGATACTATTTCTTTTCTGTCTAATACCAATGAACTAGCTTGTGTGTGTTTTAGAGTACCTAATAATTATTTTTGCAACTCAATTTTGGAAACTGAACGTTTTCAGTTTTTTTTTATTTTAGGGAAATCTGAATGACGCGAAAAGCAGGCATTTTAGTATTGCACGTAGGTGCATTTATTAATTGCAAAAAAAAACAATTTAATGGAAACTGTTGGATCAATGTAGAAGAAACATGGTCAAGGAAGAAAGAAAGTTGTACGCATAGAAGGTTCTTAACTCCAAACTAACCTAAAATATCTAAATATATCTAAAATTACTATAATTCAACGATATTTTGTTCGATTTTTTAAATATATTGCGGTTTATGAAAAAGTCTATAGTCAAAGGTTGAATAGTAAATGTTAAAAAAATAATGATAAAGGTATTTTTAGAAAATTTCATAAATCTACCTTACGCAGATGCTCAGAGCTCCTGAAAAAGTGAACATGAAAGAAATGTACGAATTTAAATGTTCTTTTCTTTTGTTTTGTTAAAAAGTGCATGTATATTAATTTGTTTTTAAAATTTTCTTTATTTCTAGTGGTATCTAACTATTTGGTCTCATAATTTCTGACATAGCTCTCTCAGTAATTTCGGTGGGAATCTGTTTGGTCTTTTACAACCTGTAACAACCGCTTCTCTTCGTCATTTGTTATAATTCTCCGATTAATTCAGCAATGTTATTAACTACTCTCAAATTTTCATAGTTTCTTTACCGTTTATTAGGATTCATTAGGATGCAATGTGATAAAAGAATTATTAAATTCCAGTTTTGGTAGGAGTTGTAAGGTTCTTGAATTGGCAAAATCTGATAATTCACAATTATTATCATGAAGTAAAGCTGGGTTTCTGAAAAGGTACAATTTGGATGTACGTTATCAGCCATCCAACGAACATGGCATATTGATCCAGGCTATCTAGTGAATAATCTCTAGACGGTGAATGAGCTAGGACTAACAAGTCTCAGTGAATTCTAATTTTGCACCTAATGCTGATTTTCCGAAACTGAAACTTAACCTAAAAATAAAAGTAAAGGTTCTCAAGCGCTGCCTTTCCACCTTCTTAGAATGCTGCAATTTTGGCAAATATGAGTTTTTGGACCTGTATATTGGCCAAACGCGAAGGTAGGTATCCCCAAAATCTACTGAAACATTCCTAAAGATTAAGGTTTGCAATATAAAAAAGGGATTTTAAAATTAGTCGAACGGTTCGGGAGAAAAATTAGTTCAAACAAATAAATTTGTGTTGTTGCGTTAATTACTTTTAATAGTGAATATATACCGCATATAGACCGTTCCAACGGATATTAGCATACTATTATTTCAAGTACCTATTAGACTAGGCTAATAAATAAACAGCAAAGCTGGAAATGTGCTACATACGTATGAATTTGATTTGCCCATTAAAGCGCAAACAATTAAACCTGTTCATTCCGTTGTAGATCAGCACTTACTATATAACGCCTTGTTATGTTATAATATATGTATGAATAAAACAATATTATTTACGGGTAACGTCGTTGTAAATTGTAACATTTGTTCGTGCTTTGCACTTCATCTCCATAAACGTGGAATTAAGTGTAAGAAATATGAGTTCCAGGGGCGTATTTAAAATGAGCTTTTCTTTGGTATACGGTGATATAAGTCTTTGCTGCCGTAAACTGAACAGGGGTGACTTTTAATTTATTTTTACCGAATGGCAACGCCTGCACGCAGGTATTCAGGAGCGCCTTATTATACCCCGGGGACTGTTATAATTCTTTTCTTTTGTTTTATAACTGAAATTTCGAGTTAGGTTATATGGAAGGTAATCCTATCAGGGAGAATCAAGCGTATAAAAACCAAAAAGTACTTGCCCGTGGAACGTTACATTTTTGTGTCGCTATGAAAGTGTAATTGAATAAAGAATTCTTGCTGTGGCTCCTGATGCTGACTCCTAACACAGATGCTATTCAATTAAAAGGCAGGTCCTGCCCTATTTGTTCATAAATCTAGTGATATCCACGTTAAGATGCATGAAATTGTTTTCTATTGTCAACAATTTCACAAATATATGTAATCACTCAATTGAAGTAATTGGTTTGTACTGTTACTTGTGTTATTTTTTCTCTAGATTATGCTCTTTAAACCTGGTGATAATTGATCGTCTCGTTTGTCCAACATATTTTCGATCACAGTCATTACAACTAATTTCGTAAATCATTTGTTTTATTTAAGGACAATTAAAAATTGTGTAACGATAGTCAGTAGTGGAGAACCACTAGGAAACCTAAAAAACAAAAGAACAGTAAATAGTACTACTTAATCTTATGAAAAACTCGGACAAAGAATGAAAACATTTATCGACTTAAAATAATTTTAGTTTTTTCTTAAACTGATCAATTAATATCATTTTGTTTTAAATTATCGGGCAAATTATTAACAAATTTCAGTCCTAAAGAATTTGGTTATTTATTTGTGACTATCAATTTAGAAAATGGAATACGAATATAATTTTTATGCCTAGTATTTTTCCTGTGTATTAAGATAACCCATATATCTATTTTTTAAAACACATTTCAAATATAAATAAAGAAGTTAATGTAAGAGTTTTAAAGCCTAGAAAAATGTTTCTGCATGTGTGCGAACTAGGCAAACTCACTGTATTGCGCAGGATACGTTTTTGTGAAATAAAAACGGCACTTGATAAGGTGGAATCACCCCAGAAACAGACACCATATAATACTTGTGACTACCTGTGCACAGTAAAGGTTTATTAAGTGCTGTTTTGTGAAAATCTCTTTCATATTTTTAAGTAAAAAAATTATTGAGCTCAGTGTAGAAAACAAATGGTTGCAGTGGACTTTCCAATTGAGACATTTGCCTAAATGGATTCCTAAAAAACTAACACTGTTGCAGCACTATCAAGGTTATATTTACTGCTATATTGTCATATTTTTTCTGTCTATTATGAAATATAATAATTTACGTTTTACCAGCATTAAAATATAAATAGTTCTGATTAAACATTTTATAATCTTTTATGGATAACATTACTCAGGATGTCAGACGCTTTGTTCGAAGCAATTAAATACAAATTGTCAGCATACATGGTAGAAGAAGTTCTACCTAACACTGACTCAAGTGGGTTAATATATAAATCAAAAAGTACAGGGCCCAGAGCTGAACCTTGCGGTACGCCCATTTCGACAAAGCAACAGTTCGAATTTATCTTTTTCGCAGAATCTAGACTAGTATATTGTATGGACACATATTGCTTACGCAATTTAAGGAAGGAACGTAACCACTTCAATGGAGGACCCCGTATGCCGTCATCATAAAGCTTATCAAGTAAAATAAGGTTACAAAAAGCCCCCAACAGGGCACTCGCCTGCGTTTGAAAACCAAAAGTAAGATTAAAAAAATTGGAACCTCATCTGGTCCTTGCAGACTTTTTATTTCTTAATTTATTTTGTAATAGATGTAACAATTCATCTTCAGTGAAAGGTTAGAGAAACAGTATGATTTATTTTTATGTTTGGTATTACATTGCTAGGAGTAGGGATTTTCTCAACACTCTTTAGAGCATTAAAAAAATTTGCCCAATTTTTTTTATAAACAACAACCAAGTCGGAAAAATCAGTCTATCTATAAGTGTGAAAAATTTCCGGCAGATCGGTTTGATAGTTTATGAATACTAAATTGTATATAAAAATTTGATTTTGATTAAAAACTCGATGAACGTAGCAAACTTGCAGCCGGATATTAGACTATTAGGCACTTGTACATTTCTAAAATCAATAAATAGCCGGTTACTGATGTTCATAAATGAGCGCCTTTATGCGATTAATTTCCACATCACCGTACCCTCAAATGACTTCTGTCTATAGCTAGCTGTTCCTTCAGTAAGACATGTTATAATGATATGTTGATATAAGGTCCTCTAAAATGTTATGGTAATCCTTGTGCGTTGTTTTAGGATCTTATAGAGCGCCGAAAGCCAAATTAATACAAGAAATGTTGAAGAACTGTCCAAAGGCCAATAATTTATCATGAAAAGCGCAACTAATTTGAGACTGTTTGACCAGCTGAACACACTTCTTAACATAAATACAAACGTCACGTCTTGAAGCTTTCTATTAGTCTATGTCAACAATACCCGACATAAACACAGCTGAGCTGGTACAGTATATCCTAATAGTTTCCACAACTTTGTCTTTCCTTGCAGTCGTTTTGTCTTTATTATTACCACATAAATCTGTACGCAGGTATTCCAGTTTCACAGTTTTAGAAATTCCTTCCACAAATAAGAAATTCAGGTACTTTTCACCACTTTATTTTTAAGGATTGTTTGCTGAGGCCTTATTTATGCCCGCATACGTGTTGACAAAGGCAACTATTAAAATATCTGTCTCGGCAAATAGACATTTCTTTTAGAAAACGCTCTTACTATTCGACGAAATTGCTTAGTATGTACAAGTTAAATTTGGGAACCAATCTAGCAAAATGAGGCAATAAGCAGATATATGGAAATGGGAAATTACACATTTTGAATCCTTGAATTAAAAGTGTTAAACAAGTTTTAATTTATACAAGTTTATTCAACATTATTTATAATATTTTTTGTTTACCTACCCATATTGGTATTAAATACACATCTTTTCGCAATATTTTCATTATACAAAAGCGTATCTTCAATGTAGTCACAGTGCTCGAATTCCATCCTTCGTGTCTTTTATATATATCATTGATATCATGCACCCGACGCTTTTTTACAATAAAATTATATAAAACTATAATTTTTTTCACTAAAAAATATGTTAGTTTCACTTTCTACTATGAAAAAGATTAATTTTTGTGCCGTGTGATCCGAGATTTAATGAATGTTTAACTTTCAGTAAATTCTATATTGTGGCGAATGCGCCAATGTGAGACACATTTTTAATATCCGGTGACGACACTAGGACAAAGTTGTCAAATTATTGTATTGTTATCGGTCCTTGATAAGTGTGCAAAGTTTCAGCTTCAGCTTAATCTGACGTTTTGAAGTGGGTTAAAATCTTGTTGAAAGATTCCGTTACATACATACATGTGAAGCTAATATAAGGGTGTTAATAAAGTCAGTTATCCATATATTTGAAATTTGTGTTCCAGTATGTACTAGTACGTAATGTATTTATAGGATTATATAGAGTTTGATATTGGTGATTATTAGAATTTTGGGGTTCATGTTCGGTTGTATCATTTTGGATATCTTGAGAATAATATGTTGATAGTGTTTCAGTATTTGTAGGAGCAATATCTTTACTTATTTGTATTAAATATTATTCTAACCTGAAAGAACCAAATTCTAAACTTGTCAGATCTAGCTTAGAATTAGAAGCATTTAATTATAAAATTATGTATAAAAATGGGTCATTAAAGCATAATGACGCCTTATCACGAATAGCATTACATGTACACGAGACAGAATCTATTGCAAATAATCCCGGTAACATTTACTTTGCTAAAAAGCCAAACAAGTGGTCGCTGATCTGTGTAGATTTTAAACCTACGCCCAGAAATATATGGACGGAACATTTTACACGACTACACTGTAGCTAATAGCTCTTTTTCTATAGTACTGTATCTAGTTTTAGTTTCATTTAATGTTCTAGAGGAATAAGCTATTGGTCGGTCTTGACGTATTTCACATTTTTAAAGTTACTTGCGTCTGTTGTTAATATAAAAGGTTTGTAGAAGTCAGGGATTTAAGAATTGGTGCATTTATGAATAAAGTCTTAAGATGATTAAAAACTTCGCCTTCCTCTACGATATCTTTTCAAAAAATGCCGTTCTCTCATCCATTACTTATTGAAATTCAATTTCTCAGTATTCCTCCGAAATTGCTAAAACAAATTTTCCCGTCAGAGCAGATAAACCTTGGTTCACAGCAGATTCTTTGGTTATATTGATTATTTAGCCTCGCCCCTCAGCCATCCTGTATACTAGTTTTAATATCCTTGTGAAAACAGTTTAGTCTCTACCTAATTAGCCCCATCAATAACGCACGTCATGCGGAATTGTATTGAATCGGTACGTATCAGCGAGGTACATTGAGAGTCGCTAACGATAATACGTGGGGTATACGTTCATGACACGTGCACATTTCCCCACGACCCAATGAATATTTACAATCGTTCACTGGGTATTCGGCATCAATGGTGGCACCAAAAATACAGGAAATGGCTCAACGAGGAAATAGTCCATTCTTAAATTATTTCCGCCCTGGACGTAATTACTTCAGGCTCGTTAACGTGTCGAAGATTACCCGACCCCGTGCGAATTACTACATAAATATTGGTTGTATAGCAATTTCGAATAAACGCTTATTTGGCCGCCGTCCAGAATTGATTCTTCCTGCCGATGAATTCTAATTGGGTTCTGCTACTTAGAATTTGCTCTTTCAGAAAATTGAGCATTACTGTTGCATGATTTGGAGCCGTTAACGGATTATTAACATCTCATAATGTAAAATTAGCAGCTGCAAACGGCAGTCGACTGTCCATACCTAATTAAGCTATTGGGCCATAAATTAATTACCTCCTAGCACGTTCAATAGATACTGCAGAATGGTAATTTCAGATAAGCTTTAGATATAGCTCGGATGCTTGTATAGCTGTTTTGTAAATAAATTGATATTTTAAATACGAGTAAATCTTGTTTAGTCCATGAAGATATTCTAATACTCCCTTCGCAACTTTCTTTGTTGCAATTTGTCTCCTGATCTGTTATCATGTCTATGACGATTGTTTAAATTAACGTTCTCTGGATAAACAAATACAATAATTATAAAAGGGGCAATATGTTTTGGCCGGGCATTTTTAATTAAATTGATGTTAATTGACCTTTTGGAAAAAAAAATATTCAGTAATTATTAAAATAAACTATACTCCACTTTACAGAAATATACGTAGAGAACTCGAAAAGTGATAGTTGTAGATGCGCACTTTGCGCGCGACAACTGTGTTACCACGAACACCAAAACATTTCATACTCCATTTCGCCAACTAAGTTGGCATCATCTGGAGACGATTAAAACTAATTTTAAACTAAGAAACTACCTTATACCTAAATTATTCTCATGGTTCAGTACGGTCAAGTAACTGTCGTCAAGTAACGCATAGAGAAGCTATACGGGATAGGTCATTTGTCACTATTCACTATTTTTACATTTTCTAATTTCTATGTCCTCAAATGCATCCAAGTCCCTACATTTCCAACTAATCTTAAGTTATAAATATATATTTTATGATTGTTCTCATAAGCATGTTGGTCAACACTAGACTTGTCTGTTTTTCCATATTTTAGATGAGCCATATGCTCTTTAAATCTCGCTTTAATTGATCATCTCGTTTGCCCAACATATTTTTGGTTACAATCATTACAACTAATTTCGTAAATCCCCGGTTTCATTTCTATAAATTTTATCCTTTGGATTGCCTAAAAGTTGTTGTATTTTATTACCCGATGAAAGCCTGACTGTTATACCCATGTGAGGTTTACATATTATTCTGCTACTTCTTATCTGTAGTTGTTTAATTCGAGTAAATGACTAAGATAGTCCAAGATTGATAGACTCGGAAATAGTGAACAAACATCAAAGGAAATCAAAATATTATCAATGAACTCATTCGCATGTTTAACTGAGAAACTAGGTTGTGCAATAAGCAAATGCCGTTACCAAGACTTTTTCTATTGTTTCTGTTATTAATTATATTTTTAGAAAATTAATTCCTACAAGCTACCCAAAAGAGAACTTTGGATGAAGCAGGTAGATATTGAATTAAACTCTCAATTCCTGCTACGACAACGTCCAAGATCCCATCAGAAGAAGCTACAGCAAAGTTTAATCTTTTATTTAGATGATGAGATTTTTATTTATCAAAAGGTTGCGATGAGTGATTTTCAAAACTGTTAGCAACCTTCAGGAATATTTATATACTAGTAGTTAATCTTTTAAATTTATTATTTTCTGATTTAAGTGTGAAATATGTTTTGCAATTATATGTTATTTAATTAGTGCCATCGGAGGCGATCTAAGCAACTCATAGCAAATCGCAGTGGCGCCCTCGTCATAATAATATGGTGATATGCTGAATATACTAATTAATAAGGTGATAGCATCACCCTGTCGACAAAATTCCCAAAGCATGGCCTGATATCTAATCTAAATTTTATTTCAGCCATAATGACATTTAATGAATATATTAAAAATGTTTGTAACAATGTTATTCGGTTTCTTAACTAGCATGTTTAAGTAGTCAAACATGCAAGTCATATTCTTTGATAAGTAGTTCGATAAGTACTGATATAATGCGTATCTATGTGTATATTGTAGCTACATATTTGTAATCAAAGTATCGTAAATGTCGATCTTTATTACACGTTAAAATAGCTACTGCCAAAAATAGAATTAGATTGATTGTGGGTCTGCTTCTTTATTTTTTACAGCTTTATTGTTCAGATATATACGGAGCTGATTTTGAAATACTTGAGGTCACTATTCCATATCTCCAAATTTTAATCAACTTTCAAAATGTCCTTACGTCTGGATACCGCGTTCTTTGTGAACACGTTCAAATGTATAATTGGGCGCCAGTTCATACGAACATATATATTTTATTAATGTTTATATAGATTTGTATCAACATTTGAGAGATGTTATGAGAGAGAGAGCAATTTTATATACACTACATAATAAAGACAAAGACATACATAATATGTCTTTGTTTAAGCATGAGATCCTAACTTAAGTGACGTTCAAAAGAAAATAATTAAAATTCTATGACACTTTTATATGAATTTAATTATTACTGTTCATGTATGGGATTTAAAACTTTGCATGTTAAACTATAAGATATTTTCACACCTTGTTTCAGATTGTTCAATAAGAATGATTTTATTCAATTTCTGTTGAATGATACATTTTGATGTGATAATTAAATATTGTTACCATCCTATTTTGAATCTGTTCTACCTTATTCCAAGAAATTATATCCACATATATAGTAATTAATCTATGAGTGTATATAGACAATGCTCTTTAGATATGCTGTCACTTTATTTTCAAATGTGTTCCCTCTTCACATGGGATTACCATATTATACATTATGCATCACTTATTGATTGCACTTTTTATTAGATTTGGACAAAATTTTATATTTATTTGCACGGGAATTTGCTGTAATGCCTTTAAAAGTCTCCTTGGCTGTGTATACACTTTATGCTACATTGGTGAAAGACTTTTTAGAAAATTTTAGTTGTTAACACATGTCATGTCATGACATGTCATGTTAACACATGAGTTCTAAAATGTGCGTGATGTCGCTTTGGGAGCGATATAACTGAACTAACATTGTCTTTCTTATGGAATATTGGTGAGTTTCCGATTTCTTATTTCTATTATCAATTTTGACCAAGGAAGCCGTTTAATGATACGGCCTCCTTATCTCAGTATTTTAATTCTGTGACCTATTACTAAATTGACTTTAGTAATACCTCAAACATTTTTATTTTATATATTTGATTTACTGATGTCATTTAATATCAATTTATTGATAAGATCTATTATAGAATATTTCGCTGTGTATTTAGAAGATTTTCATTTATTTAACTAATTTGTGTCGTCTTTTTAACTTAATTGACCATATTAGTTAAGTTAGGAAAATCCGGGTGCGAAACTTGAAATGGGTCTCTAAATACACTTCAACAAATTAATGAATAGATTTTAAGTGGCCAGAGCTTAGGCTACATATTCTAGCTAAGTTTAAAACATCTTAAATGATCAAGCAACAACGTACGTTTTTTATACAAACATCGCCTTCAGAAATTCGTAATATTTTCATTTTAATAATGTTTAATTAATTTTTGAACAGTCTCTCAGTCAACTAAAATATCAAAAAAATTTTTTATTCAACCTATTGCCCTAACAGACACTCAATCACGCCTGCAGACGCTCTTAAACTTCCCCATAATTCCTCTTAAACAGTTACCATAAGACAACAATACATTAATTTTTTAAATTTGACCCCCAGCAATTTGAGATCCTAACCTAACTAATATGGTCAATTACATGGTAATATGACTTTAATTTAGTATATTTACATGTTATTTGAATTCATAAAATACACAAGACAAATATTTGCACAGTAAATTTGGTGGGAGAAAAGCGAAATGGCATTTTTTTCTGAAAAAAAATATTATTTTGATAGTAGTCTAGTTTTCATGATTTTCATTTATTACATCTTCATGATACATACTTATTTTACTTTTACTGTGTGATATTTATAAAAACTTGTAAAAATTACCTACGTTTATTTTTTCATATTTACTGAATTTAATAAATTATCTTAGCGAAAAGTTTGTAGAAAATTACTACCTATTATTTATTTATTTTAAAAACGTAAAAAATTATAAATTTTTACATTATTCAATTACGAAATATGTATAACATCAATGCCAACAAATTAGAAATAAGTTCTTTACAATACATTTAGCAAGAGTTACAAGGCTGTAACTCTTGCTGATTAAATCTTCTCTTTGATTAAATAGTCAAATTCCACATTGCGTCAAGGGCCAACGCAATACTAGCGACTAGGATTTCGCTAGTCTTCTACGTATGCTCACTTTTCACAAGAATTCGAATTCCTTTCATTCTATAAAAGGACATTCAACGAACTACTTTACCGAAATTGCTATTTTCTCAGCATTATTCCCTATACTCCAGAATGCACTCTGGTTGATATACGGAAAGCGTTTTATATAAAAAATATAAATTTTTATTGGTTTCATATTCAGATAATGTATATCGCGAGGGATATACATAATGCGATGTCCCAAAGTTCCATGAACGACAGAAGAAAGTGGAGGGAATATTGATACTTTATTGGGTTTATGGACAGGAAAAGTTATATCTCTCGCGATGGAATTTTGAAAGGGTGACATTTGCCTGGAGGACAGTCATTTTTTAAGATTAACGTTACCGTTAAAATGATAAATATTTATTAATATCTGCTGCTTATTGATTCCGAATGAGGAATAGAAAGTATTAATATTTCGGAGAGAACGACTCGAATTACCTAATAAATATTAATCTGGCAGCTTTATGGCTATTGTTTATAAGCTTTAATTACTTAACGTAGACTGGTGCTATGTCACGTCTCTGTCGTAAATGCGCTGCCTTTTTCAGAGATCTAATAAGAAGTAAAATACAATAAGATACATAAAAAATGTTAAAGTTTTTGGATGAATTATCGTAGATACCTAATAGCTATAATTCTATTGTATAAATTCATTCAAATTCATATATATTGATACATTCATTTTCTAGCACCACCGTGGTTAGTATACTGCTTTGTTCAGTTCTGTTTTTGATCAGTTTTGCTCTCAAGAAGGATAAAGAGAAGCCAAGCAGAAAGCAGGTTATAGCCAGCAGTTTTTCAGCGATTAATAATATCCTAAATTTTTCAAAACAAATATGGACTACCTTGGGGGAGAAGTAAATAAAGAGGGCGTTCGACCGGGTATTAGGAATGTTGGAGAAGTACGACAGTTTTTAGGTCTATTTGGATATTTTCGTTCTACGTTAAAATTGCTGAACCATTTAATCAGTTAACTCGTAATAAGTACTAAGAACATGTAGTGGGAATGGTCGACCGAACAAGAAAAACCTGTAGATTAAGTCAAAATGGCTCTCCCATCGAGGCCAGTATTTACCCTATTTGACACAAAATGACGTACTGAACTCAATATTGACGCCAGTGTCATCGGTGTGGCTGGGGTACTACTGCAATGATCTAGTGGGGATAAAAGGGTTGTAAGATATTTTAGGAAATAGGAAACATATGAGCAGAAGTCCTATCATTCATATAAGTTAGAGACGATGGCAGCAGTAATGTTATTGAGGTTTTCTGTGTACCTATACCTGATAGGACTAGAGGTCAAAATCTTACAGATTGTAATAAGCTTGCCAAAAATTATTTATTTTTAGGATGGTGTTTAGGATAGTGTTAAATCATAATCGGCCCTGATTTCCAAATAGAATATCGACCAGGGAACTTGCACTATTAATAAGACCACAAAGATGTCTCCATTGGAGGTATTTGCTAAAAACAGGGGCGGAACTATTGCAGAACTAATCGAAAATTTTGAGTGACATTAAAGACAATCTGGATCGTATTGGTCTCCCATCAGATATTTCCAAGGGAATAACAAAAGACCAACTGGCTCAGAAAGAGAGGTTTGATAAAACTCAAGCGAAACAATATCAATATATAGTTCATATATAGAAAGTTTAGTAACAGGTAATAGCCGAAAACTGCTTCCAAAACTCAAGGGACCATTTCGTATAATTATAATTAAGTGATAATAATAATGATCGTTAATGAAGGAAAATTTTAGAGGTTTAAGGATATACAAGTCGGTAGCGGTAAATAGCACCAAGCCGTGAAATTTTGACGTCTGTCTTTTACTGTCAAGTCACTGTAAATTATTTGAATAGTAGGTATTTGTTTTTATGGTGATAACTAGCTTGACTTAAAACAATTAATATGCGACAATATGATATGCAGTTTGCATAAAACATTCGCAGTTTGCGACAACATGAAGAAAATGTTGGAACTTGACTATATTGATTGACTATATTGAACTTGATTATTTTATTATATATTATTATTATAGGAGTAGAAGAGGTTCGTCATAATTTTCAAAAGAACTTTAATGTTTCGCAATCCTTTCTTAATCCCTAAAGCTTTTGTTAATCCTGATAATAAAATACAATAATAAACGTACAATTATAAGAGTGATAATTCACTAAGTATGAATAAGGGACAGGTCCTTTCAAGATTGCCCGAATTAAACATAAATGTGAAGATCTGAAAGTAAATATAGTCTTTAGATATTAAACTTTCTTTTATTATTACGCATCTCATACTATTTGGCCCTTACATTTTTGCCTCGCCTTTATATATATATACAATTTGTTATTAATGCCAACCAAGCTTTGATACTGATATTTAGCCCGAGCTAATATAAAACCGGAAAATCTTCAGGGGTATAGTTAAGTCGGTTATAAGGAGTTACAAAATCTGCTATATAAAGGGCTGAGAACGTTTCATGAATTACATCTCCATTGCACGCGACGCGGTATAGACTATAGGAAAACTCACGCACCCTCAACACAAACATTGGACGCGTTGCCTGGATCGCATAGAATGTTCAACGTGATACTGCATGGTACAAGGGGTTGATGTTATTAATGTACATAATGACCCAGTTATTTCATAATCAAGTTTAATTTTCATGTTTCAATCAAGTTTCCTCATAACGTTGGGTTTTTCTTCCGGTCAAAATAGTGATGAAACAGCAGCAAATCGTATCCGGATGCGGAATTAATATGGGTGTGAAATGTATTACCTGCCTGATTATATAACACAAATGATCAAAATATGAGTCTTAATATGAGAATTTTTTTTTGTTAAAACAGGGTAGTTCTAAAAATAGAGCGGCCGTTCAAAAACGCTACCTATATATATACTAACATACGATGCATAAAGCGATACATACTTATAGCCACAAGCTGCCCATTTTATATACATGTTGCCTATTCCTTCACTTACTGGATAATAAATAAAAACATAAATAATAAATAAAACTTTTAAAGACGAAATAAAAAATTATAATAGATTCATAGTAGAAGCGCAAACAAAAAATGCTATTTCTGAAAGAATGTTGCCACTTAGTATAGTTGCCCTAAGGTATCATTTTCGATGGAACGCCACCAGGTATCATTTGGATACAGAAGGGCGGCTGAAGTCTAATAATTATTTTATTTTTATTAATTTACAGTAAAGCACTGAAACTCGTCAATATGATCAACCATCAGCTACTATCTAATATATCCTAACCTAAAAAAAAGAAAGCAAATTATTCTAAATTCCATCCAGTGATCCCTTAGTTTATTCGCTCGCACTATTCTCTGATTTTACCACAAAACACTACACAAGTTGTTGAACGTACACGAATTGCTTAGACCTCTTGTCTGGTACAGCTTTATAATATAGCTATTTGCAGTTTATTGGTGGCTGTCGCGGTGTCTTCCAGTTTGGTATGTCACTGGTGTACAGTGACACTCTCCTAAGGTAGAGGACAGGATCCAAGACACTGCCTTGAGGCACACCTGATTTGATTTCTTTTGTCTGAGTATTTATCTTCTTGAATGATTCTGAATATCCTGTTTGTTTTATAGGAGGTAGTAATATGCACATGTTGTGTTGGAAGCATTTTATTTAAGTTAAGTCCGTTGTGGCAAATTTTATCAAAGGCTTGCGTTATGTCTAAGAAGGCTACTGTACAAACTTTCTTCTCCTCAAGTGCTTTTTCAGTGACATTCGTTATTCGAGGCACTTGATAGAGCAGAATGCTTTTGTCTGAATCCAAGTTGGTAGTCTGGGATCTGGTTGTAATTATCTATTAGAGATTTTATTCTTTTTGGGGTGTAACTTTTCTATTTGCTTTGAAATTATTTGAAGAAGAGAGATAGGTCTATATGATTTTACATCGTTAATTGACTTACCAGGTTTGGGTGTCATGATTACTTCTGCAACTTTCTAAATTGTACGTGTTTCAGTAGTCGAAAGGCTGCGTTGAAAAGGTAATTCAACATTACAATACCTTTGTTGGGTAGTGTTTTCAGAATTTTACCAGTTATCAGATCAAACCAATCAAGTTTGTCTTAATTCGATTATAGACTTCAGTTGAAGTGACAGTTCTGGCATCTTCTGATATTGTATTTCTAATTTCTTCCAATCTAATTTTAGTTTCAAACTGGTTAGATCTAAATGTTTGTTCTAAATGGTCTACAAATAGGTCAGCTTTTTGTTTGTTATCTCTTGTCCAAGGACCACCATTATTTCTGGTTGTCGTCCATAGTGAATAGGCGGCTTCCTCATCTGGAGATAGGTCCTTAGGTACGAGTTGGTCGAATTTTCCTTCAGTTTCAATATTTCTCTTTTAAAGGTCTGTCTTGTTACTTAGAATATATTGAACTTTTTTTTGGCGAATCCATTGAGTTTAGAAAAAAAATTTTTTCAGCGTCAAATTCAACTTTTTGCAGCTAACAAAAAAGTTTCCTGCACATGTTTTGATTAGAATTGATATAAATTGGGTATTTAATAAAATTCAAAATGTGCTTTTTTTCAAAATTTTTATTGACACGTATTTTTTTAACAAAATTTTAATTTTAATCACACTGTCCGGGTTAGCACTGTCCAGGGTAACGTAAAATGTTTTATAGATTTATCTATTTACCGTTTAGGTGTTTGGTACTTAAGATAATGTATATACATAAAATCATACAAACAGCTACACGATAGATTGTACCAGGCTAACATTACGATATAGTTCAAAATATCATTATATTCTCACTTCACAAGTTACGATTACATTACTAATAATTTCCATTTAAATAGTGTAATAATTAAACTGGGATAGCAAATTACTCTTACCAGTTCGCTAGGCGCCTAGCGATGTGATAATTGCATAGCTTGATTGCAAGGTGCTTCGGCTGATGAATGATTCCCTTTGTTTTAATTTCTCTGCTCGTATATGTTTCCACTTTCTCCAATTAAAACTCAAATAATAAAACTAGACGCAACCACGAAATTACTTAACTAGCAATGTGAGTAATATAAATGAATGTAACACGAAGATTAATATCCTTATTTCGTTTCGTAGTTGGTAGGTATATTATATTATGCGGCTTGTTATGCACTTGTTTAATTACAAGGTATTAATAGATTATCTAAGTAGAAATTACGTAATTTCTGTATAAAAATATTGATGTTAACGAAATTAACGAAACAATTTTGCCAATTAACTCAGGCATTGGCGGATAACATTGACGGAAGATACGGTGATCTTACAGGTGTAAAGTCGATGTGAATACTGGTAATTTGATAAATAAATAAACAATTACAGTATCAATAATGTTAAGTTCATTACATTTTGTTTTTTGAATTATTGCATTATCTTCTTTATTGTATTTCATATAAAACGCTGAGAACTTATACAATATATTTATCAGAAATAAATTAAAGTTTGCGTGTTTGTCCACCTCTTCAGCAATGACAGCGCACAGTCTTCGTGACTCAATGATATTTGTAATTTTTTTCTCCGGGAATTGCTCGATATTCTTTGCTCAGTGCTAACCTTAGCTGCTGCCAAGTTATTGGTTGCACAGGTCGACAATGCTAGACTATTTTTGTATCATCCCAGAAATGCTCGATAGGGTTTAGATCCGGACTACATGCAGGCCATTCAAATCTTTCAATTCCAATCAAGATAATTGGATGATTCAAAACTGTTAGGAACACGTGCGGTTTTACAGCAAATAATTTCGAAGTTTAGTTAGTTCCAAACTTTTCCGAAAAAAGAACATTTTGACGTCATCTAAAGAGAGAAATCATGTTTCCAAAACAAACAATTTTGCAAATATCTTTCGCTGACTGAAAATATTGGATACCCTTATCAGAATGTTTCAAATTCTTTCTGATTCAGATCATTGCCATTATACTGGTTAAATTTAGGTTAATGTGAATCTGGCAGGGATTATACAAACATGCCTAAAACCATTATTATATTTTACGATAGAGTTTACCAATTTAACTAAGTTTCAATCCCTAATAAATAATGGAGAGACCCTTATATAAATTGAAAGCGGCATATAGATAGGGTAGATATATATCGGAATAAAATACGTCATTTGCATCGAAATAAAGCAGAAATATACTAGTACAAAATTCCAGTTATTTAAACTATATGGACATTTATTTACAACGAATTTGGATGTACATATCTTCTGAATAATATGGAATATTAAAATACGGTTTTCAGGCCCTTACTGGAATTTTCGTTGATAATAAATGCATCATGCCTGAACATCATATTTCTGTCGTGCTGAAAAAATTAATATACGGGGTGTACACTAAACCCCTACAAAAATCAAAATTTCAGTCTTATTGAGAATTTAAGAAAACCAAAATCTCGCTTATTTTTGAATATACCGGGGCTTTTTATGAAAATTAGGACAGGTTTTTTTGAAAATGCATATCTTACTGTTTAAAATCAAAGTATGTAATGGATTTTTTTTCTTATTTTCACCTGCTTCTAACTGTCTCAGTAGCTAGAATTGTCATTTCTCTTGCAGGATGCCAGGGCGCCTGGGAAAACATTTAATAAGCATGTGTCACAAAAAGTCTGTGAATTTAAATACACTGTTTGAAAAACCGTGTATTATTAAAATGAACGATAATCTTAAGATTTTAAAATGGCTCAGAAAGCTAAAGGTCCTGGGTTCGATTCCCGGCTGTGCTAAAACAATTTTCACTTTACTACAGTCAGAAGTGGGATAGGGAACTCCGTCTAACAGCATGGCATTTATGATATTTACCGAGGTGCCCGACAGCCGAGGACGGCACGTCTGTACTTTCAGGCTGGCGGCTGTAGTAGGCAACCCTACATACAAGAGCAATTATGCAACGGGTTGTAGGAATTTTAGGGGCAATTATGTGTAGCTTAGTGGAAGAGCAGTAGTGGCCCGGAAAGCCAAAGGTCCTGAGTTCGATTCCCGGCTGTAGTAAAACATTTCTCACTCTACTAATAAAATATTTAAAAAACCTGCGGTAATAACTAATGAACATTGTATTGTAACAATCAGATCACCACTGGAAACAAAAATTGTTTTGTTTGACATTTGGTAGAATTTGCAGCAGAATATCTAAATATTGTGTTTATACTGTTCATGTCGATAGTTTCGATTGAAGAATATTGTACAATTTTCATATAAACAAGTGCATAATGTCACAAATGACAATAAATTACATTACAATTTTGATTTATTCCATCTCTTTGGCCAGCAGTGTATACATATACACTTTTTAATTATTCCATACTTGAAAGAATGTGTTGCAACTGCATTGATATGTTTTGACTATGACTCAATAGGTTTATATTAGCTTTTATTAAAATACAATAATTGTTGACCTAGAAATTCTATTCCATGTTGTAAAACATTTTAGTTTTGTCGCACTCCTGGGAGGCTGTAGGCGTAGTTGATCTTGAAAGTACCACAAAGTTGCTGCAGATATAACACTATGTTACTACACTACTCATTATTATTCATTATCGCAATTAAAGTTAAGATTTTCAATAGCACCATGATGCTTAAAAATATGTGTTACTGTATATAATACTCATGCATTAATAAAAATAAATGCAGAATCCAAAAATTCAGTCAAATTTGGTCTACATGGTCTAGTGTTCTGAATAGATAATATAATTATCTACTAGAAACTAGGTACATGCGGAGGTGTTTGTCTTACAAACTAGACAATGCTATTGTTTATGCAGGTCAAGTTAATAAGACGGGCGAGAATGCTTCTTCAATGCAAAATGGAATAGGGAAAAATTTTGATCGAATATGAAATATTCAAATAAATAAACCTATACATTTTTTACCTTGTAGATACCTGATCCAAAAATATCATCCCTTCACAACGACTTGGTTTAACTCTTTGACATATCTTAACCCATTTGATCGAATTTCTAGATCCTCAGGGAAAAAGTTATCGGAGCACAGCTCTGGATATTTGGGTAGGGACTGAACTCCCGACATGCCAACCAGCTCAAGAGAGGTTTCTCCTTTCTGGGTCTCTATGAAACCTTTTGAATAAGATCTTTTGAATTATAATATGAATTTAATTAGAGATGAACTTGGTATTTTGCATCACCGGAATAAAAATATTTCTAAATAAATATGCCACATTGATTCTATATCAATTATATAATAACAATTAATAAAATAATATAGATTAATTGCAGCAATATAGAAAGTTCATTTTTCGCTTCAACGCCGCCCCTGGCCAAGACAAGCCGTCAAAGTTTGTAGGTAACCTTAAAAATACTTACAGATGAAAAGTAACATTTTCTAGACTTATTTGATCCACCCTTTTACAAACTCTACAAGAATACACCATAATTGCACACTTACTGTTCACCTAAATCGCAATAAATACAAAGACTCGTAGAACACACTAAAGAAAACACAAGTACAAAACGGCGTTTCGCCAACCTCTCAAATTTGTTCCATTGATAAATAGACATTGGCGTAAAACTCGAGTAAAATGCATCAAGCGGCGTTGCCGTTTTGTATTAAAATGAATCAGATTCGTTGAAATTGTCAAATTATTTGAACATTTCTAACGGTATTCAAGTGAATTTAGCAGGAAGGCTGGCCAATGTGCCGTTCGGGAGACGGACGAAGGATAGAACGATCTTGGATCTGCCAAAAACGGAAACAATTCTGTCTCCGTATTATATGTCTATGATCAATCTATTTTTGAAGGTTCATCCCTCCTCTACATTATTAAGTAGAGTCTACAGTATTATGTATTATATCGCACGTTTGCCGTAGAGCAAACGGTTTTAGCCGGTATAAGTCCGAATTTGGGTTTCTTCTGTGCAGGACAAATCGGCTATTATTTCCAATCTAATATATTATGCATACTAATGCCCTTTCGGAGGGATGATGATTTGTGAAAAAACTCATTCAATACCATGCGGTTTCCATGATATAGGGAGTTGATATTTTTAAAACCCCCTTTTTAAAAGAAAAGTGAACCCACTTTTTCCGCTAATTTGTTTTTATGTATGCACGACCTTAATATAAGGAAATATGCCCAAAATTGCTATTTTGGTATTGTTATAATAAAAAATCAAAACCAGTATAATTCTGGTAAATGTTTTTGCTTATCCAAAAAGGCCAATTCATTGCGCATAGAAGACATGTTTTTGCATTTAAATCGGATCAACACTTATTGTGTAATAACGATTTATGTCATGTGTTCCCAGGATCCTTTCTAAAAAAAACAACGGCCTTATGGTTCGTAGTAGGACAGAGAGCAATATACTGTGAACAGGGAACACAATAGGGTGTAAAAAGGGTCTCTTATTAAAATGCGATAGTACGTACCGTTTTACAGATAAAGGCACGTGTTTGCAAGAAATGCTTCAAATCACACTTTTCATCGAAAGAATTTAAAAAATAGGGTATATTTTGGCAAAAATAACAAACGACACTGACCTAAACAAAAAAAAGATAAAAATAGGTAGTGTCATCATACAAAATATTTCATTTAAAAAATATACCCCTAAAGGGAGTTTTCACATATGTTTTTAGGAACATATTTACGCTGATAATATCATAAGTATCGCTTATACGCCATCATGTTTGGAAGAGCGGCGAAATCCGTAAACTTTCAAAACATTAGCCCCGAGCAAAATTCACATTGACATGCATCAACATTTTGAGGTATCTAAGGCAGCTAAGCCGGAACGGGAATTTTGTCGACAGAAAAATATGAATGAATAAAATCAATATTTTACGAGTTTAGGGTTCGTATTATGTTCCAGAGGACATGACGTTGATGGATAGACATGAATAGTTTACGACCAATGCATAATTTGACAAAATTCATAAAATTTTCAGGATGACTAGTCAACAAAAATGCACGTAATAAATCTTTTAATTCCTTCTTCACTCCAGAAAAATAAGACCTAATAACACATAAACCGTGAATGATTATTTTTATAAATTAATTCATTAAACATCCCCGCATTCTTATTTCATTAAATAGACATATATGATATTTCATTATGAATCTTGAGATATTTGAAACAACCGTTCGTCCCACCAAAGCTGTTTTGTATTATGCTGTGCTTTTACTGAATTACAGTGGAAAAACATCTTCAATCATACAAATCGAGTTTTCTCCTCGAATTTGGCAATATATAGATGTTTTGTTTTCGTGTAGGCTGTTGCAAATCGATGAAAACACTTATTCTTCCAAACCACTCAAACAATTGAAATATACAATTGTCCAAATTACCTGTACCTCAAAGACGACAAGTAACTGAAAATATAGTGATATAAAATACTTACTTTCCTGATTCCTTCCTATATTCAGAGAGTTATACAGATGTTCGAATATAATGACATGTGATCAAAAGTTCAAGCACGTGAAAATCCTTGACATGTCATGTTTAATATATAAAAAATATTTTCCCTTGTATATTGCGGACATATTAACTTCATTATCATAATTGGTGCACAAAGATTAGTTTTGTGTATTTTGTAATTAGTACCTTAAACGATACCGGTCGACTCATATTTGATGTGTTGTAAATATGTTAACAAAGGGATGATAACCCTAAACCCTTTTTACAGCCCGCTTTATGATCTGATATTAAACATTCTCCGAATTAAATTTTATGGCGGTAATAAAAAAGCAAATTAAGATGCTACAAGATAGCTAAGTTAAGCTAATTTCATTGGTTCACGATCGGTATATCCATTAGAGGTACAAAGTTGGCACATTTACCGATGTAATGTAGAAGCTCTTCTATACAGTTTTGTGAAGTTCAGCGTTTACGGGCAATTTAATGTAGAAAAGAGTTTCTTGTTTATATATATATATATATTTTTGCTACATTTATATTTTTTTAACTTTTGTTGAATTAATATGGTTCCAATGGCTACGTTGATTAGTTCAGAATCAGTAACTGTTTCTATTCTTGCAAATTAGTGTCGTTTTCATTTTGTCACTCGCATTAGATTGTTTCTAAAGACAGTGATAAGCCTATTTTGCCCTAGTGTGTATGCCTGCTGGTTATTAAAGAAAACGTTAAATTGAATTAAGCGGGAACAGTCAACGGTGTTGTGACAAACTGCCGTTTCTTACTTTTAAATTAACGTCATATGACAGTCCTTATGGCTGAACATGGATCCACTTTATGATTTTGTTTGTCACATGGAAAAGGAGAGTTTCCGTTGAAATATTACGAGATAACTGCCTTTTGCACTTACTAGGGTGAGATATATGAGAAGATAAGCCAAGTCGAAAACATTTATACGAATCTAGGCGATAAAGCATTCATCGAATTACAGGCATCCGTCCGCGACAGAAACCAGACGCCTCTCGAGCTCTATAAAAATACTTGAAAGAAGTTTAAAATAGATAAGTGCTGCTAACGAGTTTAACTGTAGTTGGAAAATAATTGGGATTGTTTGATGGTGATAAGAAACATGGACGGCTTGGACATTTGTTTTATTGGAATCGTGGATGAACGAAAATCTTTGACTGAACGATAATTAACTGCATCAAGTGCAGACAAGGGACATCCTCCCGATTTTCTCATGTTTTTATTCTGGTGCTGTGTTTTTACTTTATTTATTTTCAAGGGCCACGTGTAGATATTTGCAATTATAGGACAAAAATTCAAAAATCTTTGGCCTCAAATGCTTTTTAATCAGGTGACCAAATAGTCAATAAGAAAAAATGCAACAGGTTAAAAATACATGTAGGTAAATAGTGGAGTACGAGGAACAAACAACTAACAACGTCGATAAACTATAAAAATAGAATATGGTCCAAATGGGATTCATGTGGTACGGTCGGCGTCATAAAAATCGGGTCAACCGGTAAAATAAAATATTTTTAATTTCTTAGAACATTTTTATTATTTATTATTTATTTCTTTAAAATTACAATTTTTTTCTGCGATAAGTGGTTTTAATTCACATTTAACTTTTAAAACAAATATGTAATTAATTAATTAAAAATTAACTAATTAGTTGATAATCGAAAAGATAATACAATATTTTAATATTTTGTCATTCCATCATTTGCAGCAATCTCTAGCTGTAAACGCGTAGCATAGAATGAATTAAATTTTATAATATAATATAATCTTTGTCCAAATTGTCCCATTGCTTTTGAATATATTCAAGCAACTGATTATAAATTTATTTACCAAGATTCTCAGGTTTTAAAATATTGAAACAATTATAAAATTCCATATTATGATTGACATGAATTTAAATTTAATTTACTTAAAACTACCTTTGTCCTTAGGCGTCGAACTACTTTTCTTAATCATTAATGTTTGTGTCGTCTTCTAATCGTCGTCTAATGTTTGAAATAATAAAGAAATCAGTAATTAATAGATCACATTAAAATTATTTTTTCGGTAGACTTTTAATTACGGCATATTCACGAAAACTATAGATTAAAAACCAAATTATTCCTATCATATTCATGTGATCATGGCGTGCGGGCCACCTCTTTGATCAGATAAATTATTGTTCGTTTACTTAAACAGGAATCGAAATGAAACTACAATTATTAGAACGCACATGAATATATTACTGTAGAAGCCGGAATAATAATTTGCAACTACATCTATGTCTAGATACTAAGCAAAAGATGAAGAATAGTGTAAAATGTAGACAAACAACGTTATAAAAATAAATCATTTGTATTTTGTTTTGTTAATTACTGGGTAATATCTTCAGTACACATTGCAGCAAAAGAGAATATTTGTCTTGGAATGGTAAGAACTGATTTAGGATATTTTTGAAGGGGACGATTCCGAAAGATACATCTAGTTTTCGTAGCATTCCAAGTTTTTGGTCTGAATTTCATCCTAGAAGAAATGCTTTTCATCTTTAATAATTTCGTTTGAAACAGACTATAATATTACTGCCTCCAGAACTGGATTCCAGATGGCCCATCAGTATGGATTTTGTCCTATGCTATGGCTTCTATCTGTTATAGATAGGTACTTTAGCCGGTTCATTAATTGGTATTATTATTGCGTGCTCTAAGCTGTTCGGTATTATGGTTGTTTCTCATTCATTTGTTATGGTGTATGGTCCGGGGTTTGTTGGGAAATGCCGGTTATTTTGCGTATTTAGTATTTTACAAAAAGCCAAGCGGCTATAAAAGCGTTGTACATAAATCTAGTCCTATGTTAGTAAGCTCTAATCTAATCCTAGCTAGTAGTAATCTGCATCCATGGAACAATGAAAAAGGAATCAACGAAAACAGTTAAGGAAAAATTTCGCGTAAGCTGTCGGGGACGAACGCGAATTCCCGTTTCCCAAACGCTAGTATTGGGGGAATATTGGGTTTTTGATTAAGTGACGTGTTCACTACTATACCTATATACTGACATTTTTTAAAGGTATTTTATCTTGTTTCGTGCCGAGACAAATTTGAATAAAAATAAGTGTCATTGTCGTAATCGCATAGTTTGCATTTTAATAGCAGCATCATTAATCACATTTAAAGCAACAGACAGTGGATGTAATTGTAAAACGTTTAAGAGATAAACCCATGGTAAATATGAGAATAATGGAAATGAATCCCACCAGTACACGCCTTAGACACTAATACAATAACGCCTTCGTAGTCACGTACATACGTATAAAATAAATGCTTTGTTGGAGCTCTTTACGCTGCAATGATAATAGTGAAACGAAATCCACACATTCCAATTCAAACGTATTGCCTGCCCATACATTTTGAACATATTGTTCAAGTGGCGCAACTGTTATTATTTTTAATTAGCGTCTGCCATTTCATAAACTTCGGTGATGGATTGAAATTGTTTTCTCGTTCACGTAAGCTGTCGTAAAGTCCCCAGTTTGTCTGAAGGGCCAAGGCAAATTATATGACCCGTAAAGATAAGAATCATTACGGATCAGCCGTATTTTATGCTTCATAAATAAAAATATAGTGTAACGCTCAGCGGTGTTGGAATTTCTTGTCTTTATCGATTAAAGCCTAAGATATTCTCTTGATTCTTGACGAATCAATTGATCATTTGGTTCCGTAGGCTATGTTCTGAAAAGGCATGGAAATAGCATATTATATTTAAAACTCCAACTTGCATAATGTAGGTGATTATTATATATAATAATATACACGGGTGTTGTAGATGGAGATAATATATACACACTCTATATCCAATGTAGTAGATAATTTCCGGGACTTCCATCTTCTATTCTATCTTCTATTCCTGTGGAACTTCGTTTCGACACATTTCCATCTTCATGTTTTTCTCCATAACTGCTTGTTGCTGCTTCTGGTTACTTCGTTTGTTGTTATAGATGAGAACCTGAAGATGGCAGATGTGACTGTGGAAAAGCCGGTCTGGTGTATCATAGTGACCACCCATTAAAACATTTACGACTACCTCGCTTTAAATTTTTTAAATTTAAGAAATGGGTTTTCAGGAAACTTTTTACCTCAGATAATATGCTTACCTATAGGGAGAGCACCCTATATATTATTGCAATTATTGCGTTGCTTTTGATATTTAGCATTTTTGAGATAAAAACCACCAAAACCGCCTCAACCATAATACTACATGAACATTAGACGAAAAATGCGATCATCGTCCGAAAAATTTATAGTGAGCTATATGGTGATTTATAGTCAAATAATATGTGGAAAGTCCCAAAGATTCCAGTGCATAACTTTTAACAGTGGAAAAACGGCCCAAAAAGTACCCTTTGAAAGAGGCAAACAGCTCTGGAATGTTCACCCAGAAATAAAACAGTTGTTATTAGGGAAGATCTAGATGAAATCTCTCCTCTTCTCTCCTCTTCTCGGGATTTCAATAAATACGAAGACATGAGGCATAATCTTTCCGACATGCTCTCACTGGATGTTACACGACATCTGCTCTTTTTCATAAAGGCAAAACTGCAGCTTAGAAACTTTTCACGTAGAGTCATGACGTGCTGCAACTCAAATTTTCAACGACAAAGATGCTTCTCCGGAGTCAGTTTCCTCGGATGGAATGCGCATCTTCCTAGATGTGTATGGCGCTCTGGTTAACCAAGATTACTTACTTGGGAGAATACTGTTACCAGTGCTTTCTGAAAGCTGTAGGCGGAAACAAGTCGGTCCAGTTAAGTATGTTACCGATGCCCACAGCCGATGCCACTAAAGACATCGTGTCTACTACGAGGTGCAGAAGTGGTTAGGAAAGGAGCTGAATCCTCAAGATTGGTGACGGGTATTCAAAAACGGCTAGCCTATAAAACTATAGCCAATAAAAACATCGCCCCGGATTGTCTTCTCTGGCCATGATTTTTTGTAATTGTTCGAAAGGCTGTGGCGCTTTGTGGCTGTCGAAAGTTGGGACTGCAATGTTCAGCAGTTTGTGGTAACTGTCATGGGATATCTTGCCTGAGTGCTTCCCCATTCGAGGACCGTAATCTCGAAAAAAGAATTGACATCGACGATCCAGAAACAACCTCTATCCTGGTATTTTCCCCCAATCCAGCGGTAAAATGAAAAATTAATCTAGTCAATAAGTCAAAAGTGAGTTGCATTAGCAAACCCGATTTTTGTACTCATTATTAATATTAAGTTAAGAATCAATAATCTAATTAAATAGATCATAAATTTTGTTCACTGATATATACCAATTTTCATACCCCAACTCCTATAAAATATTAAAATATTATAATATAACGCACAGAAAACTATATTTTGAATTACATTACAAAATTTTTACCGCAGTTTCAATGCCTGATTACGTAAAAGCCATTAGTGTTATCGATAAACCTTATATCCCTTGTAGAGAATTTTCAGTTCGTTCTTCTTTATAAGTACACCATAGCCGCAGGATTGATGAGAACGAAGATATTGGCAAAAATCCCAAAAAGGTACTTTTTCGCCGTTTTTACTATTTTCTAACGTTTTTCTGCTTTCAAAAGTTATGCATACACCGGTATCTTTGGGACTTCTGACAGATTTTTGGGGAGCTGAAAGGTACGTGTACACCAATTTATAGCTCACTATAAATTTTTCCTAAGTGAAATGCTAAACTTCCTGGACTACCATGAGATGTTGAACAACTCGTAGAAGAAACAAGAAAAAGAGACATGAATTAAGCTGGACAATTCTTCCTTTAAAAAGTCCCACCTCCCGCAACTCTAACACCAATATTTATAATTTTAACTTCGCGATGAAAATGGGGCTAAAAACGGGTAATTTGACTTCCGCCAGCGCCTGCCCATTCGGACACTTAAAATAAATTATTAAAAATTACTAAATTATTAAAAATAAAAATTATTTCTACTCATTAAATATAATTAGGAAATAAAAAAATTACATACCTTCTGGATACTTGAATAAACAGTTATCCATTGAAAAAAAATTCCCGTAATTTTTTTATTAGATATGCTTAATATTAATATAAATTATTAACATAGAAATCCTGATAATTATCAAACCAAAAACCTTAGATTTTTTTTCACTTCTTGGAGTTATGCTTGAAAACCTTTAAAAAAGAAAAATTCAAAAATTTTGATTTGCCACTTTGGCACTTGTTGACTAGACTAGACTAGTTAAAGTAAGTCATGGAAGACAAATTTACAGTGATTTGTATAAACCGACGTTTATTAAAATTATTTTCAATAGTCATATTTGAGTGTTTTTAGTGTTATAAAAAATGCTTTGGACATATAAGAAGAGTTCCGAATGCACGTTTTTGTGAATAAATTTATATTACAAACTAATAATATTTTAACCTGTTCTATCGATTCCTAGAGTAATCAAGATTAAATGTGAATCACCCTGTATAATGAAGATAAACAAATATAATACCAAAAAAACAGCTATAATAGACGTCGGTGTCACATTATACATTTTTTGGATATCTATATATAAATTTTGTATTATTTTTTAAAATTTTTGTTAGGGCGGCGATAGACGTCGTAAAATTGAGGCGTTGGCACCTCAATTTTACACGCAGAGCACACACAAAGGACGTTTAGGCCACTAAACGTCCTTAGACGCCTCTGTCGATTATGCAAGAGTATAATAAAGTAGAAAATGTTATTGTGTGTTACACTATTTGTCAAGAGCTGTACACTTACAGTTTTTCGGGTTGACAAATAGCACGAAAATTAAATGTATATTATTAAAAACTACACCAATTTTTTTTTAAATATTGTACATCTTGGAAACCTGCTTTTTTCAAATTCCAAATGTTTATGTTTATATGACTAAAAACTGGGTTTAATTTCTTTTAGTTTCCAAGATGTATATTCAGATTTAATACACAGAAAAATTAATCCGCATAAATCAATTTACAAATTTATATTTGTAAAATAAGAATTGCCTGAAATGTTCGTATTGCTAGTGCTAGAAATACGACGTCGCCATTGCTAATTTAGAATTTATTTCGTATATCCCTGTATCATGCATTAGTAGGGTTAGCATATGACCTTGCAAAAATTCCCGTCAGTAATATTAGGGGGGGGGATACTGGTAGTCTAAATTCAAAATAACGACAAAATTCCGACGATGCGTTAGCCGCCATCTTGAATTTGACGGGAATTGGTTTTGCTCAATATCACGGCCATTTTAAAATTTTCAAAAAAATGATAACTTAAGTGGTTGTAAATTTGATTCTCTACAACTTTTATCCTTAAAATATTTATCGGGTGATCGATATTTATCGAATTAAGTGGGAAATGTGGTAAAGTATAATTATAGAATTATCTCGTTAATTTTTGCAAGGTAAAGCTAAGCTTTTTTTTACTAACCCGACTAGGCTACATTATAAAGATTAACATCGTATATTAGGTATCACGTACCCACAAACTTTTTGCTGCGCAATTATTGTTTCATTTATTTAAAGTATGGTTGCCTTGTGATTTATTTTATTATGAATTATGATTTATTTTGTAAATCGTGCACTTCTAATACGATCTTTGGTGGATTTTGAAATGACAATTGAAATATAACCTCACTTTCAAACTTTCAACCGTCATATCTCTTCTACGTAGGCGTAAATTGAAATATAAACAGGTACATGTTAAGTTACTTCATTTATTAAAATGAAAATGGTTGTCTGCAATGAATACAAACTATAACAAAAGCTATTTAATTAAATGGTTGGTACCTGTTATGCACCCACCAGGAAAATGCTACATCGTATTACTATGTAATATTACTATTACTACATATATGATATATTTATTAATTACTATATAACCTGCTAGCTTAAATTAATCTTACATTTGATTACTTACATAAAAACGGAGGTTTTCATGTACCTAAGTAAGATATAGTTATAGAAAACGCCTTATGAACTTATCTAAAACGCAACTAAAATTTCGAGTTTTCGGTTTGTTTTTTCGGTGTTACTTCATTTCATGCATACCTTTCATACGTAATTTGAAAAACATACCTATGTTTGGTTTGTAGCTGTTTTTTGGCAACCTATATAATATAAAATAATTTAAGCAAATTCCAAATTTCCAGCAAATAAAAGGCACAAAAATACATTCAATAACGGAATTGATAATTTAATCGAAATCAAAATCAGTTGCTCAAGACACACAAATTTATTAACGGCAATTATATTAAAACTAAAATTAAACCTGAAACTTAAGTAAACTTAAGTAAAATATTAAAAAATAATTTGTTAACTTATACACGATAACTTTATAGGCCCTGACGACAATAAATATGCCGAAACGTCCATATGCATAATAAGGAGTTTAATTTAATATGACCGACAATCTCAAGAAAATACTTTCAAGAAATTAGTTTGGGTAAGCATTTTTAATATTTTAATTCGTCTTGAGTTATCATTTATGAGAGCAATTTGAAGCCTACAATCTGTAGGGTAGGTAATTGGATAAAATCAAATAAATTATACCGATTCATCACCATCTCACAGAGGCGGGAAATCCCTTTTCTTAATTAAGATTTCCATCCATTTATTGACAAAAATTTACAGACGCAATTCTAGGGAATTTTAGTACAGTAATTACTTCATTCAATTAGGAAGTTATGAAAATTTTAGCTGTAAATGAACCTGATATGCATAAAATTATGAATATAAATCTTGGAATATTTATGGCTTATACGATAAATAAATACGGGCATCATGTAATGGATAGTCGCCGCGAAAGTCTTCATCAACAACATATACCTGTACTTTTATTATTAAATCTACAATAGTTATAATATTTTGAACACAGGATGGACTCTAGTTTCATTTATTACTTGTTTTAGGGGCGTATTATAGTTTTCTTAAAGGCTTCCAATGGCCTCCAACAGAGAACATACTCCTGTAAGGTGAATAAGTAGTTTACTCTTGTTAATGCTATTATTCTCTTGTAATAATAATAGAGGTGTCAAGAGGTTTTGATTTGGACTTTGGACGGAAAATACACTAATTTCAACGAATTCAGAAAATTTTCAAATATTTTATCGTATTTCTATTTTTTCGCATTTTTTAACTTTGGCACTAAATGTCGCAGCGAAAATATTTTTGCGATTTTTCTAAATGATTAATCCTTACGTAAAATCATATATTATAAGATAGCAGGAAAGTGATACATAGTACTGCAAGATGCAGCAGATGACTGTATGATAGAGCAGAAGATTGCAAGGAACTGCCATGGATAGGTTTTGTTTTTAATCAGAAAATTTGCTGCAGAATGGCGACTTTGTTTTTCTACAAAAATCACCCTCTTCGGAAAAAACCTTTCACTGAAAATCGTGGAATCTGGTTCTGTTAAGTCTTTAAAAACATACGCTGATAAAATTGAAAGTGTTCTATGTTCTCCATCAATAATATGATATGGCACGTATTTCTTTCAATCGGTGACATTTCCACATAAGTACAATTTAATTTCTGTGTCTACACCTTTAACTGGTTATTTATTTACAAGAGAATAAGTTAAAGCAACTCTTGCTGGTACATCCCAAACAGATAAGCAAGTTTCGGTTATTTTCTTCAAAGAAGAAAGAGGTTCATCTTCTGAGCTCGAACTCTCAAGAGTCACGGTCACGGTCAATTCTGGTGCATTTTCCGCACGTGTTTCTGATTTTACAAATATGGAAAAAGCTATAATTCGATTTTTGTTTGTCACTTGTATCTTGGATCCAAGATGTGGCAGATGTAAGGTTATTATTAGTGCCGTCTACAAAACGTTGTCCTAAATTATTTTTCAAAGTTTTTCGCATGCATTGTATCTAGCCCGGGTGTTTAAAGTAAAGTTTTTGGTGAAAATATTGTTGGAATAACCTCGGATATCCTATCATATACTACATAATGAAGAACTAGGTCTTAGAACTAGATACCGCTGAACAACTTTGGTTAGAAACTTTTTTCTCTAAAATCATTACTTTTTCCATTATTGAAAGAAAGGTGAAAAAAGTGACGTTTTCAAAACTATTTTCTTTCATTTAAACCCTATTTCAGCAGGTTCCGTCCAAAGTCCAAATTCACGATGTTTTTTTCTCTAACACCCGTACTATAAGGCATGTTAGAATAGAGAATATTAAACAAAACAAATTATTTCAGATTAAAAAAGCATTGTCTGATCTAACTCATCGTTAGCAGTTGCTACAACCGTTTTGATATGTTTAACAGTGTTTTCTAATTTTTCATTTGACGATAGTCATCCATAAATATCTCATTTCTGGTGAAATTATAATAACAAAGTTCTTATAATTTGCCAGTTTGTTTATCTTAATCGGTCCGTATATTTTACTGGGAGTTGTTGACACTCCTGAAGAGTGTGAGAAAACACGATAATGCAGTAAAATGCAACTATGGGAGTATTAATTAAGAAGCATATGTATTTTATCGAAAATATAAAGTTCCAGTGAAAGACAAGAGCAGCCTTAAGATGCATACCCCAGTTGAAAGTATAAATATAAAATTCTCTTCACACAATCGCTTCAGTGTTAAAACAATATACATTTAATAGCCTATTGTTTATGTTTATTTATTATTTTATTATTAATAACTGTTTTTGAACAGGGTAGGATATCGATTATAATATACCTTGTTATAGTGCTTTCGTTTGATGTGCAAACTAATGAAATGCGGTGCTTAGTGGCGCGCCCAATTATCCTAATATAGGAAATAAAATAAAAAACAATCTTATCATTCTCGTAGAACAGGACAGCTGCTCACAACTGCATGGCGGAAAGGGCGAATTAAAGACTGGCTGGAAGAAAGAAACATTGAACACTACTTAAAGCTGAATCGTTGACAATGGCAAGGCAACATTTTCAAAGCAAGAGGAATGGAGGTAATTCGATAGCCTCCATTCTGAACTGAGAACTGAACCCAATTGAGCTTATTTGCTCGCAAATAAAAGGGAAAGTTGCTAGAGAAAATACAACATTTAAGTTAACTGATGTGAAAAAACTAAAAAACTTCTTAATGGTGCAATCAAAGAATAAATGCGGATACTGGATAAAATGTATAGACCATGTGAACAAGGTGGAATCAAGAATTACTTACTAACAGTCTTACCTATACTAATAATAAGGAACCTAACCACGTTCTATACTGGCAAGGCGCGCTCTTACCTCCCCGTGGTCCTTACTGGGCAATAGCAATTTAATTTTTTCTTTCTTTTATTTTAAATTTTTGTTGGCTCAATTGAGCACTACGTTGTACACACAGCATGCAACAAATTTTTTCAATATATTTTAAATACATTCAAAAGTAAATCATTTTTTGGCTTAAAGTTTCGCACATATATGAATATGACATAATAAGACATCTTTTGAAGCCACTTCACCTTGGTTGCGCATGATGATACGCCACTGAGCAATAAAGCCAGTAAATCGCCGGCTTGTTCATGCAGGTGTCTTCTAAGTGAGCGTGAAGGGAAATGAGATTTATATGAGTTGAAGAGCGATATGTTAAGCCGCGGACTGGAGACCCTAGTTCTATTCACAAGAAATTGTGGCGCTATACAATTTTACACTAAATATCCTGTTGTATTGCATAGTGATGTGATTTACCGCTTCCGTAGTAATTGTTGCGGGTTTTCTTTGTAAAATGCCGCACAATTTTTTGCTCTAGTTTGTATATCAAACGAAAACACTATAGGGATTCAGTCTGCTATTCTATACTATTCTCAGCGTGTGAAAGGGTAAGCATTGAATACCTATCAATTTACATACAATTTTTTTACAGTGAAAAATAAGCGTTGATACGAGATCGACATTGAAAATTTCATGGCAACAATTGACGTATTTTTAGGCCCTAATTTTTATTACATATCTTGTGCAAGTTTTCCAACAAATACATATATGCAAATGTAGAATTATTTATTCTGTGTACGTACCACCACCTACCATGTGTATTTTTATGAGCATGGATTCCTCATAAGGGATTTGCAAATTAAAAATACATCATGCGAATTCAAAATAGCGGTCTATCAGTTCCGCAAATTTCCATATTTTTTTAATCTTTTGCCCACAAGTCTGTATAATAAATGTTACAGCGCGATTGTATCATTTTAAACGTCCGAATGCGAATGAGATACACCAAATTAAAATCATAAAGTATAACTTCGGCAAATTACAATATGACGTATTGAACGGATAAATTTTAATAGGCGCTTCGCTATTGGATTTGGTCATTAATTCACTGCAAACTACGAAATCGCGTTTTTCCCGTGGCGACTCATTTCAATAATATATACCTACCTACGTGTGGCGCGTGCTTTTAATTACTAAAACACTGTATGCGATAATTGCTGCAGTAATAAGGGTTTTATATACTCGAGTACGGTATAATTTAAATTGAACTGCTTTTAAAAGCTACACTAAAGAGCTACACTAGTAAGGTTTTGTTTAACTTAAATGCAGGTAGCTCATTAGCCATTTGAAAAAATATCTCCCCAAATAATAATAAACTACCATACCTACATATTTATCAAAATAAAAATAAACTACTAGTAACAAATAAGTTTGAATGAAGTGCATTATAATAGATAGTATTATAAGGTTACAATAAGATATTGGGATGCTTCGAGAGGAAAGTGTTAAGGATAACCTATGGGGCTATTGAGGAAAATGGGTTGTTAAGGAAAATGTATAATTTCGAATTATACAGGCTATTTCAGGAACCTGATATCCTCAAAATAATTAAGCTTAGTCGTCTACGATGGGTTGGCCATGTTATGAGGATGGAGGTAGATGATCCCACCAGAAAGGTCTTACTAGATAAACCCGTAGGACAACGTAGATGGGGAAGACCCCGAATGCGTTTCTAGATAACATAGAAGCAGATTTAAGGACTCTAGGAGTAAGAGCTTGGCGAAGACGGGCGTTTGATAGGGACGCCTGGAAGCAAATTCTGGAGGAGGCTAAGGCAAGGAGCCCGGACTTTTTGTAGAAAAGTCCGGGCCAGTGGACAAAACGGGAAAACCCACAAAAAGCGGAAAAAACAGTGGTCCAAACTGATTATGCATCTTATACACATTCGGACAATTGGTTGTCGAAAATGTTCAATCGAAAGAATATTTTCAAATTTTAATTCAATCCAATCGAAAATTCGAAATAGACTAGGTATGGGTATTGTATCAAGACTAGTATCTGTGTATAAAATTCTGAATGTGAAACGTCCTGAAGAGTCGCTAGATCAAATTGATAAATACTGAACCTTCTACATGGAGATTATTAATTTAAACCCCCCTTCTCAGATGACTATTGAACCAAAGAATCTAAGTTTTTGTTTTTTTTAATATTAATATAAATATAATACTTAGTGTGTTCTGTGTTACTATGTTACTATGTTAGAGAGTAAGAATGATAGAATTTGTTTTATGTTAAGTTTTCTGATTGTGTGTTTATGCTTGAATATTTATTTATTTATTCAGGGTTTTTCAATATATCTCGTAAACAAAGCAAAATATCGATATATCTCTCATGAAAATTTCTATAGAGAATCAAATTTCCTAGCATTCTGAATGTTAAATAAAAAATTTTTATGCCGAAAAAGTCGAAACAAACTTGACAAAAGAGCCAAAATTTCGATTTTTTTTTCTCTTTCGTCTGTATGTCATGTCTATCTGTACTGTCATCTTCTGCAATATCAGCTTCTTGTATATTGTGACAATTAATCCCCATGCATTCTTTACAAAAAATTGAACAAGTAATATTAATTTTTCTGCAACCACAGTTACCATGGCAACCTGTAGTGCAACCACAAGCAACTTTTTTAAGCAAAATATCTGGCGCCTGAGGTGCCGTTGTGCGAATCACAATTAACCCGTACTTAGACCTTTTCGACCCCCAACTCAGAGGGTACAAGATATTTACTATCCACTGCTGCATTTGACGATAAGTCCTCAAGCCATGCTGTGTGATGGCATCACGTGTTGGTGGTAATTCCGTCAGAGAAAACTTATCATTTTTAGGAAGCTTATAAAACATTAGAAATCGGTAGTTGCTCTGACTCATGTTTCGTCTTCGCCCCATACGAACAAGCTGCAATGTATTCCGATGCAGAGGTAATATCTTGTTCAGTTGCATTGTCACGTAAGAATATTTCCATGTATGGTTGAAGTCGTACACTGTTTTTAGTTATAAAATTCATAATTTTTTTCCAACGTTGTAGGAAGCTGAAGTAGTCTCACAACCACTGTAGGCGTGAATAAATCCTAGATACTTCTGCAACTGAGGAAAATTTAAACTATTTCTATCAAACAATTTTGCCGCTCCTTTTCCGATGTGTGGCTACCAAAAATATACATTATAATTTTGCAACAGAGATAAAATAATGAGAAGGTCCACATCTTGTCCAACAATAACAGCATTTTTTAACATTGATGCTATCTCTGTTGCGCATTCGACAATAAGAAAACTGCCTCAATGTCTACTTCCTTTCTTCTTATTGCTCTTTCTTATCTCTTTTAGTTCTTCTTATTGCTCTTATTCTTATCTTCTTATTATTCTTATATAAGGTTGTCTGATTTTGCTAGTGGTTTTAAATCATATCTAATTTTAACTCCTGGACCAATTTCCTGTGTTTGACGCAGCCTCTCTGGATTTTTCGTACTGGTGTCGGAGCCGCTGGGATAACCATTAAAAACAACAGTACATTTTGGGTAAACAGTTTGCAAATGACATTAATTTTGTACTTATGTCTGCAAAAGTTTCATTACTGTTCCATATGATTTTATGTACTAAATATCCACCATCAATAACATGGTGAATATTAACCGATATCTTCAAGTGGTGTAAAAAATTAATACAGATCTGATTTACTATTTTTCCTCATATTGAATCCGTCAAAAATTGATGTTGGATATGACGCTAATTCAAATTCAAAATGCTCTTCGAATTCACCATCCGAAGGCTTGCATAGAAGCATTCTTCTAAGGAGTGTGTCAGAGTCGACAACAACAACATGGACAACAACAACAACATGGACAACAACAACAAGCAAGCATTTGTTGTAATTGTCATGTATTACTAAATAATAAACGTAAAAAAAACTTTTTTGGTTTAGTAAAACAATATTTCTTTCAATAAAATCTGAACGAAAACAATATTCATACAAGAGGGATGAAATACAAAAAAAAAGCCAGGTTCAAATGGCCTTATCTCGGTCAATTTGCATTCAAAAAAATTGTTCCGCCTCCCATTTTAAAGGAAATTTAATCTACTTTTTTTATCTGAAGCAATGCCTATACCTATCTAAGGCAAAAAAAAGATACAGGCGAAAAAGCAAAAAAAAATAAAAAATCGGAATTTTCGCTTTTCTTTACAAGTTCGTTTCGACTGTGTCGGCTCGAAAATTTTTTGTAATATTCAGAAAATGCTATTCCGATAGGAAATGTCATTCTCTACAAAAAGTTTCTTAAGATATATATCGAAATTTTGCTTTGTTTACGAGATATATTGAAGGAACCAGAAGAAGTATTTTTCACCCCTATCTTCAATTTCCACCCTCTAATTTAATAGCACTCCGCGGTTTTTTCTTCATTTATAACCCATTGATCGATTACTGCCATAACAACCCGTGAACGTCTTAGTTCCTTTCTATATGACATAATCAATAGCCTATTTACAGAGTATTTTAGATGAGATAATAACGTAATAAATTTATTGTCGCTATGATAGGTTGCTATATGCTCTATAGATCGCAATCGTGATGAAATCTTGAAGCACGCTTTCATTATTGTTGGCTGAGGCCTAACAGTTTTAATGTAGTATAACGAAACATTATTTTACCATAATCTGTAATTCTGTTCGTGATATTAAAATATCTCCCGCTACGTGAACAATTTAATTAAGATAATCTTATATATTTAGCGCTATATACCTTGTTAGTTATTATGGAGAAAAGTACCCGTCACCCTATGCGCGTTCCATGACGAAATCCGATACTCCAAACTTTCACGCTTCCATGCCCTGAAACTTCATTAAAAAGTTTTTATGTTGCACTCGGCTATGAAAGAAACTAATTTACTTCGAGTAATATGTGTTTCGAACGAGATTTAAGGTCCCTTTCAGCACTCAATGGATTACTTCTTTCTTTTCAGGTCAATACCGATCCCCACGTATCACAGAGCACCCATCGGACATAATCGTGGCGAAGAATGAACCAGTTACTTTGAATTGTAAAGCTGAGGGCCGTCCGGAGCCGACAATAGAGTGGTTCAAGGATGGGGAACTCGTACGAACTTCACCTTCCGACAACAAATCTCATCGCGTACTTCTGCCCGCGGGGTCCCTGTTCTTTCTAAGGACAATGAACAGCAAGAAGGAGCAGGACGCGGGGGTGTACTGGTGTGTCGCAAAGAATAGCGTCGGGACCGCTACTAGTAGAAATGCGACCCTGCAAGTTGCCGGTAAGTAAAAAATATTTATTTCTATAATAGACCGGGCCTTGGGTTTTTTTGTTATAAAATTCTTAGGCAAGCTTTTTTTCTATGGCTTATTTTTAAGTTTAGAAAAAGATTTATTGAAAATATTTCCTCCAATTCGGTCCGGAACATATTGTTAAAACAATTGAAAGGCGAAATTTTAGCGTTTTTTAAACATCTCAGAAAATATCAATAATAGAACAAAAAGTCAAGAATAGAAATTTATTCTGCACTAAATTTTACATAGATAAGGTTCTAAATTTTTTCGATTGGTGTAATAGTTTCGAAGATAGAATCGTGTGAAGAAACGAGTCGCGGGTACATCAGAGAGAAAACTTTTGAAATTATTTTGAATGTGGTAGTTAAAGAATTTAAGACACGAATTCTGGTGAAATAATTGAAATTATTGTTTAGGATTATGCTACATAGTATATTATTTATCGTTATTCATACAACCATTCTCTTCCTTTTGCGTTTAGGTTGGCGCCCAAAATCGAGTTGCTCTATCATTGCTGGTTCTTTTATTTCTTGATGTTTGTAACCACTGGGGTTTTTATCAGATTGAAAAATGTTAAAATGGAAGGGAGCGTCTTGGGTTGCCAAGAATATGTATACATACATCTATACACATATATACACATATATACACACATGTTCGTCGCATATGCTTTAAAGTTAGACGGAGAAATCTTGGTATTGATACATTTGGAATTATCTTACCTCATGTACTCTCATGGTGTCGATGCTAATCCTGTAATGGCTAAAACCTCACACACCCACTAAGATTCACAAACTAACTTACCGGGGGTAAAATCTCAACCAATAATACGGGATCTACTTTGCCCCTTACATAATCTCAGGAAACTATTCCCGTACGCTAACGACAAATGGTTGCAAAATAAGAACGAAATATTTTACATGATATGAATAAATACTAACAATATTTGTGGGGTGCCTGTTTTTTACACATATGAAGAGAAAACCCCACAGAAAAACTCTTCTTAGGCTTAGATCCGTCGTTCTGCAAAACAATACAATTATGACATTTCTGAGATACTCTTTTTGCATTAATTAGTTACCTATGTTTTTATGGAAGTATTATTCTAATATTATCTTCGGGGTAATGCTTGGTCACTTCGCTATCTGATTTGGTTTTGTAGCTAATGAATATTATACTGAATATTAATTGCCCATACTGGAAACGATAAATTAAGTGACACTTCTAACTGCCAACTGACCCAAGGAATAACAATGAATCTTTAAGAGTCCCTGATTTTATGAGACGTGCCGCCGGGGGACCTAACTAAGCCTACAGAAGGGACAATAAGATTTTAGATATTTTACTTTTTGTCAGTTCGGCGTCACACATCTAAAGATAAATGACCCATCTAATGTGGACCTTCCTAGAATTTCTGGCAATAAACAAAAGACAAACGAATTTTGGGTCGATATCATACTTCCCGAAAAAAATATAGGCCTGGACTGTTCTATTTTGTTACGTGTTCTACGCGAGTGTTCTACCTCTAGGTGGTGTAGAAACGAGCACACGAAAAACATTAATTTTTCTAAATACGGTATACTAGAACATGTATGTACTGTATTTCAGAGTCTGTATATTGGCAAGCTGTTCATTTACTAAACCAGTGAATAGGACTCTTTTTGTAGAGAATTTAATTGGCGTTGTTTTCGGTTATTTAAAAAAAATTGTACAGTGCGCCCAGACCGAGTTATTTTAAAAAATCCATAAAAATATTATTTTTATATGGAATTTTCCAATATGGCGGCTAAAGCCCGGAATCGATAGATTCGTGCTAATTTAGTATAGTATTCAGCACATCAAAACAAAGAGAATAAATATTGCAGCTTGCCCTTGTTTATTTCCACCAACCCCTTGTCATCTGGCCTATAAGGGGATTAACAAGCATTTTATCCACGAGAAAAAATCGCAGCCTCGAGGCGCAGCCCAGAGTTAAATTTTTTCGAATTGTTTTATACGAGAGTTAATTTATCAGAATTAATGATTAATATTCCTTCTAGAATACCTCATCATTCTCATTATTATTGTCATTTACTCTTTCGTATGAATAAGTCGTAGGAATATTCGCATGTAGAAATATTCCTCCTGGACGATGATAACTTAAAAGGATATCGACGTATTAAGAATTTTAAGTAATAATTGAGTATTGTACGAACTCGTCAATGGGATTGGTTTACACATGATGAACAAACCCAGTCGATGAAATCGTGTAGCAAGTCTAAAACACTAATGCGCTTGTCATCATTATTAATTTTCCACTAAATCAGTTCCCTAGTAGCTCTGAAATTGAATATTTCCGGACCCATGTTGCCGTAAATGTTAATATACAAAATGACCCCAGCAACCTTAACATTTGTCTCCACTGTAGCGAGACGGTCTATATGTGATACCTAAGCATTTAATACTTTACAAACCCTATTAAATCAGCAATATTTTACAGGAAACGGAGCATTATTAGCTTAGGTGTATTAGTGCTTGTTTTTTTTTTTTTTGGTGACATAACGGTGATTTGATTTCGTTACTGACAAATTGAAAATTTTATTTGCTAGTTTAATATTTTTCCTATTTCAGGTGGCATATGTTTCTTCAGTTTTACCCGTTTATCTTATTTTCAGAGGAAATAAACTTAGTTATTTTTTACAGTTTAATCGAATAGACAAAGCTTGCGGAAAGTCGCTAAGTTTGAAAACGGAAATAGGAGCCATCTCCGAAACATGTTCAGCATTTTCTGTAGCAAGTGCATTATATCAAACTGAAGTTTGGTGTCGACGCGGATTACGGCTTGATACCTAATTTCAAGGAAGACTGGTAATTCATTATGTCAGTTGCGAGAAAACGCTTTAAAAGAAGTTTCTTTAAAAAAGTGTTTGTCACACATGAAATATTGTTTGAGATAATGGCGTTAGTCTCCATATGTTTTCGTACTTTTACATCTTTAAATTAAAACGCTAATAATGTGTAGGTGTAATCAGAAAACCGGACATGCTCTGTGATCAATCATATTTTTTTCTGATTTAGTTCGTTAAATTAATTTTAATTAGCTAAGTATGTCGCCGTACTCGTTAGTAACATATCGATAGTTTTCATACAAAATAAATCAAAAATAAACCGCAAATCGTCCGCAATATTTATCACAAGAAATATTACGACGTATCGGATCACTCGCAACCACCCACTTTACTATGTAATATATATTATATACCCAAGGTAGAAACTGCATTAGCGAACATCAGATGCTCTGTAGCAGATGATTTAACGCGTTCGAGTGCTATTGGTGTGTAGAGGTATTGCTGATGGCGTCTCTGATAGGAAGTAATCGATGAAATACCTTACATTTATCACTATCTGTCAAGGTTTGATCGAGGATTTTGCAGGCACAATCCATGCTTATCATCTATTGATAGACTGTTATAATGATAAATGCTTTTCGAGATAAGTCGAGCTTTTGATGTAAGATATTAGGTAGAAGAAGCATTCATAAAATTCCGATTAAAACAGGGTATATTATACTTATACCCCTGCTGTCGTGAAGGGTTGAATTCTATGACATTCTAAAAAAGTTTTATATTATAGTCTGTTTGGATATAGGAGAGAGTAATAATCACTATAATCAGTGGTGGCCATGGGCGTTTTTAAATCATTAACTGGTAATGATTTTGTACAAGGCCTTTTATGTTATTCGAATCCAGAAAATCAGGTATTATCACAATGATATGAACTCAGATGACACTGACGTGGTTATCAACAAACACCAAAACACTAAACACTACACTCGACGCGCGTTACTCGACTCACTGAGATGATTCAGTTTGAATCATCTCGCGATGATGCCAACTTGGTTGGCGAAACGCGCATCGAGTATTGTATTCAGTGTTTTGGTGTTTGTGGAAAACCACGTTAGTGTCAGTTGCACATCACAGGTTCCAATCCGATTCAGGATGAACGCAGATATGTTTTTTCGGTAAATATACGAGCAGAACTTCATCAACGATTTTTTCACGTTTTCTTTCATTATTCAAGGCGAATTAGACTTTGCTGCCAAAATCGTGACGTACGAATCTTTTTATTGTGTTTATTACGCCACGATATGCCTGGAGAAACTCGCGAAAACGGATTCGTGATTAACTCAGTTTCTATTGCCCAAACGGGAATTATTAAAAAAGCTGTAGGTACATCTGTGAATGGTCTACTTTGAAGGTCTTATACAATTTTTTTGTAGGCACTAGAAATAAGTTCTGCGCAACGATATTCCTAGATGTGACCCAAACATTTGACAGTGTGGCATCGGGGCTTGGAATACAAGCTAGAAAAATATTTCCCATGGCAAATGTGCCAAATTTTGGTCACAACAACCATCACACATTCAACCAGCGGACCAGCGCTGTCAATGTCAAAATAATTCTAAAATGTCATACATCTATTCAGATTGGCTGACCAGCTCTCTTCTGAAATACAAGTGAATGAACTACATGTATTTTATTGATATACCTATATTATTGAAATTATATACCAATTTTCAGCTTTATTAAATTCATTTTGCTACCCCGGAACATACATCTTCGACTTCGCACCTTGAGTTTCTGATCTAAGATCCGCTTGACTGACCAGAGTATATTTGTGTACACAATTACCATGATACTAAGAGTACAAGATATGATCACTTGGGAAACGCGTTTTGAACAAACTTGCGCATGACGTCACCCCGTGACCAAAATGTATGGCGATATATGGAGACGAAAGTTTTTAACATGATTTTATTATAAAGTTTCGTTATGATTCGACTGTTATAACTATTTTGGACATTGTTTAAGTATACAGGGTATTTACGAACTTGAGAAACATTTTATATTTTAATTTTTCTCGGTTATTAAAGCACTTTCATTAGGTTTATTTTTTGTAAATCGGTTACTTTTAGCATAATATATTATCATGAACTAAGTAGTCTTAGTATCTTAATTACCGAAACCAGCCGAAACCAGCCGAAACCGAAAAACCAGCTTTAGTAAATTCAGAGAAATTTTCGGCTCTGGTTCTCTGTCTATTACTATGAAATGGACGACGTAGAATCTTATCAGAATAAAAGTGATGACAACGATTTGTCGTTGGTGCGCTTTTTGGTGGTGCGTTAACTTCTTGGAGGTGTATTTTTGGGAATTACCTCATCAAAATCCATTTTTTAAACAAAATTTTACAGAATTTACAGAAAGTCATCTCAAGGTATTATAGGCAACGCATGGGACTCATCATTGTTGGTAATGATAGTTTTGGCACTTTTTTATGGCTCATACTATTTGATTATGATAACATGAAAAGACAGTCTTTTCGGAGAGGCATAATGAAACATTATATTTCAGTGGACCATCAAACGTTTCTGCGCTTTTTAACACCGGAAGTATGCATTTATTTATATTAAAATTATTGATAAATATTCTAAATACTGTAATAAAGCTGCCGTGTTCATCACTCTTCATTAGAGCTACGTCAATTAATTATAAGTTAAATTTATTTGAGTGTCGGCTTTACTGTCTTACCTTTGACGGCGATTTAAATACCCGAATGAAAAAATATCTATAGCACTCCTAATATACTGTTAAAATCTTATCTACGGCATAATTACTTATGTAAATACTGTAAATAGTCGGGCCTTAAAATTTAAGGCGTGATCAGGTATTCCATAAACGTATTAAATATCGATCCTCATTTAATATTCATGACGGTAGTCGCATAATTTTAATTCAAGTCTCATCGGGGGATAATTATTAAAGCGGAATAGATATGATCTATACGTATCTTAGCTATTGACATTCCCGGCTTTGTAACAAACTACATTCACCGGCAAAATAATCGATCCACTCAAAATATTGATGAAGTTTGCTTATCAATTAATTAATAATCATTAACTTTGAACTTTTCATCTTGGAATTTCCACCGCTCTAGCCACATAATATTGTAACCTACCATCCTGTACCAAAGCAATGGCTCTTGCAGAGTCGGTTGCAGAAAAATCCATATTTTTTAAACTAATCGTATTTTTTCAACTAATGATAAACGCCCTCAAATGTCACAAATTGTAAACTAACGTTTGTCAGTTTAGTTCTGAAAGAAACATTTGTCTGTCATAGCCAGCTCTGCAAAAAATCATTCCTTGTTCAACTTTGTTATTACCATAGAAATAAATGTAAAATGTAACGTTTTTCTAAAACCCTTGTATCTTTAACAAAAAAAAGTTAATGTAACAAATAAAAAAAGAAAATGCAAGGAATAGATGTAGCTTGATAACAACGTAAGAAATTATAAGGTGTAACAGTTTAGCCACTCCATATATTGTTTTAAAGTTAGAGTAAAATGGCACTTGTTGTGTCACTCTGTATAATATAGACATTTGCCTATTTGTTTTTATTTAAATCCTCTGTGAGATTTTTTATAAATTTAGCTACTAGATGAAAAAAATTAATCAAATCGGACTTAAATTAACAAAGTTATTGATAAGCAAACTTCATCAATATTTTGAGTGGATCGATTATTTCGCCAGAGTGTATGTGACTGTGTGGAACTGTATCGAAGTGTGTCAAAATAGTTTTATTATTTCTTAAATAATGTGCACAGTTGCATATCTTATCTATGCAAACGCAGATGCCACTAGCTTTACACACCACACACAACAAACGGTGTCTTATATTTTCGGAAAGTTATATTTAAGGTGTTCAAAGAAATTCATTGGTGACGTCTCGAGTAATATAAATAAAACCACCCATCCGCCATTTTAGTTCAAAAATTCTTGGAAATAGCCATTTCTAAAATTATGTTGGAAGAAAATTGTTGTAGGTACCAGAATAACCTGATATCCTCAGGTAGTTGCTGGGTTGCCTGCTTTGTTAACTCGCGACTGTGCATAAATATTTGCCTACCATTTAATGGTTTAATGTGGTGAGACGTTAAAATATCTCACCACATTTTCTGACTTGTGCAAACAATCTGAAGTGCCCCCAGAAATAGGGGGAGAATGTTGACATCCTAAATTTCAGACGCATTTTCATTATATGCAACTTTTATATATACAGGGTGTCCACCTAGTGCGCGGATGTCCAATGAGACAATACAGCATTGCCTACAGGCACTAACTTTCTTATTTTAAATAGCAACCTACTTTTTTTTATTATTTTGTCGAATTCTACGTGATAAATTAGGGACAGTAACTTATCCAAACCCCCTATCAAACTCGATCAAAATATTGATAGTTTTTGAGATATCTGACTTGATTTTTCTTCCTTAAATCACTTCAGTCACTTTCTGTACTTGAAATATTTTAGTTGTGTGAGCTAGAAACCATTTTTAGGATACTGTAGATGGAGAATGGATCGAAACACTTATCAAAAGTTGAACTGCAATATGCAGAGTGCGAAAATAATTGTGTCAATTGCGAAAATTAAATAGTTTAATAAATAAGAGTCAATGAAAATTAACACTTTATTTACAAAGAAAAAAAAAACTACATAATTATTACACTTCATTAAGAATAGGCAAATTATTATTTTTCAAGGATATTGTAACCGGTTTTGGAAATCCTGATGTGTAAATTATTCGCTATGACAGGGACGAAACTTATTTTTTCATTATTTTATTTGGTAAACTTTTGAAAACTCCGATGTGACTAATTTACCTGACACTAATATTTAGATTTTCAATAACAGATGTTATAATATTATATTGATTTTCCTCGTTGCTACTTTAATATCTCCTGGTAGTTTTCTCATAATTTGTATTTCCTTCCTGTGCTTAAACTTACCAAGCAGTCAGTACGAGGAAACCATTGTAAATCTGGATGCTTTGCCTCGTAAAGACGACTAGCTAGCAAACAATTGCCATGAGCTTCTCCTAGAAGGTACACCATATTTACCATTTTAATTACTGTAGTTTTGTACGTGAATGTTGTTGTAGAAGAAAAACCATGTACATTTACTGTGACAGACTGAACAGACTATTGTGAATATGTAAAACTATTATGAGAGTCGATCCTTCTGACAGGCGCTTACGACGTTTATTTAGATAAATGCGGCGACGTTTATTGCGATAAATTTATGAAACTCGGCGTTCCATAAATTCCGACGTTTTCCTTAAAAATGCGTTTTTTGGAAAAAATAGGGAAAGCTATTGCAAAATTCTAGGGTCTGTTGAAGTGCATTTCATGGTTTATTAAATTGCCATTTTCACACTAATTCAAATATTCTATTTGAATTAGTGGAGATTTTAGAAATTTTCGATTGTCATATTAGACACAATTTACAACTTTTGATACATGTTTCGAAAGCGCTATCCTCCCTCTACAGTATCCCAAAAAATGGTTGTTAGCTGATAATACAACCAAAATATTTCATGTACAGAAAGTGACTAAATTAAAAAAATATATATGTCAGATATCTCGAAAACTATCAATATTTTGGTAGAGGTGCGTTAGATAAACTGTTCTTAATTTATCACGTAGAATTCGATATAATAATAAAAGAACATATAAGTTGCTATTGAAAATAACAAAGTTAGTGCCTGTACAGAAAAAACTGAACCCGCTGTACATCCGAATTTATTTTATATAAAATTCCGAATGTATTTATATATAATTTTGTGGATCTCGAGAAATTAAACAACGCTGTATACAAAAAATTGAAATATATCCTTTCCGCGCACTAGGACACCCTATATAGTTAGGAATAATCTATTTCATTAGTCTGGAAATAAAGATTTTTCCTTGCTTATGTAATGTCTAAAATCTTTCTGTACGTGGAATGAACGATATATTTTTTATTATACTTCTTTGAAAATGAGACCGTCTAAAACTAAAACTTATCTGCCGCGAAGATCGGCTGGTCCTTCACTTACTCCCACTTTCAAGGTTTCTAGAAGCTTCCCGATTATTCCTTCTCGTTCCAAATTATACACAGGGCATATAGAAGAGTTCTCCAGTTATCTATTCTTAATATTACCAGGGGGCGTATCGACGCCCTTGATGATTGAGACCTCGTGCCTGGGGGGTTGTCCCTTGTACCCAGACTCACTTACAGTTACACACTTCTAGTCCATTGTACCCTCATATGCTGTGTTGCCACATGGTCGGGTGCAGTGTTGCCAGATTGTGCAAATTTTACTTAGATATAGGAAATTTTGACTATATCGTGCAGAATCGCTGCTGTTGATAACAATAACAGCATATTAACCGTAACAATATATAGGTACTTCTCTTAAACACCTGATACCTATGGCCTGACCGATATGGCCTGAAGAAAATAGATGTAAAATGGGAAAAATATACCTCAAAACATTATGGCGTTGATTGGTCACTAGGTATGTACTATCTGGAATTACTAAAATTATATTGTTAAAACCATCATGCTTTAGGAAATTTTAAATGGATATCAAAATGTACATATTTCCCACTATTAGATAAATATCGTCGTTCAATTATCTATTAAATAGGTTCGTGTAGGTAATATAAATACATAATAACATACAAAATCGATTGTTCGCTTAGACTCCGATTAGTTCAGACAATTTATTAACAAGGATTTGCAAAACTGGAATGATTAATGAGAATAATGAATTGCTCGCTAATAAGATAACCCCTCAAATGGATGACAAAATACCTTCATTAATTTTGCATGAAACGTACGCATGTTCCTATTATTGCGAGAACGCACGGTTTACGGGGTGTGTACAACTGCACGATCGATATGGCCCTAATTGGCTAAATTCGCGCGTGAGTGGAGGTACATTTTGTCATATTTTTTGTCAGTCGAAATTATGCGCTATGAAATTATGACGTGCGTATAGTGACGTATAGTAGGGTATGTAAGTAATTTTAATACTTACAGAGATCGTGGTCCAAATCAAATTAATTAAAATCTTTAATAGATGAGAGGTCTAATGCTTTTTTAAAGTCGCAGTAAAACGTAAGCCATGTTATTGACGTACTGTATACTTACTAACATATTGGTAGAGTTTTTTATGTAAAATTTGTTCGAACAACTTAACTAGCGTTCTCGTTATTGAAGTGGGCCTACAATTATCGACTTGTATTTAACTTCCAGATTTGTAAATTAGGGAAGATTTCCATATAATAGGAAATATATTAGTTTGTGAAGTAGATATTTTTTACCAATCGCTACCAGTGGCGGTTACTCGTAGAGTTAGTGACAGGCGCGACTTAACGACTCTCGTTCGCCCACACGGTAGTTTACTCGCGTATTGGCTGCCTCGTTGCCATGACAACCGCACAGAAACAACGCTACGAAGTGCAGCGGAATATCCAATGATATCGATCTGCGTCACTTGCTTATGCTATGCATTTCACGAACATTAAGTTCGTCGCCCTCAATGAAGGCAATGTTTTTTTTAAGGCGTTCACCACGAATCTATTCATGCTATGCATTGCACGAGGTTAATGTTTGCCGCCCTCAATGAAGGCATTGTTTTTTTAAGGCGTTCACCACGAATCTATTCTGTTTTGTTTATTTATGTATATAAAACAAATATAATAACTACATTATTACATTTTCAATGTATAATTAAACCTAACTAAAGCAACCTAACTAAACCAACCAAACGGAAATTGGAAGTTTTAGGTGAAGCTGTAAGTCCCTTGTGTCACCTGGCGAACCGCCACTGATCGCTACATGTTTTTAGCATATATGGTGGTATACATGGCCAGCTGCTTTTTTGTGAAAAAATGCAATTTTCCTCACTCTTTCGGCAACATAATTATCATCTGCTGGCATTTTTGGAGAAACGAACTTCTTTCCATTTTAATGGGTAATTTTCTTATTGCCCTGTGTTTGTTATTGATTGTTTAAATATATCGCACATTTGCAATGTACGCTTCAAATGGGCACCAGTGTAGTTAACGAAGTGCACAAGAGGCTGATGGTTATGACTGAAATATCCTGCATTCATTTCGACGATAACATGATAACATGTATCATGTTTGTTCAGTATAATATCGCATCTGACAGTTATGACTAACGCGCATAAAATATGTTCGTAATTTTTGCATCTTTCTTATTACTTATTGTCATTGATTAACGATGTTTGCAATTAAAAGCGTAAGCTCATAAATAAAATGTTCTTTATTTATTTGAAATCTAATGAGATTGATGGTCTTGCATTAAAAGTGATGCTTCTAGAAACCTGCTTTTCTGCCTCACGAGCGGCCTTAGCCTTAGATAGCATATCGACCTCCTTAAATGATCAACTCTGGTTATTTCTTAAGACCTTAGAATCAATTATATGAATCATAAGAGTGCACGCATGGAAGTTTTCATTAGAAACAGCCTACACATTGAATAAATACTTTCGTAGAATGTATCCCGCTATTTCCTGATGAATCGGAAATAATTTTATGAGATAATAAGATTCAAATCAATTTGCCCTTTTAGTCAAAAGGGATGAGATATTGGGAAATAAAACTACCACGGCACATTACTGGGTGTACCTGCGATCGATCAGATGAGTAATAATCAGCTGATTGTTGTTTTGTTAATACAGAATCATACCGAATAAAGGAGTTTATTAATTCGTGTTATGTACTTTTGTGTTCATTCAACACATTATTTAAACATACATTTGTAAAAACTTTTATTTGATTTCGTTTATAACTATTAATATAATTATTTTCGTATGTAACTAAATTCAATACGGTTTAACCTATTTTTATATTATTTATTATTTTTATTTTATAATATTTATAATGGTGATTTTTATTGGTGATTATTTGGCTTCTTTAGAAAATATTTCAGCTCCTGATATTTTAAAAAAGTAGTTGTATTTTATATAATAGTAAACAGTTAGGGATGGGATCAGCATATGCTAGACCCTTACAACATGATGCCAGGCGTATTATGTAAGTTGCATTATTTAATTAACACGTTTGAAAGAAACTAGTGGCGCCACCTGTTTTCAAGTGTTCTTCTTAGTAGGTTATTCAGGATAACAAACTATGCTGCAAAGTATCACAAAACGCATAATTTATAATCCTAATAAAATAAATATCTATTTGGGTGAAGTAAGCGAAGTATAATCCTGTAAAACTCAGACACCCTGTATATCCGCCTGTTATTTGTGAGACGTAACTATCTCATTTGGTCGTCGTGATGGCGAAAAAAATTAGCCAAACCCATCTCAGGAATGTCATGTACATACAAATTTCTGTTTTGCATTCTGCCACAATACATGTCACTTTTTACGTACAAACATTTTGATGGAACATTATAAACCGTGATTAATTGATATCATTGTGACACCTCTACAATAACATACATTCCTTTGGTAAAGCGCCTGTTATGTAGCGATAACTGCTAAAAGTTAAGTACAAACAATCCGTACAAGTTTAACGTGTTGCTAAATAAATTTCAAGGTTAATTTACGCTTGCTTTTATGCAGCCATAATTTTAAGACTATTTTCTGTGTAAATATATTCAATTTCTTGTCATCTATTTATATTTACTAACGCCTGTGCAGTGAATTTCATAACGTCAGTAATTTACACTAATAGTGCTAACCACATTCATTTGTTAAACTACTACTGAAGTAAATATCATTGACCCAAACTATTAATACCTTTCGAATGCAATTCTCGCTTACGTTGCCAATTTTATTTTTGTCATTGCCGGCTAATTTAGAATGCGCTGCAATGTATTATTTTTAGTTGGGGTGCTGATGGGGTGGATTAAGATAACATTCATTAGAGCATATTTTCGTCATTGGACATTTAAACTTCGTTATGCCTCATGTAAATGTTTAGCTGGTTGAAAAATTGTGAGTATTAAAATACATTGCTGAATCATTTTAGCGATATCCTTGAATATTACTGCAGTAAATACAACATTGTATAGTGAACAAAGTTATATAGTGAAACCCAATCGACTGGATTAATTCAAAATTTTAATGTAATTTTTGGTGCATATATCTTCTGAGTAACATGGAATATCAAAATACGGTTTTCAGGACGTTTTTGGAAATTTCATTGGTAATAAATAGCCTGAATATCATGTTTCTATCGTGCTCAAAAAACGAATATACGGGGTATAAACTAAACCCCTACAAGAAATTAAAGTTGCATGATTATCGAGAATTTAGAAAAACAGAAATCTTAAATTTTTCCACCAGGATAGCCTATGGACCAACTCGAAAAAATAGATTAAACTGTTTTCTGTAATCTTTGTTTTATCGAAATTAGGACATTTTTTGGAAACGCATCTCTTATCCGATCAAGAAAAGTAAAAAAACAGTTTCAATTTTTGTCTAAGATTTCCCTTCATAGATTTAAAATGTTAAAATTATCATTCATTTTAATTATACAGGGTTTTGCTCACAGGCGATTTAAATTTATACACTTTTTGACACTTGATTATTAAATATTTTCCCAGACACCCTGTATAAGAAATGACAATTATGGCTACTGAGTTAGAGGCATGCGAGCTTACTTGAAAATAAGAAAAAAATCATTGCTAACTTTGTCTTTAAATAGTAAGAGATTCATTTTCAACAAAAGAAGATGTCCTAATATCAATAAAACGCCTGTATATTAGAAAATAAGCGAGATATGAAAAAAATGCAAAATTTCGTTTTTCCGAATTAGTCCATGGACTCTGGTACACAAATTTTATCTCGATTTTGGCTTTCCTAAATTCTCAGTAAGAATGAAATTTTGATTTTTTTGTAGGAGTTAATTACATTAAAATTTTGAATTATTCCAACTGGCGGAGCGTCAACTTAAATTTCGCCAAAAGTGGCCAATTTCAAGGATACCTAACATATAATAGGATAAAAATAGGGGCAATGAAAATGACAAACATTTTTCAAAATTATGCGGATTAATGTTATTTCAATATTAAAAGTATGTGCAATTTTCAGAATTTTTTATGTTGAAGTTTTGAAGTTGGATAATTTCAAAAGGGAGGTAGTTAATTCCTGTACAAAATTCAGGTGTTTCCATGGACATTCCATGAACACAAAACCGGTGAAAGTAAAGTTTCTATAATTGAAAAACATCATATTATTTATTTATACGGTGTATCAGATTTGTTTAACTCTAAAGTCTGTGTCTCACAATAATCCAGTTATTCCGCAGGTGATACTTTCGAGGCCACTCGGTATACCAGCAATCTAAATCAGGTAGATATGCCTTTCTTCACCATATGGAAGATAATTAAAATAAACAAATGGTTATACTCACCAATCCTCATTTGGAAAACATTCATTGTATTTTAAATTAAGATCTGTCAAAGCGTAAAGAGATAGCCACCTTTACATTACCGAGAGTATATATCTGGTGCGTAGTGATTTGTTATTAGTATTCTAATACATATGTAGCTTATCAATAAAAAAATAGGTAAAGAGAATATTGAGATTGAAAATAATTGTTTCGATTATTTCAGGCTTTAAGAAGAGATTTTTTCAATGAACACTCAAAACAACAATCATTATTTTGCCAACCGCAAATTTTGTTCAAGGCACTGTATACAGAGCCCTAAAAAAAACCGAATTTTTAATTTTATCCTTAACAGATTTGCAACTCATTTGAAGGCTAAAGCTTCTTGCTAAATCAGAGCATAATCCTGTAGAATTTCCAGGTAATATTTTTTGAAAAAGTACTGATGTTTCGAGAAACTGGAGTTAGTGAAAGAAGCCCAAGAAGTGGTAGAAAGGAATTTCTTAAAGAAGATAACATACCTCACGACTTCGCCCATTGTGTTTGATTGTCGTCAGGGGTAAAGAGCGATGGGCTTATCGAGGTTACATCTATAGTCAAGAATATTGGCGAGCCCACCAGTGTCCTGTAAATTAATTTGTATCGATAAGTATCTATACGTTAGTTATTGATAGATAGTCAGTTAGTTATTGATAGATAGTTATTGATAGATTCGTATCGAGACCGAGATTGCGATATCGGCATATGCGTATGATGACGTATGTTATCGTCTCTAAGCAAATTCGTTCTAGATCTAGAACACGCAAAAGGATAAGCTTCCCACATAATTTATGTTTTTAATTTGGTAATTAATGTAGTAATTTATACCTTCATGGAAGTTAGGTTTAATTTCGAAGCATAATACATCAAACTTAAAATATCTGCTCCGCAATTTTGTATCGCTTTCAAAGTGTCAGCGACATAATCTGCTAAGTGCGCCTTCATAGATAGATAAAGTAGATCACAGCTAGATGAAATAACCCAGAGTTGTGGCCGTTTTGGTGCTTGCAGAAACCATTTTGTACACAAGCGCATAATGGTGTCATCAAAAGATTACGTTTTGATAAATACCTTAAGACTCGACAAGATAATTTTCTTATATGATATTTACAATATATTTGTAGTTAGTCAAATGTGGACATCTGTTTGGAGTAAAAACCCAAAATGTTGATAACATACTCCTCGAAAATTATAAACTAATAAGTTCTTACTGTAGATCTTCAAAAAAATGTAGGGTCAGAATATTGTGGTGGATCTATAAAACGAAACAATATAAACGTAGTCATTATCAGTTGTTATAACATAGTCATTATCAGTTGGCTACTACGAAAGCGCTGAAGGGCCAGGCAAAATGTTATTTTCTGTTGCAATTTACATTTAGTAACTGTAAATTTACAGATATTAACCGTAGAAGGACACTTGTTTACTGTCAATTTACACATAATATCTGTTAATTTATACTTAGCAAATGTATTTTGTAACTTATCGTTTATAAATTGTAAAGCAGTAGTTGTTTTAAGAAGTCGTGTAGTGGGATTGATCGAGAATGTGCGACATCGATGTGTTAATAAATCAACCTGGGCATGAAAAACAAAGAAATACTAGCAATGCTTCTTACGGAGCATGATATAGAAATAAGCTTATGTATATTAAAGAGAAAACTATCCAATCTGAGACTTTTTCGACGAAAACTATATTTGTCAATAGATCAGGTAATTTCATTCTTAACCGACGTCAAAAAAAGGAGGATGTTATCAATTCGGTTTCCCATTTCCCATCCCATTTACAACAAAAACAGGATTTTTTAAATTTATTTATAAATGAGTTCTGAGGTATCAAACATAACAAAAAACTTATGTTTGTTACCTCAGAAATCATTTATAAATTAATTTTAAAAATCCTCTTTTTGTTGGAAATGGGATATTTTCAAGTGTGGGTCTCATTTTAGTTTTATCGTCATATGACTTACCGAACACATACGCGGAACTCACCAGATAGAACAAATGGCGAGTGCGCCGGTCACAACCCTAATTTGTAAATATTTAAATTATTTAAAAAATTATTTTTTCTAATTTCGACATGTAAGGTGAGACTTTTCTAAATTTGACGTTAGGAAACGTCTTACTTTTCACAACCAGTTACGAAAAGTAAAATATTACGCAACTGGTTGTGTAAAGTTCACTACTAGTAGGTTATTTAGACCTGACAAGCTGTGAAAGTGACGAGCTGTCACACCGTTATAACCTACTGGATTGTTTTTAAACGTATAAAATTCATAGTTTTCCTCTCATAAAATATAAAACTGGTGAAAATTAGAAAAAATCTTGTACGAAATCTTATACTCGCTTGCGCTCGTTCCGCATAAATCTGCTCGTTACACAAAATAGTACTTTTCCTAACTGGTTACATAAATAGCTATTCTGTCTCATCAAATTGTGAATCTGAAAATCATTCTCGGAACAACGGATTCAGTAACACACGTACAGAAGAAATATACCGGGTGTCAAAAAAGTCCCGGGAGGGTCAAATATTTAGAAAAATATGCGTCGTATCGGAAAACAAAAAAAATAGGGGTTCAATATTTTTGAAAAAACCATTCAGACATACCAAACTCAACCCCCCCACTCCCGCTTCTTGCTTTGGCAATTTCATCCACTACATACTTCTTGAAAGCTGGAAAATGTTGCCTTGCCAGTGTCAGCAATTCAGCTTGTGGGCAGCTATTCTATTCTACGAGAATGATAAAATTATTGTTTTCTATTTTATTGCCACTGAGCACCGCATTCCATTAGTTTGCATGAAACGAAAGCATTATAGCTGGTTTGTCTCTCTTACAAGATGGAATTGAATATGCATAAGGTACATTTTTATTAGGTTTATATACGATGTAAATCGAATTCAATTATCTATTTTTAACGGAGGAACTACGGGAAGTACAAGGATTATTTGCCATCGGTAAATACCTAATATGATACTTAAATAAATAAATTTCATCCTAAAAATACTCGAAGAGCAGTTCTCCGCAGAATAATCAAGTAAGTACATTCGCGTAAAAATATTCGCTTCAATGAAAATAACGGGACAAATCAATTTGGTAAAAGCAAACAACCTACATTTGCTTTTATTTTAATTTAGAATTATAATGTAATTAATTGGTTTTGTCTAAAAAATACATTAGCGAAGCCGGATTTATATGTTTCCGGACACAGCGGAAATATGCAAATATAACGTTTATTCCAAATGTAAATTAAATTTCTCACCGGATCAAACTTCAACATACCGTTTATTTAGCAATGATATATTAACATAGTCAACACATTTGTAGATATTATTTTAGTGAAATTAATAGTACGGCAACCAAAATCCTTCTGTTTTCTTCCAACTACACTTTCGTGAGCTATATCGCTTCCGACGTTAATCAAGTTATTAATAAATATAAAATTATAATAAATAAGTAATTAGGGCAATAAAGACTACCGGAATATCAATAGAAATTGAACAACTTAAATAAATGCATCGGTTACGATAGCAAATAAGAAAAACACTATCAAGTGAATCAGCTATCTAGTGGAACTAAGTACCTAATAATATATTGTATATAAAAATATCGTAACCTATAATAGTAGTTTAATAAAATGTTGCAATCTTCAATACATAAATTTCGACACTGCAACTTTTAGCAAAAGAAACATGGGTGTGTGCTTATGACCTCACGTTAGAAGTGAAAACTTTCGAATTTTAAAATATATACTGTAACCGTCCGCCCGTATTACCACAACCCACATTACACCGCACCCTTTAATACCCGTTAATACAGTTTTCACTTAAAAGATGCTAAAACATACCTGAGTACGAAATATTATCGCACACAGATGCTTCAGGCAACCGGCGTTAGATGCCGCCCCATTGTATGTCGCTCCAAAATACCTACTCAGTCTCATTCAATACCCGCAAACTCTTTACTGTCTCGACTTTACCCGAAGGAGCGTTACATATCCGAGCCTGACGGCCCAGTTTCATTCAACACCCACAAAAAAAAGTGCTGAGCGCCCCTAAAGTTTTTACTTAAAAAAAAACAAGGCCTTTTGAAATTCCATTACTACATATTATAGCAAACACTAGTTCTAATAAAAGTAATAGAATTCTAGTAAAAGCAATAATCGTTCCAGTATATAAATATAAATATAAAGAACCAGACAAATAATAAAGAGTTTTTATAATAAAGTGCTTTCGTTGGCTTTTGCACATACTCGGAAAAAATGGAATTTCTCTCATTATTAAATTTTATAACAAAAGAAACACTATTTTTTCCGAGTGTGTGCAAAAGGCAACGAAAGTCCAAAAAACTCTTTATGATACTCTTGAAGTCTTGGAAATAGAGATTAATATTGAATTACCTTGTGTTAATGGAGCATCTCGTTTTTGATAGACTTGGTTCTCGCATGACGACTGGCAATTTCCTATAAGAGAGAAAGAACACTATCTAGAAGAATTCATCTTGATGTGTATCCAAGTGTATGATAAATGGTAAATTAACAGACAGTTACTTGCGTTGATTAAGTACTGTTATTGCTACTGATAGGCAAGACATTGTTGGATGTAGTGAAAGGTAACTGATAATATTTTGTCAATTTGCATTGGTTAATATTTATTATAATTACGATAATATTATATCCTTTCCAATAATTTTATCGGTTATTATTCACTGTTATCATTATCATTACGTGTTATATATAATATATCAAACATACTTTATTGAGAATATCATATCTGGGTATAATATCATTTCCTTAAACATATTTAACCGGATCCATTTGGTATTAATTATGTTCTGCTATTGGTAGCAATGCCCGGTAGCATACACTGCATACTTTTTTTTGAATATGGTCTCTCCTACGGGTTTCTCAAAAACACTGATGACAGAAATAAATAGACTACCCTCTTTTTAAAACTACCTAAAAAATTTAGTGTGACACAGTTTGTCGTTTTTGAGAAAAAAATTATTATTAATGTCATACACTGCATACTTGATTTTTTTGAATATTGTCTCTCCTACAGGTTTCTCAAAAAAACTGATAACAGAAATAAATAGATCACCCTATTTTTAATATTATGTAAAAAAATCAGAGTGACACACTTTGTCGTTTTTAAGAAAATTACTATTTTTAATATGTCATACACTTCAGCAATGCCCGATATCGGGCATTTTCCTGGGTTTGAGTTGCTGAATTAGACGAATAAAAGTGGCTCCCATGGTTATATCTGTTACAAATTTTATCGCCACGAAAAATAATATATGAAAACAGTATATTGCTGCATTTTAACTAACTAACCCATTGCGGCCGCTTTTGATGTACGAAACGACAAAGTAAAGTCGTGAGTTTCTATCGCAAACAGCAGTAAAAAATGTATGGGAGATAGAGAGTATATTTCATGCCAGATGTTCAATATTCGATGCACGTACACCCTGACCAAACTTCATTATACGATTTTGAAGTTTTGCCTCCAAAAGAAGCACCTAACTCACTGAAATTTATGTTTATTATTGTTTTCAAGAGATTACGGGTTTGGCAGTCATCGTTTTTCTACGGCGTACTTCGAGAGCTGGTTTTCAGTATATTATGAATTTTAAGTTGGATTTTAATAATTCCAAGGAAATATAATACCAGAAATTTGTTGAGTATAAAGCAATTGCAGCTTGGTTCCAGTACATCAATTTAGTAAAGAATTAATCTTGCACCTGCTTGATTCAATTTATTCTACTGATATGTTCTTATTAGGTAGGTTTACAGGCATTCTGTCGATAGCACAGCATAGTCATCTTTCTGACTGTCCTCATAACTGAAATTAAAAGTGTCCTCATCATCCTAATCGTCCTCTTGAAGATTAATGATAATTTGATCAAATTATTTTTCAAATGTTTAAAAGGTTCAAAAAATCATTCAACTTCTACATCTGTCAAGGTAAAGGTGACATTTTTTTTTTAAATAAATCGATTTAGGGATGCCCAAACTAGTTTAATGGGGTTGAAGTCGGGGTGGTACGGTGGCAATCTCAGAATGTTGTATTATGTATTTGTATTACATATTATATATTTCGACATCCTATTCATGCAACATAATTGGTTCGTTTGCATTCAGTTATATTTTCGCTTTGGACGTTAGGCTGTAATCGGCATTAGCGGATTTGGGAGAGGTGCACTCGCCTTGGTCGTTGTTGTTAATTTTTTTTATATATTAATTTGTCAGACTTTGAGAGTTGTCAAAAATATCAGAAAAAGTAACCATTGACTTTCTCATGTCAGCTGAGTTGCAGTTCCTTTCAGTTAATTAACTATATTTGGTTTATTTTTATTGTATTCTCTTTGAATGTCTAAGAGCTATTTAACTCAGTCTTGGACTAGTGAGAACCTGACTGCCGTTTGATAGAATTGCTGTACCTATGTGTTGGAGTTTAGGTCAGTAAATAAAGTGAGTGGATCCTGTAAGTTTTGGTGAGCTAAAGAGCTGACAAAGGTGAGTGTTATTGCATTGTACTTGCCTGGGAACATTCTACATATCCACAAGATTCTCGAACCTACTTCACTTGCTTCTGTCTCATTGCTCTCCTCTCTGGCGTAGCGTAACGCCAGTGGCGCCCTTTGTTGTTATATTAGTAGATTCTAATCTTTCGTATCTCCTTCCAATTGAACTTTGCAAGTGTCGTGGAGACGAAGATAGAACATGGCGCCCAACGTGGGGCCATGTGCATGACCTAAACTCCAACACATAGGTACAGCAATTCTATCAAACGGCAGTCAGGTTCTCACTAGTCCAAGACTTAGTTAAAAAGCTCTTAGACATTCAAAGAGAATACAATAAAAATAAACCAAATATAGTTAATTAACTGAAAGGAACTGCAACTCAGCTGACATGAGAAACATCCAAAGCGAAAATATAACTGAATGCAAACGAACCAATTATGTTGCATGAATAGGATGTCCAAATATATAATATGTAATACAAATACATAATACAACACGCCCCCCCCTTTGAGAAGCTGTTGCATTTGTAAAATTTTATCGATTTCATACGCTCTATAATATGTAGGTTTGTGCATTTTTATAATATTATGTCGACTTTTAACATATTATCCAGAAAATTGTATTCCTTTACACTGAGAGAAACATTTGTTTGATGTTCTGATAGTGGCAATATACCATATTCTCATAGTGGCTACACTAATTCCAGTTGCCCTCGCAACCCTCTCTTGCACTTTTACTAGAGAAATTAATTACCCTTTTGACATTCTTCCCTCGTGAATTGATATACATTATGCGGAATTTCGCGGCTTTGTTCACTTAATACTTTACATTTTAGTGGCTTAACTCCCACAATTGAAACACCTTTTCCTAGACTGTACACACGATGTTCGTTCACTGAAATTTAGCGAGATAATGCTCAAGAGATGCCCCCTAAGCGACGGCGACTATTCTCCTGCCCAGCTCAAGGTAACTGCTAAGATGAATTTGGTCAAGCTGTATATTTGCAAAGGATTCGTTTTGCTAATTATTTATTAGGCCTCATGTTTCCTAACGCTTAATATTTTTGCAATAAAATACATTTCATTTACCGAATTATTCCGCATGAGTTTAGTGTTTATTTCGGCAACGAAAGACTGTAAATTTGTAGTATAAGTTGTATATCAGATGCACGAATCACGAAATGGCGCTTGTACTCACGCATCCGCCGTCAAATAATGATGATGGGCGGACGTGATTTGGTGTAACGGCTACCACACCAGCCTTCTACTCCCAGTGGAATTCATCACCTCTCAGTAAGTAGTTTCAGAGATTAATTCTCTTTGTTTATTAATTAACATGGATATAAAAAGAGGAATTAAATTGGGTCGTGACTGCTAGTAGGTACCTGCAATAAACCTACTACAAAAATTATACTATATCTCGGTGCTTTATCGGTTGCAAATCAGATGGTTCACGTAGGTCGTAGGTAAAGTGTATACCTTAGACTATCTCTAAGGTGTATACCATGGAAATTGAAAGCGTATAAAAACAACAGCCGGGAAAAATAGTCGGCACCTCTTTATTGTATTTGGGCGGAGGTAGAAATGTTTGTTATTAAGTATTTTAGGGATCCTTTTATGAAAACTGCCTTAATTTTTTGTTTATGGGATACCTATTATTGGTTCATTTAGCCAATAATATATTTTTTGTCATCTTTTGTAGGTCTACCAGTTTTAGATATAAAGTGTATATTTTGATATTTATATTTATTAATTTTAGTTTTAAAGTTAACCCACATTATACTGATATATGTTATCGTTCAGCAAGGACCAACGGGAAAGTATGAACCATCCATCCTTGCTAGGATGGATGGGAGAGGTTAAATTAACGAGGGGCAATATAAAAACAAAATTAAAATATTTCTGTGGAATAAAGTAGATAACTTAAATTAAAATTTCTAAATAAACTAAATAAATCATGTAAAGTTGCTAAATATTTATTTAGCATAGCTAAATATTTTCTTCTGAAAATATATCAGCGCCCGACTCTTCACTTTCTGAAGAGGAATCATTATCCAGTTGAATTATAATCGGCGCAGTTTTGCCATAAATCAGTGTTGTCGATGTAGTAAATGGCATTGACAACACTGATCTATGGAAGAACTGCAACAACTACTTGTCCTATATGATCAATTACTATCAATATAGTGAGTTACTACATTTTAATGGCATTCAACAAAGATTTGATTTACGAGGCAGCAGACCAGTCTGTTTATTATCTTTACACCATCGCGCAACCGTAGATAGTTCATCAATCTGACCAGTTTCAATTCCGCTCGTATACACTATATGCAGCTTGTCTTTAATATTTACCAGAACTGGAAACCTAAATAAATATTTCTAAAATGGAATGAGCCAAATAATCATCACCTATAATTTTTTTATGCCATCGTAAAAATAATCTTGTAATTCATGTTGACCACTTATCATACCTTTATATAGCGTATAGATACGTCACTACGTAATGATCACAGCATCATATGTCAACTGGAAGACACGCCCTTTGTGATGCCTATTCACACTAGTCCATTTGTTCTACGTCACGGTTTATTTGTCGGGCTCTACATTAATTTCTCACTCTCTGTCACCGGCATGCTTCCCAGATACACATTTAAATGACGTTTTTATCGAAATAAATTTTGTAAAATCATAATTTCTGTTTATTAAAACAAGGTTTGTAAAAGTCTACCGTCCCTATAGGATTTTATGATCTGGTTTTTCTAACCCGGCTAACTTTGATTTTCCAGTTAGCAAAAGTATACTTTGTAATCTTTAAATTTTAGTAAACGACATTAAGGGACTGAGAGAAAAGTGACGTGAAAGTTATGTATATGTTTTATATCCTCTTAAAATAGCTTTGCGAAGCTATTTTAAGAGGATATAAAATAACATTTTTGCCGACAACGAAACAAAGGCTATTGACCTTTGTTTCGGTACTAGCTTTTTTTTTGCGGATTTTCTTTTCACTGCAGAATTCCAAAAAGGCGGTTTACTACACATTTCGCTTTACCATTTCGAATTTCTTTTAAAATTTTCACTTTTTGTTCAATGCTAAAAGCCTTTCGCTTAAGACCTTGTTCCCTCATTTTTGGTACCTAGGGTCTTGTATGAACTTTGTTTAACAACTAAATTTTAGTTCCATGTAAATTTCGAACTCAATATCGTCAATTGTGGTGACTTTATAAACGAGGTTTCGCAGGAACAGAGGTGTCGATATATCTGATCAATAATCTGATTGGATCAATCATTTAAAAACAAATGTGTTGTTATTAGCTTTTAAGTTCTTTGCTATTCATATTTATTATGTGAAAAGAAATCTTGGGTTTGTAGCAATTCATGACAGAGAAACAATCAAATACATAGATGAATAATCAAAGGAAGACATACTTACCTGTTGTATATCTGTTGTACCTAGTGTCTTGTATGAACTTTGTTTATCAACTAAATTTTAGTTCCATGTAAATTTCGAACTCAATATCGTCAATTGTGGTGACTTTATAAACGAGGTTTCGCAGGAACAGAGGTGTCGATATATCTGATCAATAATCTGATTGGATCAATCATTTAAAAACAAATGTGTTGTTATTAGCTTTTAAGTTCTTTGCTATTCATATTTATTATGTGAAAAGAAATCTTGGGTTTGTAGCAATTCATGACAGAGAAACAATCAAATACATAGATGAATAATCAAAGGAAGACATACTGACCTGTTGTATATCTGGACATATATACGGAAACGAACCACTTAGAAGTTGTACAAGTTCTTTCACCTTCATTGAGGATTCTCAGAATGATGTACGATTTGTTTTATTAATTATTTATACTAGCATTTAAAATATTAATACTTAATACAGTTCGATACAGAGACATGATTTTTTTTTGGAAAATATCACTATTATTTCATCGTTTTTTGTAGCAAGACTTTCAAAAACATTCAACTCTAATGTTTTTCAAAATGAACTGCAATAAAAAAATTCCTAAAAAATATTGTGATATTGATATTTTCTATATCTGAAAGGTTTTCGAGAATTCTCAGATGAAATTAAAGAATTTCGATTACCAAAGGTCATCCGGTGGTGACTTGATTGTTACAATACTTAGCCCACTATCACTATCACAACGAAACTGTAACTATGATAATACTCATTCGATCAAAAAAAAAGTCGTTTTGAGATATTTTTCTAAGGTTCTAACTTACTAAGGTACGTTCATTTTAATTATACAGGAGTTTGCACATGGCTTATTTAAAATTACAGACTGTATATTCTTGTTTTGAGCACGATAGAAATATGATATTCAGGCCATTTATTCCCAATGAAATTTCCAAAAACGTTCTGAAAACCGTATTTTGATATTCCATATTATTCATCATAAGATATATGCATCCAAAATTACTTTAAAATTTTAAATTATTCCAAACTATTGGCCAGCAGTGTAGTTTGTCGCAACTTTGTTCCGTATATAATGTTATATTTACTAGTCATATTCAAGAGAAATAGTGATATTTTCCAAAAAAAAAACTAAAAAAATAATGTTTTTATAATATGAAGATTAAAATTTTTGTTTTCAAATTTCATATGATATTAGGTGGTGTTACTAGTGTGACTTGATTAATATTTTTGGATGTTTTTTTGTGATAATTCATGCTGAGAGATGGGAAGCCGTTTTCGAGAAACAAATAAAAAAATCTCATCAGTGCAGCTTTTTGTCGGACACTTTATAAATTGGTAATTTTTACAGAGCACGTAGTTCAAAAACCGCTATATATTATTAAAACAGGCGCTTTATATAATAAAAATTGTGAACAGCTTGCGAATGATAAATATCTTGCGTGTTCAACAATTAATTAGAAATTTAAAACTTTCCATCCGCCACTAACATTTGTATAAATGCTGAGGATTTCCGACTATAATTTAACAAATTTGATGATCAATTTAAGGTATATACTGCCTAATATTATTCAGCAAATTAATGGTCATCAATCTTCCTACAAATTCCGTGTTAGTAATCCGGAAATGTATATGAATTCAAAAAGAGATTTCTTTTGGATTATTACCTATAGAGTTTCTGCATATTTGTTCACGCGATAAGGTTGCGCCTCTAATAATAGTGTAATTACTTTAATATGTACTTATGCTAACGTATAATTTGAAATTACTAGTTAGGGCCATAAAATTATAGATCTAGAAATCTCAGTTTTACCTTTAAGACAAACATTGTAAACACAGTAAAACATTATGACAGCGCATTATTTTGTGAAAGTCAATATATATTATTACTGTAGATATGAGTGACAATAATTATTACAGAGACTTTATTAACATTACTTCATACGATGTAATATTGCTATTAATTTAGTATCAGAGTTTTTAGAGCATATCAAGTGTAACTTATTCATACATTGCAAGAATGTTAGCTCCTATGAAAGGCTAAGATAGAAAAAAAAATTACAAGTTATTCTCAGTGGAATTTTATAGGGATTTTTAATAACCTCCTAAAAGTCCCATGAGATTCGGATATGGCAAATTGGAAAAATGTGGCCAACATTTTGTTTTTTTTTTAGTTTCTATCAAATATCTTGGAAACCATACAATTTTCGAAAAAAAAAACTAATACGACCTAAGCTCGGCTATTTCACCTCAATGCCATGGCTTCCTCCTCGTTTGTTTCCAAGGACGCTCCCCTTAAAATATAATTTTCCACTGATTATTTACTTTGTTATGGTGATTTTTGTCAGCAATAAAGTGCGGAAAAGATACTTTCCGTACGTGTTAGGTGTAATTTTTTCTACGAGCGTTGACTAAATTGAAAAAAATTATAAAAATAAAAAAGTCAAACCTTCCATCTGATTAATTTCCTACTCTGTTTTGGTTTAGTGTTAAATTTCCTACGTTTTTATACGAATGTAATGATTTTAAAAATATTGTCATTTCATAACAAACAATAAAAATATTACATTTTGTAAAAACATAGCAAAAAAATTTTTTTCGATTCATTGTAAATATATTTTTAAAGAATATGGTAATCTATATTTTTATTGCACACGTGTGGTGAAGTAGTTATTCCCCGACCCAGTTGCGTGCGGTAAAGTCCACCTTACCGCACGCTCGTAGGAAAAGGTATGTAGGTTAGGATATTTTACCTTGAGATTTAGTGGAATTAGCCAGATAAGTTGAGGGCAAACATCATGAAAATTGAATTGTCTTTTTATAAAGATATCTAACTGACCTATTGGACTCCCTTTCTAAAAACGATCTGATACATAATTACCGAAGGTAACTTAAGGTTTTGCAGCAAAAGTCTATAATGTTCGCCATTTAGCCTTCCTTCTATATGCCAGCAGACTCCTGGACTGGCTGCGCTTATCCAACCACACGTATTAAAACGTAGAAAAACGACCGCTACTATTAACTGGTTTGGTATATCCTTGTTCGTACCGCGAATTTCTTGGTCTATACACACGAAGTAACCCATCGTGGCATGGCTTCAACATTTTTTCGTCGGAGAAAATGACAATTTGACCAGGAATCCGGTTGTTGCAGCCGTATCAAAGGGGATTAACTTTGGCTAACTTAGAAAATGTTGGCAATAGCACTTAAAAACCACCCAGCATTAAAATTTATGATGCGTGTCTTTTCCGCATGTAGATTGCAAGTCGCTTTTGACATATCAAATTAATAAATTCACAGCCATCTATCTAGACTTCAAAAATTTAAAGCCACAAGTCATGAAGTAAATAAAATCGTTTACTTTCAACGGCTCGCCACTGTACTTATATGAAGGTTTTAAAGAAAATATATAATTAAAATTCGCATCCAATGCGGTTAAAGGGCTCGCGTTCATAATATCATTTACACACGTGAGCCGCAGTATTGATCAATGGCGAACCGGCAAACACGTATACGTATACATATATCCCGTTTTTAATTAACTTGCTGTTATAATAAGTTCGATAAGCCTTAATGATAACGATAAATAAACGAATAACCCGGCGAAGCTCCAGTTGGGCACAAATCCAAATTTAATTTTAACATATAAATTAGTATTAACAGCGTTTTAATGGTGTAGTAATAGGTTTAAGGGCAAATTTATTTCCACACGGTCTGAAAACCACCGTAATAATTACTTCGTTTTATCAAACGACCTAGGTCCATTCATTACGCGAATTAGTTGGCACTAGTAATTTGTTATTTTCACAAACTGTGGTCGTCCGCCAACCGGCACTGAAGAAATTAATGAACTTAGCCGGTTGTCAATCACCGATTTATGGACTGAGCTTTGTTCTAAATCCCGAATGTCCCGTTATTTGTCTCTCTGTATATCCAAAATGATACAAAAATCTCGAGAATCTCTCATATATCTTGAAGTTTTTCCGACTTTTTTGTTTCAAATTTCTTATACTGGCTTGAATCAAACAAGTCTTGTTCTATTATTGATGACGACGATGCGACGTTCAGTCGCTCATGCATTGAACGTTGAAGTCTAGATTTTATAACCACAAGTTTCCATACAAAAATCTCGAGAATCTCTCATATATCTTGAAGTTTTTCCGACTTTTTTGTATCAAATTTCTTATACTGGCTTGAATCAAGCAAGTCTTGTTCTATTATTGATGACGACGATGCGACGTTCAGTCGCTCATGCATTGAACGTTGAAGTCTAGATTTTATAACCACAAGTTTCCATACAAAAATCTCGAGAATCTCTCATATATCTTGAAGTTTTTCCGACTTTTTTGTTTCAAATTTCTTATACTGGCTTGAATCAAGCAAGTCTTGTTCTATTATTGATGACGACGATGCGACGTTCAGTCGCTCATGCATTGAACGTTGAAGTCTAGATTTTATAACCACAAGTTTCCTTCTACCTCTCATATATGCAAGAAATTTAAAGTATAAGGTTTTGTGATATAAGATCATTCTATGTAGAAATCAGAATCAGGTTACTATTTCAGTTATAAATTTTAAACGAAAATATTGTTTCAAGGAGTGTTTATATGTAGCTGTTTCAGTAGATAGCGGCTGATGGTTTGATTTAAGTAGCATTCCAGACTGTCGACCATTTTATGGACTTCTGTTTCCCTTTTCTACAAAATGGAACAATATATCATTATGCAATGGAAGAAGAAATTACACACGGTCTACTGTAAACTAAAAATCCATAGCTAAGAAAAAGATATCGATGGTCAAAGAGAAGTCCTGGGAAGAAGAAGAAGAAGAAAAAGCTGGATGACCTTTTATTGTAATGTTTCTTTAATGCGGTATAGTTTAGCTGTAGACGAATGCGCTTAATGGAATTGACAGAAATTACTGGACATATACTGAAAAGATATGAAATCACAAGGGTGGAAGTAAAAGACGTTATGGGAAAGGAAGGATCAAGAGCAGTCTCATAGTATGCGACGACAATATTTTGGGCGAACGAGGAGTAGAAATTTTAATGGGTAGAACATTTTTGTCAACTAATGAAGTCGAATTGATTGCGGACGGGATGGAGCCTATAATAGAAATAGGAGGAAGTTGGATGACAGTTGAAGAATATGATGACAGCGAAAAGCTTAGTAGGGAAGAATTGGCGCAGTCGGGGAGAATTAGACAAGAAAATTTTTATGACATTTTAGTGGACAGTTAAGGCTTCGATAATGAAAATTATTGTTAAAATGGACACGATGACCCCATGGGGTTTCATGGTATCAAAGAGAAAGACGACATCGCACTATAAAACGTTTTTAGAAAGGTCAACACGAAGCCTACGGGTAAAACATGACAAGAATACGGAATGGGGAGAATGGTTCTTTCCTTAGTTTAGTAAATTATTTCCATGTAAAGCTTTATGTTAGCATGTTTCATAAAATAAATTTTAAGGTGTTAATTATTAAATAGTTAGCATCTTCAACAGCTTGATCTACGCCAAATCAAGACTTCAGTTTCTCAGACACGTAAATGTAATGAATTCGTATACAGTTAAACATAACTGAAATTTTCGAGTATTATTTCAAACACGAGGCTATGAATTTTAAATTTATATGCAACGTGAATCATAACTTTTTATAAAGGAATAAAAGATAGGTACACTATAATTATGATAACGATATCTGAAAATCTTCGTAACTAAATAATTACATACCGTTTTATTATTACTTACGTGAAACCGTTTCCATTGTTAGTTGTAGGGAAGATATTTTTATGAGTGAAAATAATCGATGTTTTTATTGGTTTCAAAGGAAGTAGTAAACGGATACAAAATTATATAACGGAATAATATGTTTCGGATGCTTGTTATTATTGTATTTTACCTTCAGAAAGAGGAGGATTTCCAGGAGCTTACTGGGAATCGTGTTCAAAATTTAATCTCTTATCTCCGTTGAATTCTATTTCCCTTTAAACTTTCAACTTGAAATCGGATAAGGATTAATTAGGAGACTGAAGCAAATAAAGCCCGCCAATAATTGGGAACTAATTTATTACATTAATGTACAGGAACAGGAAGGCATAACCTTTGTTTGATCGGAAAAGTAAATCGCGATTAATTCCTGCTGTGACGATGGAAAATAATAAATTATTTTACGAGTATAGTACAAATTATTGCTAATATGGATAATATTGTATAATAGTAACTTTATACTATTGAGAATCGTCCTCATCAGTCACGCGATTAAAGTGTTCCAATAACAAAGGCGTATTCTTTATACATTTATATATTTATTAATAAATTATCAATTTCAGCAATAATTAATTAATTTCAAACGGCAAGCACATTTTAGCACTTTGCTTTATCAACACAAAATTAGTAACAACTTGGTTTGTCTAAAGAATAGTCAAATTTAATGCTATGGTAATTTTTTATTTCAAATATTATTCGCGCGATTCTTTCTTCTTATTTCTTTAATTCTTTTGATTTTTCTATCCATCCAAAATCCAGTGTTCTGGTTTTCCTGATTTGGACATTTTTTCTACATGTCCTCTTTCATTGTAACCTGAAATTATTTTGGTCACACTGACTTTGTTCTAGATATACTGCTTAGAACTCATAGCCATACTTGTCCCTTCTATGAAAGCATTTACCACCGTTTGTTTGAACTTATTTTTTTCTGTAAAAATAATAGCGAATAAGGTTAATTAACCCGCAATTTTTTTAAACTTGTCTTTATTGTAGATTCTCTTTCTTCATGGAAATCAAAAGTTCCTTTACTTTTGGCGCGCTAATAAAGTGCACTGTTTGAATAAATTACTACGTATGTATGTGTACGGGCCGGAGTGTGGGTTTTTTACTTCCACTACAACACTTAGGTCTCATTAGGCCTTTTGTGCATTCCTCCTTTTTACGTGAGTACTATTCTTCAAACCATCTAATTTATTACGGGTGGCTTGGTGGCAAAGTCTCTACATTTTTTATGTGTGATAGTATGGTTCTGATTTACCGAGATTTATTACTCTGATCCTCAATACCATTTACCTGGGACCACGCGTCCGCGGCAGATATTGATTGTTCCCAGGTCTCAGTTGGACTGCCACAGCCCATCCCCAAGCCTGTCTAGGGCACACTTCCAAGTGCCACCAACGGCCGCCTTGCTTAACTTCGGAGATCGAAATCTTACCGGTTAAGTCTCGCTGTAAGGCAGTCCCCTACGTATTAATTAATACTACGTATTAGCTAATTGGGAAACAATCTCATATCACTGTGCCTACTATGGCCGTTTTTGAACTAAACGCTTTTTAATTTCAACGGCTGCCAATATTATTTTAGCTATTTAAAAATTATTTTATCATAAGAGTTGCTATGCTTCTATAGTATATATGATGACTATCATTATGTCTATAGAAGCAGCTACGAGTTGTATGCTTCAAATTCAAATTTCTCGCGTTAAGTGTAGTGTAATTCTGTCAACCATTTCCAAATCTCTGCTGGCGTGTAAACCCTGCCCGAACTTTTTCAGAAACAATGAGCCTGGCTTTAATAAATGGTTAGGGGTTATATGACATGTATATTGTTCACAAAGGGGTAAATGGATTGTGCAAAAACGGGCTCTTCGCCCTGTTAACCGAGAATTTATGCCTGCGACATCTGGGAAATCGTATTATCAGGTTCCTTTATTGAATAATTTAATTTATTTGTTGTAGCATGTGCATCGTATTTTATACGTTTTTACTGTAGACGCAATTTTACATTCCCTTAAATGCGTTGTCTACAACTCTGCTCGAAAGCGGCTATTGTCGGGGAGAGAAATTTAACAACATATTCGGTTGAAAGCGCAGCTCCATAATGGTCTATTAGGAACGTTGCCAATCGAAAGCCAACGGCCCATTAACGTTATTTACAGTTTTACACTTTTAGCAACAATAAATTTTTCCGCTGCAAAGCACTGCATTAGGATTTTGCAATTGAATGGGAATTAACTGGGATTTTAACTTTCAATTTAAGCTGATTTACAACGAATTTGCGAATGGCGTTAAGGAATAATGCTGATTGAATTTTAAATTAAATATTAGAGCAATATCTTTTATTACCTGCAGTAGGTTTAGAGCAATCAATTTCTTTGACAGTCGAACGGAATAGTCGAATGAAAATAATTGCGCATAAATGCTTAAATATTTCTTGTCGTGTTTCCACGAGAAATAATTAAAAATATGGAAAGGATACCAATGTAAGTCATAATGGTTCTTAGTACTTTAATACTTTTAAATACCTACATTATCGGTCATATGCTTCCTCTCTCTAAGTTTGTTAACTATATGAGACTGCACTATAATATTTTCTATCGTTTCATAAAACAGAGTAAAATACGTTAAAAGCGTGTTATTTATACGAAATTTCCATAATATATACGATAATTTTATTTGTTTTAGGAAGGCGATCAATAAAAACATTTCACATCCTCTCCTTTACTCATACATGCATGATTTTCCCATAAATAATAGCGATTGGTATGCTGAACAGGTTACATTACTTTCATAAAACTATAGGCAGTGGATAAAGGAACAGCAGAGATAATAATTTTTGATAGTGAATATTTCATATGAATTCCACAACATGAAAATGTATAATATATAGCCCGTACCGTTTATGTTACACGAGAATATGTGAGGATATTCTTACCGGTATAAGATTAATTAGCACGTAGCATTTAGGTATTTGTATTTAATATTCTAAACAAATCATCCATAAAAATATCCCAAAATTATTATTATACGTGTTGACTAACTGTCTAACTACACTACAACCAATTAAATTGTTCAACGATACTTTAAATATAATTATCTTCGAGTGTATTATTGTTGTGCTATGTCCTGAACTTACTAAGTACCTAAGCATTTAGTCAAGAGTAATTGTACAAACATATACCTATAAGAAAATATTAATAGGTCTTTCAGATTTTTTAATTTTCAATACATGAATATGTACATATATTCAAGTACACAGAAAAGCCGTATTTAACGCAATAATGTCCGAGGAAATTACATATAATGTTTTGCGGTTGCGAAAGTCTTCATGAACAAGCGTTTCAGTAGTGCCTCTCTAATATACCTACGTCTTTAATGAAGGTTAGATTAGGCCAAGTTAGATGTCTCTAATTCAATCATCCTGCTGCCAAAAATATTCGAACTAAAATGCTTAACTACCCATAAAACAGCAAGAAATTCTTGCTCTATTATACTGTATTTGGAATTATTACAACGCGTTCTAGGAACATATCCAAATGGAAAGGTTTATATCAATTGATCCTTGAGATATGCACCAATAACTTGGCGCCGGCATTAAACGTTTATAGAATATTTTAAGTTCGGATAAATTAAAGTTCGCGATGCGAATTATTTATTGCATTGTGTATGGTAATGGAATGGACTGTCTTTTTAAATTAATTTAGTTAAATATGTGTATTCAAGTCAACAGAAAAGCCGTATTTTACGCAATAATACCCGAGGAACAATCATATATTGCATTGTAGCCATGAAAGCTAGCATATTTATTTCAGTGGTGCCCCTCTATTATACGTCTTGGGTTTTTAATAAAAAAAAATAACCAGGTTAGATGCCGCTAATTTAAACTTCCTGCCAAAAATATTCGAACGGAAAGGCTTAACTGCCCATAAAATAGCAAGGAATTCTTGCTCTATTGTACTGTATTTGGAATGATAATTAAAACGCGCTTCAGAGAGTATATCCCGTGAGTAAGTTTGTATTAATGGAGCCTTCAGATATGCACCAATAACGTATGAGCTATTGTTACTCGTTCATGGAGTGTTTTAAGTTAGAACAAATTAAAGTTCGCGATGCGTAGATTTTTCAATTTTACGAATTATTTATGGAAATGTGCAGGTAATGAAATGCAGTCTCTTTTTAAAGTAATTTAGTTAAATATGTGTATTCAAGTCAACAGAAAATCCGTATTCAACGCAATAATTCTCGATCAACCATCATATAGTGAATTGCGACCATTAAAGCTAGCATATTTATTTCAGTCGGGCCCCTCTATTATACGTTTTGAGTTTTTGTTGAAAAATAACCTGGTTAGATGTCGCTAATTTAATCTTCCTGCCAAAAATATTCGAACTGAAAGGCTTAACTGCCCATAAAACAGCAAGAAATTCTTGGTCCGTCGGTTTGGATTGATTATAACGCTTTCCAGTTTCATATCCAGTCGGAAGGTGTGTTAATGGAGCCTTGGGATATGTACCAATAACGTATGCACTTCATACTGGCAAACATCAATAAAAAAGGCTATCAAATATTGACAACTCAGCCACGAATCAACTTCTCAAAATATTCATCTATATGGTTCATCATATATAATGTTCACCTATGCACTTTCTTACTTGGAAAACGTTTTCTTCTACATCATTACGTAATTGTTCAGGAGTAATACAAATCGCCTTGTATCCGATTCTGCAATATTTCATTGAAAAAGAAGTGATATCGTTGAATATAAAAGTATTTTATGAATATAAAATGTTTATAGAGATTGCCAGAACAGATGCGTTAGAAATATTATCTTTATACACTATTAGAGATATTATATATCAAAAACTTATTTCCCCTATATATATTCTCGCCTAGTGTTTGCTTTCGCTGAGTCACCTAGTGCTTGCATGGCTAATTTTCAGCATTATTTTCCTATATACTACAATAGAGTTATAATACACCATTGATGTCTAGGGTGGCATTATGGCATTATACTCCCAAATCATTGAATTTCATTGAAATGGATTTGGGGTGGAACTATATTAAACCATTATTTCCATGCTTTATTTAGGGCATTATCGCCATCGAAGTGCGGATTTTTATTGTTAACGGCCTGTTAAAATGACATATTTCGAGACTACTCCTAGATAAATTGGTTTTGTAAGGACCTGGGCCCGTTGAACTTTATCTTAATGTATACTGTAAAATATGGCGAATACCGGCACCACAATCAGGACTAGATTACTGGAATATAGTACTGGACCTTATATGTTAATACTAATATTCCCCTGCTCAAAAAACTATTTAATAAATATGTTTTATTGAAAAATGGTGAAATTTTAAAATACCCATATAAAGGAATTTTCAGTCTCTCCGAATGGTGCAATAGTACATGCGGATGTTGGTATAGAGCTTGGGTTGGATAAATGCGCACTGATTTCATCTTAAGACGATGCGGGGACTACGGAGATAGATGACACGGAGCTAGTAGTAGTATATAGAGGTATGTTACTTTGATGCCGGAGAGACGAATACTTACTTGCTACAGTCACATTGAGGAGGTAGATAGATGCTGTAGAAAATTCTCACCGTGGCAAATACCGGACCTTCTCTGACAGATCTAATCTTCAGAGCCTAGTTTATCTAGGTTTTTGCTGTAAGAAATATAATCTATAGACACTTTGGATACTGGTGACCTTCTTTTCGAAGCTGGAGTCATAAAGTTGTTACATGATTTAAGCATATTTCTTATTTCCGTGATAATTTTTGACAATGGAGCAATAATTTCTTATAAAAATAAGGACCATTATTTATCAGCTTGTCTACCCTTCTATAATAGTTTTCTTTATCAAAAATATCAACATTATTAGTTTCATCAGCTTTTAAATAAAAACCGTTTTTCTTGCGCAAATGTTTGATAAGGTTTCAATCGTTTTTGGATTCTGATTTTGTGGTGAAATTACTATTAATGGTAATAGATACTTGATTACTGCTTGCTTTACTGACGATCTTTTAGATGAGTGAGGAGTTTAGAAGATATTAAATTGAACTTTCAGAGGAAAGTAAAGCAAACTCTAGTTCTTACTTGAACTTCCCTAGTCTTCCTTATCAAATGATTGCGAGGATTGATTTTCTACAATGTTGACGACTACCTGAGGAACAATCTCTTTGGACTTAAGGCTAATTGATTTCTTAGGTTTCATATTTTGTGAAGACATTTTTGAAATATGAAAATTTCCAAATAATATTAAAATATTTGCTATTTGCACCTTCTCCAAAACAACATTCAAGGAACACTTGAGTTAAGAAGAGCTAAGAAAGATTCCATGGTTTCAGCAAGCCTTCTGCTCCTGCACAATATGTAATCTGGCCTATCCACAATACAGCGTATTTGAACGAACAATTTGCGGTAAGGTGGATGGACAAAAAATTATCACATTTTCATATTCGATCATGATGACATTCGAAGATAATATGACTTTTTAGCTTGTCTTTTCCTTTGTTTTATTTTCTGGAATTCCAATATTTATGTTGATTGTTGATGGTGATTTACGAATTAAAATAGTTATTGTCAGTTATTTTTGTATTTGACGGTTTACTTGATCTTGAGGTAATAAATTTATAAAAACAATGTGATTTTTAATTTTGCCACGTAATAATTAATATGCAATAATATTTGATGAATTGTGACACATGCCGAGTTCAAGGAGTTCAGTTTGTCAAAATCGGACGATAAATACTGCTTTTATGGGGGTGCCCGATTTCATATGAGTCTCACACTCTATAATATTTTTCAAATGAAATAATAATGATTACGTGTTGTGTAAGAATATTATAGGCATAGTACTTATACTTTCGCTTTACGATTTAGACCGAAGCAATCGGATAAACCGGGTAGTTTTTATGGGGGGACATAAAACCGCTATATTTTATGTGGTACGTGTATAAATGGGCAAAATAATCTGAAACCGGAACTTACTGTTCATATTTAGCCGGATATTTCGAATCTCCCTACGCAATACGCACTATAAAGCACCCTCGCAGTGCAGGTATCGACCGCTTGAATGTGGGCATCACAACGCTGCTGGAGGGAAGTTATCAATTTGTTGGGGGAGTATTTTATCGTATCATTGAACAAGCACTTTCGTATAAGTCAAAAGCTCAGGATGGCACAAAACCAATATGAGATGGCACACAAGGTTGCCATTAAGGGATTTATGCTTATACTATTTTACCCGAAGGCAAACTAAAATATAAACAAAATCCAAAGGAAATATAAATTTGATGTACATGCTAAAATATTATTATTTAAATTTACCTATATAATACGGAATTTCCTTGATCGTTGATCACTTCTTCTAGGGTTTCTGAGGGACCGCTATTTTCATTATAGTTAACGAGTTATTAACTCTAATGCCGATGGTATTTGTTTTATGCTAATATTAAATCGAAATAGATCATCTCATTGAGTATTTTTTAATTTACTTGTATGCCATTTGGACTATTTATCAGTCCAACGTTTCTCCATAAACGTTTCAAGGAGTGATGGTATTATTGTAGAATCAAAGTGAACAGTATCTTATTTACATTAGGCCAATCTATATGATTGGTACGTTAAAGTCGCAAAATAATGGCTAGTTCTGGTTTTTTAATATGTTGTTAGGACCACTACCAGTAGTATATATCCAAGTTTGAAGATTCGAACGACCTGTGCTAACTTCGTAGCACTCGAAAATTCTTTTTTTGTGATTCTATTTTCATTGGGCTATAAGATCTAATGAAAAAAGGTCACTTTTTCAACTATTATTATTTTTTCGATTATTGGTATGTTAGGCACAAAATAAAATGCTTTTAATATATTTTTAAATAAAACAAATGTGTGTTGAATTAACATAATTGAAATAAATATTGTGTACTTTTCCATCCTCCTCCTAATTGCTACTTCAGCGGAATTATGAAAATCGATTACCCCATAAGACGTAACATAATACTGATTGCTGATATACTGTATATTTATGTCAATTACACAGCGACCGTAGGAAACATAATGACCATTGCATCTGGCATTTGCCGTAATTGGAGTGACTGTTGGACCAGATATGTCTAATAGCGCTAATACTAGGATTACGGGGTGGGTGTGCATCCCCTCAGCCACCCTCCATGGATGTAAGCTTTATTTGGTAACACTACATGCCCTAATATTGTCCTTGGGGATTAGGGGGTATTTTATCTAATGTACCAGCAGACAACCGTAACATAAATAATTTTCGCATTCGGTGATAACGTAATTCCGGCCAATAATTAGTAGCGTTAATTACCGCGTACCGCTGCGAAATGTTTAACGGGTAATTCGGTAACTATATAAACCGAAAATCAAAAATGGAATAGTACGCCCCATAGGCATGCTATGGCTGCATTGTATACTTATTGGTATCATTAGAGTGAAATCATTGTTAATCATGATGTTAATACAAACATAATCATACATGGTGTTAATACAAATATTGCAGTTTGGATTCCGGAGGTTTGTAGCTGCTTTACATCAAACATCATCGTATCCATGTTGGATATAATATATAAAATTATGCAAAGGTTACTCTTTGCTTATCAGTTTTAATATAAACACTGAAAAATAATGTCATTGCGATATAACAAAAATACGATGGGCCCTAGTATTGGTTCTTGGAGCACCCCGTATAGAAAAAGTTCTAAAGTCATTTGAAGAAAATTAACGCATTTTTTCTTGAAAATTATGTATATCTCGTTGTAAAATTAGAAAAATATGGTATACATGCTAAAGCAATAGAGTGGTTTACATCATATCTTTCAATTAGAATACAATGAGCGCAACTGGTGGACAAAAAATACAGTAAAGTAGGATATCAAATGGAAAGTCATAAGCATTTCGCAGGAAAACATTACACAACCGATTTCCTTCTGTGTGTTTAATTTTTAGTGTATATACATCTTGCTATAAGTGTGTGTAGTACATTCTCTGAAATAAATATTACTCTTATTATTATTACTAGCAGTTACCCGTGACTTAGTCAGCGCGAATTTAACGCGCGTTCTGAGCCCGCGCGACAGGCAGTCTTTGTGATATTAAACCCTGGGAGGTGGCAGCGATGGGAGGCGCCTATCGGTACGGTGACGGGGGCGGCGTGCGCGTCAGCCGCACTTGGTACTGGACACTGGACACTACTACTTTAGTTTATTTTAGAACGGGAGATTTACGATAATAATTAATTATTTATAAGTGTTTATATTGGAGTTTATATTGGATGTATACTTCCCTATTTGAATCGGACTTTGTTCACAATTTCTGGAATTTTAATTTTTCTGTGCGGAACCCTAATTCTTTTTTTAAATAAAAGTTACGATACTCTTTTTAACATCCGCTATCTGCGAATGAAAGTCCCCTCAAACTCGACTCAGCCACTTCGGAGATTAGCCGGAAGAAACAGGCAGACAATAAAAAATTTTGAAATAAAAGTAGCCTAAGCTACTACTTATAACATCAGCTATCTGCCAGTGAAAGTCCCGTCAAAATCAGTACATCCGTTTCGGAGATTAGCCGGAACAAACAGACAGACAAATTTTTTTAAATAAAAGTATCGTAAGCTACTCATTATAACATCAGCAATCTATCTACCAGTGAAAGCCCCGTCAAAATCGGTCTAACCGTGTCGGATATTAGCCGGAACAAACAGACAGAGAGACAGACAGACAAAAATTTTAAAAATAGGTTTTTCGTTATAAGTACCATATATGAGCCCCTTCCCATTTCAGTTGGCCCACTTAGGGATTAGCCAGAAATTTCATCTTATGGAGCAAAAGTAGAAGAAGAAATATACGACACGAACTTCCAAATTTATTTATTCTTTTGATAACTTCTTTTAACCACAAAAATACATCTTAGGTGACTGAGACTGATAACTAACACAAAATGAGATTAAAAAGAAATAAATGTGAACAAATACGTTAAATTAACAAAACAACAATTTTATAATTTACCACTGGGTAACATCACCTTTATTTTTTATTACAGCCGAAATTCATTGGGGCATAGTATTAACAAAGCCTTGGCATAATTCTGGTGTAAAAGAATCCCATATTTCCTGAAGCCTTTGCTTCAGTTCAGGGATTGTTCGAGCAGGGTATTACCGTAGCACCTTTTTCATCTCGTGCCACAAAGTTTCAATGGGTGATAGATCCGGACTACTAGAAACCCATTCCAAAAGTGGTATACCATAGTCCTCCATCCATTTTAAACTTCGTTTTGAGGTGTGGCATGCTGCGCCGTCCTGCTGAAACATAAAATCTTGGCCTGATGTCAAACACTCTTCCATGACCGGTAAAAGTGATTTTTCTAAAATGGCCAAATATTTGTTTGTATCCACGTTTCCGACAATAAAATGGAGTTTTCCTACTCCTTTGGGGCTTTGCAGTGACTGAACTCGTCATTTTATATCTTCTAACTATATTTCTTACACTATACCGCGATAATTCTAATAAATTTGCAATTTCCGAGTTTGACTTCCCACAATTGGAAAATTTAATAATAAGTGAACGAATTTTGTCATCCATAACCTTTCCTCTGCCCATTTTTAAAGAACACAACTACTTTGAAGCTGTATCAAATGAATTCTGACAGCTATGAGTATTAGCAATAATTGTTTAATTGTTGTGGCGTCTGTTTTCCACGGCCCCCTTCGAATTGTAGGCTTACTTTGTAATGAATAAAAAAACGGGTTGTTTGCCGTACTTGCAACATTTTGCTTCTTTGTTACACATTTGAGTGAAGACCAATAAAGTTGGGTGTTTTCTACTGCATAACATTAAATATGCCCTATTAATTACTTTGAGACCTAAACACAGCTTGTAGTATTTTCATATGCATTTAGTAAAAAGCTGTTATTTTGATACTACAGACACCTGAATTTTATATATTTGTATAGATTATACGAGGTTTGTTTAGAAAATAACCGAACTTTTTTAATTAAGCGGTAACAGAGTCTCCTAGCGACGCGAAGTTGGCACTCTGCAAGCATCGTAACATAGTTTGTACATAGTACCTTTTGTGTAACATAGTTTTTACGGCTTGCTTAAAGCGCATTTAGTTTTTAGATTAATAAAATTTCTCTATAAAAAATAATTTCTAATACAGAAATAAATAAATTTAGAAACAACATAAAAAAAGCAAAATCCAATTACGTCATAAATAAAATAAGCAACGCGCCAAATAAAAACAAGGCTATATGGAGATAATAATATTGAAACATTACATTTTGATGTTGAGGATATTAATGATAATTATTTGATATCTAATATATTTACGCATAATTTTTCTGAAATTGCCACATTTAAATTTGGAGCAACATTTTGGCTCAAATCTGTTATTACCATTAACTACTTCTATGTTGAGAGAGCAGTAAATATTTTTTGAAACCGTTACACACGAAGAAGTCAATCATGCTGTTAATAAGCAAAAAAATAAAAACTGTTGGTTTTGATAATATAACAAGTATTGAAAATAATTAAAGGTTATGTAATTGATAATCCCACTTATTTATTCAATTTATCAATTATTACTCGAGGCTATTCTCGTGATATATTTAGACAAACAATAATTGTTGTACCACTGTATAAAAAGATTGATGTTAAGTATTACAGACAAATTTCCCTATTAAGTACAATATGTAAACTTTTTTAAAGAATTTTTTGTAATAGCTGATTGCTACTTACTGTGAAATGAAAAAAATATTGACTGTCTCAACATGGTTCTTGTTCTGGTGTACCGAAATTTTTTGGATAGAAATAAATATGATATTTCTTTATTATTTGACAAAGGCATTTGATGTCATAAATAGTAATGACAATGATAAAAGACAAATTATATAATATTGGTATAAGGGGATCAATTTGAAATGTATTTTATCATATATGTAAAGTAGGAAATTAAATGTTAAATTTAATGGGATGGAATCAGAGATTCATGACAGTAAACTTGATGTTCCTCAAGGGTCTGTACTTGGCCCACTACTATTAATAATTATACTAATAACGTAGCCGAATACATAACCCTTGGTCGTTTCATATTTATTTTCTAATGACTTAACGGTTACTCTGGTAGTTGAATCACCAGAGCTGCACGCAAAAATGAGGGCAACAATAGAAGAAGTCTGTACTTGGGTACAGAGATAAACTCATACTAAAATAAAGATTATTATGATTTACTGCAAATGAAGGGTAGCTTAAAGCAGGTCTTCATCTTCTAAACATCTATTATTCTCTCGCTTACTCTCACATCGTGGCGATTTCTGGAAGTTCCGATTAACGGGAGACACCACCAAGTGGATGTCTAAAACATTCGGGATGAATGATACATAGCCAGTTAATATAACAATCAATTTTATACTGAAACCTATGCATTTTTTCTTTCCTATGCAGAGCTAATTAAGTCAGAAAAGTGAACACAAAAAATACCATGACTACTAACCAACAAGAGTTAAAGGAAGTATTATTTCCTAAATTATCCATAGGTAAATAATCAGTAGCCTGTACTTTTAAACAGAATGTCTCTAAACAGAGGAAAATAAAGATGAAAATAAAGATTATTTGTAATTTTCTCGATGCTTTTTCAAACAGAAAATAATAATAAACCCTAATCCGAATTACATATTGGTTCTAATTAGATTATTGGAATATTTAGATTTTAGAACGTAATATGTAAAATTTTTTAAAGTGATTTTTAAGGTAAATACAAAGTTTGTTTAGAAGTATATTTTAGTATAAATAATACAATGAACAAAATAATTCTCTTACCTAGTTTATCTGTACCAGATCACAGTAATATGTTTTCAAATACCGCCAATTTCAGCGACAATGTAGTTGTATATTATGTAGGACGCTGTTGGGCGCCAGTAGTTTTTACGATATTAATGGAACTTCAAACCATATCGGGTGGTAGAATAACAGTTTCTAATTAAACATACTGTCGACTACATTGGTATCAATAAATAATACCAATTGCCGCTTTAATTTCACGTTTCATCTTATTAGATTCACATAAAGCATAGTGGATAGAGCTAGTAATCGAAAGACATGCTTAAATAAGTTATGAACATAATAAGAATTCGTTCCATACGCTCAGTCACTGTCAGGTATTCTTTTTTATATTATATGTCCGACACACCAATTTTGCAATTTTAATTTTTATATAATTTATTCTGTAATTAGAGTCAGTGAGTCAATCAGAGTCAGCGTTTCATGTAGATAAAAAAGGAGTATACGCATTTCATTATGAAGATTAAATGGCAAATACATGCACTTTATTTTCCTTTGCAAAAAGGATATATAGCCGTTCTCTTTCAGCAAAAATTGACACTATGAGAACCATTAAAAAAATCGGTTTTTGCAGTTTCTCACAAACTATGCGTTTTTGACATTAGTTGTCATTGTCATTTTTAATAGTTATTTATTGTGTAAGTCTTTTAGATAGCGTTTTATCTACGCAAGAAAATTTACTTTTACTATTTTATTTAGAACTTGAGAACGAAGTCGAGAATTTTTTTGAGTGTATAAAACGCGACTAAAACACGAATGCTATACAACGTTTTATCCACAATCACGGTCATTTATAATCAGATTTAATCAAAAAATGATTTGACATTTGTCTCTGACAACGGCTTTAACGTCAACTATTATTGAAATTAATTAAAAAATACTTGGAAGGTGTCGAATGGTTGATATTTAGTTTCGATTGTTCATCGAAGTCCAGAGAACAATTTCAAGTATGCAATTTCTTCCACGTTGGTCGAAGTACTCGATGCTGAAGGCCGCTGTAAAGGTCTATAAAAACATAGGCATAGGAAAAGATAGTAAGCTCACTGTCTATCTGAAGGTGAGTCGAGAGGGTACAAAGTGAAAAAAATTTGGTATTGGAAAGAGGACACGTGGAAGAATTTTTGACAAGGGCTTGCGATATTGCGATATTAAGAATATTTGATGATTAAGGTAATGTCTCTTAACCTTTTAGTCATTGCAGATAATAAACTTGAAATATTTAGGTTGCACTAATCATGGGGGTGTCTGGTGCCTGTCGTTGTCGTGAACTGACGAATTTGAAAATCAATGATGTAGTTGACAGGGGCGCATATTTTCTTGTCTGTTTATCTTTTTCCTTTTAAAAATATTAAAAAGCGCATAACTAATTTGTAATGTACATACACTCTCGAAAACCTATAAAATTAGTTTTTTCGCTTTTACGGGAAAGCTATTGTGAAAATCGAAATTTTACATAGAAGCAATTTTTTTATAAAATTTAAAACAAGTGTTATTTGAAGCAATCTTTCGAAAAAATGCATCGTCTTTGAGATATTGGCAGTTTTTGGTCATCAAACTGCTGTGTGACCTCAAAACCTACAATTTTATATAAAAAAGAGTAAACTTAGAGTAAAGAGTAAAAATGTTCGCTTATTCCATCTGTTTATGTCTAGTTTTCTTGGACTATAAATAACAGGACAACGTATAACGTAGACAAGACACATACGCCATCTAAAGATGTTACCGGCTGTAAAAATAGCGACGTGCAATAAATATCATGATCGTCGGAAATTTTAATTTCAACGTTGAGTGAGTTATACTTTTTGTTAACAAAGTTTCTGCAGAAAGGCAATTGACGTGTGTGGCGGAGCTAGCAAATCCCGCTTTTTAATTTTATTGCTCGAGTCTTGTATCTGCAGTAAAAGTACTTTAATAAAGTTAGGAAGCAGTTAGGAAAAATTGGTCTAGACAGATAAAAAGTCAAATATGTTATATTTTCCCTTAAACTTGGTTCACTTTGACCTGTTTAGTCCGTAATTGTATGTATTAAATATACAAAGATATAAGTGGGACAACTGTTATGCGAAATTTTCCTAGCACAGTATTTTAATGAATCTCTCTAAGGAGCCAAAAAGTTGCTACTCAGCCAAAAACTAATAAAAGGTTTGTATGTATATGTAAAATATGTGTTTAAAGAATATATTTCACAACTTTATATCACTTTATTTCTTAACCACCAGGTAAATGTCAATAAATAATCAGCTGTAATTTCTTTATTTGGTAACTGATTGAGAGGAAACTTCAAGGCAACTAAACTATCAAGGCAACAGTTTGTCATTACTTAACCAGTTTGTAAAACTTCCGGTTCCACAGGAAGTATTCACTTTTTTTAAATTACCCAAAATTTTCAAATGGATGTTCGTTTCATTTACCTACTAGTGATATTGCACAAATAGATGAACTAAACACAACAATGCAAATAGTTATTAAAGTCAATTGTTCTGGATTATATTGATAAACCATTTGATAAAGCTTTCGCTGACATCGAAACGCGTTTTATTGTACTTCTCCAGATAATATTTAAAACTAGAATTTTCTAGAAAATATTTCACCACTGCACCAACAGATAATAATTAATAAAATAATTTATTGCAGATTGGTATGTATGTATGCTATAAATTCACGACGTAACCCTACCTCGATCGCTTTGATATTCTCGATGATTTGTAGATGTACATGTCTTCAGCATGCAATAGAAATAGAGAGACTGAATTCATTACGCCTTGTTGGCTTCCCTGCCGTGGGTATTTTAAAATAAAGCTAATAAATTTATTTTAATTACAGTAATTCCACACATCACACCAACTTAAATTCCTCTTCATACTGTTTGAAAGATTAACAATAATGAGTCGGCTAGTACAATAACAGTGTCTGTTTGATTTAGTATATGTGATAAGAGTTCTTCCTTTAAGTCATACTTATGTAAAACGACGACACTTATCTTTCACGCTTCAATAATGCGTCTATAAAGTCAGTAATTACATTTTTAAATTCTTGGTCGATTTCCTCTTCACATGTATATTAATTGTTGGTGTATCTAGGTACATATCACAACTTCCATGACTATATTTTCCGATGACTTTTACTTGAAACTCACTGAGAAAAGTAAATATGTAATTTATATACTTGTTCTCTTTATAAAAGACAGCCTATTTGTTACTTTTGGTCAAGGTTGCTCTGGATTTGCTCTTTTGTTTTTAGTATTGAAAATATTACTGGGCGCGTATATATGGGACCCGTCTCACGAAAAACGTATGTGATCTCGACAGATTTGTTGTAGAGGTCACGGAGTCACGAATATACGTTTAATCGTGAGCGGATCCGATTTTGGAGTTCGCCAGGTAATTCTGAATTGCCAAACTGGTCAAAATGGCCATCTTCTGAGAAATCTCAAATTTAATGGAAGTTTTAAAATTTTTACTTATCCACCCTAAATTCCTTCTTACCTTCTTAGTGTCAGTCCGATTGAATTGAAATTTTTAGAACAGCCAACTTAGACCTTTGTTTACAGAAATATGTGTCATCATGTGAAATAAGCAAATAGATCAATAAACAATGGACGACACACTGAGGGGCAAAAAAAAACGCATCAAGTTAATATTTGGTAAAATTTAAGGTCTCATAAAATGAAATACCAACTATTATAGTTAATAATACACTTCAGTGGTCAAGAGGTTTCAAATTGAATATATTTAAGTACTTTTAAAAAATATAATAAGAAAGGCAACAATATAAACTAATGTTACTCACCTAATATGTCAGTGTTACAATTTGGAAATATTCGTCCATTTTTCCCATAAAATTTGGCCGGCCGTACAAGTTTTTAGAAAATGTTCTCTACAACTTACATAGAGTTTCCGATATTTGGTACCTACCCATTAATACTTAAAGATCCAAAGTGAATCAGATCTGAACATGCTTCATTATAAATTAAAATTTTTAGAGCTTTTCTTTTGCCCCTTCGGAATGGGAAACGAATGGCACCCACTTAGGTACTGCTAATAAAATCCCACCTAAGTTGTTAGTAAAAGGAGTAGTGCACATTGATAACACAAAAATGTCTATATCTGTAGCATACATTAAAAATCGTGTATACCTGTTTTTAAAATAATCAATAATAATAATACAAAACAAGAAGGAAAATAAAAATATTATTTATGTTCATTCATCTATTTCACGCTACATTTCATATGGCAATCGTAAAATTCAATTACGCGCGATATCGGCACAAAAGCATATTAGTTGAATATCGGGTCGCCCACCCGAATGTCATTGCGTATGGGAATAATGAAGGTTCTTATGGAGTGGATTTGAAAGCTACCAATTCATGTTTATATTTAACTATATCGTAATGCGTAATTTATATACGCAATCTTGTTAAATAAGCATGAAATGAAATTAGACAGGAGCAGGATCGAGGATTTAATTAAAGTATATACCTAGAGAAAATACAGAAAATTCATTTCCTATGCTGAATGAACTAAATAAAATGATTTACTGTGAGTCCTTTCAATTTCGCTTATCTCCATAAATTCACCCACGCCTGTTTGAAATTGACAATGCGGAAAGTAATCAGAATTTTGGAACATGTTTCATCTTTAGAATAAATACATACACCTTAGAGAAAACATTCTCGTTTCGAAAGAAAAATATGAAATACGCTACAGGGGTTGATGGGTGCATACTTTATATTTTATTAACTCGTAACGGAAAGGAACGTAGGAAGCTTGTATATAGTGTTTTATATGTTTCATGATACACACTTGATAAAAACTTTTAAATAAATAAATCTATAGTTACCGGTGTTGCAAAATTTTATAGAAATTATATTTTCTAATATAAATCAGTTTATTAATCTTAGATTTTAATTTAAAACCATCATTATAACATAAAATTATAAAATACCATTTTTCAAACGTTATGTTCGTGATTGTATAACAACATTTTCAATTGAACACAAAAATTTAACAAAGTAAATTCAATAGTTATCATCCAAAAATACAATTTACAATTGGAAGCGTAGCAAAAAATAATTTAAATTTTAAAGACAGCTCTTATGAATAATGAAATTGAAATATTAACAAAATATTATACAAACATGGCATGGTAGATATACCAATTGCAACTAGAAATACCCTTATAGTCTTAAAAATAGAAGAAGCAAAAAATGTTTTTTAAATAATAACTTAACTACCCTTTTTAATCAAAACAAAATTTTCAAAAATATGTTTCACAGAGACCTCCGTAAGACAGGCCGAGGACAAGAATTAGTGACGTCACGATACAGGTCCCATCACGACATGTGGCATAATGCAATATACAATAGGGTGGAGTGAAAAATATGAAAATTGCAATTTGCAAATACTTGTGTCTCTCGATTATGCAGATATACCTAATTATAGTCTTAAAAATAGAAAAAGCAAAAAATGTTTTTTTAAATAATAACTTAACTACCCTTTTTAATCAAAACAAAATTTTCAAAAATATGTTTCACCGAGACCTCCGTAAGACAGGCCGAGGACAAGAATTAGTTACGTCACGATACAGGTCCCGTCACGACATGTGGCATAATGTAATATACAATAGGGTGGAGTGAAAAATATGAAAATTGCAATTTGCAAATACTTGTGTCTCTCGATTATGCAGATATACCTAAAAGTAATGCACGCCAATTTTTAACCAAATCGGTCAACATTAAGAGGTTCCGCAGTGACCATGAAAATGAGTAAAAATGCCCATTTTCTGATTTTTTTATTTTCTAAATCAAAAATTATATTTGTTAAATAATTCTCTGCAGTCTGAAAATCCGCATGTAAAAAGTTTTTCAAATAAAATGTATTCATGTTCCATGGTAACTTGAATTGTGTGTCAAAAAACGTTAAATTTCACCGAATTCGACGTTTTTTGACACTCTCTATGAATGGCTTTAATCCATACTTGTTTAATTTCCTCATCTACTGGAAAAGAAAAGACGGACACATAACTATTGGTACTATCGTAATTGCTTGAGCACTTAGGTACGTAACATTTAGAAGCCATAATGGAAAATAATAAGATTTTACTTTTTAAAACACCTGGGTATTATTTTGTTTGCACTCTTTTCTAGAAAATAGCCACCATCTTTATGGCATTTTATTGGAAATGACCTTAAGTAGTGAAGTATATTTTTAACTAACACGTTTTTTATAACACAAGAAATATACTTTTAAAATTTACACAGAAAACGGAGGTCACACTTCAACTATACCCGAATTAGTCATTTGACAGATAAGTCACGCTACACAACAAAAACAAACTACCTTCCCACGTCTATTTTACTGACTTTACCGACTTTAAGAATTATCACCAAGAACTAAATACATTTGAGGAGTCTTACACATTCAATTACATATTCTTTTAACTTTATTACAAGGAGCTTTTTACTAAGGAATAACGTAAAACGGAGGTCCCGATTTCACAAATATTACCAACCTCTCACCAAGTCTCAACCGACAATAATCAATACAATCATAAAATATATTCTCATAAAATATATATTCGTCTACCATATATCCATAACTCTCAGAGAAGAATACCATATTCACACAACACATAAAAACACATTGACAATTTGATAAAAATAATTTGAAATTCCTTTACATAACATTAGAAGACAAAAATTCACTACTATAGAATATGTAGTGTCTAAATTCCACGTTAACAATGTAATATCATCAAAACACATCCAGTACGATAAGTATTATCATTCTTTCTGAATTATTAATGTGTTCTCATGTTTTATTTACATTACTAGAATTCATCCATGCGATGGCAGCTAAAAAAGTTTGCCATTTAGTTTTATACACAAAATATACGGACAGAAACGAACTGTAGATTATTAATTCCTAAACTGTCATACTTTAATTAAACGATCAATTTTTAATCCGGCTATCAGGCGCCGATTATTCATCAATGATAGTCCCCTGCGCTTCTATCGTTAAAACTGCAATTTAATTTCCTTGTCTCCAAAAATTTCGCTTTTAAATAAATCACGGATTCCATTAAACAGTTAAAATGGCTGTTCCGAAGCTGCTAAATATATTTTTCATTTGGTTTATCTCGGCGCGGCTTTGTAGAAAAAGTGTATCACGTGTCTGGCACGTGCATATGAATCCCAGGGAAATGTTGGCTCTTTAGATATCGATAAATAATGGGTCCCAAGACTCCTATTTCAGAAGTATTAGTGCCGTGTAACCACATACAGCTATCTATTACTTTGACAAATGCCGAATACGGCTGGGCGGAATTAATTCATATTTAGGGAGCTTTAGAAAAATCAATACCCCGTGATACTGATTCCCAAGAGAGATTAATGCCCGGCCTTATTACCAAGTAAAATCGTCGTCTGCTGCGAATTTCTCATCTGTTAAAATTGCAGATTATGGTGATTTTTAAGATGTAGCGATATTGCCAGCGATTTTATTTCACTGTAAACTAGAATTTCTAACCATATTTAATTAATTACCAATGAAACAATTCCAATATAAAGCCTGCTGTAAAAGTAATACCAAACTGCCCAAATGAAGTAGTGCCTTATTATCGAGAATATAATTCACATATCGCATGGTTCATTTTTCATTAATATCATCTGTTAGGCAAAAAATGTTTCAACCATTAGATGTCCTAGATGTCCTCCTCAACCACTAGATTAGACCGTCGAGGAGGAGATACAGGAACAGACTCGAGAAAGTTAATTGGGAAGAAAATACCAAAATTAATAAAGAATCTTAGTTGACTCAATCCATGGAATTTTGCGCTTCAAGGAGAATAAAAATAACTCAAAAGACTATTCTATTCGTATATTCTATTCTAATTCTATACTATTCCAGAAATTGCATTGTTATTAAGAAATTATACTTCAACATGAGAAGGAAAGACGTCAAAGAATATTGTTACGTTTCTCGTAACATTTTGGGCTAGGGTTAGTTTTAATAAAACCACATTCTCTCACTACAACTAACTTATTTATTTATTCATACTTTTACTTTGACACCTTTGTGGAACACCTATCACTATTTAACACATTGATATTACTTACATTATTCGTTTCACTAAATCTACCCCCATGGCTTCAGGAGATATGTCAACTTGTCTATCTCAATTCTCAAAAACCCACTAACTCACTTCTTCCCAGCTTGCTATCTCCCCCCAAAAACCTTCTATTTCCTATTATCTTGTCACCCGGGGATAAAAGCAAGTCTAGCAGATTCACTATTCAATAAGTTCAATGTTTTCTACTTCCTTTAAAGTTCCATTCGAAATATCTTTACTCAGCAAATAAACTGTACTTACTTGCTAATGCCAATAAATGATATAAGATACCTTACATCCTTTATAGCATCCGGAATTTATTCATTATTAATATGGAACTTATTTGTCTTTGTAAAATTTTTTAATTATTATGCATTAATTTACTATACCGTGTATTTTCTAATTTGTTACCAAAATATGTTTATTTTTATATTTAGTTATATTTGTGACAATATAAAGAGTGTGTTGTCAAAACATTATGGAATTCCGCGGCTAAAATTACAATAAAAATTCTTGAATATTGAATATAATAGTTCAATCCATTTACCGAAAACTGGAGATTGTAAAAGAAAGCAACTGCAGAAAATACAAGAAAAAAGAAAGGTTAGTGCTCTTGTTTTTACACCAGAAAACTGTTAAAAACTGCAACAAGTATGAGACGAGATTATGCCTGAAGAGGGCTTCAAACAAAAAGTTCTTTAACATTGTCGCTAAAGAATTGCCATGGCGTTGTAACGAAGGTGCGTCTGCATCTATTTATCACTTCATGAAGGAAACTGACAGTTCTGGAAACTTCACTAACCGACTTGAATATTATCCTGTATTTAACAAAACTAATCAAGGAGGGGACAAAGCTTGCTGTGATAGCAAATGGTTAGTATCTATACAGTAGATTCCCGGTTACTTCAAGGAATCAAACAATAGGGCAATATTTAATTATAACAAAGCTAATTGGAAATACTATAGGCATTCTCTCAATTAAATTACAGTAATAAATAACAGCATAAACAATGTAGACGATATTGACAGTGAACTTAAAAAATTCACAGAAAATATGCAGAAATCAAGAAATATAATCTAAAATAGACGTAATTCCACAAACAATACAGCAATAAATAAAAGAAAAAAATAAAGCTAGGAAAAGATATCAAAACGTATACCAAGCCATTCAGCAATACAGCAATAAATAAAAGAAAAAAATAAAGCTAGGAAAATATATCAAAACTTATACCAAGCCATTCAGGTACAAGTAAAAAATTAAGGGGTGGAAGGAGAAGCTAGAAAAAGTAACGTACGAAGACAACACCCTTTGGCAAGTTACTAAAATGTTGAAGAAAAAATCCATTGAAATCCCAACCTTAACTTAGAATAACCAAAAAGCAATAACAAATATAGAAAAATCAAATATGCTGGCAAAAGCTACGGAAACGAATACAACAAAAGTAGTTAAATAACAAGTCGAGAGCGAATTCAGAACTATGAGCAAAGTACATATTAACAACAATGAGCTTGCAAACTTGAGAACCCCAAAAGAAGTGGCTGAGATAATCAAAACTCTGCCAAACCATAAAGCACCGCGTTGTGACCAAATAGACAACAAACTGCTAAAAAACTTGGCGAGGAAGTCAATAACGCAGTTGACTTACCTAATCAATGCAATGTTAAAGCACCAATACTTCACACAGGCCTGTAAGTGTGCTATTGTGATCCCGATCCACAAACCTAACAAAAATCCCACAAACCCTGAATCCTATAGACCTATATCCTTGCTACCTACCATCTCCAATATGACAGAAAGACTCATCCTGTGATAACTAGATAAATTTGACACAAAAAATAAAATAACCCCAAATCATCAAATTGGATTTAGGACAGGAGCCATTACAGTAATGGAGCCGGCAAAATTGTTGGTAAGATCACTATAAATTTTAATAAGGCCAAAAATACTACGCTCCGCCGACACGGGGTGGCAGGAGTGACTGGTCTTAAAAATGCACAGATTATATTTCCCTCCCTATATAACCACCCTACTCAAATCATACCTATCCAACAGATCCTTATAAGTCCAAATCCATAGCACCCTATCCAAAACCTACCAACAAAAAGCAGGTGTGCCGCAAGGCACCGTGGTGGCACCTAAATTATATACATAATTTACTCATGTATTCCCCCATTCAAGCAGACAAAGCTAATAATCTATGCAGACGACACCGCGCTAACAACTAACTTTAGCTCGGAAGTTGCGAATGCACAAGTAAAAATTTATTTGACCCAATTACTCCCATATTTTAAACAGTGGAAACTAAAAATAGACGAAAAAATTCACAAGTAATTCGATCAATGGGAATGTCGAAATAGTAATACACAGAAATAAAAGAGACACCGTACTCCAAGTACTTGGGCGTCACACTAGACAAAAGGTTAAACTATGTTAGGCAACTGAAACAAATAGCAATCAAGTGCACCCTCTGTCGCGCACAAGTGCAATAACAGCACAGAACAAATTAATACTATACAAGCAAGTAATAAGGCCAATAATAACATAAGCATGTCCGGTATGGTAAAACATAGCAGACAGCAAATTTTTGCCGATTCAAAGAATCCAAAACAAAATTCTGAGCCTGTGTACCGGTTCTGACAGCTACACAGTACACAGTACTGTTAGAGTATATTAAATATATTAAAGACCACATAAACGAGGCTGCCCAAAAATTTTATGTCTTGGCCAGACGCAATTCTACCTTAGCTAAAGATTTAACAGACATAAGACACAACCCCAACATCCGTATAAAGCACAAGCTCCCATACCAATCCTTACCCATATTTTACATTCCTCTACCCAACCCCAACCCCCTTACACACCCTACATAGACAAAGACGTAACAACACAAGACAGTAACTAAAGGTCGGAAGGTCACTACAAACAAATTCAAAATTAGTAATATAAAAAACGGGTTTTTTCAACTACATGAAACTTAATAAAATCTAAATGGCGAATCCAAAAAGGCGAACCATTGAATTTATGAACCGATTTGTCTTAAACTTGGTACTTGGGGTTGTTTAAGGTTACTAGGCTCATTTGGTTGTTTTTCACGAGTCCTATACATTATACATGGTGACGAGGGTTTGATGATGTGGTGGATAGTAGAACTTAAAAAAACTAAAAACTACAAAATAAAAATAGGTAACAAAATTATATAACGCCCATAAAAACCACAATTTAAATGCGTACCACGTTTTTTTATTACCAAACGTGAGAATCTCAGGAGGGTCCAAGTTTATGCCCTAATTGCTTTGTAGCTTTTGGTACAACGGATGATTTCAAATAAAACCGTTTAAAGTTAAACGTTTTTTTCCTATTTTTTGTTAGTAGTATTTATTAAGGAGTATTATATTAAGTAAAATTATTATTAAGTATAATTAAGTATTATTAAGTATTATTAAGTATAATTAAGTATTATTAAGTATTACTAAGTATTATTAAGTATTATTAAGTATTATTAAGCATTATTAAGTATTATTAAATAGTATTTATAACAGAAATACAATGTGGATTCTATAGTATCTTTAAGGGCAACTTAGTACAAAATAAAATATCTAGCGTGAAAATCCCGTCTGGAGATTGCAGCTTACTGTAATCCTCGAAACATGATAGAGAAGTTTTTAAACTTTAGCTCAAATTGAAATACTAAAACCACCAGTGAGCTGGAAATTCATTGAGAGCAAATGTTATAAGTTTTCTAATTCTCGGAACTTTACACTATTACAGTGTACAACTTAACTCACAAAAAACCTAACTAGAAGTTAATGATCAACAATAACAATTCCCGATTTCTCGCTATATATACAGATCCTTATATATAGACGTCGCATGGCAACAAGCGGATTATATTAAACCATGAAGTACGAATTCAGCTAAGCAATTAAATTGAATTGCATAATATAATGATTCCCAAAGTTTAAACATCATTTTGACTATCTCTTTTATTGCTGATGATCCCAATATGAATATATGCGTTCTAAGGAAAATCTACTTGGGCTTTCGCATCGGCAAGCGTCGTCATCGGTAAGATAATAATATAATACCGTTGATTAAAAAAATGTGGAAAATTGTCCTAATGAAAAGTGTACGGCAAGGATCCATAATATAAGCGGCTATATTTGAAGTCTGGCTTGCTTTTGAAAATCATGATTCAACCCTGTTAATGTATAGTGTATTCATCCGATATATATTATTTCACTAGCAACCTTTAACGCAAATGTCAACAATAAGTAAAGTTGATAGTCTATGAAATCGGTGCATTTCCCTGGCATCAGAGGAGCAGTTGTGGTTTTTTTATATGTAGTATGTTATGAAGTGGTAATGACAAATCCCAGGTTTCACCTCGAAAACCCTCCGGATCATTGTGAAAAACTTTGGAACCATTAAATTTTCGGAATACTTTTAGTTTTTGTCAATTTTTACCACCAAGGGCTTGTGTTACGGCAAAAGTTACAATATACACTTTTAGGTAGACTTTTTAGTAGACAACAAAATGAAGATAATTTGGTCTCCGTAGACCAAATAGTTTCTAAGATACAGATAAAATTTCCAAAATGAAAAAACATTTTAGTTTTTCTTAAGTTTCGTCAAAATATTTTTCGTGTTATGATAACAGTCGTCATTAACGTTATTTAAGTACAATAAATTTGCAACAAAACGAGACTAATTTGATCTAGACCTGATAGTTCCTGAGGCACAAATATTAAAACTTGTTGAGGTACTGAGGTTGAATACTGTCAAAAAAAATTTTTTCACCTGGTGGTATGTACAGAATTAGAGTAATCGTTTTGTGATACAATTTTATTCCTGTATGTAAAATGGAGTTTATATATAATCCATCAACTATATCTTGGGATCCATTTCTGATAAATGTGCGGTGTGAATATTTCTCATAACTTAAGGATGAAACGAAATTATGCTGTAAATACATCATTTAAAGGGAAATTTTGCTGAACAAATTTCCCCATTTACAGTTTTTTAAAATTCGTCACGGTTTAGGAGGTAGTGGCAGAAATAGAGAAAATCCTTTTCGGGGTTGCAGTCTTTGAATACTTCTCACAATGTAACTCTTCTATGTAACTTAAGGGTGAAACAAAATTATACTATGAATACACCATTTTAAAATAAATTTTATACTGAAGTTGCTTCTCTTATAGTTTTTTAATATTTATCACGGTTCTATATTCGCTCGATTCCAGAAAAGTACCCGATATATTCTTATTCAAGGGATCAAAATTGGTCACTTTCAGCCAAGTTACCTTGGGGACCTCTCGAGAAAACGGACACGCCTATATGACGTCTGTACTATTCATTCTAAGGATTTTATATTTACAGACAACGCACCGCCGGTTTCGAAAAATGAATCATCGCGCATTTATTGTTGAAAATTTCTTTTAAAATAACGAGTCTATTGTCGTTACTCAACGTCAGTTTCGTACAAGATTTAATTTGAATCCTACATGTAGAAACATAATTTTAAAATGGGTTGGTCAATTTAGAACCACACGATCAGCTCTGAAGAAGAAACCTGCAGGTAGGCCTATTTCAGTTAGAACACCTGCAAATATTGAAAGAGTTGGAGCTGCATTTTAAGAAGTCCAAACTGATCTGCGAAACAGATAATCTCAAACATTAGCACTCTCAAGAAGTAGCCTACAAAGAATATTGCAGAAAGATTTACGCCTAAAAACATACTATAAAGTTCAACTTGTGCAAAATTTTTTGTCTGACAATGTATTTATACCCGACGAAGCACATTTTCATGTGTGGCTACCTCATTTTTTTTGAGGATGAAAATGAAGAAAATACCACAGTAACTTTGGAACGTTATGTGACCATGTTGTAAACTTTTTTCAACCAGACGGCACTTTCCTGAAAACATGTGGTTTCAGCAGGATGGCGCCCCGTGTCAAACTGCCCGCGGATCCATTAATATCCTGCGGAAAATGTTTCCAGGACGCCTGATTTCAAGGTGTGGGAATCTTCAGTTTTTTGTTATGGGGCTATTTAAAATTTAAAATATTAAAATTAAAGTTTACATCAATAATCCGCACAATATCGACGAATTAAAAGAATATATTTGACCAGAAATCTGGAATATTGCCCCATTAATGTTGGATAATGCTATGCAAAATCTGGTGTCCAGAGTAGAAGCATGTTCAAAAAGTATGTAGATACATTTATCTAGATACAATTTTTAAATTATGCTAATAATAATTTCTTGAATTCCATATTATGTTAATTAAAATCGTTTTATAGAGGCAAAATGTGTCACTACATTATAAGCCACCTAGTAATTAAGTTTGTATCTATCTATCGTCATTATTTGTTTCCATTCTAACCGTTAATCCTAATTTTAAACAGGTACGAAGGAACTTCGGGCGCAATATTGCATTCTATATGAACAGAAGTAAACATGTTAATTCCCATGACGTACCTAAAGGCGAGCCGTATATCTTCTTAATAGCGATGGCTATAACTTTTGTCAGACTTAAGAATTAATCCCTTCAAAGGATCTTGACTAAATAATTCGAAGCGAAGTTGGAGGGTAGCTTGAAAATATAATTTATTGACGACGTTATTAAGTAAATGTTAGTGTTATGACACTCCTAAACGTTGAATCGAAACAAATTTAATCTCGACAACATAATTCAGGAAGATGAAATAGTCCGCATGGCAAAAGGACACTATCGGCGACTTCCCTTGAAATATTGGTTGTAAAATATATATTGTTTCATAAATCGGGTAAAACAAACGGGTTTCGAGCTCGTCAACAGTTTTATGAATTGTGTATTGTTACGGCCGTTATGGATTTATATACATGTCTGAGTACCTAGGCCGTTAAAATGGATTTTAGTTTTTGGTGAAGCTCTAAAATCTTATATAAAATTTTACGATATATCGCAGTTCCCCTTTTGTTTTGTTAGGTCTTCGGCGTATTTAATTGGTAGTTTTGTTGCTATGTGGAAGTGTATATGGAAGTCTGTACTTGCTCTTACTGTTATAACGTTTCCATGAACTGTTTATTTCGAATGGAAAACCATTAAAAACTGTCAACACTCGAATATTAAGTAGGTATACTAATTTAAGTCCAGTACGAAAAATTGTTTCCAGGTATTATTCACTTAACGGGCATATACATATTCGTTTATTGTTCTCTTGTTTTAATTATTTCTGTTGAAAGCAAATTTTATTAAAATATAATAGATGACATAACGGATGCGTACTGGATGTCGCCAGAAACATGTACCCACTTTATATAATCATATACCAGTATTTTGGACATTATTTCGCGTAGTGTTCTGAGTATAATTTGTTAGCTTTTATGGTGTGCGCAACAAAATATTGCCTTAGCTGGCTCAACTTAGTTAAAGAAAATAAATGAAACTATGGGCTTCGTACGGTATGCGTCAAAACCACTAATTAACCGGGAACACTACTCGCAATTACGCAACCTTACTAGATGGTTCCCAACTATCTTGGGTATCTAAATCTTGCTCATAATCCAACAGTAATTGGTGACAATAGAAAAAGAACACAGATTAACAAGGAACTCCTTGTATTTCTTTAGTACCACTGAGTATCTTTAAAACCACTGTATAAAAAGATATATACCACCAAAACTCTTACGCTCAAATATTGTGTTATACACTAAGAATGACGTCGAAGTATCAAACGGTCCAAAGAGGGTTATAGGTGGAAGGAAAATAATCAAACGAAATGGTCCAGATAATTTACTAGTTGCTCACACTCTTCTACTGAAAACGACTCCCAAATTTCTTTAATTTTAGCTTTTAGGCTCTCTTTAGTTCTTTGCGGACTGTTTCGTAGTTTCTGCTCCATTTTATGCCACACTTCCTCTATACCGTTCAAATCTGGACTGTTAGCTGGCCATTCTAATACAGTGATGTGCTTGTTTTCAAACCAGGTACATGTGGATTTTGCTGTGTGACAAGCTGCATTATCCTGTTGAAACATAAAAGTTCCGCCTGGAGGTACAAGTCTTTGTACACTTGGAATTAGATAATGCTATAAAATTTTGTGATATCTTATCGCATTCACGGTACCGTCTATGAAACTGAAATTCCCTAATCCTGCCGCTGACAACCTCATATCATTATATAGCAAATTTAACAGTCCGCTTTAATCAATCTGGGTGGAAAGCCTCGTTTTTAGTGCGAATCACTCGTTTATATCCTACGCACACATCGAATTTCGACTCATCACTGAAAATTATGGTTTTCCACTGCTCCGGTGTCCAATTCTTTCTTTCCTTGCACACTCAAGGCGTTTTTTCTTCTGTCGTTTAGTCAAAAGGTTTCTCTTTAGCCGCCTAAAAATACGAAATTTTAAAACATTTTAAAGGGTACGTTAAATCTTCCTAATTGCCTTATAAAAACCAGACCACATTTACGCATCCACTTCCTAAAAGTTTCCCTTGAAAATAACATACTAGTCGCGTTTCAGTCGATTCAGCAGTTATTTCTCTCAAAGTAGCTCTACGATTTCTTCTGCATATTTTTAAAAGTTGCCTTCTTTGTCGATATGAAATTAACACTGGACGGCCTGGAATTTTTCGTTTTACATTTGTATTTCCGTTTTCACCATATGATTTAATAACATAATAAACTGTAGTTACACCCATTTCAAACTCCCTAGCAATCTGCCGCATCTTTATGCCGCCACTAAATTTGGTAATTATCAAATCTCGTTTTTTTGGAGTTGGTACACCTTTTGGCACCCTTACAGAACGTAACGAACAATTTCACTAACGAAATGACCAGTTATCTACAGCTACTTACCAAGCGACAAAGCAAATGTCATATTAATTGTTTTATATGTTGACAGTTATCACGGCTAGACAGATTTGTGACGTAATAATGAATAACGCACATTTGCCGTTCTTGCAAATGAGATTGTATTTTATTAAAAAGGAACTGATATGGTCGATAATTATTTTTTTATTGCACCAAAAGCTGTGGTATCAGTTTTTTACTAAAATAATACATGAAAAACGAAGTATGAGAGAGTACTTAATTAAACATTGCGGCAAATGGAAAAAAGTACAGTGTTCAAACATATAGTTGTTAGGGCTGGTATTCTCCATCATGATCCAGCTTAGTATGATAGGAATATAAATTACTACATATTTCGTTGACGCCTCTTTCTCTCTTCCGTCTTTCCCACCCCAGACATAACAGTATGTGTTTTTAGATTTACTTTCATACACATCAGTAAAATTATAAACTGCATATTTCCTACTAAATCCAAACATCATGCTCAGTCCATGAGGTGTCGCCAAGACCTTTTGCAGATCAAAAGAATTTGCCATGCAACCATCTTTAGCAGATTTATTCTATTCTGCCAAGAGTTCATGTTTTCTCCTGTGAGAATAAACGGGGTGCCCTTTTTGCTCAGCGATACACATTAATTTAGTACTATACACTGGTAAAAAAATATCATTTTTCACAATTTGGGCGCTTACGCCTTTTTGTCGTGACGTCGTCGATATCCCGTCTCTGCACCTACTAATTCGTTTCGTCTAATTTGGGACTAGTTGTTTTCGTAAAACACACCTCAATTGCTAATATTTGCTTCAGCTATAAAGGGTGGCCCACTTTCGAAAGCGGAAACTTTAGAGACAGACAGAGAAACACAAAATAATATCAGTTTGTATTATAAACAATATTCGAACAATGCTTCCTTACAAAGGGATAGGGTTATATATAGGAATTATATAGGGTGTCGAAATTTTTATCAAAAGTTCCAAATTTATTAATATTTTTAAAACTACTTTAGATATTTAAATGAAATTTGGAACCTTTCAGTATGTCATCTAGATACATGTTTTTACGTAAAAAATATTATTTTTCTTCCACCAGTGGCGTGCGTACGGACAGATCTTTAAACGGACAGATCGGGAAATTTTAATGAAAAAAATGGTAGGTAAGTACGCCAAGGTTTCTTTAGAAACAAAAACTATTTCTAGTATCCTTGTTCAATTCATAACAGAAAAAGGCTCCTTACCTTTTTTCGTTTGACATTCCGTTTGCCAGCAAAAAAATTAAATTACCTAATGATTTCTGAAAAATAATTAAAATTGTCCTGCAGATTATTGTTAAGAAACTCCATAAACAGTTCCGAGTTCAACCTTGGGGGTAGGAAATGTGGACCACAAACATTACCATCAATAACGCCCAACCAAACATTTACGGAAAATTCATTTTGAAATGATCTTGGCCGAATTTCTCGAGGATTCTGATGAGCCCAAATATGGATATTATGGTAATTTGTTACCCCACGTCTGGTAAAAGAGGACTCGTCCATCCAAAGAATCTTATGTAAAAAGTCAGGATTTTCTTCCGTCCAGTTTAAAAGCCACTTGCAAAATCTTAATCTTTTTTCAGCAAAAAAAGTAAGGACCTTTTTCTGTTGTAAATTGAACAAGGATTCTAGAAATAGTTTTTGTTTCTAAAAAAACATTGGCGTACCATTTTTTTCGTTTGTAGTTCATCTAAAGTAGTTTTAAAAATATTAATAAATTTGGAACTTTTGATAAAACTTTTGACACCCTATATCTTTGTAACGAAGCATTTTTCGAATATTTCGAATTATAATACAAACTGATATTATTTTGTGGTTCTCTGTCTGGCTCTAGTTTCCGCTTTCGAAAGTGGACCACCCTGTATGTTAATAGTTCTATATTGCCCGCTTTTGCCCTAATTATTAAATCTATAGCTATATTAAATATTTTATATTCGATAATTATACTTTGTTCTCATCTTGGACGAGTCACGTACCATTGTGACTTGATCTGATGGACAAGAAATATATTATTGTTATTATTACTGTTATTAATATTGACCAGTGTATCTTATACTGTTATAAAACCAGACTTTGTAACAAATATTTCTGTGTAAATACTTCTAATGACGCGCTGGCATATTATTAATTCGCAATCCTACTCCCGAGCGCATAAACTCCGGAAAATACAGAAGTTCATTGTTTCCAGTTCCTCTTTTAATTACTCCTTGTGAGGTAATCTGAGAGCAATTTCTGATCCTCCATCGCGCCGCGTATACGAACCTGCGCTCCGGGGCCATGCAATTTTCCTCTTAATCGTTCATTATGGGATGTGCTCCCGGTGTTTGCAAAGGTTTTATCTTATCAATAGTAAAATATAAATCCCAAGATGCACACAAACTTGCGGAATAGCGCTTGGATGGAGACGCACACTAAATACGTATGTACATATTTCCGCGATACCGCATAAATTGTGTGTCTCTATATGCAAATTCGCCAATTATCCCGTCGCGATCTGACTAAAGTGTCGTATTTATGGAAAATTGGGTCTGATTTTGCTATTCCTTTTGTTGCAGTTCTCCGAGACGATTTTAAAGTAACTCCCAGCGATACAAGAGTCGCAGCAGGAGAAACAGCCCTACTACAATGCGGGGCGCCTCGAGGACATCCCGAGCCAAATTTGATATGGAAAAAGGACGGGGAGGAGATGGATATCGACGGTCGTAGAATACGCATTGTAGACGGCGGAAATTTGATGATTTCTGACGTACGACAGCACGATGAAGGTCGTTATCAATGTGTCGCACACAATTTAGTTGGGTCGAGGGAAACTGCACCTGCTGTTCTCACGGTTCACGGTGAGTTTAAAATTTCTCTGGATCTGAAGTGTCGAAAATTTACATTTTCTCGCATCGAGCATAATTTATTTGAGCATTTAATTTACAAGCCAAAATTAATATCTTATTAAATTTATACTATGATGCAATAATTTTGAATAAATTTAATAAAACCAAATAAATGTCCATTAATTGAATAAATATTAAGATATTATACACCAGGCGTCATGTATATTAACTTTTAAATCGGGCAGAAGATTTGACTGTTGGATTCAGTTCATCTCAACGCCCTCTTATAGATATTTTTTTTTCAAAAACATCTTTCCATGTTATTGTAATTTTAATATATTCAAAAATGACTATAACCGTCTTTGACGAAAAACCAGTCCTTCCGGGTCAAAATCGACAAAAACTGAAAAAAGGTCAATAGACCAGGGTCGATAATTTTTGAAACCAAAACAAATAATAGTAGGATGAAATCCATCGGAAATAAAAAGATCTACAACTTTTGGTATTTACAACTATGTACACTTTTTTCACATAACCTCAAAATTAATGTGAAAAATTCAAATAACCAAGTTTTTGGTTTTTTATTTTTCTCTTACAAAAAAAAATGTTTAAAGAAATTTGGTGGAAACTTACCTTTTTATGTTCCAAACACACTGTAATTTTTTTTGATTTAAAATATTTATTTTTTCACCTTATTTTCACTTAATATCGAAAAAGCACCCTAATTTTCAATCGAAAATTCTCGCGTCAAAATGTCTGCTTTTTTAAAAGCCGGTGAGCTTTTCCTCGTTGAAATCTCTACTTTCTGATGGTTTAAATAAATATATGCATTACTATGATAAATGTTGTCGGGAAATGCAAAGAAACGAAAAACTCGAATCCGAATTTTTTTTTTTAATAATTATGTACAATTTTGAGCTATTTATTAAAATTTACACTTTAATTACTCGAAAAACTTAAAATTCCATGTTACATTGATACAAAACAAAACAATTACAAATCCATAAATCCATAAAAGATAAAGATTGCAAAAAACATGCGAAACTAGTTGTTCTAAATATTATAGATAGGATTTAAACGGGATATCTAGAAAATGTGACTTCTTAAATTTTCTTCAGTAAAAAAGTTGATTTATTAAATTCTAATTACATTTATGTCATAGAAAATCTCATAATATATAAATATATATGTAAATCGTACTATTGAATTACTTTATACTGATTACGTTATTCATTATAATATTTTTAAATACAACATTAATCTTGTTATTTATAAATACCTTATCTTGAATTCTAATCACTTATTCATTATTTTTTGTCTCTTTGATGGTATTTCTTCATCGTTAGATTCGACAAACCTTCCCGATTCTAGTAGATCTTCGAAATCTTCAAGACCATCATCGTCTTCGTCTCCAATGTTGTTTCCAGTCTGTATTGGTTCTTCATCCATAATTTCATCTGAATCAATAATTTCCTCGTAGTTCGTCGTTTTTTCTTCCACATTGGAGCATTTTTCAGAACCATGACAATTTGAGCATAAATTTGTGCATTTTAAACCATGTTTTCTCAGGCCCTCCTAGCCCCTTTCCCACTTATCTATGAAATACCTTTTGTTGGGCAAAAATTTTCCGTATGTCACTCAGGTATATAAGTTATCTTAAAATAGGAATAAATAGGCATCTAAGCATATAATTTAAAGAATATTCTACAATTTTCTCAAAATATTGTAGATGTCTTATTAAATATTAACTTTATTAACTTCTTGGTTGTTGGTCGTTAATTATAGTAGTATATTTCGATTTGCATTTTTTTTGTTTATCAATGTAACATGGAATCTTACGTTTTTCGAGTAATTAAAGTGTAAATTTAAATAAATAGCTCAAAATTGTATATGATTACAAAAAATTTTCTGATTCTTTTTTAAAAAAGCAGATATTATGACGCGAGAATTTTCGATTGAAAATTAGGGTGCTTTTTCAATATTACGTCAAAATAAGGTGAAAGAAATAAATATTTTAAATCAAAAAAATTACTGCGTGTTTGGGACATAAAAAGGTAAGTTTTCACCAAATTTCTTTTAAAAATTTTTTTTTGTAAAAAACCAAAAACTTGGTTATTTGAATTTTTCACATAAATTTTGAGGTTATGTCAAAAAAGTGTAAACACAAAAGTTGTAGATCTTTTTATTACCTACAACTTTGCCATATAACTTTTTCCATAGGACTTGTAGTTTTGCCGGATATCGAGATAAACCGTTTTTTACCCTTAAAAGCTCACCCCCTCCACTTCCCGACCTCAATCGCCCGTAAATTATTTTCATTGTTGTTATATTCTCTTCCTTTTCCAATGGATTTCATCCTACTATTATTTTTTTTCACTTTTTACCATTTTCAAAGGCTTCAGCCCTGGTCTGCAAACAAACCTGTAGTGCCATAAAAGCTACGCTTACTCTTAATATATTATTTCTTATTATGTTATTATTTTAAAATAAACTATGTCATGTATATAAACAATATCAATAAATGCTGACATAAGAATGGGCCAAGGCCGGCTTAGTAAATAACAAAAGATATCTAGATCGTATACACTTATTGTACTGACATAGGTAAACGTTATATACACTCCCCGGCACAAAATTCCGTCACCCTAAAATTTTGCCCAATTTTGATGTTTTATAACTTTTTTATTTTTCATCTGATTTTCATAAATTTTTTACCAGTCTGTAGATCAGTTCATTGTGTGTCTTTTTAATTATTGTAATAAGTCATATTTTTCGTCCAGGCAATATTATACAGGGGTAAATCAAAGTTGTTTTTTGTCGTAAACTCAAAACACCCTGTGGAAAAATTGAGGCGAATAATTTTGTTTACAAACTGTTTGCTGCCATCTTAGACGTATTGTAAACATTTTGTTTTTTGATTCATCCCATTATCTCATTTCTTTTGCGAGCAACAAAATTTTAAATGAAACGCTGATTTCAAGCTTATTTTTATTAACAAAAACATCCACTAGGTATATCACAAAATTAATTAACAAAGACAAATTTTAATAACGTGTATGTCCTCCTCTCGCAGCAATGACAGCTTGCATTCTTCGTGGCATCGAATTAATAAGATTACTTATTCTGTCTTGAGGAATAGCCTGATATTCTTCTGTCAGCGCCAGCCGTAAGTCTTGCAAGGTTAGTGGTTGCACAGGACGGCGACGGAGTGCTCTTTTAAGAACATCCCAAAGATGTTCGATTGGGTTGAGATCCGGGCTACATGCGGGCCAGTCCAATCTTGGAAGTCCAACCTCATCCAGATATTCGCTCACTACCCGTGCAACGTGAGGTCTAGCATTATCATGCGTTAATGTCAATTGGTTCCCAATGAAAGGAGCAAATGGAACAACAATTTCTTGGAGGATTTCCTCAATGTAACGGTGGGCGGTTAGTGCTCCATTTTCAACAAATACAAGGTCAGTACGTGCATCGGTAGAAATACCCGCCCAAACCATGACTGAACCACCGTAATATTGCAGTCGCTCAGATATGATGCAGTCTGCATATCTTTCATTTCTACGTCTGTATACCCGTTCACGACCATCCGGCGACCTTAAACAAACCCTGGATTCATCTGTGAATAGTACGTTTCCCCACTGTTCTACAGTCCAGTCAGCATGCGCTCTTGCAAATCTCAGTCGGTGTTGTCGATGCCGAGGAAGCAATTTTGGACATACTGCTGGCCTTCGTGAATGCAATCCTGCTTCTAACAATCTTCTGCGTATCGTTCTTTCACTTACACTTACTCGACGTACCATTTGCAAGTCATTTTTTAGATACACAGCAGTAGCTCTTCGATCTCTTAAAGAACTCATAATGACAAAGTGATCATCAGCTTGAGTGGTCATTCTCCTTCTGCCAGAGCCTTGCCGCCTAATAAAGTTTCCCGTCTGTAGATACCTATTCCAAACATCACAAACTGTAGACCGCGCAATTCCCAGAGTACGGGAGACAAAACTCTTATTGCGTCCATCCTCTATTAAGGCAACAATTCTACCTACGTCTGCTGTAGTTACCATGATGACAACACACTAAATTAACTGTACTGTCAAATATTCTGTCACAATAACCGCGTATTTAGCCAACGTCGATGTTTTTTAATTAAAAATGATAAAATTAACAGCGTTTCATTTAAAATTTTGCTGCTCGCAGAAGAAATGAGATAATGGGATGAATCAAAAAACAAAATGTTTACAATACGTCTAAGATGGCAGCAAACAGTTTGTAAACAAAATTATTCGCCTCAATTTTTCCACAGGGTGTTTTGAGTTTACGACAAAAAACAACACTTTGATTTACCCCTGTATAATATTGCCTGGACGAAAAATATGACTTATTACAATAATTAAAAAGACACACAATGAACTGATCTACAGACTGGTAAAAAATTTATGAAAATCAGATGAAAAATAAAAAAGTTATAAAACATCAAAATTGGGCAAAATTTTAGGGTGACGGAATTTTGTGCCGGGGAGTGTATATTCCAGTAACTAGGTCACCTAATCATTATTATATATATACACAATCATTCTTCGGGGTTTCAATAAAACGTTGTTATAGTGTTCCCTAGGTGTTTCAATTCAGAGGTAGTTGTCCTGAATACGTGGTGAACTGGTGGACAGTCACTACATGGCGATCCTGCCAGGATGACTGGCAGTGATCACCTCTAAAAACCGTCGTTTTCTTGATTTTTGCCAATCAACGACCCGGTCGTTTGCCGAAGTCGCAAATTTGGTTTTCTATCATAAACAACATATAAAAAAAGCAAAGGTACCATATATGCATTGCTCAAAGTATAATCTGATTGTACTATATTGTAGACATGTTTTTTCTCTTCTCGGAACACGTGAACACACTTATTAAGTATTGTTTAATTTACGTTATTGGTATTTTACCAATTTTGTAATGTTTAAAATTTTGTTATATATATGTAAATAAATATTATTATTATTATTGTTAATGAATAATGGCGGTAATTAATAAACGATTTTGAATACATTAATTAAACTCGTAAATACAGGGTCAATGGAAAAGATATTGAATCCGCTCTGGCGTATTTGAAGCCAACAAATATACAAATTGAAATGGGATTTTTTAAGAAGATATTTTGGTGAATCACCCTATAAAATATATTAGCAACGTTCCTGTATTTTTTTCTAGGTAACCCAGTAGTTAATAGCAGCACCAAAATTTAACAAACCATTTCAAATAAATAAAGCTCGCCGTCTTCGTAGGTGGCTCTCGACTAGTGCACTAAAACAAAGTACGCTTTTAGCAACGAACCATCAAAAGCATTTTGATGACATGCAGATGTCACAATTTTTAACAACTCATAATATTTTCAATGTCTTCCCGGTAGACGTCTATACAATGACAATGGCAGTTTCACAGTTAGTAAAACCGCATTTATTTTTGTCTTCATGTGCTACGCCGCACTGCATTTGAACAACGGCATTTCTGTTTAGCATAATTTGATATATTCCTAAAGATGTATTTCTATTTATTTCTATTTTATTCGTTTTTATAGCTATATTATGTTGTTAGTGGGGTATTAGGTTCGCACTCATCTTATCGACTAAATGGATGAAGCTAAAATTAATTAATTAGCTCTAAATAATCTCATTTAGTCTTTAAATCACGTTAATTATGCGTGTTTCGAAGCAGCGCATTTTTCTAGCGCAGACCGTTTCTTCACTAATCGCTGTAGGGCGCACATACAGTGAGCTCGTAAAGTTTGGAATAAATTCAATTAATCGTTATTGAAGGATTTTCACAGGAAATCCTCGGACACGTCAACTTTATTTTATAAAATGTCACTTTTTTCAGCCATCGATTTTTTTTTTGTTTTGTTCGTTTTTGAGCTATGACGTCATCGACAATTTTTTTAAATGACAACCCATATTTTTTTTCACGGATTTCGATAGAGCACATTTTTCTGAGTGCGAATATGTCAAAAACATAGTACCTTTAACATTAAAGTGTTCGAGATATTCGGTTGCAAAGTTTTAAGAATGAATTATACAAGCGATGACCAAATGCTAATCATTTATCAAGAAAGCGCAGGAAAAACAACAGTTTTGACAGTTGTCACAATTTTGAAGTTTTTCCTCGCAAGTTTGTGTTTTAATCAGTTGAATAATATCATTAAGTAAGTTGATTAATCATTATTCCATCATAATTCATTTTATTTAAAAATGGTCCGTCGTTTGAGTGAAAGGGAAAGAATCGAAATTTTGATGATGATCGGTTACGGGGACAGAGCTCGCACACAAGTAGAAGTTTGCCGTTTATTTAACAACAAATATCCAAACAGAGAACCAATTACACAGTCCACCGTTAGCAAAATAGAACAAAAGTTTTTAGAAGTGGGTCATACGAGAGATCGCCCTAGAACGGGTCGTCCACCAGTGCAACAAGATGTTAAATTGAATGTTCTACTAGAGCTTCAAGAAAATCCCCATTTACCCACCCGCCAAGTGGCGGCAAACAACGGAATAGTTGAAAGCTCCGTCTTGAAATATTTGATATTGAACAAATGGCATCCGTATAAAGTGGTTTTGGTCCAAGAGTTAAACGAAGATGATCCTGACCGTAGGTTATAGTTTTGCCAAACCATGTTGCAACGCCTGATTGATGACGACGGATTTTTACGCAATATTGTTTTTTCTGATGAGGCTACCTTTTATCTCGACGGCACAGTTAACCGGCAAAACAGTAGATATTGGTCTCCTGAAAATCCACACTGGAAAATGGAAACTCGTAGTCAGTTTCCACAAAAAGTTAACGTTTGGGCTGGTATTGTAGGTAATCGTATTTTGGGCCCATTTTTCTTTGAAGGCGTATTAACAGGTGAAATATATTTAGAATTTTTAAGAGACGACTTAGTCCCTGCACTTGCGGTACTTTACCCAAATGACGTAAATCCAGATCTGCCCCATCACACGATATGGTACCAACAAGACGGTGCACCACCCCATTTTGCAGTGATCGTTCGCGATTATTTAAACCATGTATTTCCTAACCATTGGATTGGTCGCAGGGGAACTATCGAATGGCCCCCTAGATCTCCAGATCTCACTCCCCTAGACTACTTTTTATGGGGCTATTTAAAGAGCAAAGTCTATTTCAATAGACCAAATACCATCGAAGAATTAAAGGACAGAATTCGCAATGAAATTCGAACCATTCAACCCGATACTGTTGGTAAGGTTCTGCAGGAGTTTCAGTGGCGGATTGGATATTGCCAGGAAGTGAATGGAGGTCACTTTGAAAATTTACTCTGATTTTATTTTTTACTTTAATTATTTATCATTTATTTGTTAAAATATTTTTTTATTTGTTTAAATTGTTGTTAAAAAATTAAACAGATTACTCCCAAATCTTTCAAAATGTTCGATAAGCTACCAAAATAAATAATATTACTCCTTAATCTTTTAAAATGTAATAAGCTATAAGCTATTAGAATCAATAAGCTATTAAAAATCTTGACCCGCCCGATAGCTTATGCATGGTGCCATGGTACATTTTATAAACTTTGCAACCGAATATCTCGAAAACTTTAATGTTAAAGGTACTATGTTTTTGACATATTCGCACTCAGAAAAATGTGCTCTATCGAAATCCGTGAAAAAAAATATGGGTTGTCATTTAAAAAAATTGTCGATGACGTCATAGCTCAAAAACGAACAAAACAAAAAAAAATCGATGGCTGAAAAAAGTGACATTTTATAAAATAAGGTTGACGTGTCCGAGGATTTCCTGTGAAAATCTTTCAATAACGATTAATTGAATTTATTCCAAACTTTACGAGCTCAGTGTATATTTCTACCTGTGGTAGAAATTTCACTCTGTGGTATTTCACTCTGTGGTAGAAAACTATGGAAAAAATGGTACAAAAATTACCCCTAGTCTATAATAGTGATCCCGCTTTTAATTATATTACCTGATAATTATTTGATTTTTAAATTTTGCCTATCGCCTGCTCAGAGTTATCACTTTGAGTGTAGGTGGGGATTAGTTGTTAAATATCGCGGCTCTGTTAGCACTTACAACAGCCTTATAATGTACCACTTGAGAAAATTATACGTAGAGAAATCCCAGCTCGGAAATTACTGAATTATATTCTGCTTTTATTTATACCTTATTAGATAATAAATAATTAATAAAATAGGTTTAAACGCCAAGTCAGCAGTCAGCAGTACTTAAGAAGTACAGGAGACCACAGAAATAGACAACAATAAAAAATGACAGCTGCAATTTCTAAATGTAAATAATATAAATAAATGACACGTGAATTAAAAGTCAAGGTTTTTAGAAAATTGTTTTAGGGTTTCGGTATTTACATATCGAATGTTTTCCAATGTTATCGGTTAACATTGTCGTCAACACCAAGTACTTAACATTATTAAGTACAATAACATTATTTTTATTGCTGCTTCTTATATGTTTAGATGTCTATGTATTAAATGAATGCAACATCGATATTTTAGAACATTTGCGCATCCTTATTTCTTAGGAAAGCGGAACCAGAATGAAGCGGGCGCAATTTCAGTAGTATAAAATTGTTTTACCGAACGCATAAATCTAATGCTAGAGAAAAACGTGACGGTGTTCGTAGAGGTGTTACATCTATTGTAAAATATAGATAACGTTTATTGTGATGTCAAAACCGATTATTTAAAAAAAATGTAGATGACTATAAATTAAAGTAAAAACGTGTATTTAATAAAACAAGTGAACCATTTAATATAAGTATTAGAAAGGAAAGATATATGATAATCATTAAATTTCATCATCATCATCATCGGCGTCATTATCATCATCTCCAGATCTTGAGCCCAAATTAATAATTAACGGTTCAACCTTATCGTAACGTACTTCACGTATTTATTTGTTTTTGCTTCACGTATTTTCACTTTGTTTACAATGTCTTCTACATGTCTAACTCAATTTTCCCAATTATCTAGAGTGTTGATCCTTGCTTGCCTTGATTGCCTTCTCTTTTGCCACCTTTTGCCATCTCTAAAACTTGTTTGCCTCCGTAACCAACTTCACCAATATGTCGATCATAATAATCTTAACAAATGCCCCACACTAATTCTATTGGATCATATTGGCAATGATAAGGTGGTAATATCAATACTTAATGACCATGTTTTTTTAGAAGTTTATCTATGGCATATCTCGGGGTCTGTTTGTGCTAGTTTCATAAATTTAAAAGTTCAGTTTTCAGATCATCTTTCGAAAATATTATGCTTTTGCAAGAAATCCATTCTTTTAGTCTTATTCTTGTTCTTGATCGACGTCTTCGCCAACGACCCCCCAGAGGTCGAAAACTTGGATTTTTTGTCAAGGCCTAGGCCTTAACAACATACCAAGAAATTATTACACCCCACGTTTTGGAAGGTAAAGGTCTTTTTTGTCTTATACTGACTGGATTATAGGTTTGGACAGTTTCAAAAAAGGGGTTGTTTTTCCTGGAATTTTTCTGAATGCGTTTTTTCCAATCGGTTGCACTATAGATTTATTATCATTGTAATAAATGAATAGGCGGATTTGACACTGTGTAGATCACTTAGTTTCAACTTTTGGTAAAGTAAAAATCACATAAGGTGGGCGATCTTGACAGACGACAGCACAAGCCTGTATTTTTATACGAGAATCCACTCCTATTCTTATGTATCATTACTTATGGTCCACCCTGTATTGCTTTCTATAGTATCTCTAGAATCATATTTTATTTAGAGCCAAGAATATCATATGGATCGTATAATTTGTGTGTCGAATGTGTCAATTTGATAAATGTCTGCGTTTGCTTTTATATTTACATTCTTTTATTTCTTACAGTGAAACCGATATTCAACAAGGAGCCGCAGGACGTAGTGGCATTGTCTGGTCAAAAAGTAACATTTGAGTGTTCCGTCGATGGAGATCCGACACCACAAGTTTTATGGAGGAGAGAAGATGGAAAAATGCCAATCGGACGCGCAAAGATACTAGACGATAAATCATTACTTATAGATAAAGTCCAAACTTCAGATGAAGGGCTGTATATTTGCGATTCAGAAAATGTGGTCGGATCCATTTCTGCTAGAGCGTCTTTAATGGTGAACTGTGAGTAGTTTACTGTTTTCGTAATCGTTATAAACTTTATTGGAATACAATTTGCCCTTCGTATTTGATAGTGGCGTGTGTTTTCAATATATAAGCTGCAAATATATGAAAATGTATGCTACATGTCGTATACATGAACAGGGAATGACTGAAAATCATATTCAATTAGCATTTGCATTATTGATTTGGATAATTCCGTTGTAAATATGTTATGCATTTTAAATTACTACGTATAACAAACACATGCAAAGTCACGTAATTGAACGACGAGCACTCTATTTCTAATTAACTAGAAAGATTTTGTAAACTTTCAGCACCGCCGGCCTTCATCGAACGTCCACGAGATCAAAAAGTCAGTTTGAATGGTGTGGTTGAATTTCATTGTTCCGCAACTGGTAACCCACCACCGTCGGTGTTCTGGAGTAAGGAAGGGTCGCAGATATTGATGTTTTCGGACAATTCTAATGGTCACATGCACGTTAATGCTCATGGTACACTACGGATTCAAGGGGTTCAGCGGGAAGATGCCGGATTCTTGGTCTGTTCTGCTTTAAGTGTGGCTGGTTCTAGTAGCGTCCGTGCTTTTCTTCAGGTAAATATATTTTCTTGTTCAACACGATGATTTTAAGAGACAATTTAGATTCTAGAATTCTAGATTCTACCAAACTGAAAAATAAGATATGCAAAATCTGACGCCCTAATTCCCAATAATAAATTTGTTATAAATTATTTAAAAAATCCGGGACACCCCTGTTAGTTAAGGAAATGGCACGTCAAGCCGATATTGGACAGGCAACCGGATGGCATACCCTAATTATATAATAAAAAATTTTTACCAGCCGAAACACGTGCCATTTTTGCACTAGCGAACAAAAAACAAGAAAAAAAGTTATGAGGCAACCGCTTCAAAATTGGTGAGCATATTTATTGACACCACCAAACATTGGGAATAAATTGCCATCCGATCCTGATGGTCAGTTTCGGAGAAACAACCCCTCAAAGTCGCCGAAAAACCATTTTTGTCGATTGTTTCAACAATAATTTAAAAAAACACATAATGAGCATGCACAGACTTTTTAAAAGTCCAAGCAGTCGGTAAAAATATTCAATGAAAAGGATTTTCAACAATTTTGTGCAGCGTATGGCATTATTGTAATTTTAATGAGGTTTGCGGGGTGGCTAAATAGGGGTTAATTTAATCAAAATCGGATGGCATTGATACACACTATTATTTGTACTTAGGACAGTATAAATTTCGAACGCCATCCGATTTCAACAAGTTTTAGTGTTTTTTTTAATTCTTAACAGCTGTCAAAAAAGCTGTCAATAGACAATGCAATTACAGCAATGTAATTTTTTGATTATTCAAAATTGTAAGGTTTTTTTATATTTCAACACAAATCAAGTAAAGTTTCGTCGTAAAAAAAATATCAACGTGTATTTCGTTAAATGACAACTGTCAATTAAGCTGTCATTGAAATTTTTAATCGAATTTTTAGTTTTTTGTTCAATTTCTCAATTCGGAAAATAGTCTTAATTAAGTTTTTCAATACAGCTAAATCCGAATATGATGTCAACAACGAGTTTGGACTCTTGACAGCTGTCATACTATACAAATATAGTATAATTTCGTCTTAAAAAATTATGTCATTTTTGCTAAATGACAACTGTCAAATTTGTTTTTTTTAATACTTTACTAGTGTCAATTACATCTCAATTAAATTTCAATTAAACTTTAGATGTTTTTTTCGATTTCTATAAGGAGAGATATTATTAATTTCGAAATAAATGTCGGTGTTTTGACATATATGACAGGTGTCAATAAACATTTTAAATTAAAAACAATACGTTAGTGTCGTTTTTTTAACTAATAAAAATTATTTAAAGTGTAAAATGACTCTTGACAGCTTTTTTGGCAGCTGTCATGAGTGCAAACTCGTTTTCGACATCATATTCGAATTAGCTGTATTGAAACATTTAACTAAGACTATTTTCCCAATTGAGAAATTGAAAAAAAACTAAAAATTCGATTAGAAATTTCATTGACAGCTTAATTGACAGTTGTCATTTAGCGAAAGACACGTTACTATTTTTTTTACAACGAAACTATTTGATTTGTGTTAAAATATAAAAAAATCCTAAAAAAATTAAATAATCAAAAAATTTATATTTCTTGACCGATTTTTTGACAGCTGTCATTTGTTAAAACCGGTTTTTGATATACATGATATTTGGATTCAGCGATATCGAAAACCTAAGAATACCAGGTTTCACCTTTAACCGATGGAAATCAAGTGCTCAACGCTTGGTTTAACCTAAAAAACCGGAAAACCCATAATATCATTAAAAATTCAACTTGCGTGGGGCACGGGTTATTATTTTAGAATATGCCACGGAATCCCTTGATGTTCTGAGTGATTTATTCTATTATATTAACAAATATGCTAGAGTCTCCGAAGAATCCAAATCATGCATTGACCATATCTGCTTAAGAACACGTATTGAACAATTAGACAATGAAACAATGAAAATAGCATTTATAAAATAATTGCTAAACACTGGAATATAGAAAATTAGAGACGGTATATATGAAGCTAACGATAGATGCGACAGAATTCTTTGTTGAAAGGTTTAAAGAATATATTAATATTTCCACCTTAGTGAGTATTTCCACCTTCCACCTTAGAGTTATTAGACTAAGAAACCGTGAAGAGAAAATCATGGATTAACAATGTTATTATTTCTTTTTTGAAAATAAGAGATAAAAAAATCAGTAATATTTACGTAACGAAGCTAAAGAAGAATATCATATATAGAAATAAAATACATTCGTTAGTAAAATTAACAAAAAATAAATTAATAGTAAAGAAAACATTTTTAAAACCAAGCTTTTATTGTAAAGCTCTAAAAAGAAGAAAATAAACTTTAAATTAATTTAATCCCAGCAATTTATTACGTTACGCAATGTGTATGACGTGAAAGAATTGGTTGAGAGACAATGTAAGATCTCTTACATATCTTATACATACAATATTATGACCAACTTCTTATTCCTTGTAATTATATAAAAAAAAAATATATTATTATATATTATACTCCTCAAAAATATAAATCGTTGATTGATAACGTGCCGAAGCTCCCAGAGAAACCGGTGATCCAATCCAATCATTTTTAAGAGTTAACCTAAACTAGAATTTGGTATATGAATTATATCTTTACTGACACGTACGTTTAATACAGGAGTGTGGAATTATGCGTGTTTTACCCGCATTACTCTGAATCATGACCAAAGAATGTTGTCGCCACGTCCGTTTCAGTTCAGAAGATCAACGACATGTCACCCCATGTAATCCGATATGGCCTTGTAATCTGTAGCTATGGTAATTCACATATCGTGCGTTTTTATGACAAATATGTAAATACATACAAAGTATTCTCCATTTATTCATAGATTTAATAGAATTTGCTTTGAATTATTTTTACGTAAGCCGTTTTGTTGTGCTACGTAGGGGTTATAATCCCATAATATGTTGATAATCAGTGTTAAGTAGGTACTAATCTAGTATTAGAGATGCCATAATTAAAGGGCAAATGAATCAGTAAATCTGAGAAATATGGTCCATGGATCTTATAAATAGGAGCTTTGAAACCGTGATAACTTTTTAACGTTTTTAAAACGTGATAGTCTAACGTTTTTAATAAAACTTAAAACTTCAATGAGATGGTACTTCTCCGACGTATCTTACCATACCAATGCCACACCAGAATATTCCTGTTATGTCAGTAGTTATTTATCTGGTCGTGAACAGCAAGTAGAAATTGACAGGTACCTTAAGCGGCGTACCTATCACAAAGGATACGGCGCGTTAACTTATTAGGCGTATATAATGCTCAGATTTGTAGACAAAACTATAATCTAGTTTCCGTTTAAAAGTAATTTTATGCAGATACACTTTCTTTCAAACTACAAGCCATACACCGTCTATTGCCCCATGGATCTACTTATGCTATGAACGTATATCAATCCCCAGCCCGTAAATCAAATTCAGCGTATTTGCTGGTGTATTTCCTGGTCACTATTCTGAATGCGATACTGCAGTAGCTTGATAATATTAGCAAATCATCTAGTAACAATCGTCATAAGTGACGATGATATCCATTATGTATTTGGTCGGTGTAAATGATTAATGTTGACGTAATTATTCATAGGTAACGTCGGTTGCCGACCTTCCGCCACCGATAATTCAAATTGGACCGGCTAATCAGACCCTTCCGCTACACAGTATAGTAACGTTGCATTGCAAAGCCTCCAGTCCCGAAGGAGAACCGCCCCAGATTCGGTGGCTTAAGGACGGAAAAATATTGGAGAGGGACAATTTACCCAACAGATACTCGTTAAGCTCTAGCGGAACTCTTGATATTGATGGTATGTATAATTGATTTTTTATATGAGTGCTTGTATAGGTTTCATATCAATGGTTGAATTGCAGGTGAACAATAATTTGGCGTCAATTTAATTCTTCTACAAAAAAGCAACGTAAATATTTGAGAATTTGTAGGTACTATATGTTGCATGAACGTAATTACTAGTCTGAAGAACAAACCAAATGGCATGATATTACATTTGTAATATCATGTCATAAGAATAAATTAAAAATACTGTTTGATAAAACTTCAACTACATCATTGACGACGCACGCTAACATTTCCGCTGTAGCACAACAGGCTGACGTGTTCAGCTGTTCAGAAGAATGCAATATAACAGTCCTGAAGGTGGATCTGGTACTAGTACAGTGATATATAGTACGTAGAAAAGTAGCGGATACATTCAATATTTCTTAAGGCTGACATTTCTATTTATAATCCTCGGACACGTCGATTATTGTTTTTAATTCCGCTTATTTTGATGTAATATACAATAAGATGGCGATGACGTCATCGACATTTTTTTAAATGGCAACAATATATTTTCCGGCAGATTCTTATAGTGAGTGAGTTCGGCACTTTATATTTATTTTGAGAAACAGAAGATTAACAAATTAATAAAAATTTTATTATGACAACTATACGAGTTGTCTCGAATTCTCACACTGGGCTCCCTAGATATTAAACAAATAAAATCTTGTCCTACCCAAAAGGCAAGGTAAATGTAACATTTTAATTGACTTCTTCTATTAGCACCTACTATGTAACTGATTCATTGCATCTTATTCCGTATCAACTATGCAAGCACGTGACGTCATCGACATTTTTTTAAATGGCAACAATATATTTTCCGGCAGATTCTTATAGTGAGTGAGTTCGGCACTTTATATTTATTTTGAGAAACAGAAGATTAACAAATTAATAAAAATTTTATTATGACAACTATACGAGTTGTCTCGAATTCTCACACTGGGCTCCCTAGATATTAAACAAATAAAATCTTGTCCTACCCAAAAGGCAAGGTAAATGTAACATTTTAATTGACTTCTTCTATTAGCGCCTACTATGTAACTGATTCATTGCATCTTATTCCGTATCAACTATGCAAGCACGTCTAAGAGCGACATTATTTTTCAGATTTACTCCTAGAAGACTCCGGACTATACACATGTTCTGCGGTATCAGAAAGTGGCGAGAGCTCCTGGTCAGCTTCCTTGAATGTCGTTGGAGGTTCAACACAGCTGCTGCATCGCAGTCCGGACCCATCGACGTTTCCTAAAACTCCTAGTGCTCCCCGAATTCTAAATGCCACCGAGTCCAGTATTAGTCTATCTTGGGACAGTGACGACGACGAAGATACTGGACTTGTTGGATACACGGTCGAATACTGGAGTCCAGATTTGCAGACTGGCTGGGTAATAGCTGCGCATCGTGTCCAGGCCCCATTCATGGTAGTGCACGAGCTGAAACCCGATAGTTCGTATGTTTTTATCGTAAGGGCCGAAAATGCTCACGGTCTGTCACCTGCGAGCTCTGTATCGGCGACAGCGCGAACTTTAGCCAATTCACGCTCGCTTCCTGGTTCAGAGCTTGACACGGCTAGAGCGGCGTTAAGTAGCAAACTAATAGAGCTGAAAGACGCGAAGCCACAGTCCCCCAGTTCGGTTAAGCTTATTTGGACTGTCTCTGATAACGCCTATGTGGAAGGGTTTTATATACGATTCAGAGAATTATCTGGTGGGTCTCACAATTATAACATACTGACAGTGTTGGAGGTTGAGACTAAAAGTTATACAGTGACAAATCTTAAGAAGTTTACCAAATATGAGTTTTTTATATCGCCATTTTACAAGTCAGTGGAAGGGCAACCATCAAATTCCAGAATAGCTCAAACCTTGGAGGATGTGCCGTCGGCGCCGCCCGATGGCATCACTGCAGGTGTTTATAATGACACAGCAGGTTGGGTAAGATGGTCACCACCGCCACCGCAGCATTGCAATGGTGTTGTCATAGCTTACAGAATAAAAATCCAAGGGAACATAGTTCGAACGATTACGATGAATGCTACTACTACGTCTATATTGATCAGCAATCTCACGACTGGCGGTTTATATAATGCTCGAGTGGCCGCATTAACCATAGCAGGGCAAGGTCCTTATTCGAATGCCGTTCCTCTACTAACTGCACCAAGGGCGCAGAGTCCTAGAACCCTTGGACCTTTAGTTCCTCTGGTACGCCAAACATGGTTTGTAGTTCTTCTGGCGGTTTTAGTATTGCTTCTACTTGCCGGTACGGGTGGTCTGCTTTATATGAAAAGGAGGCAGTCACTTAGCAAGCAACTCGGCCACCTGAACGTACCAGTTGTAAATGCTTCACAATTAAACGCCAAAGAAAGTCTGTGGATAGACCGCGGATGGAAGGCAACCGACTGTGATAAGGACTCATCCATACCTTTAGCTCAACCTGCAGATTATGCCGAGGTGGACACCAAAAGTTTATCCACCTTTTATAACTGTAAAAAATTAGAAAGCCCTACACCGTATGCAACAACAATGCTGCTGCCTCCACCGAACTGGTCCGAGATCATCCCTCCCCCACCAGATCATCCTCCTCCAGATTGCCCAAGGGAAAATCCCCCGGTTCCACCACCTAGGGGTGGCGGTAGTAGCTGCAGTAGTGGTGGATATGGATGCTATGCTGTTCACATTCCCACGCAATGTAACAAAGGCATGCAGTACCCGAGAGCTCGTTCTTGTAATAATTGCGATGCTCACTGCTCACTCGCTAGTGGTAGTTCCGGACATAGATCTAACAGGGGACATTGCAATAATGTCCCTCATAATTGTGATAATAAGGTGTGGTTTAACCAACACAACTGGGAAGATGGCGATGCCGACTGCGAGACTGATAGACATTCCTGTACAAGTAGTCATGACACTACGTGTTCGTGCAGCGAGTCGTCCTGCCTTTATGCCGAAGCTGGGCCATCGAATATTCCTCGGCCTATACCTCACTGCCAACAGATCAATAAGCGTGTCAAGTGAATTAAATGACGTTTTAATGGTTGAAAGAGACAGATATACATATCGGTATGTATGTGCAGACTAAAAGTGCATATTCTGTTTTAAGTTGTACTTGCATATCATGAGGCCTAAGTCCTGAAATGAATGTTTGATTACCTAGTCCTAGTTATTAGTTATCAGTAAGACGAATTCGGTCCGCCTGTTTCAAAATATTACTACCAGGTTTATAACAGGAGACAGCCATACTATTTACTTATTTCCGATCTTGTGTTTTAACTTTGTTTTCAGTTGCTTCTATTATTGGCAACTAGTCCAGGAAAATGAGTTAGTGACCTTACAATCAATAAGGGGCAATTCAGAGAATGTACGGTCAGTCAAGAAATGAGTATAAAACCTAAATTTTCGACCGACTGCGCCAATATGGTAAAAGTTGGGCTGACTGCGCTAATTTGTAAAAAATAAAGATCGTGAGGAGCAATGAAAGGTTATTACGGAAAGAGCCGTATTTGTTATATTAGCTGTTACCATTTTTATGAATTATTCACTTTTGAAATGTTTATTCATACTTAGATAATTGTGTTCTATAGATAAGTTCTGATGATTCTAGTTTGATCATTGGATGACGAGGAATATGGAAAGATATTTTTCGATTTTTTCTCAATATAATTTGCAACTATTTTTCAATAAATAATTCTTAGTAAATTTCATTTAATCCAAATATCTGCGAAAATTTCCTTATATTATTTTCTGGAAAGAAACATACGAGACAATATTTAAAAATGTCTCATTTCGTGGCGCCCATATCGCGACCACACTGGATTTCATCAGATATCGCGATGTTTGCCGATTTTTCTCCGTTATTTCGAACGCTAAGTTCCCAAAAATTCACATAATCTGATGGTTTCATAAAATACTTTCTGCGACGCAACCGATTTTTTTGGCCTATTTGGTTTATCAGTAAGCAAAAGATATATAAAGACCTTTAATATATACAATAGAATGTCAGTCATGTAATCAAAAACAGTCCATTGACCTATTCTTTTTGGCTATTTTAAGGACTCATATTTTCTCGTACGACGACCAAATTTACAAGTTCGGCCGACTGCGCCAATTTGTAAAACATAAAGAATTTAAAAAAATAAATTTTGCCTGCACCCCATTTATCTTTTGCAGTTCGCCGTAATCAGCGATGAAAGTTGCGAACCAATACCCATGCGCACCGGAAGAGCCGTATTTGTTATATTAGATGTTACCATTTTTCTCAATTCTTCACTTATAAAATGTTTATTTATAGATAATTCTGTTCTATAGATAATTTCTGATAATTCTAGTTTGATCAGTATTTATTACTTATCAGTATTTTTTTACCATTTTTTTAATATAATTTGCAACTATTTTTCAATAAATACTTCTTAGTAAACGTCATACAATCCAAATATATGTGAAAATTTCCTTATATTTTCTAAAAAGGGACAATCGTAAACATATTTAAAAAATGTCACTCTTTGTGGCGCCCATCTCACGCTGGATATATGTTTGCCGACTTTTTTCGGGCATTTCCAATTATAGACCTCTCTTGTTTATCTGTTAGCAAAGGAGATAGAAAGGGATTTAATATAAACAGCAAAATATCAGTTATGTATACAAAAAATGTCATATTGGCATCTTCTTTTTGGCTAATTTAAATTATTAGACTTGCATTTTCTCGTACGACGCCGCAAGAACCTTTGCTCTTGTTTTTATGTTTATACACTTGCGCAGTCGGTAGACGCTGAAAAATTTATTTATTATTACTACTCAGTTTTTTACTCTTTAACCAAATTTCTCGTTCCTTATTAAAATGTCTACTTCAAATAAGGAAAACCTCTCAGTTTGCTGGACTAAATCACACATAAAGGGTTATAATATTTAGATAACTTAAAATATCAGGTAGTAATAATGGTTCATAGCTTAGAAATTGTTAGTGTGGTATGAGTATTTAGCATTTTTTTATTTTAAATGAAAACAATAGACGTCAATTTACTCATAGTTTGACTTAAAAAATATACATTTTATAATATACCTAGACATCTGAAACGTAATCAACGTAATTGTAAACAACACTTACCTTACTGCAACTGAACAATCATCTTTATACGTAATAGTAGTGATTTTTTTCCATTTGTATGTTGATAATAGATGAGATATTCGTAGTAATTCATAGATTGCTAAAAGGTTGGTTATATTTGACTTATTCCTATATGATGTAGTAAAAAAATACAATCACATGCATACATGCTACCATGTAGAAAAAACGGACGAGGTAGATATATTTAAATGTCCTGATGCAAATACATGCATGAAAAAATTTCTTTCAATTTCGCTAATGAAGTATGTGCCAATTCTGTAAAAATTTGGTACATAATTTTATTTATTACTTAATTTAGTACAGTGAAGGAAAACAGTTGCTTTAATATTCATTTCTATTTATTGCCATATTAAATTTTAGAGCTGCTATACGTTTGTATGTATAAATTTTCTCGATAGAGCAGACTATATATATAGAGAACAATCCTATATATTATTAATAATTTTTATTCTGTGAATAAATTATTTGGTTATTTATTTTAGTAAATGTGTTGAATATGGATGTTCTGTATGACTGATTTTATCGAGAAAACATTAGCCTAGATATATTGGTCCTACTTATATTACCTTAGACTGAAATGACTGAATTCCTACTCCTTTAGCAATACTTTCAGCAGTAAGTAGGTTTTTATATTATAACATTGTGATTTAATAAGGAAGCTATTTAACTTGTACATAAATGTGTAAAACTTGTACATACCTTTGTTATACTAAATACGATAGTGAGTAAGATTTTGTAGAAAGCATATTATGTAAAAATTGATGTAGATATTTATTATTTCTGCCCTGTTATTTATATTGAATAAACAGTACTTATATATGCTATGTTTTATGTATTTATTTCACATACCTACAGCTTGGAAGTTAGACTGAATTGATTAATCGAAAGATATGAGTAAGTAAAGGTCTCCATAACCGTGCTTTATTAACTGCAGTTTTAGCTTCACATGAGGCCTGGATTTTGAGAGTCGGTTCACGAGTAAAAAAGTTATCAATGCAAGGCCAAAAATGGATTGTTTGCGGTCACTGTGTAAATAAGGCAAATCAACGAAAATCGCAAAAACCGTTTGGAGATATGAGGTTCTAATTTATGACATTCATGTTAAAATCCAGAAAAATTATTTTTTGTTGAAATGGGACGATGCCGAAATTTCAGAAATTTGGCACTGTTTTATTTTCCGCCCTGTAGAAACTTTATATGAAACATATATCCTTGGTACAAACAAGGACCGGCAGACAAAACATTGTACTAGCTAACACTTCAAACAGAAACTAAATAGGCGGCGGCAATCCAGATTTATTCTGTTCCAAAATCAGAGCAAATTTGGCAGTGTAACGTTTATTTTGTTGATCAGTTTATAATGCTCCAATGGTAATTGGAGTTTATCCAATTACTTGTGTCTAGGATGGTAGGTATTTTCAGCATTTACATAAGGTACTATTACTTAGCAATTAGTGATAAAATAAAAAAATATATAAAATGTAATAATACCACATCAATATATAATAAATTTGAGATATGATAATGTCAATATTCTACTGATATGCTTTTGTGCCGCTAGCGCGCGTAATTGAATTCTACGATTGCCATATGAAATGTAGCGCGAAGTAGATGAATGAAGATAAATAATTTCATTTTTCTTCTTCTGGATATTGCATTTTTATATATTCTGACTATTTATGCAGATGTTTATAGGAAATGTCAGTATTAGTCGCAAGTAGTTTTAAAGTAAATCGTGGAGAATGATAAAAAAGCAGAGAAAAATAAGATATCGAAGTTGCAGACAAATTAGAATATTTATTTTGTGGGTACCTACCTACTTAAACAGGGTGGTCCGGTTTACAATAGCAGGACTTTACCCTTTACCAGACGATGGTTTATCGAAAAATAATGGTAGTTTCTTACATAAAGTATAGTCGTTTATTGAAAAACAGTACATTTCATCGAAAAATTGCAAGGTATCAAAAAGTTTCTAAATTAAGCGAGGGATCCCTTGTGTAGGTATATTATATGTATATTAGATGTCATTAAAAGGGCATCTGTCATACAAATCTTAAAGGTGCTGCAATTATAATTTTGAAATCGTTGAACCAGTGCCAGCACGTCAATGACAATAATTTCTTTCCATCAAGTTGTCTCGCCCCCCATAATTTAATTTTGTCATGGTTTGTGCAGACATGGTCAAGGGGGAGGGGGAATGATCAATTAAAATCACGGGAAAATTGGGAAAAACCTCCTCCTTTTTTGGAGTCGATTAAAAACAAACAAAGCTAACACAGCGCCGTTGATTTTTTAAGATCGGCCCATTTCAGAGAAAAAGAAAAATGTTTCCCTTTGATTTTGAGCCCGGCTAGAACCCCCTACCTCCGTTCTTCTGCTGCCTAATAAAATAATCCTAATCATCCGATTTTGATCTAGTCGGGCTATAATTAATCGAAAAAAAGATGTCGACTGGCTAAAAATTATTTCCCCCATCCCCTTCCCTCATATCGGAAACACCATTTGAAAAAAATAAGCAAAATTTTTTTGCGCTCTAGGCGTTTGTTGAAACGAGGAAAAAGGTTTGTTGTATGAAGAAACGAGGAAAAAGCCGTTTGATTTTATAAGATCGGTCAATATTCAGAGAAGTTATGGGCATTTTAAAAAATTTCGTTTCCCCCTCTCCTCACCTAATTATTGCATCACCCCCAGCATGCGTCATCGTATTTCCTTAGTAATAGCTCTTGCACAAAAAAAGTTGAGCAACCAACTCCACTCCCCCTCGATGAAAACCAATTTGATTTTCCCTATTTTCGCAACTACGATTCGCAATATCTCTCGAACTAATTATCCGATTTCCCTCATTTAAGTGATGTGCGTGTGTTTTATTGTAGTCTTCATTTTTGATATTAACTTTTTTTGTAAAGTCTAAAGTCGCCGAGATATGCATTAAAAATTTTCCCATGCTTTTAAGTGATCGTTTCCCCCTCCCTCCCTTGACCCCGTCTGCACAAACCATGCCAAACAGATGGGAGGATCTGATTTGCTAGATTGGGGAAAACATGTTTAAATTTGAATTAATTTAAATTGGTTTAAATTTGGTTTTAGCGCTAAACAGTACAACACTAGCTATAATTTCCTTAATTAAAATTATTAATAAGAGCTTTGAAGAAGGCTTGTTAACACTTTCACAATTTTTATATCTCACAAAAGCCTGCGACTGTGTATGTCACATAAGATACTAGTTGATAAATTAAACTATTACGGCTTTAGTAAGAATCGGGCCAACCTATTAAATTCCTACCTAACTAATCGTTATCAATATGTATTTCCGTAAAATATAAACTCAAACCTCGTAAATATAAGCCCACATGAGAAACACACCAAATGTTATCTATTATATAAAAGAGAATGGGGAGAATTTCACTACTCACACTCAAATTCATAGTTATCCAAAACACAGTCTAGGTAAACACAATTTTTTTAAGGTTAAGAAAAGCGCACAATGGCACGAATTACTGTAATTGTTATTTTACAATATCATAATCACACAACTTCAAAACCTCCGTGAGAAATGTTGGTTTGTTGCTTCACAAATTAAAATTGGAACAAAATCAAAATGTTTCCTACATTTGAAAACAAGAAGTACATCAAATATCTGCGTAATAAGTAGGGCACTAATGTGAAAGTTGTATTTTGTTACAGTAATGATGGAACTAAAGCTTCTGAAAGAAGTCTTAGATACATAGGTAATACTGCCATTATTTATTTACTTAATGAAGACATACCTTTAAATACCACTAATGAAGATCACTAAGTTCTTAGCGAACAGCTGTAATAAGAACAGCTTTATTAATCTTTGCGAAAAACGAGTTTTGTCAAGCAGAAAGTGATGCTGATGGTTTAATTATACAATCTGCTCTAGATTTTCCCGCTTCGCATGTGGCTATTGTAGTAGATGAAATTGATGTGTTAGTGTTATTGATGGCTTTATCTCCAATTGCATATTCAACAAGTATATTCTTTTCGTTAATTTTTGGCATAAGAAATAATGTGCAATATTCAGAGATTTAATTGCTGTTTGAATTTCTACAACGTCACTAAGCGAGAATAGACAAATCACTAGATATATATGTTATATATGTATATATAAATAATAATATCAACGGCAATGGCCGACAGGAAGCAGTGCGGCATCGCTGCCACCAATGACTACATTTACCGCACTATTTGAATTTGCGCTTAGTGACGTCACATGATTTTATTTATTTTTTACAGCTTGTTTTAGAACTAATGAAAAAATTAAAAAGTGCGGGTATCTTCTTCTTCCATTTATTTTCTGCTGCCATTGTTCAAAAAACTGCGAAAATACCCCCTTGTTCTTTATGTAACGGTAAAGATATAATACCTTGCAGCAAGTTCAATCAACGAAAAAAATATTAGAGCAGATGCCAAATACAAATAAAGAACATTCTCTTTTGCCATGCCTTCACCGAATGTGATCTTATAATAAAGGAAACATTACTTGCAGGAGCAGCTGAAACTTTAATGATTGAATATATAGGTGAAGAAGAGCTTTACAACCCATGTTTTCACTGTATTTTCATTCTGTATGGTGCTAAAACGGTGAGAAGTTTAAATGAATTAAGATATACTATTTTATACCGTTAGTGTCGAAAGACAAAAGCCTACAACTTAGTTCATTACCTCCAACAGAAGATGCAGTGAAACAGCACATCAAAAGAGTTTATCTTCAATTTCAGCAATGGAAAAATATTTCTAAAATATCTCACGAACATTGGCAGAAAGAAAATTATTTAGCACCAATGAAAATGACAACCAGCAGCACCAATAACATCTTAAAATTGTAATACAGCGTGTGGATGCAAAAAAAACAGGTCTGCATTGCTCAACTGCATGCATTAATTGCAGTGGAATGATGAAGTCCCCAATGGTCCATATGAGAATGAAAATTAAATGCAATTTTTTTGTATGATGTATAAAATTTTTCATATACTAATACTCTGGTTCCGAAATAGTGTGGAGTGATTCATCACCAGCATATGGACGGCTCAGGGAGATGAGGGGCGAAATTCCATAGGCGTATCACTTTAGAGGGGGCAAAATAAAAAAAATTAAATAAAATATCCAAGTTATTAACATTGTTTTTAAGTGTACTTGTGATGGTTCTTTTTTATTATCTTAAGAATATTCCCTCGTATACATTTTTGATCATTTTCAGTTCTCCTTCTGTCAAATTCGGTCGCTTGCGATTGGAATTATTGGTTCTAGAACCACTACTACTCGCATTCGTCGCTTCCATCGCATAAAAACACTAAACACTCGCGTATAACACAATATTATAATTAATTTATATCGCGAATCAACCGTACATAAGACACAGTGAAACGCCACTGTCGCGCCAAAACATACATGCATGAAACAGCGCATGTGTCAATATATCCAAGGAAATCCCGGGTCTTTACCTGTGACCAATGAAATTTAATTTAATTTAGAACCGCCTAAAACTTACCAATGAGAGCGGTAGACCCGGTCACTAATGAGTTCTGCCCACCATTTCTATAGAGTGTACACAAATTTGCACACTAAGAAATTCTGTGATCCATTGCAAATAGGCAGACCGTTCAATTGTGATTGTGGTGTGATATTATGTTTCACACTATTTCGGAACCAGGGTATAGGTATATTTAATTTTTTTCGAGAGTTATTAAATATGTAATTTATATATTATAAAATCATCCATAATTGTTTCTAATTTTTTTTTCTAATTTTCATATAACAAAGCCTTCAATAATTATAAAATAAAAAAGAATTAAATTTTTTTAACAATTTAGTAGGTATATTTAAAAGTTAATAAATATCATGAAAGAAATTAATTTCTGCATAAATTGAAATAATATTGTAATATAATGCAATGCAATATAATATTTATTTAGGATTTAATTTAGGACTTACCTAAAAACTTAAAATAATTTAGTTTAGTTATAATAAAATAACTGAATAATTACAGACATTTCTTAGTTCTCCTAATTGAACAACATGCCTTTTGGAATGGCCGTTCTCATATACTCAGCTATGTTATATTAAACTGACTCAAAAATGATTTGCAGCATACCTGCTTGACAATAATATCTTATGTGCATCTACATAGGTACATAAACAAACAATTAAAAAGTGCAAGTAATGCGTACCCTTAGTTCTATTCTCTGCTATATACTTAGTGCTTTTAGTTTCATAATTAGACATGTGAACCATGGCTGACCTCGAATGGACGAGAGGCTCTAATTACGAGGGTCAAATACAACGTGAGCATCCACGCCTCCGTGCCTGTGAGAACTCGATTCTCTGCACCTTACCGACCACCAGAGGACAACAGTTTGTCTTTAAAAGAAACATAAATAGCTTCTCTGTAGTTGCATCCAATCCGTAGGGGTATTTTATGTAGAGTATGTACAGTCATTTTAAATTTGAGGATCGTTGATTAATGGAGTAGGGGAGACACGTAACTTTACGATAAAAAGTGACAATATAGGTAGACATATAAAAGGGCCGTATCCGGAGTTTGCATTAAATTCCAAACTAACCGTGAGGGTTCAATTTAAATAACAATTTCAAGTCAAATGCCCAGATACTTCTGCTACTATGCCTATGTCAACCCTAAATAGTACTAATAATGACGTATTAATAGTGAAAATATAGCTATTAATAATAATAATAGATATTAAAGGTATTGTTGTAATTACAATTTATTATTACTTAGCCTAGAGATACGTGTTTAACCCTATTGACCGATTTTATTGTACCATATAGTGTACAAGTACCAGACAAAATTCATATAAAGAAAAGACGAGTTTCAAAAGGAATAACCATAGTGAACGATCCATCACCCCTGTAGCTCGTAGTAGAAATATCGATAGACGCCAAGAAGGACGCCAAAATAAGTTTCAGCAGAAGTACATAGAACCAATACAAATTTTCCAAATGAAGAAAGAAATATCACATTACATGATATTAATAGTTTGGTTCACGGACGTGATGTACACCTTACATACCCGTGGTGCAATGTGGAGGTCGACAAATGATGAGATGAAAACGTACCAGATGAAAACGTTACAGAAATATCACGCTCTGGCGTTCATATAATAAACGAAAGTGAGTCACACAAACGTATTCAACAACTTGAAAATGTAGTGGACCAGCTATTGCAGAATATAGACAGGGGTGCTATACATGTATCTATAAAATCGGATTGCATTCCGGAATTTTCGCCTGGAAATCACTACGAAAGCTGCAAAAAGTGGGTAGATAAAATTGATCAGCTATCGCAAATAAACAGATGCGATGAGAAAACGACCATATGCAATCACGGCTGATCCGATTAGCAAAAACATGGTACAATTACAACACCCCCACTGAGAAAAACCAACAGATTTCCGTTATGATTAGAAAAAGCAAGGGTCAGCGTTTTGTAATTGAATGCAGGAAAAACAGTGATTACAGAGGAATTTATTTTAGGGTGTTACCGAAATCAAGATAGTAGTTGAAAACGCGCTCGAATAGATAGTTACTTTTCGGTGTTCGGCATTATTGTTAGGTATGGTTATTTTAGAGTTTGGTTAAATATACGAGACTGGTAAATAAACTATAGTTATATTTATGTGGAAAGTTATTACAAGCTTTTATTTAAACTATGTTCGGGTCAAATCTTTCAACTGAATTTTAAAGCAGTTATCCTCAAGCGATTGAGCTGAAATTTTGCATACATGTTTAGTTTGGATGACAATGTATGTTTAGCTGTTCTATATCCAATATGGCGGACCGCTCAAGATGGCGGACTAGTTACTTATTTTTTATGCACGTCCATGATATGGGTATCAAATGAAAGGGTTTTCTGAGAAAAATACGAAAATAAAATGATGTCACTCTAAAACCAATATGGCGGTCTATGTTTTCCTATGCACCCTCATGATACGGATATCAAATGAAGGGGTTCAAAAAAAGAAGATCAAGAGAGGGGAGAGGGGAGATCAAGAGAGGGGAGATCAAAAAGTTAGTTGCATTTCAGATTGGAATCGATCTGAAATGTTGTTATTTCGGGATTTTTGGAGTCCCCGATTACGATTTAGGGGTCGAATTGTTCCGGTAAAATCTTGCAACTGAATTTTAAAAGTACGCCTTGGCTGGGTTCATACTACGGCTTGTGTAATTTGGAGATATGGGCGTCAATAGCATTGGTTTGCAATCTGTCGAAAGCTCCACAATCAAACCCGAAACTTTGTTTCATTAGGCACAAGTAAGCTTCAAGCTGAATTAAGTAGGGTTAAGTAGAGTCTAACTGTACTAAAGATCTCACGATATTTAGTAATTTTGTCTAAGCAAGGATAATAGGGTAATATACAATAATTTATAATAGGTGGTAGTTGTAAAATCTAATGAGTTCCGAGGTACGTGTATGGCGTAATACGTATACATCGTTTCACTGATAAGCACGTTCCAGTTTCATAACTGTACTATGTTATTGTTGACTATATTTTTTTCATATTTTTTTGCGACGCCAGTGTCTTATTTTTTAAGAAGCCCTTACAAAACTTTGTGTTGTGAGTGATTCCCATCTCTAAATTAATTTTGTGAAACAAACAAGGCCATTACTGGCTGACACTGATAACATATTATTGGATATCTATTCCTGACGATCTATTTTAAACGATATATTTCAAGGTACATTATTTGAAACCAAGTTCATAGTAACTTGTGACAGGTATATTTAAACAATTCTAAATATGACAAGAGATATATTAACACGTTCTTCAGCCTATAGCAACTTGAGTTGACGGGTTCACAATGAGGTGGTACCCATTGTTTAACATATCAACACAATGAATACGTTATTATATGATTTAGATCAAATATTGAATATCATTCTCATCTATTACGCGTAAATTAAACATTTGATATGAATGGGATATAAAACGAGAAGTGCTCGTAAAAGCTTTAGGTATATTTTAATGAACACCATGCATGCAAATAGTCGTTAAAATAAGTTACAAAATAAATATTTTATGTCGGCTTAAACGATTGAAGATACACGAGTGGTATATGTCGGAATATGAGTTTATATCCGATCAGAAATATAACTATATACAGGTGTGAATATCTACCATGTTGGTTTAATATCAGTAGCTGATAGAATTCCGATTTACTTGTAAATTAATTGGAAACGACAGCAAACAATAATTTCATCATTTATATTCTGTAATTTATAGAAGAAATCTCAAAAACTCTTTCAATGTTACCATTATTAGAGTGTATTTGTTCATTTTTTTATTACATAACAGTTGTACATTTTGAAAAACAATTTTATATCCTATCTTATTTGAAACTACATTTTTATGCGGCAAACTAATTGGAAACATGATTTTTAAAGATATAAATTATTGACGTTAAACACATTTTTTCTGAATCTTAATGCTCATACTTAGTAATAAACTCATTTGCTCCAATTCCCTTCAAACATCTGCTAGGCATAGGCTCCCCTAACGCTTACAAATCTCTCCTGGAATATCGGAATATCACATGTTCGCTTCATATCGTGAAACAGTTCGTCAAAATTTTTAAAAGTTTTCGAGCTTTGCTTCTTTTTCATTACCTACCAGCAATAGATTTTCAATAGGGTTAAGATCTGTACTACAATATGGCCATGCCAATACATTCACGCTGTTATCTTGATACCATGCACTTACCCTCCTAGCAGAATGCTTTGGATCGTTATCATGCTGCAATTTCCCAGGTACTCTTCTGCGTGTTGCATGACGTTTTCCGATATGATAAAGTATTCATATTGATTCATGATGCCATTTATTCTCATTCGCCATTCCAAGAAAAGCAGCCATACGATGATGGAATCACCTCCAAATTTTACGAGTTTTTATGTATAACGAGGATCTAACACCTTATTGGTGGACGCCAAACGAAACGTTTTACGTCAGAATCAAATTTATTAATCCCTGTTTCATCTGACCATAATACGTACTTCCATTGTTGGACAGTCCAAGCAAGTTGTGCTCCATTTAAACGGTTGCGAACACTGAATTCTCTTGGGTTTTCTAGAAAAACTTCTTTCCAAATGTCAACTGCTGGCTTGTGAGGGTCAGCGAAAGACGAATAATACGACGGCCTGCTTGTGCACTACTTTTTCTATGACATCGCCTCCTAAGTATATTTCTAACAGTCCCGTGTAAATTAAAATGTTGGATAGCATTAAATACAGTCTTTTTCGAACGGTTCACCATCTTGGCAATGATCTGATATGAATAATCTTATCTGTGTAAGTTCTAGAAAAATTGACCATTGTTTTTCTACTGTCTTTTTATTAAATTTTATTTTGTTAGTATAAAAATGGTAACAATTTGGCGTCAGTAAGTAAGTAAGTAAGTCACAGCCAAATGGCGTCATATTTAAGGGTCTAGTGGGTCAGAACTGATAAAAATATGACTAAATATTTAATATGGACGTAGTTTTGACGTCAATAAGACGCAGATTTTTTAAATTGGATGTATGCCTATGAAGTGCAATAAATTAAGCCAGTTATATTTATTAACAAAACTTTTATTTTCCAAGTTAAAACGGATTATTTTAGGAATACCGGCTTAATTAAATATATAATGCAAAATATAATGGTGTCACTTGCATAAAAATAAAAGCAAAATTAACATTATTTTCAAATAGATATAACAAAATCTATGAAACCATATAAAGCTGAAATTTTATTATATTTCATTGTAAAGGGTCCGCCAATAAGCGCGCTCGATCTTTAAAATGAAATAAAGCAAGTTGTGTGAGAGGTATAAATGAAATTTATTTTTTGTTTGAAAGAGTATTCGAAGGCATTATGTATGGAAAATAATATCGGTCAAATGTCCACCTCGGCTTCGCTGGGTGGCGCGCATACGAGAAGTCCAATTTTCAATGACTCTGGCGCACAAATCGGGCTGTATTTCATCGATGGCGTGGCGTATGTTGACTTTGAGGGCATCAGTGTTTTGTGGTTGGTTTGCGTAGACCTGTGATTTAAGAAAACCCCACAAGAAATAGTCTAGTGGGGTTAAATCGCACGATCTCGGTGGCCAGTTGATGTCGCCTCCGCGCGAGATAACCATTCCTCCGAAGCGCTCGTGCAGAAGATCCATTGTGGCGCGCGCTGTGTGGCTCGTAGCGCCGTCCTGCTGAAACCACATATCCTCGACATCCATATTGTCGATTTCATGCCAGAAAAAGTTCGTTATCATGGATCTGTATCGTTCGCCGTTTACCGTGATGGACACACCATCGTCGTTCTCGAAGAAATACGGCCCGATGATGCCTCCGGCCCAAAATCCACACCAAACAGTTACCTTTGCTGGGTGCATTGCGACCTGGTGGACCTCCTGTGGATTGTTCTCGGCCCAATAACGGCAATTCTGCTTGTTGACATTCCCATTTAACCAAAAATGTGCCTCATCGCTGAAGATGATTTTGCGACCAAAATCGGGGTCGACTTCCAACTGCTCTAAAGCCCAATCAGCGAAGATACGGCGCTGTCTATGGTCGTTTATTTTGAGCTCTTGTGTCAGCTGGATCTTGTACGGATGCATGCCCAAATCCAGATGCAAGATTCGGCGAAGTGATGTTTCCGAAAGGCGGAGTTCCTGTGCGCGACGTGAAATTGACTGTCGCGGATTTTCACGCACACTATCGCGCACAGCGGCGACATTCTGGGCAGATCGGACGTTTCGACGACGCGTCGGTGTTGGCTGATTGTTCACCGAACCGGTTGCCTCGAATTTGTTAATCAAACGACGGATAGTCGACTCAGCAGGACGATCAATTGCACCGTAAAATTGGCGGAGCGCGCGGAACGTTGCTCGAACCGATGAATGATTTTCGTAATAAGTTTTAACGATTTGCACATGTTGCTCGCGGCTGAATTGGTTCATAGTGATTTGTGAAGATACACTGAATAATAACAACTACGTTTGCCAACTTTACCACAAACAACATGGCCGCCATGAGCTGTCAAAGATCGAGCGTCCCTATTGGCGGACCCTTTACAACTTTGAAATATAGTAAAAAACAAATATCCTGCTGACGCCATACAATTTCCACGTCTCAGCAAATAATAGTAAATTCTCTCATATTTGTACAAAACAACATAAGATTAGTAAATATTTTTTTAACTCGTTTTTAATTTATTTCAAGAGATTTTACCTGCATCATCTCGAATATAAGCAAAGCTGAAGCAAATAATAATAAATTCTCTCATATTTGTACAACATGGGATTAGTAAATATGTTTTATCTCGTTCTGTATTTATTTCAAGAGGTTTTACCTGCATCGTCTTGAATATCAAATAATAGTAGGAAATAATAATAACAATAATAATAAATAAGATAGTAATGTAGTATTTTTAACGAGAACCAAAATATTTTTTCCCTTTAATTTAAGAAAAAATTAAATATACAGTTGTTTTAAATTGTCATAAGATTCTACTAGAATTGGTTTTGGTAGGTACCAGAATGACGTAATTTTTATTAAAATGTATTATGTACCTCTGGGACCAGTTAACATAATAAGCTATAAAATAAACGGTTTTTTTACGGAAAAATGTCGTCATCGTAACGTCTCAAACTTGCTGTCAATTGGACGTTAAGCACCTGACGTCGCATTGACGTCGCGTTTTGGACAATGGACGTTAAATACCAAATATGTCTTAAAATAGCCGTCTAAAAGACGCCACGATTTTGACGACACCTCAACACCTGCAACATGAGCGCCTATCGAAAGGGAATTTTCTAGAGTTGCATTTACCATTATAAAACCTAACAACATATTAAGAAACATATTTAAAAAATGGCTTTCCGTTTTCAATTGCGTTTTGCGTTACTCTATGTTTTATTATATGCTGTAAAAATTATTTTATTTTATTATATTTTCTTCATGTTTTTTAGGGGTAAATAAAAGGTGATTATTACAAAATTAGTTTCTGTCCATTTATCGTTTATTTATACTTATTTAACAAGATATTTATTTATCATTAAATAAATCCATAAAACAAGTAGTACCTAGGCTACTTGATTTTTCAAGCAGTACCTGACATAGTAACTATTTGACAACTTGACTTGACAGTCAACTGTTCATGCTTGGCTTGATATCACGTCAAGCCGTGAATTCCTAAAGAAGAATAAAGAAAGTAATAAAAATCTTCCCGCATGAAAATACACTGATGTTAGTATACCCATTTTCGCGACAAGTGCATAATTTTGTCTTTTTCCTTACAGGACTCCCCATCATCAAAATATTTTTACGCAGGTCTTTATTAGAGTTAATAGAATAAATAGATATATTATAGTAGGTATATCTCTAACCGTAAGTAAGTAAATGCCACTCCAATGTTAGAATTTAACAGTAATTATAGTATTTAAAACATTTATAATAATATTTATCAGCCCATGTAAACTAAGTGTAGCATGATTATAATATATAGATAAAATGCCAAAGTGTACAAATCGAAATGATAACGCATTTAAATGTTTCTGTGTATTTAGCTAGCGGCTAAAATTTATGTGATACTATGATATTAATATTAATTATACCTAGATTTGTAACTTAAACGCATTAAGACCGCGTGCTCTGCAAGATTGAGCGCATGCGTTTAAGAAACATGTTGTTTTGATTCCAGAAATCAGCGGCACATGTTGATTGTCAGCGATGTATGAAGGACGTACATGTATATTACTAAGAGATGCAAAGCGCTCGTGCATTTTTGCAGCGGAAAATCCGGTAGTTTCGTTTGGATTGTAATCCTCATGAATTAAAAACAGAACAATGTGCGATCGTTATAAAATTATTTGTGAGACTGCGAGAAACATGTAGGTGGTACATAACAGTGATTTATTTTAACAGGATTAAATATTGTGTAATGGTGTGCAACTAGATAGGTAATACTCATCCGGAGACATCAACTATAGGTAAGGCGAGAAACCTACATTATTAAGTTTTAGAAAAGATTAATGGTTAACATTATAGCGTTCGTGGTTTACATGCGTGGGGACATCAACTAATGTTTCATTATTTTTTGGGGAGTGCTAGAGAAAAATACGTGACATTTATTATTCGTCACTATATGGTAGTCGTGAGCAAAAAAAAGGACAAGTCTTATAATCTATTTTTGCTACAATCTAGTTGTGTACATCTAATTTAAATTTTTATGACATTGTCAAATGTTATTTAAATGGAGATATATTTACATTAGAAAAAAATGTTTATGTATCGTATTTTTTTGTCACGACAGTTACTCCTTGCTACCCCTAGGTTTTGAATGTTATAGTTATTGAATCTTATTGTATTGAATCTTATTGAATCTTATATAGTTACTTCCTACCAAAACACTGATTTTCAAGTATTTTGTTTTTGATAGTTACCTTAAGGTCTTAAATTATATAATAAGACATTAGAAATACGATTATGTAATTACCTACCCAATTATAAGTAGGTACTTTATAATATTTTCCAGGAGCTTTTATTTTTTACGCAAATTTCATCGTAGTGCAGGGAAGAGGATAATTTACCTATGGTATTCTGACAAGATCATCTACCTCGCTGATTTTCTTTTCGGAGCAATTTTTAATGTCTTAGCTTCCCTTTTAAATAATTCAGTTGCAAAAATTTCAGTAAATCCTTGATGTGACCTATGACCCTAGTTCAATTATTAATATTATCTGCAGTACATCCCCATTTAACTGAATCCGAGTTTTTTGTTTGACCTGTAGCTTTATATTTCCCAATTTCTTGGGAAATATAAAGCTTATAAATAATATAAATCTTATATATATATAAATAATATAAATATAAATCTTAATTTTTTGTGGACGTATCAAATCTTATATTGACAATGTTCTGTTACTCAGAAATTTAAAACCACATGTGGAGTGTTTGCGAAAACCCAATAATAATAATGTCTGAGTATTTCTCAACTTTTTGCTTTTTATATCGCTATTCATCTCCACTTTAAGTGAAGATATGCAACTTTTTGTTCGTATATAATATTATTGACATACTGACAAAAGAAGTAAATGAAGAAGAATGTTTCCTGAAATGTGCTTATGCCTTAACTATGCCTTAACGTCTTATTCCTTCGCCCTTAGTAATTATTGCATGTTGACAATGTCTTGATATGGTAATAATTACCTAATGTTTTTATATATCTTGATAAATTTGAGTCCAAATGCCGTAGCAAGTTCGAACAAGTCTCGAGGGTGACGAGATAAATTTTGTTACCTTCTACCCATAAAATCTCGTAAGTGGTCAATGGTATTAAGGTCAAAACTTCTTCGTGGCCAATCTATTGATTTAATACGCACTTCTTGAAGATTATTTTGAATATTCCTAGTGATTCGTTATCATGTATAAGTAATCTAGCTTTTATTTCCAAATTACGGGCAGGTATTTAGTCATAAATGCCATATAATATAATTAACGAGAAAATATCTGAAAATAATGGCATTGTAGGGATTATTGGGTATCGGGGAAGACACTATGGCACAGAGCTTTTTAGTTTTTATTAAATTTTTTATTTTTTCTACGATAGTACAAAAAGTTAATATGTACTTATAACACTGCCAAAAGTTTTACTTTTGCCAAAGTTTTGCCAAGTACCAAAAGTTTTACTTTTTGCACTAATACAAAAAATAACATACTTATTATACTAGTAAAAAAAATAACTTACTTTTCGCCCTAGATCAAAAAGTAACTTACTTTTTGCACTACTGGAAAAAATACATAATACATAATAGCAAAACAATATTAGAATGTGCCCCAAAATATTAGACCATGATCGTGGTTTTACACTGGTACAAAAAATAACTTACTTTTAGCACTAGTGCAAAAAATAACTTACTTTCTGTAGTATTACAAAAAAATAACTTACTTTTTGTACTAGTGCAAAAAATACATAACACCAAAAGAATATTAGATGTGCCCCAAAATATTAGACCTTGATCTTGGTTTTGCACTAGTACAAAAAATAATTCTGCCTTATTATTAAAAATAACTTATTTTCTGCACAAGAAGGTACATCATATTAAAACAATATTAGAGTATGCCCCAAAATATTAGACCTTCATCGTGGTTTTGTAGACTCAAAATTACGGATTATTTGGTTACGATGACACTATAGTATGCACAGAGCTTTTTAGAGATTAAAATCCAATTTTTTCCACGATTGTGCAAATAATTAATAACACTATTAACAGTGACAAAATTTTACTTTTTGCACTAATACAAAAGTAACTTACTTTTTGTACTAGTGCAAAAAAATAAATAATATCAAAAGAATATTAGAGTGTGCCCGAAAATATTAGACCTTGATCGTGGTTTTGCACTAGTATAAAAATAAAACTTACTTTTTATAACTAGTGCAAAAAATACATAATATCAAAACAATATTAGATGTACCCCAAAATATTAGACCTTGATCTTGGTTATGCACTAGTACAAAAAATAATTCTGCCTTATTACTAAAAATAACTTATTTTCTGCACTAGTACAAAAAACATCTTACTTTCTGCCCTATTACAAAAAATAACTTTTTGCACTAGATAAAAAAATAACTTACTTTCTACACTAGTACAAAAAATAACTTGCATTCTGCCCTATTACAAAAAATATCTTAGTTTCTGCCCTATTACAAAAAGTAACTTACTTTTTTGCACTAGAAAAAAAATAACTTACTTTTTGCACTAGTACAAAAAATTACTTTTTCTAATTTTGACACATGTAAAGTGACACTTTACAAAACCATTTGACGTAAGGAAACATCTTACTTTTCACAACCAGTTACAAAAAGTAAAATATTACGCAGCTGGTGTTGTATAGTTCATTTCATAGTAGGTTATTTAAACCTGACAAGCTATAAAGTGACAAGCTGTCACACCATTACAACATACTAGATTGTTTTTAAACGTATAAAATTCAGTTTTCTTTTCATAAAATATAAAATTGCTGAAAATTAGAACTTATCTTTTGCACTAGTCCAAAAAATAACTTACTTTCTCCGTTAATGCAAAAAATACATTAAGTATAAAATATCAAAACAATATTAGAGTATCCCCCAGAATGTTAGACCTTGATCCTGGTTTTGTACTCGAAATTTTAATTCGATCGTAGAAGAAATGTTAAGTGCAAAATTTGCAAAAAGTATATTTGTTGCACTTATTGCAGCTGCCGACTTCGTCTCGAGCTGCAAACTCCATGCTTCGTGAAACAAATATACACTTTTTGCACCAATTACACAAATAACTATCGTACTACTCCATCAATATAATATTCCATAGATCAACGAAAGGCCGAATTATTCAGGTCACCGTTATTAAATTAACCGATAACTGTAGGAAGCGCATCTATCTGATAAGGGAGTTTACGAAATATATCAGTGTTAAGTTGATGTATAAAATAGTAATTTAAATAAAAACAGTTTTATCTGAATTTAATTTCCAAATGGCCAGTGCTTAGTCTGTCACTATAATAAATGCAAATGAGTTGAATTTTAACGGCGCTTAATGTGGTGTTCTCAAATTATGCGTATATATAGATTGATTCTAACATCTCTAATAGAAAATAAAAATATTCTTTATAGCTCGTGGGAAGAGTACAATTAGTACTGTTACCTACTTACTCTACTGCACCTTATCTAAACCTTACATATTGGTTTTAACTATTTTTTTAAATTAATTTTTTTAATCCGAGATGTTTCTTCTAAACCAATAATAAATTGTGCTGTTATTACATAGTGAATAATAAAAATAATGTATTTGTTATGGAATAAATCCATAAGATGTATTCTCACTTCCAGATATCCCTCACTTCCTGACGAGTTGGGAAGTAAAATATATGAGAATAATAGTAGTGGGTATCGCTTCTTTATTGTAGATAGAGGTATTACGCTATAACTAACTTGTTAAACTCCAGAAAGACGAATACTCAAAGTATAAAAAACATTTGTTGTGTGTTTTTTTAATGTATTTGTCCCATGCAACATGACGTAGCGGGACATCGCTTCGTGATGTTCTTTTCTCATCAAGAAACCTTTAGATATCACTTGAAGAGGCACTACTTGGTAATGCAATGAATCTCTTATCATACATAAGTAGATAAACATTCCGCAGTAGATAAATAATCCTCCATATATGGCCGTATAATTAAATATGCTACAATTCCCGGTAAAAAGTAAACGCACATAAATACTTACTGAAAGTATTTAGATGATTATTAAAGAGATAAGTAGAGCCATTAGCTCCCAAGAATTTCATTGTTTCATTTGGTCAGCAACTGGAGATAAACTCGATAACTTTAGGTAGATAAGGCTAAGGCAGTTTTCCACCGACATGCACTTTATAAAATAAATAAAATCGGATCGGTTATTAAATGCTTTAATTATGGTGTATAAAGTTAACATTCACTATTAATGATTTTACTCATCTACAATTCCTGTGGCATGGTTATTTTTATGGGATATTACCGAGTAGAAATATAGTTTGCTTGTCATATCAACAAGCAAACTCCATGTCACATAAGAGTTGACTGAAATTCAAAAATTTACTTTTATAGAATGGATGAAACGTGTTTCAACAAATTGATTACTATATCTCAAATATAATTGTTTAAAAGTAACACAACTGTATTACTCTCTGAGTAGGGCTTATCTCCCTGTTATTTCAAGTAAAAATATCACTTGTAGGTACATGAAAAATGCGTTTTTTTTACTAGAAATAACCGTTGCTTTCCCTAAGCTACCTAACTTTTACTAGAAATAACCTTGCCCTACACTACCGAGAGGTATTTCAATAAGGAACTACAGAGAAATATTTCCTGAAAATTCAAAACGGCCAATTCACATAAAGAACGTCGGAGAACTTGAGACTATTAAACAAAATCCCTGTATGTTACGTGACTTGTACAGGGTAAGTCTCTTAAGATTGACACCCCCCTTATCTCACTTATCCTTTGCCGATTTAACTCACTCAAAAAAGGAGTGGACGCGGTTTGGGATGAATTTTTATAATCTGAGCACGGATATTAAAAATCTCGTAAGATATACAGGGTGGAAAATAAAAGATGATTTTTTAAATAGAACACCCCGTATATTTTTATACCAAAATAATGTCCTTAATTTTCTGAATAAAAAAACATCTAATTGTTATATAATCACTCCACCTGTTCGTGAGATATTACTAAAAACTTATCACATTACTGGTGTCAATTATAAAACAAAAAACATATCAAGATACCTCTGGAAACAATGCCATTTATTGAGATAATAAATAAATAATATATAGGTGACAATAACAGTAACGAGTAATAACAATGAACAACACAAGCCTAATAAAAACAAATAAAAGTCAATATTAATACAGTAACAAAATAGAGTAACACAATTTTATTTATTTACACGTAACGTAATTAAATATTTTCCACGTAACCACCACCATTCTGAATACACATTTGGCATCGCTTTATAAAATTGCTTCTCACCCTTTGAAGTATATCACCATTTTGGTTTAATTCCTCAATTTTTACACGTATGCATTCTTTTAACTCATTCATATTATTAAAAACCAGTTTCGTATATATCTTGTTTTATCGTACCCCAGAGAAAAAAATCCATAGGTGTTAAGTCCGGACTTTTAGCGGGCCAATGTATAACACCGTGCCTTCCTATCCAAATAGGATATTTTCTGTTTAGGTATTCGGTGACGTTCCTTGCAGAGTGTGGTGGTGCTCCATCCTGCTGCCAAATAACAGATCTGTTGTCCACTAAATTAATATTATCTAAATAATTTCCAACTGGATGTTCAAGAATATCCACATAACGTTGTGCATTTAAGGGCCCATTTATAAATACAGGACCTACAATAGCATCCTTGTGGATGCCACACCACACGTTTACACGTTTACACGTTTGGTATCCTTGTTTTTTTATTTTTTTTACAATATGTGGATTTTATTTTTTCTGTTAAAAATTCCCGCAGTAGAAAAACTGCTTTCGTCAGTCCAAAAGACATGACTTAGAAACTCATCATCTTCCTCTATTGTATCAAGTATGTCTCTGCAGAAGGTTAACCTGTCTTGAAGGTTGTTGTCGTCTAAATATTGAACGGGCAAAATACTATATGGTTTAAAATTATGGCGATCTAATATTTTTATCACACTTCTTTGTGATATATCCAATTCTATTGCTGCGGCATAGGATGATTTGGATGGATTTTCAGCAAAATATAATAACGCGTTCTGTCTAAAGAGTTCTGTGTCTTCTCCTGTTTTTGTTCTTCGCCTTTCCCTTTTCTTGGCTCTCAGAGACTCGGTATTCCTAAACTTTGCATAAATGTTTTTAAAACAATTTTTGGAAGGAGGTAGCCTTACTCGAAATAACCTAACATACTACCTCCGAGCAAGAGACTTATTCTTGTTTCACTGAATATAAATTTCAAGTAACTCTTTTCGATCTTCCAATGAATGTACCATTTTCAAAATAACTTGCTTCTTTACGAACACTACGTATTTTTTACGCTAATATCTAAGAGAGTGAACTAGGTACTATCTCGCAAAAAACTGGATGACATCTGTCAACAAATAAACAATGCAAATATGCATTGTTTCCAGAGGTATCTTGATGTTCTTATTTTATAATTGACACCCGTAATGTGATAAGTTTTCAGTAATATCTCACGAACAGCTGAAGTGATTATATAATAATTACACATTTTCGGATTTAGAAAATTAAGGACATTATTTTGGTCTAAAAATATATGGGGTGTTCCATTTAAAAAAATCATGTTTTATTTTCCACCCTGTACATTTTACGAGATTTTTAATATCTGTTCTCAGATTATTAAAATTCATCAAAAACCGTGTCTATTCCTTTTTTGAATGAGTTAAATCGGCAAAGGATAAGTGAGATAAGAGGGGTGTCAATCTTAAGAGACTTACCCGGTACAGTGGATTTTGGTGGTCATCATTGGTAAGTTTTAATTTTGCTGCATGTCCCATTACACAACTAAAAATTGGCAATTTATTTCAACAATTATTTTACTTTAATGAAATAGTCTTTTACATCATATAGAGAATAAAAAATTCTATGAAAATTTATTCTTGTCATATAGTGCGACAACACCAAATAACGAAGAAAATTTTGTTGAAAGAAGTTGTGTTGTACTAGCAGTGTATATGTCATGGTTAGGCTTGCGTATGACCAAAAGAAAAAAGGATATTTTTTTAATTATTTAGCTTAATTATTTTTATTTTAGTTTTCATATATTCCTTTCAAAATACAACATATAGTACCTCTTCCATAGTTTGATTTTATGTATTTTTTAGAACCTCAATTCAGAAAATTTGTTAAATTTATTTTAAAACAATAAATAATTATATTACATTAATCACACTGCGTTACCTAAAAAAAATACAATTAATGTTTTTTATATGTATTTTTTTCTACAAGAATGACATGCCCTACATGAATATTTGTGTATTTTTTTCTTAAAAACCAACCATAATACATACGATTTCAGAGACAAATTGCCATTTTTTCTTAATGTTATAACATTAAGAAGAAATAAATATATTTTACAGAAGTACAACAAGTCTTAAAACACTAATATTAATTTTCCTGACAAAGTAGGTACTTTTGGGACGTATGAGATGTTTCAAAAAAGCTCGTGACCAAATCGGCAACACAGTAATTACAATAATATTTGTCATACACGCTTTCATTTAATATCGTGTGGCTAACAGCTTATTAAAAAAGAAATGATCACTATCATTAAGAAGAAATAAATATATTTTACAGAAGTACAACAAGTCTTAAAACACTAATATTAATTTTCCTGACAAAGTAGGTACTTTTGGGACGTATGAGATGTTTCAAAAAAGCTCGTGACCAAATCGGCAACACAGTAATTACAATAATATTTGTCATACACGCTTTCATTTAATATCGTGTGGCTAACAGCTTATTAAAAAAGAAATGATCACTATCATTCTTCACTAACGCCAGCGCTTGTATAAGGCATTTCTGTTGGGCGTATCTTAGCTAGGTATCCCTATATAGTTTCAACAGCATTTCTTAAATGTAATAAAATTATGTTTCCGCTTTAGAAGTTGTCATATGATGGAACCACGAGACATATCTGAACTACCAGCTACTTGGTACCTACTTCAATTGAATTCACATAATACTGGTATTACGTGAATCGCTACGAGAAGTTTTTGAAATAGTTTTTCGAACTTGGAAGAAATCATATCATAAATAATATATTTATTTATTTATACGTGATTGCTGGATGGTAGTTCAACAATATTGAATAGAAGTAAACTTAGTCTACCCTGAGATATCCAATCATAACTTAAACTACAAGGAACATAGGATATATAATCTTGGGCGAACAAGATGAGACATATTTAAAATTAAGCAATGTTGTTATAAATTATAAAAAAATTGATGAAAATGGTATTTTGTTTATTACCTTTCTTTCAATGTTAAGCCTTGTGAACACAAAAAAAAACTGCGGCAACTGCAATACCTTACTTGCTGTTGGAACAGCTCAAGAAAATTCACAGCGAAAAACAGGAATACTATTCATGGGATAACTTCTTGAAAATTTTACTACCTTCTTGTTGAACTATTTTACAATCTTGAAATCCTCATTTGGATGCGATGAAATTGCTGCATAGGTACGTATCTAGGACACCCTAGATACGATTCATACTACTGCTTGATTGTAAACACTGTTTCTTGAAATTCACTAAATTTTTATGACATACCACCTTGGACACAAGTGATTATTGTTATGCTTAAATAACATTTACTTATATTTTACTACTTAAGTTATTAATTTTCTCGGAGAGACATCTAAAGAACCTGACTACCTTTTTAAGTGCCTTGTTTGAAGTCCTAGCATTATTTAAAATGTCTTTGATCTTTAAAATTATTACTAGGTTTACTAATACCTACTACTTAAAATATTTTTGGGTACATAAGGATCATGCGTAATGATTGATGAACACGTTGGTTTTAGAGCAGTTACATTTTGTAACTGTTATGGCATTATTATTCGTAGTGAAGGAAGTCTAGTATATGAAACAAAATAATACTTCCTTAGTTACATCACCTTTCTTTGAAATAATTCCCTTCCAGCCAATCACGTATAGACACACTTACCAGTTGTATATCTGGACATACACACGGAAAGGAACCACAACAAACCCAAGATTACTTTTCACAAAAAAATATGAATAGCAAAGAACTTCAAAGCTTATATATATATATATATATATATATATATATATATATATATATATATATATATATATATATATATATATATATATATATATGATAGATGAGAGTTCACAGTCATGCCAAATAATGAATATTTAATTAATTTATTTTAAGGTCCGTAAGTACTTAATGAATACGTTGACTGACGAGTACCGTTTTTAATTTCCTATTTTGTACGACTGTGTACTATGGGGATATTTGTGGATGTGTGCAATATCCATAGTAGTAAATTTAAGACATTTTCAAGTGACAGACAGCATTCCTAATTAATTGTACTATTTAAAATATACTGCAGCATTCTAAATAAAGTATTTATTTAATATCTAAGATTTCATTATCTGAACTGTTCTCGAACATACCTTTAATACGCAAAAAATGGGAAATAATTAAATGCCAAAATCTTCTTGGTCTTTTAATAAATAAGGTGTTACAATATTCATATTTTTTATATAACAGGAAATCATTACATCTAATTAATAGGTACGCATGCTAATGCGCACATAAGTTATTAGAAATTTAAATCTGGGACGGCTTATAGAAATGACAGAGGATGGAGTAATAGATTATATCTTACATTATTCAGTGCGACTACCGGTCTCATAATTAGTGCAGCATATATCATATTCAGACCATTAACGTAAATGTTAAAATTGAAATTTTGTATGTTAATCACGAAACTATGTATATAACAATTTTAATAAAACAGTGATAAGTGTGTGGGAATCACATTTGTTACGAAAATTGAACAACTTTTGCATTTCAGCTTCCGTGATTACAGTAGAATACAATAAAAGTTACTTTGGTGGCCTGATATCGCGCAGAAAGCATTTAAAATAGACATTCTTCTGTTATTTTAATTTAAAATTTCTATGAATATGCAGATTGTAGGCAGAATATTTTTACCACGCAATGCTCAATTTCGTTACGGAACATGTTTTACTCATGTATAAGTAATGACTTCCCTGAAACCATAAAATAGGCACAGGAAATGATTAATTTTTAAGACGTGGTATATAGATGGAAGCATCAGTGAAATATGTTTGCAAGGAGATATGAAGATACTTGATGCATTATTGAAAATTTAATTCATAAGCTATCGCAAATACAGAGTGTTTAAATAAGGTTATAAGGTCATTTGGGAAGAGGAGGCTAGACATGAAAATATAGGATAGGAAAATATAAGATTGAATCATGCCGTACAGCATTTTCCGCTGCAATTTCATTATTTTTCATAACTGTTTATGTTTATTACCTCATCTTCTTTTTGGTTTGTTGGCTTTGACATAATTTTTTCATTGTTATATTTTTTTCTTAATCTAGGGATATATTACATAAATATTGCTGGGAAAATTATTCTAACATAAAGTATAGACAATTGCAAAACCTAGTTTTGTTTTTGCAAAACCTAGTTTAGAGTTTTCTGATAAACAAATATATTGAACAATTTTTGTGACAGTCGCCATTTCGATTTTTATTAAATCTTCGTCAGGGCTCTAGAATCAATACATAATATAAACATTTCTGGTGTAAAATTACACTAAAGAAACATGAAAACAAAATTTAGTTTTAAACAATTATTTTACTATGACCATATTAAACATTAATTGTAGGTGTATTTAGAATTGTAAGCTAGTTAAAATATTACGATATAAACATGTCAACAAATAATTAAAAGGATACAATACATAGGCTTAAAACAAATTCAAGAAAAATTATAGATAAGGCACTAATATTCAAGAGAGGTTTCTCAAAGTAGATCCCTGAGATACAAGGGAAACTAAAATATGATAGAACCGAACCTAAAGATTTAAAAAATATGAAAATTGAAACATGTTTCAAATCAGTTTTTCTTGGACTTTATATTTACGGTGCTTGTAATTATTGCTTAACGGCATATTTTTCTTTCAAACACACTGTATATAGAAAAAACGAATACGCAGCATATTACTTATATTGACTATTACTTTAATATATTGCTGGTAGCGACTGGGAATATTTGACAACTATAAAAGACGTAAATGAAGCATATGATAGTCTTCACTTAAAATTATTTGATACCTTACATGAGACCGTTATTAGTAATTGAAATTACCTTGGTAGGTACATCTCAAAGAAAACCAAATTAACACTGAGGCACAGAGCTTGGAGAGAATATAGGAACAGTAGTGATCCCTTAGTATTCGAAGAGTTTAAGTTACTAAGGCAGTAAATTAAAATAGAAATCGACGCGTCATATTGTATAAACAGTACTGTAAACAGTACATATAAACAGTATTGTGAAAACATGGAACTTAATATTAAAAGCGAACCCAAAAAATTCTGACAATTAGGTAATATCAAGAAAAAAAGTAACGCATTTACCATCAATAATATCAATAAAAGATTCCGAACCGCCGGATTCTAGAAAATAGTTGACGCGTTTGCTCAATATTTTCAAGCGGCATATTCCGATTCAGATAGCATACTATACATTTAAACAACGACATCCTTCATTTTACCGAATTTTTTGACCTCGATGTTACTGCTGCCCTAGATAAATGCAAAAACAGAAGTAAATATGAGTTCTGATCAAATTTCATCGTTTCTCTTATGATATATGATTGTGCTGTCGTTTTGGCTAAGCTTTACTCTTCAACGTATCGCTAAAAGCAAATCACCTCCCAGACATTTTAAGATAATCTGAACTTAAAAAATCAAAACTATAGACCCATTACTATTGTTAATAACATGTCAAAATTAACATGTCAAGTGTTCCCTATTATGTGCGAGTTTGACAAAAATGCCATTTCCAGTACACGTTTGAAATATTTTTAGAGACGCGTTTAAAACGTTTATAATACAATTTTATAATATAATAGGTTTCATAATACGTAATTCCCATGATTTTAATAACATTGAAACACTTAAACTTTTATACTATTCGCACATTAGATCTAGACTGAAATTTGGATCAGTTACTTGGAGTAATTTTTATAATATTAATACGGATTGCTTAGATAAGATCCGGAGACCTCTTCTCAAAGTCCTTTCCTTCACAATAGTTAATGTCGATCCCGCCATAGAAAATCCGCATCATGGACTTCTTGATAAATTTGCAGTTACCACTCTTGAAAATCGCAGAATTACCGCAGACTTATTTTTTAATACAGTGCAATTCACGTCATAATTACTTCCGAAATACTTAATTACTTAAAAATAAAATAAACTTTTATAATCCTAGAATGAACTTCAGACAAAATCCCCTGTTTTCCCTGCCTTAGGCCAGGACTATAATATTCAATAACATTTGTCGTTTATTTAGAATGTGCAGAAACTGCAATAGAGCAAGTAATAATATTGAGATATTTTACTGCAACAGAGAATTAATAGAGAGTCTTAATTTTCCCTCTATGTTTAGTCGTTGATTGAAGGAACTCTTTCATTCAACCGTTTAGTGTAAATTAATCTTCTGTTTGATAGGCTTTAATTCTTTTACTTGTACATATTGATATCTCTCTTTATTATTGTAACCTACTTAGTTTTACTTTTTGCACAGATTTTGCATTTATTTTCTTTGTAAGTCCTACCCTGTAATTGGATGTATAACTGTTACGCTACCTATTTTAAGCTAAAACAGATTTTTAAATTTTTTGTCTGTCTCTCTGTCTGGCTCAGAACGCGCATTAAATTCACCCGGAAGTCGCGGGTGACACCTAGTACTAACTAAACTGGATATACACTGAGCTCGTAAAGTTTGGAATAAATTCAAATAATCGTTATTGAAGGATTTTCACAGGAAATCCTCGGACACGTCAACTTTATTTTATAAAATGTCACTTTTTTCAGTCATCGATTTTTTTTTTGTTTTGTTCGTTTTTGAGCTATGACGTCATCGACAATTTTTTTAAATGACAACCCATATTTTTTTTCACGGATTTCGATAGAGCACATTTTTCTGAGTGCGAATATGTCAAAACATAGTACCTTTAACATTAAAGTGTTCGAGATATTCGGTTGCAAAGTTTTAAGAATGAATTATACAAGCGATGACCAAATGCTAATCATTTATCAAGAAAGCGCAGGAAAAACAACAGTTTTGACAGTTGTCACAATTTTGAAGTTTTTCCTCGCAAGTTTGTGTTTTAATCAGTTGAATAATATCATTAAGTAAGTTGATTAATCATTATTCCATCATAATTCATTTTATTTAAAAATGGTCCGTCGTTTGAGTGAAAGGGAAAGAATCGAAATTTTGATGATGATCGGTTACGGGAACAGAGCTCGCACACAAGTAGAAGTTTGCCGTTTATTTAACAACAAATATCCAAACAGAGAACCAATTACACAGTCCACCGTTAGCAAAATAGAACAAAAGTTTTTAGAAGTGGGTCATACGAGAGATCGCCCTAGAACGGGTCGTCCACCAGTGCAACAAGATGTTAAATTGAATGTTCTACTAGAGCTTCAAGAAAATCCCCATTTACCCACCCGCCAAGTGGCGGCAAACAACGGAATAGTTCAAAGCTCCGTCTTGAAATATTTGAAATTGAACAAATGGCATCCGTATAAAGTGGTTTTGGTCCAAGAGTTAAACGAAGATGATCCTGACCGTAGGTTACAGTTTTGCCAAACCATGTTGCAACGCCTGATTGATGACGACGGATTTTTACGCAATATTGTTTTTTCTGATGAGGCTACTAAAAAATTAAACAGATTACTCCCAAATCTTTCAAAATGTTCGATAAGCTACCAAAATAAATAATATTACTCCTTAATCTTTTAAAATGTTATAAGCTATAAGCTATTAGAATCAATAAGCTATTAAAAATCTTGACCCGCCCGATAGCTTATGCATGGTGCCATGGTACATTTTATAAACTTTGCAACCGAATATCTCGAAAACTTTAATGTTAAAGGTACTATGTTTTTGACATATTCGCACTCAGAAAAATGTGCTCTATCGAAATCCGTGAAAAAAAATATGGGTTGTCATTTAAAAAAATTGTCGATGACGTCATAGCTCAAAAACGAACAAAACAAAAAAAAATCGATGGCTGAAAAAAGTGACATTTTATAAAATAAGGTTGACGTGTCCGAGGATTTCCTGTGAAAATCCTTCAATAACGATTAATTGAATTTATTCCAAACTTTACGAGCTCAGTGTATGTAATGGCTCTTTAAAGCTATTTAACATAGAACATATAAATTACCCGATATTATGAATTATTTCAGTTACTCTGAGTGGCACTAGTCTAGACTTTAGTATGTTAACAAGCATCAAACGTTAGTGAAATAAACGTCTTGACAAAGATCATGTGCGAGATGCGAATTTAACGCTCGACTAAAGTAGAAATCAAATTAATATAATAATAATTAATATGTAGACATGTGAAAATGTCACGATCATATTTCTACCATTATGCATCCACAGTGGGAAGTCACTAACAAGTTCGTAAATTGCAATTTCATTAATAACTTTCATTTTCTCATGCAAGCATACATATTTTTTTATTTGCATGTAACCGTTTTCTCAGTGAGAATTATAAACCTAATTGGCTCATCCTACGTATCCTGATATTAGTATCGTTAGAAATGACGGTATGTAGATAGTATGTATGTAGATAGAATCAGTTGACGTAGGCTTTTGTGGTCGCAAGGATTACACGACGGTTTGTTGGGTATTACGGCATAATTCATAAAGAACTATTAACTTAACTAAGAATATAATATCAAGGTCAAGTAGAGGTTGCTACTTGACCTTAAGTGCAAGTGTAAACCTGCAAAGAGCTTCCAAAATTTAAATATAAATTAAATATAAGTGCCGTTTTCCGCCTGGAATAACAGCCCTCCATTTGACAAAAGATATCATTTCTGGACTGTATGCAACGTATAAAAAGAAGGAGACAACCTCAGAAAATCGGCGGTGGTCTATATTTTTCAAAAATTCCTGGACATGATATTTGAATAAATTTGTAATTTTTCTGACTCGGTTCGATGAGTGATGCCCGTATATAATTAATTAATTCATTGAGAAGTATATTACAAATCAAACTGAATTTTTTATACGTGTTTGGGTCAACATACACACTTCCATTTCAGACTCCGATATATAATAGTTTTCAAGTTGGATATCTGCAAGTTAACAATTGCACTTAGCAATCTCTACTTGAGCTTGTTCTTTTGAAAATTTTATAAAGAACCACATGTGGTAGTAAAAAACGGCAGGCAATTTAATGCAATCTAGACAAATAAGAACCGAACATTTCTCATTAATTGATTTTAATACTGTTTAATTAAATTTTTAGCAAAATATTTTAAAGAATTAACATTAAAATTGGTAGGTATTTCTTTATAATATTCGAGATACCTAAATATTCCTAAATCCATGGATTTTCTTTCACGAGATATAACGTTACTACGAGTTTTGTAGCGTTATGAAAATTAAACCATGAACATTACCTAATTTTTGTTGAGATAAAAGTAATAAACGCTTATATTATCGGTAAACCATATCGACGTAGAAATTATAAGACATTTACCTAGATAGATCGAGATATTACTGTTAATTTCTCAACTAAGTGTATACCATAATTACAAATGAGTAGATCATAATTGTATTATGTGAAAGCTATTTACAGGTTTAGCGAAAACATGTTTAAGATCCATAATTTGGGCTATATCATATTAATATTTATTAAGTAGATACTGAATCCATAATTATATGATATTACCATAATTTTAAAATAAATCCCTGGCACAATTCCTAAGCTTCTTATTTATTACAACTGGGCGTTTAAACATGGGTTAACTGGGAAAAAATCAGAAGGAGGATGAAAATTGGTACATTAGTACATTTTGAGATCCTGATAAAGAAATTAAATTTATCCCCTTCCCCTTCCCCTCCTGCTTTCGCCACCATATTGCAAAAATTGAGCCAAAAATCCGTTTTTCCGAAATATCTCTTTTCAAGTACATCTTATAAAAAAAAAGGTTTAAAATTGTAGAAGACACCTCCACAACTTTTATTTAAAACATTTTAATAATAATAATAATAATAATAATAAACGTCTTTATTTAGAGAAGAAAATATAAGGGCGAAGTTTAGCATAGCTACTCTTACACCTAACCCTATATATTTTCACAATAATACTAATTATAAAGTTAAAACATGGCAAGTAAGATATATACTATTCTACTAATTTAGTTAAATTAAATTATTTAATGTAAAGTTTCTGGGCATATAAGTAATCAATACATATATATGAATAAAAATGTGTATACAAAATTTTCAATATAATAAAAGCGCAAGATTGACCTTCACAAAAAACAACCCAGCAGCGGAAGACCCGCCACTATACAGACGCTCGTCACTTCTCACTGCAGATTAAGCAGATATTTTTTAACGTGAAATTTAAAATTGGATGCATTTAAAGATTTGAAATGCGATGGTAAACTATTGTATGTATTAACGGCGTTATAGGTAAAGCTTTTACGAAATGTGGTTGTTTTATATTTAGGAGTATTTAATAAATCTTTAAATCTTACGTTAACTGAGTGCAGTGTCCTCCTAAAAATTAATTTAACTTTAAGGTAACTAGGACTACCTGATTTTAATATAGAATGTGTGAAGCGTAATAAATGTAATTTCCTGCGATTCTCCATAGAAAGCCATTTAGTTTCTCTTAATTTTTGGGAAACATGGTCATATTTTCGCAAGTTATATAAAAATCTACAGCAAGCATTTTGTATTTTTTGAAGTCTACTTCTATCAGCAGAATATAAACATGGACCGTACACAAAATCGCAATAGTTCAAAACTGATAACACAAGAGAATCAACTAATATTTTTTTAAGCTTAAAATTTAAAATATGCCTATTACTATATAACAATTATATGTGTAATAAGATCTCTGAATGAGTTTATTTACATGTGATGAAAATTGTAACTGTGAGTCGAATAATACACCTAAGTTTTTTGCAGAATATTGAATTGTCAAAATTTCGTTATTAATTTTTACCTCTAATTTATTTTTTACGTAATCTACTTTCCTTTTATTTCCAAAAATTAAAACGCAACATTTATTCGGATTTAACGTCAAGTTGTGACTGAGGGACATTTGTAACACACGTTCCAGGTTTTCATTAATTACATTTTGAGCAGTGACAGCATCATCAACTAAAAAACTTTCATAAATCTGGGTATCATCAGCATACGCGTGCTTTTTAACGTTAATTGAATTTAAAATATCAGTTGTATATAGAATAAAGAATAGAGGACCCAAAATAGATCCCTGAGGGACTCCAGTAGCTAAATGGCAAGGTTGGGAAAGTTTATCGTGTATTTTGACTCGCTGCGTACGACCAGTCAGATAAGACTCCACCAGATTTACACCACTTTCATTGAATCCGTAATATTTTAATTTGGCACATAATAAAAGATGATTTATTGTGTCAAAAGCTTTTGAGTAGTCTAGTAGTACCATAGCTGTTACCTTTTGATTGTCACACGCAGTAATATGTGCCACAGTAATATATAATATAACATATGTGCCGCAGTAATATGGCACATCAGTAATATGTGCCAATGCCGATCCTGTACTATGACCTTGTCTGAAGCCAGATTGAAAAATAGATAAAACATTATTTTCATTTACAAATGTGAGAATTTGTTCATACATTATTTTTTCTAAAATTTTGGATATTGAAGGCAAGATACTAACTGATCTCAAATCAGAAATTGTAAGTGGATTAATAATTTTTGGTAAAGGTTCAACTATACCCTCCTTCCATATGTTGGGAAAATATCCACGTTCGATACAACAATTAATGATATGTGTTACATACTTATCTATAAATGGACTACAATATTTTAGCATAGATCCACTAATTGCATCACTACCCCGAGCATTTGACTTTAAACTATGTAGTATTGTATTAACCTGTTTGACACTAGCTAGCTTAAAATCAAAATTAGCGATATTATATCTATTTGAGTTGTAAAATACTATTCGTTCTTTTCCATCATGTTTCTGAAGAAAAACTGATGAAAAGTACTTATTTATCTCATCAGGATTTGCTAAATTTGCAGGAATTTCTCTAGAAGGTTTGTTTTGAATATTCATATTTTTTAAAGTTTTAAAAGTTTCTTTAGCATCATTTTTCATATGAATACTGGTTAAATATGCCTTCTTCTCATTCCAAATTGCTGTTAAAGTTAAATTACGTAACGTTTTATAGTTTAACCAATCCGAATTTAATCTAGAATTTTTAAATTTATATAATGCTTGCTCCCTCTCACGCATCATTATTTTAATAGTATCAGTAAGCCATGGGGCTCTGCCCTTTGTTACACGAACAGTCCTGAGTGGAGCATGCGTATTAAAAATTTCAGTAATAAAATCTGATAAAAGTTTTATTTTATGTTCAATATCATTTTCATATAAAATCAACTCCCACGCTAGCGCGTGCGTCTCTATCAAAATGTTCATATTTAAAATTTTTAAAATCCCTAAATGTGATATATTTGGTTTTACATTTTGCTACAAGTAATGATAATTCGCAAAAAACTAAGCTGTGATCAGATATCAAGTCAGCATGGACAACCCCTGCTGAAGCAACAACATCTTTACAATTTAAAAAAATTGGATCCAACAAACTGCTGGAATATTGGGTAGTTCTGGTAGGCTCGTTAATAATTTGTTCTAATCCGTATGCATCTAAAGCATTTGTGATTGGGTTTACAAAATTTAAAAAGTTTACATTAAAGTCACCTATACAAATAATTTTATGAAAGGATGGTGCAAGAACTGAAAAATATCATCCAACCGGTCAACGCAGTTTGTCAAAGGAACAGGCCTATAGGTGAGGCCTATAACAAACACAAAGCGGTATATTGTCCTTATTAATTTTTAAGTTAACCAACATATACTCCAAATTAACGTTTTAAGGAAAGTCAGCTGAAATTAAGTTACATTGTATTTTATTACTCACGTATACCCCTACTCCACCACCTCTAGTAGCTCGATCATTTCTAAAAAACTGATATCCTGGAATTTTTGTAGACAACCACCTTTCGGAAACTGCAATCACATCCAACTTTTCTTGTTTAATTAAAGTGACAAATTCTTCAAAACCTGTGAAAAGCGAGCGAACGTTTAAATGCGCAATCTTAATATTTTGCATTACCTAAGTTGCATTACAAAACATGTATGTAAACGCTTTTATTTGTACACCAATTATATTTTATTTTTCGGTTAAAAGAAAAGGTTTAATATAAAGTTTTATAAAATTAATGGTATTTAGGAAAATATCTTAATCAAATGATGTAATTTCAATTACTTTTGTATGCCCAAATTCAAAACCAAATACAAAATCCTAATAAACAATTAAACTAAAATAGAAATGTATTGTAATATATCACACGACATCTGCCGTCTTCCATAATAATATAAGAGAACAAGATTATAACATAATGCTGTAAAAATGCTGCATTTTGATAATAAACAAAACAACCATTTCATAACTATTTCATGTAGGCATAGCCCGATCAAAATAATTTTATATTGTCTCTGCATTTACCTAAATATACAAACAAAATAATGCATAAGTAATGAAGGACAGGAACAACAATACTACTATATAATAATAGACCAATAATAATAACAATGCACTAAAATAACAATGTATATATAGTAAAGTTTAAATTATGCTATTATGCAGTAATTATACTAGGCAAACTTTTGATCGAAGACTTATACGATGAATAACAAATACTATAATACGAGAAAGCAAAAGACTGATAAACAATCCAGTAATTACTTTAGTCTTAATACAATCTGCATCTTGGCAGGAAAATAAACTTTATACCATAAGAAAATTGTGACATAGAAGAAAGAGAATACAATATTACAGGAAAATATATATTTATAAAAGTATACTGATAGGAAATTTAATTTTATATTAATTTTATGCGCGAACTTGAATGGCTACGATTACACAGGAATACTATAAATAAACAATCGAAATATAAAAATGTACTTATCTATTATTTTATGTTGCTTATGTCATTCTCGTCTTCAATTCTATGTACTTTACCATTATATTTACAATATATATTGCCACTGTAACACCACACATTTGCACTGTTGAAACTTTTAACTGCACTGTCCAGTAGAGCCAATCTGTATTTAGTTAAGTCCTCCTTTATTGTGATCCCCGTTGACTTTAAGGTTTTCCTATTCTTTAAAACTTCACCACGTATGTTGTCATTATAGAATCCTACTAGTATAGCTGGTAGCCGTGGCTTTCCAATGTTTATATTTTTTGCTTGAACACGATAACAGTTTTTAATGTCTTTATCATGTATGTTTTTTAAGTTCATTTTACCATTTATTAGATTTAATACAACCTCTCTAACATTTTCTTTTCCTGTTTCTTGCGTAATACCAAAAATCCTTATATTTAAATTTCTTGAAATTTGTTGATTTTTCTCTACTTCCTTTTCTAACTTACATTTATCCCTTTTCAGCTGCTCCATATGACCTTTTAATTGCTCTATTATACCATCTTGTATTTTGAATTTTTCTTCCATTTTTTTATATACAGAATTCACAATTTTATTAACAAATTGTTCACTGGAGAGTGTCTCTTTTATTTTCTCTTCCATAATTTTTGCGATATCTTCCAAATCATTTCTTGTAGGAACCGATTTTTTCCAGGCAAAATGATATATTACCTGGCCTGTATGAACAATATATCTTTCTAGTCTTGATTTTTTGTAGGAAAAACTACGATGCCTCCAGAATGCTTTTACCAGACGAAACCTACGAACAAAACGCTGTGGTGGCTGGTCATTTATTGGCTATGCTTAGGATGTATGATGATTTTCTTTCCCACTACCGAATACGACCGGAATTTTTTTGCAGGTTAGTTCTCATAATAAATATTTAATGGACCGCCAGTCTCAAAGCGTCCAAATCTCCAAATTTCAAAAGTCTTGCATGTTCATATGCAAAAGTTCTTGCATGTCACTATCATCACGTAACGGTTTCTTATCGATTGTTAAAAACCTCTTGCAACCAACGTTAACCTACAAAAATGTCACAAGTGTAAATAAAAATATGAGCATATGTATGTACTTTTTTGTATTGTTTCCAGACATCGCGAAAAAGAAGAACTGCAAAAACGCCTTAAACGTGTGGTAGCTTCTTCGAAACCGAGTCCATCTTATGTGACCATTAAAGAAGGTAAGTGCATTATATGTTTATGGTATCGTTAAATTACGTTTTAAGAATCTTATTAATTATGTTGACTGATTATGTATATAAGTAAACATAAATAAGTTAATTTCCTTCACAATTATAGCGTCGAATCTTACTATCATATATAAGGTCATTCGCAAACGTTACGTTATTACATAGTTCTTTGCAAGCCAGAAGTAGAACAAGGTGCAATTTTACGCCATTTACTAGTCAATTCAATAAACTTCGCAATCGTAGCTCTATACACGTATGCTGATAGCATACAGATTCCTGCTGTGCATATTGCATACACACAGAAAAAGTGACACAATTTAGAACTTACCAATTTCCTGCTTGTTGCGTATTTCAACTTCACGAAGTATATATTTCCGCCAGAAAAAAATTCAGAGACGAACTTCAATAAGAGCCTCATACCACTTGTGTTTCTTTCGCATATGTGGAGACGTTGCGAAGAGTTATCTACAACACTGTCACAAATCAACTAAGGTTGAACTGCTGCCGAGGATATTCATCGCCTTGGTCTTCAAAAACGACACTGCCTCTGTGGCAACTTGATCAAGAATAGCGTCTTATTTGGATTTCAGTCATTGTTCGTGGGACGGTAAATATATAATGTATCTAGTTGCTGTATAGAATTGTGTCATTTTCTTTTAAACAGTTACAGCACAATAGGTTGCTATGTACTAATAATAATAGCAAAAATAATATTTATTGCCCAAGTTACATTGTAACAATGTTTAAGGTTGTCCTCAAAAAAAAGAAACATTGCAGCATTTTGTCACAGTGATTTTAACACTTGTCATTATCCGCATTTGGTAATAGTATATCTTGCATTTTGTCGTCATTAATTCAGAGTCTATTTGCTTCTAACTACCCGGCAGCATCTTTGGACTACTGTGATTTTTTAAAACTTCATATCTTGAACCCGTGTTTATAAGAGTCGTGTCGTCAGCGAATAATACAGTTACAGTTTTAACTGATCTAATATTAAACGGTAAATCATTTATGTAAATTTAAAAAAATAGATACGTCCCAGAACTAAACCTTGTGGAACACCAGTTGTAATTAATTGTTTCGTTGAACATTCACCTGTTGGTAGTTCTATATATTGAGTACTAATTGATAAGTAGGATTTTAGTAATTGAGGTCCCAAAGCCCGTATTCCATAAAATTTCATTTTTATTATTAAAAAAATCATGATTGACAAAGGGAGTTGACAAAAGGATTGAATCAAAAACCTGACTTAAGTCAAATGAAGTTTTTTTTAAGAACCCTTGGAAGTTGCATGAATCATCAGCTAATTTCCTAGCGACAATAGTTCGCGACACACATCGTCGGCCTTATTTCGAGCCACATAGCAATACTCCGGGTGATTTTATTATTTTTATTGAAAATGAAGACCATAGAATTACAAGAAATCTGGTTAGTTTATCAAATTTCGTGTAAGAGAACTTTCTTTTTATTATACTTATAAGATTGTGGGATGGTCCACTTTTTTCTGAAAAACGAAAATTGGACAAATTTTTTTTTCTTGATCCTGTATATTTGAAAGATTCCCACGTTCTAGAAGCCTTTATTAGTAACTTTGTGAAAACAGAAATTCACAAGACAAAAAACTCGAGTTATTCTACGCGTTTTAATACACTGTGTTCCAAGGGCTCTCGTTATAAAGTTTTTTTTTAAGTTGTTTTTCATGGCCTCGAGGACACCTCGAGGACAGGGAACTAATTATTGCCTTCGTCGTAGATCTGTTTCTCCTATATCCATACATATATGTATTGTAGCTATGTCACTTTTTATTTTAAAAAATGTTGGCATACTTTTTCAAATATTTTCCTATTAAATAATAATTACTGCATTGATACCTTTTACAAAACAGTTGAATAGTTTCCAGTTCGATTTTGGCGTAGAAACAACCAATGGCAGTTTTTATCCTTAGAGATTGCGTCTGTGCTTTAGCACAATCATTATCCATCATAAAGGACGTATATGTGTGCCCGATACTGATCTCCTTACAATGAAATTTTGCTTAAATTATTATTGAAACTACCACTGTTTTGGTAACTGTATGGCTAAATGCCATACAGTTACCAATACAAGATACCTAAACTTTACTTCTACTACGTTCTTCTCCTTCAGGCGTAGGTACCCCGAGGTTCTAATTTAGGAGCTCTTTTGTTTTTATTATTAAAACCATGCTGATGTTGTTTTATGTGAAAATTTATTTAAGTGACCACAGTCATCAGATACGTGTGCAAGGATTTAGGCATAACTTCCGATGGTATTTTATAACATAAGGACTTCTCGTATATAAGCATATTTAAAATTTTATTTTGTTCTCTAGTAAGATGCAAAATTGGTACTGTTTTCGTCTGTGCTTTAGCACAATCATTATCCATCATAAAGGACGTATATGTGTGCCCGATACTGATCTCCTTACAATGAAATTTTGCTTAAATTATTATTGAAACTACCACTGTTTTGGTAACTGTATGGCTAAATGTCATACAGTTACCAATACAAGATACCTAAACTTTACTTCTACTACGTTCTTCTCCTTCAGGCGTAGGTACCCCGAGGTTCTAATTTAGGAGCTCTTTTGTTTTTATTATTACAACCTTGCTGATGTTGTTTTATGTGAAAATTTATTTAAGTGACCACAGTCATCAGATATGTATGCAAGTATTTAGGCCTAACTTCCGATAATATTTTATAATATAAGGACTTCTTGTATATAAGCATATACAAAATTTTATTTTGTTCTCTAGTAAGATGCAAAATTGGTACGGTTTTCTTCTATGATATCCGATTTATAAAATTCAATGCAAGTATTTTCACTTTTAATGCAACCCTGTAAATTGAATTTTTGTCTTGAGTCGATTATGATCCTAGCGTCCTCTCAATTGCAGTTTCAGCTTTAACATTAACTAGATTTGAACTAGATTTTGAGAATCGGCTCACTAGTAAGAAAATTATCACTGCAAGAGCCCAAAGTGGATTTCTTTAAGATCACCCTGCAATTTCATGAAATAATCGGAAAATTCAAAAACCGTTTCGAGATATAAGCTCTATCTTTATATTAGTGTTGAAATAAATAATTTTTTTATTGAAATGGAACCATGCCGAACTCAAGAAATTTTGCACTGCTTTATTTGCCACCCTGTAGAAACAATATATGAAATACCTAATTTTAGCAAAAATCGGAACTGATCAAAGGATTGTTTGCTCAACAATAGATTGCTCAACATTGATTGAACTCAAGAAATTTTGCACTGCTTTATTTGCCACCCTGTAGAAACAATATGTGAAATACCTAATTTTAGCAAAAACCGGAACTGATCAATGGATTGATTGATTCTTTGATTGCAAGTTAAGTGTGCTCAGGTCCAAAATTGAGATAAATTTGATTGGAAAAATAAACATTAAAATTATTATTATAGTGCATAAAATGTTGATTTAGCAAACCTTATTTATATCCACAACAGACACATTGTTTCATTCCTTAAACGTATCGGTTCTATTAGATTTTTACCCGTTACTCACAACTGGAATTTTCACCTTTGTATTATAATTTGTATTACCTAATTAGGGAATAATACCTTATTAGTACTGTAAACTACAGTAAAGCTAAATAATGGTTCGACTAAAATTAGTTAACTGAGTATAAGTTACTGTAACTAAATACCTATGTGATTTACCATTGGTCGTAAATTTTTACAAGCGTTTAAGATTCTTTTAGAGCCTCTCAAAAATTCATAAAATGTGTGTGTTCTTACAATTTTATCTTACATTACAGAGATTGTATAAATTAATTTTATATTACCTTCATTCATTTTCATTATGTTTCCCAGATTTAGCACATTTTAGACATTTATAGATATTTAACACATAATTTGTGATATAATAAAATAGTGATATTTTGTGGAATATTAGTGAAAATGTAATTTGAAAATACTGTGGTAAACCGTTTCGTAGATTTATTCAATTATATCTTCCGTATAGTTATATGTTGTAGGTCAGTCACTTAATATGTAAATTAAGTTCGCATTATTGAACAAACATGTCTCTTGCAGATTTCTTAGGTCGAATTATCTGCCAATGCTAATAGTATTATATGTAAGAAGGATACGTTTATCTATAGATATATGATTAATTTAATTTAAAAGTTACTGAACAGGAGGTATACGGATATACATATACACCATACCTATGTATACTTATAACACCATACATATATAGTGTAGATAAACTCACGGTATTGCGCGTTTGCAAAAGCTGTTTTTCGGTAAGGGATGACTTCCAAAGATATAAAAATAGATTAATAAAAGATACAAGTGCGAAAACTGAAACTTTTGCGAATATATTGTGAAAAGTAAATTATAATCAACATCTAAAAAAAAATTGTCCTTATAAAATTGGCAAAAATTATATTTAATCGATCCGCAAACTTATATATGTGTGCCTTAAGCATGTGCTTTTCACCCTTGTATCACAAATATATATTCTGAAACTAATTCGCGGCAAATAACATTTCTGAATTAATTTCCTAACATTATTTTTAAGATGATTCTCGATTCAAATGATTATCGATTAATATACCTAAATATTTTATACTTGAAAATTCTTTATTGCAATGTTAAAAATTTTATATAGATATGCTAGAAAAACTGGCACGGTTGGCAGAATTTACTGAAAAAGCTATGTAGTTGGTTTTATATAAATTTAATGTTAGTGTGCAGTGATATAACAGATTTTTAACTTTAATCAAGCCTGATTGACCCTTGCCTTTATTTCTTCCCAATTTTTTCCTGAGCAGTGCTGTGTGATCTGAAACTATCGTGCCATTAATATTAAGATTTGTCAATGAATTTATGTATGGAATGATATAATTGGCCCAAGGACTGTTCCTTGAGGAACAACTACTTTGATAATAGCACCACTAGGTATATGAATTCAGAATTATTTACCATTTTTTAGGAAGTGTATAATAATTTGGTAAAATGTAGAGGAGGAGTTCGCTATATTCTACTTATCAGACTCTTAAGTATATAAATATAGCAGAGGATGCACGCATAAGAGATTTGTCAATGACATACGAGGAATATGTTATTAAAAGATAAATACATAAATTAAACCAGAAATGCAATCACGACAGTTTTGCACTTTTTAAGTAGAACGCTTTTTCAATAGGCACGTCACGTACAAGTAAGTGCTTTAATTGCAACAGAATAATATAGGCGATTGAGTTGTCAGAAATAAGAATGTAATGAACTTATTAGGTACTTTTCAGAAAGAAATATACAGAATCCATTAGCACAAGTAACGTTCCAGCTAATTTAATATCAGGTTAAATTATCTACATTGTTAATAAAAACACAAATACTTCTTCATACAGTCAGTAATTTGTTAAGTCATTACGACTTCTAACGGCTCGAGGGTAAGCGGCTTCCATAATTCAATAAGGTAGTTTATATAAATCATTTGCAAGAAAGTACCTGGGCGTACAAGAAAATACGGTATTTACTTCATATTTCAGTACGACCAAAGGACAATAATACCATTCAATTGCTATGAACGTCATTTTAGAATTGAACCTACCAAGTATTACGATGCCTTATTATCAGTTCTGGTGATGGAATAATACTTGACCAGGAGTTATTAGGTGCTTAGAATATTTCTATAATTCCTTAAGGGATTGAATTATTGGATTTGAAGACTTTCACGACAATCCATTATACGATTTATTGAGTTATAATAAAATAAATAAATAAATAAAATAAATTGACGAAGTTAAGCCAGCCATGTCTGCGAACCACGCAGACATGGCTGCCTAAAAGCTCTGATAGAGATGTTTCGGAACTCCTAAAAAAATCCTAGAACTGACAGTTCTTGTAGCAAGGTGTTCAGTTTATCCATACGTTATAGTTCAGATGTTATGGATGAAACAGAGACAAGAAGTGGAACTTTGACACAACCTTTTTTTTGTTTCCTGCGTACACGATTTTGAGGGTCCGAATATTCAAATCAATAATTATACTTAATTTTATAATTAATTATTTATAAAAAAAATTAGTATAGCACATGCGTTGATAAGGTGCAATTGTTGACTTGTAAGCTTAAAATTACCTTTTTTCGCAATTTTTTAACTTGAAAACTATTCTACCTAGGAGTCTAGTTTCTTGAAGAAGGTGTCTATCGGTCAAATACTTCTCGGGTAATTAATTTTTTGCAAGCCTTGATTGGTAAATGCGCCATTTCACCTACAAACGTTTATCACTGGCCGGAGCAAGCCAAAAGATCACAAATCTATAAACATTTCATATTTTCTCCAAATTTGTGAAACATATCGATTTCCGCCGATTTTATAAGGCTTTATACTTCTACGCGCCTATACTTTTACGGCTTTTACACGAATATGAATTATTTCTGATGGGCACTATTCACACGAACATTAATCACTTGTAAATCAATATGCCTAACCTAGTGTATGCTCAGACGTGATGACGTGTGATGTCACACAACACAATGTTAAGATCTCTGGCTAAGGGACTCTGCTGCCCTACTTAAATGTAAGTATGTAAATGTATGAACAAAGTAACGGACGTATTGAGGTTTGAGGTACACATATGCTCACCCCAACACAAAAAGACTACAGTAAGAAAAGGCGTGGCTGCTAGTATACTTAAACTACGCTTATCTGTAAATTGGAAAGTAGGTATCCTGGTAAGGCGAGTCTCTCCAGCATCCAGTTCCACGCAAGTCCAACGCTCCAACGACTCGATCATAAACCACGTTGACCATAAGTCCTAGGAGTTTAATGGTAAATGGTAACGACGTCCAAGCCAGATGCTTCGAGTTGAAGAAAAGAGTATCTAGTCCAAGGTGCAATGTATACTGATGAATGAAATCGAAGAATCAAACGATTCGACGAGGGTTCCAAGTGGAAAGAAAATTATTAAACCAATGGTCCAGGTGTATAACTGATGTTTCCAAATGAAGTAAATTGAAATGGATTGAACCGATTTGAATCCCTTAAAGACACCACTAATAAGTTTGCATCATTAAATGCAAAATAAATTAGGTTAAGTGAACACAAAAAGGGGTAGGCGGCTTAAATAATAGCCCAGGCGATGCTTCTCAATCGACAGTAGGGACTTATGTAAGGTAATTTCTAGAGAACATAGAAGGGAGCAAAAATAGAACATAACTACGAGGTTTAGAAAAATAGCCAACCTTAATTTGCGAGTTATTGAATCCGACATCAGTCATATATGCACGGTGATCAAAACTACAGAAACACATAAATAGTAACCCCCCACGAATACCAAACTATTTTGAAAGTAACAAATTCCACCTATCTAATAAAGAAGGCTCTTAAACACGAAAACCGAACTGGCACCAAAGCCGCGTAGTTGAAAATGAGATGGAATCGAAAATCCAAAAATGACATTTGTCTCGCATCGTACTAACCACAGACCAATGGAAAAGAAATATCAGGGAACGAAAATAGCATTAATGATTCGCAATATTATTCCATATGAATTACCTTTTTAGCCGTCTCATGACCTTAATAAAGTAAATAGTACAATATTTCGTTGTAATGATTGGATTTAGTCAATATCCGCTAAGAAACTTTCTTACTATAAAAAAATCTATGATATACTCGATAATGCCACAAACCTGTAATTATTCATACCTTAGTCCCAGTCACGAATGATAGAGGGCGCCCCTAGTAACCTTTTCTACCTTTTCATCGTATCGGAGATTATAATACCTGAGAACTAAATATCTGCCATTTGATACTCAATTTATGTCACTAGCGAAAAGTGAACGTAACAGATGAACAATAATTCAATAATTACTTTAATACATATTACAATAATTAATAATTTCGATAATTACTGCCAGTAGAAACTTTACTGTGGCCGCAAAATATTCCATTTCATTGCAGTAAGATGCAGTAAGTATGAAACTAAATGGCAGTCCGCAAATTAATGTTTTGGGAATTTATCTGGGAGCGAAAAGTGTTCCAAGAGAAATATATTGTTGCGTGAATCTATAGTTCTGTTGATGTAAATGTTTCTTATTTTAATTGCTTTTTTAGGGTTATATCGCTATCAGATTGTGTAATAAAAATACAAAGACTACCTGAAGAGATCTTATATTGAAATATTACAGAATGGGAACTCGGTAAGGCCACATTCCAAACATATAATTCGGAATATGATGTATCACTTTATACAATTTTTCTATGATCTTCAGAATTCATGACTCATAGCTAAAGAATAGAACACAAATAAATGTTATTAAATCATTTATTACATAATGACAATCTAAGAAATAAGTTGTGTTTTGAACTATTTTTATCCAATTAAACTATTAATTAATGATAACTGTTAAATTTTTTCTTTTCATCACCCTTAATCTGAATCGCCAGTTTTAACTTCCTCGACGTTTTGTAGTTCAAGGAACATCTTCCGCATATGTTTATCCGCATATTTATCATTACATGATTGTACTAATTCATTTTAAACTATGACTAACTGAAAAACATTACTTACACTTGCATGACAAGTTTATTGAAAATCTACCTTCTGAAATGACGGATCAAATGTGCTTCAATATGGCGATATTCGGACCAGGAAGGCGGTGGGGCCTCCTACACAGTTATAATTATATTATCTTCAAAATGTACATATTCGGGGAGAGACTGGGATCACGTGATCTCACATAATGTGATTCCTTCGAAAATTGGAACACGCACCCTTTTCAAGTTTTTCAATATATCTCGCAAACGACGCAAAATTTCGATATACTTTATATGAATCTTTTTATAGAGAATTGAATTTACCATGGAAATGGCTTATTTAAAAATTATGTTTTATTTTTTTATGCCGAAAATGATAGAAAAAAGCCAAAATTTCGAAGAGAATTTCGAAATTTAATTTATTTTTTGCTTTTTTGTCTATCACTTTTTTTGGGTCAGATAGGTATAGGCATTTATAGAAAAAAGGAGCTTTAAAATGCTGGCTCGAAAATTATGGCCATTCGAACATAGCTTTTTTTCGATTCCTCTTAATATTCCTCGACGCCTCTTATTTCGATCCCTCTTATACATATATTGATTTCATTGTCTTTATTTAAAAATTATTATTTTACTCAATAAAAAAAGATATTTTAAATTTATTTGTTGACAATAAATAACTATTCAAACAAATGTATGTAACCATGATATTTTTTAAACAAGATTATAATTAAATATAGCTAAATATTGCCTGAATGCCTGAAGATCGTATTTCAAATCCAGCAGTAGCAAGGAAATCACTTAAACGCTCTGAACTAGGGTTGGAAAAGTTCTAAATTGATTAATTGCGATGTGCACAATAGCCAGCACCTCCTGCGCAATAGATTGTGCTAAAAAAATGGTGTAAGGTTGCCATGGAAACTGTGATCGCAGAAAATTACAAATTACTTGTTCCATATTATGCAATGAATGTATGGGGATCAATTGTGGTAATGATAATGCAGAAGATGATATTATTGAAGAGATAGGTGATTATATCGATATACACTTTGAGAATGTTAATGAAGAAATATAATAGCACCATGGTTACATACATTTGTTTGAATAGTATATGTATTATCAACCAATAAAATTAAAATACCTATTTTTTATTGAGTAAAATAGTAATTTCTTCAACAAAATGAGAATGATAACAATATCTGTATAAAAGGCATAAAATGTACGAGTTGTTCGAGTGGTAATATTTCGGTCAATTTTTTACCCAAAAAACTTTTCGACCCAGCATTTTAAAGGAAATTTTGTCCCCTTTTTTTCTATAAAGCAATGCATATATCTATCTCTTAACCAAAAAAAAATATAGGTAAAATACCAAAAATAAAAAAAATCGAAATTTTGGCTTATTTTTCTTCCTGTTTCAACATTTTTGGCATAAAAATATGTTTTTTTAAAATAAGCCATTTCGTGCATTTTCACCCATATCTCTAATTCCTACCATATAATTTAATAGCACTCTGCGATTTTTTCTTCCTAGATGACCCATTGCCGATTCCTGCAATATAAAACCGGGAACTTCTTTATCCTTTCTACATGATTATGAACAGCCTATTATAAGCATTAGCTTAAGCGATATTTCATGGTTCAAAGGTTGTATTGTTGATTTTAAAAAGCAATTATATTATATATAAGCTTCCACATACTTTGGTTTTGCTTTCTATTTTAAGACCTTATCAAAAAAATATGTCTACAAAATAATTGTAAAAAACCTAAAAAATTGTATTCCTCGATAACAGAGCTATCACTTGTTAATGATATTCTCGGACACCCTATATAGCTGGAAAAATGATTTTTGTTTATTTTTGCAGTAATGTGCAGTTGTCCGATGAACCCAAAGAATCCTCTGCTGATATAGGATAGCTAATACAGTTAGGGTTACGGTGTGCTTGCAATTCAAGTTGTAAAAATGCTGTACCATCCTTAAAATAATTAACATATGACCAGGCTTCTCCATTAACATCCATTGGCAAGTCACAACAAACATGCGACTGTCGGTCTATTTCATGTTATGAGCACACGACATGCGACGGCATTCCTTCCAGCTTGATTTTGTTTGATGACTCTTCGTTAGAGTCAATCCATTTCGATAGAGTTAATTAGGTAAACAACGTCGTTTCCTAGCTATATATCAGAAATAGACGAAATGCAACCCTGTGTAGGGGGCCGAATATAAAATTTTAGTATTGCCTCCGAGAATCTTCATAAACAATTTCTTTTACATGATAATTATACGATATTTTTAATTGGTATATACATCTGAAAAAAATGCATCATTAGATAATATTTAACATAATAAATTCATACTAACGTCATTTGTAGGAGGCAATTTTGAGGCCGATCTATTTGACTCTTTTGTTAAATGCAGATTTTTATCTGATTTTACAGTAAGATATCTAAAGCGTCTTGAGCTCATATCCACACCACCATTGAGGTAGAGCTTTAGGCGCGTTTTTTTTCAGTGGTTTCCCCATCAGGCCTAATCCACTAATAATGTGCTAAAAGTGCTTTTATTTTGTTCTATGGGATGTCACACGACGCACGTCCTTTCTTGCAAAATAAAATGTCACAAGACCTTTCTTGTTAAACCTTCATAGAAATACTTATATATGATATAAAGATTATAAAGCCTAATATCCTACATAACTATGTTTATGACAATTTAATATGAAAGATCTTTGTTATTTCATCGCATGACACAATATTTATTTCATTTATTCTCGGTATCTATCATTCCATTGATATCATCACTAGCTCTTATAAGGTATCTCATAAAATATGCCAGCTTATATCAAGTGGTAACAAAGAAGTTGTTCACCCAACATACATATTGTTTGGATGCATTTAAATACCATGAAAATAATAGCGGTAAAAACTTGTCAAACAGCTACCTTTAAAATTTTAAATTATCTAGCTTGACTGGACATGAAATATGAAATGAATTAAGAGTTGCATTATCAATTATAATACCTACTATAAGAAACGCAAGGTACAAAAACACCGTACAATGAAGTTACTCGGGAAAGACTGATGCGATATTATTATTACTATGTGCAGTGGCTGTATGTATAATACAGACTTGTACAGCCACCTCAACTACAAGGTTTACAACATGCATTTCCAGATTTGTTCATTATATCATCACAGTCCTAAAAACCTACTTATTATAAGAGTTACAAATTCGGTTAAATTAGAGAATTAGTGTGGTTTCTTAGGATGATTATTACGAAGCTCCAGAAGGGCTATGTCTCTGATTTCCGACTTTTTTGTTTGAATGCAGACTTTCAGCTTCAGGCCGCTTTCTCTTGTATGTCTTCTCTAGCGTGTAGGAGGCATCTACGTAAGAAGGAGAGTTCAAGGTCACAGCTTTAGGTGCTGTATGCGTGGTGCAGGACATGGCTAGGCATCGCGAAGTGTGCTCAATAGACCACGGATTGCTGCTTTGCCTACAAAATGCATTCGCATTAACTTGAGAATTGTCTGGGCACTATTTGGCAGTAGCAGTGGCTAATTGTATTCTTAGCTTAAAACTCCTTGAAGTGTTAGTAGAGAAATACTTTTCGACCATCTGTATAGATCTCATATAAAATAAAGTTGCTGAACTTGACTCTTCTTCTAGATAAACTAACTTTGGCGAACTCTTTGGCGTACGTTTTTCTAGACAAAAAATATTAATCACACTGTTTTACACTTTACACACTATTTTACAAATTTTCCTTCTCATAAAGCCTTAGAATATTCCGCCATTTTCCAACATAACTCGCCCGAATAATATATTTAGTCCTTCATTGCCCTTTAAAACGTTCGTATTTTTCCACATGTTTTCTCTGATATTCTCGATACCCTCTGTGTAAAGTAAAATAATATTATAATAATAACGTGTCATTTACATTTTGAACACATGCAGAACATTTACATTTTGCTCAATTAAGAATATATGGAAGCTTTAAAAGTTCTCGTACTTTCTCGCCACTACCACAGATAAGTTATTTTGGATCGCTATGCTAAGAATGATATACAATATATGAACGTATTTCAGGTTTCGTGAGTGCTTTTTAGGCATAGTTACGGTAAATTTAGTGATCTCTGTTGGTAGGTACATCTCGAGAAGACGAAGTATCAAAATTAATGTAGTATTCCTTCCAGTCACTGGGTTGCCCAGTTAGTACCAATCTGGCATTGTTGCTGTTTTTATGCTGTCAAGTTTCGCCATTCTCAATCAGACAGCTGGCAAGCTGTTTTGCTATCGTAATTCGTCAATGCTGGGTAATGAGAGGATCCTGTCATTTCTAGCAACGGTTTCTGTGTTTTATTATAAACTTCAATTCGAGGCGTACACTCTCCTTTCTTTTTATTAGATTAGCATCTACTCCACTATTCATGATCTGTAGAGATTTAATGCAGACGACGAATGCTACCACATTGAATATATTTAATTCGACGTGTTTTTCTCCTTGAATTCCTTCTCTATTTCTGATGTAGACCGATAAATGTAAATCGGTTTAATAATAATAAGCTTAATCTACCACCGGAGAAATGCAGGGGCAGACATGCGTTTGTCATGTATGCAACTCATGGGGTTACGGTTAATATATCAAGGTAAATTAAAATAACAAGAAATATAACTTGCATATTTCTATTCGACTAGTAATATCCGACCAGTAAGCAAAGTGATGATGCGGCTTAATTATTTATGACTATAACATACAGCCTCTGACTATTACAGTGACACCAAAAAAACATTGAAGAGTTGCGTGATATTGATAAAGATTTGTTTTTTTATTAATGGATTGATATCAATCATACCCTTATGATATGGAGTCAAATTATAAACAAAACTTGTCTTTAAGGACATATCATTAAAATTGAATTGATATTAACGAAGTTATTTACATTTCAATGCAATGTTCCATTACTTATCGCAGGCGGCCGTGTACCGCAGAAAATGTTCTTCTGTCTAGTAGGCATCATTAACAGGCGCCAAATTTGAAGTGTACACATTTGTGTTTTGCTGACCAATTAAACTAAGTTTCTAGTGGTTCAGTGATAGTGAAAAGTACAGTATTAAGTAAAAACAGTATAATCCAAAACGCTTCATATCTTGCGAATACAATCTTAAATCACAAACTGATTTGTTAACAATCAGGTAAAAGTTAATTGTAAGCGGCTAAATGGCCTCTCAAAATATATCGGCGGACCATTTATCACTTGAACAAAACGTGGATTTTATATTAAAAACGGTGATAAAAACGAATGAGGTAAGTATCTGAACTAAAAAATTAAAATAGCAACTGAAATACGAAATTATACAAATGGAAAAAAATGGAGAATACGGAAAGATAAGTAATTGAAAATTATATTGAAATGTAAATATCTCCGTTAATATTAATTTTAGTGATAATCTTCAATGATAATTTTTTTATAATTTGACTATCAAACGGTTATTAGTCCAGTAAAGAATTTCATCGCGGATTAAGAAGGAGATCGCTATCAAATAATTCTGTAATATTTTTTTTCTGAACGTGTACTGTTTTCTGAGTCTGCGCACGTCCGATTTGATACATTTGCTCGTGTATAATAAAATATATGATTTTTTGAAGCACGTCTATACATACTCCAATATGGGCACTTTTCTTAAATATCATTATCTACGGTCACTATTTCCTTATTATTGTTGACCTAGAGGCCAAATTTATTATTTTTGTGCATTAGTTACAGTATTATCTTAACTTATTTACAGTAATATTTTCTCTACTAAATTTAATGTATCTTTCGACGAGCTTCGTAGCGACACCTGCAGTACCTGCGACAGTGGAAACTCTAATGAAAAACATAGAGAAAATTGTAAATACATAGAAAAAAATAGAGGCAGCTTTTTCATTGCATCGTACACACCGAGAATATTCAGAATATTATCTAACCATGGACCTGCAATAGACATTACCTCTTCCTTGATTAACTACAAGCAAGGCTTACTATCCTCGACAAATGTGAATGTATATAATTTGGGAATACATTCCATTAGTAAAGATATAGAGAAATAAACTTCTTCACTTGGATTGAGGATGTCGCTCATCGCGGAAGTTCTGAGGTGTGCAGTTCTTTATTACCAATGTTAGAACACAACAACATTTTTCAAGACAATGCCCTATCGCACAATTTGAACTAACTCGTGTTCAGGTCAGAATTAAAACTTTTTAATGATAGGTATGTCTCTATAAGTATCTAATTCTCAAAGGAATGGTCAAAACCATTGACCACAAATTTCCGAAGGTAGCACATAGTTATTTAGATTCTGATAGAGACTTCGGACGAATCGAGAAAGTTTTAAATCGGCATGAAAATATATTTTGACCAGACTACTATTGCAGTATAATAAGCCAAGCTAGTAAATCAAATCATTTTACGGACATGGCTATACTTTAGACAATTTGAAGATCTCACCATGAAGCTAAATCTGATCAAGGAAAAAAACACTCTAAGCTAGCGCGTCCCTTCTAGGGATGGGATAAAATGGATTCAAGTGACCAATTATGGGTCATACATATACAAAGAAAGCTTTGACCTTTACACTCCATTTAAAGAAGTGAATATAATCCGAAACGCGCGTGTCTCTTCACCAACACAAAGTGTTGATATTCACAGATTGGCCACAAAACTGGAGAGTTAACGGACGGAAAGTTGCAAACCTCAAATGCAAGAAGCTGCTGCAGAAGCTGAGCAAGAAGACAAGCATAAATTTAATAATGACAATAGAATAAGTTTTGATATAATTAGTCGATAAAACGAATTGGGAAATTATTGACACTTTTTTAAACCCTTTCTACCACTAAGAATGTCAAATGTAGTGCTTAAACTCTAAAATAGATGAAGGAGATATGTACAATTTTTTTCAAAATTCCACTTCAGCAAATGTTGCGTCTATTATGGCTGGTATTAAAACAAAAGGAACTTGAGATAACCATCTCAGGGAAACGAAATAGTGACAAAAAACAAAAAAACAAATTATTGGTGATTATTATTCACACATATTATTTTTCCATCCATATTTCTTGTAAGTCTTTCTTCGTCCATAATATTTATATTGCTCATTGTAGTCTCCTTGGAATATTCTACAGAAATTATTGTGACCCTGTTCATTTCCACGACAGTAAATACTCGAAAACAAACATAAAAAAAATCAGGCTAAATCTGATCTCTTATGGTAACTCTTGATTATTTTTAAAGCAGTCTTGACTTTATGAGTCAGTTTAGTATCAACATGAATAACTGCTTTGTTCATTTTGTTCTAATAATACAAACACTTTCTGAAATATATTTTGAGACGGATCTATTGTTTATTTCAACTACATAATTAATTAATTGATTAATTAATTAATTGATTAAAGAATATTTGAAACCGTTCCGAGTCCTCGATTCTTGTAAATATTTCAATGATATATTCCAATGTGTTTTGTTCAATGACTCAGTTCAAGAGGCATGGCTCATACGAGTGGTAATTTTCTTACAGTATGAGGTGAGTTGTGATTTTTGATGCTAAGGGAGGGGGGGATATTTTTTCCGGTAGCAAATACCACACAAATCTGAATCGATTTTTTAAATCCTTATCACTTGCCTTCTGTAACTATTATGTCTACAAAAACAATTTACATTTAATTACCAAGGCTTTTGCCTTGTTTATTTTAAGGCATATATGATCTTCGACTTTATTATTATGAGAAATTAAATAATTAAATAAGAATAAAATTGATGATTATATTTTATTACTATAAAATTTCTGCAAAGCAATCTTTCTTTTCCCCAAGTACCAACATCAATATTATTAATCACTTAACAGTGCCTTATAACAATATATCCCATAATGTATTGCGTATGATGGCTATAAATTCAACGCTAAGAGATTTACAGTACCTAGTCAGCTAATACAAACTAATTTCAAGTTTTTTTGCTGGCCGATAGTTTATTACAGCATTTAATTGTTTATTATTTATTTAAGTGGTCATATTTTATGAAGTACTTTCTTAACCTGTTTCGCAGTTGCAGCGACCGAAGCGAACTTGCGTAATTACCCAATTTGCGAAATTAAGGAAATATCCTGATATATAATTAGTATCACGTATTAACCTGAGATGAAACATATCCTATTATAACTAACAGACAGTCATTTATAGGAATCCAATTCGATATTGCAAGCAATAATTAACTATTTTGTTTTATCTAGTGGCTTTATTGCTATTTATACGGTGCGAGTTTGAAATATTAGTCAAAATTTGATTGTTTGGCCGCCATGTTTGTAGAAAAATATAGGTTTGTTGTCGCTGTCGTTACAGTCTGTCGCAAATTTGCGAAACTACTTGATCATCCATAACATCCAATCAATCATTACGCTGAACGTAATAATGGTGCTATTAAAAAAAATGAAAAAGAAAAAGATGTGGTCCAGGAGGATCACACTTCTACTGCATTTCATAAAGATGTCCAGACACTACGAGTAGTAAGAACAAATTGGAAATATCCGAAAAGGAGATATAGAAAAAATGACGTGTTACTAAGGCTACGTTTAGATCATCCTTTACCGAGTGAGTCATTAACAGAGGATCTGAGGAACTGTATGACATAGAACGTTAGTTAAAAAAATCTATAACAAAAGTGGACCAGATAAATCTCTGGAAATTATTTTCAAGTTTGTAACATCACCGAGATGCCGTTATGCCGTTACAGTAATATTGAATTAGAAAAATGAAATATCTCCTTAATTTGCTAAGATGAGGCATACTGAAAATATGTAATTGGTAAGTTCGTAAAATTTTGAATAACTTTGGTCTTAAAATGCTTTTCATACCTTTCGTACATTAATTAAGTGGTGGGGGAAAGGTAAACATTTTTAAAGAAAAATGGCGATTACCCCGGTTTGGCTTATTAAAAAAGCATTAAAAAAATTATACCGATTACTCGTAGTGGTCATAAACGGTGAAGATAAGTAAGGATAAAGCTAGAAACATTTATTTATCAATTATTTATATGTATTGCATGTAGCCTTCAATCAACGATTGTAGGTAATTGATAAAAACCATTTAAGTTTTGTTTCCAACAGGCCTGATGAATCCAGGATATTCTAACGTTTCTAAAGATGGTCTAATGAATACCCAGATGTTGATGTCTAATGAATACCCAGAAAATGAACCAGATATTTCATTTTTCTAATTTAACGTTAATGTAACGCCTCCTAGCGATAATCTCACAAACTGGAAAATAACTTCCAGCGTTTTCTCTGGCCCACTTTTGTATTAGATTTTTCCCAGCGTTCTATGCCATACAGTTCCTCTGATATGGCCGGCGCCGGCGTCTTGATTTAGTGCATTATTAAGTACATACTACGAGTACAATAATTTCTGGCAGAACTTATGGCAGAAAGATATATATGAAATATCCTTAGACCTCATGTTCTTCCTTTCTTCGAAAAACAAGGTGTTGGAAAACCCAATTTGCCAAATTTTCAAAATTCAAATTAAAAAATCTAAAATGTTCTAATGGGTAGTCGCCGTGAGACACCCTGTATAGTTATGTACAATTATATGTATCGCATACTGTACGCATAAATTATGCAACCAATTTTACTTTTATATCCTACATCCTACCGTTGAATGACGGATCCTTCAATCAACGATCCTACGTTGAAAATCTCTTATACTGCTGATATGTGAACAGAAATCTACTCTACTATTATAGCAGATTTCTCGCTGCTGGATGCATTGACTTAACGAGACTCTCTATAGATGGCTGCACAACATGCCTGTGACAGCCACATGTTTCGTCCGTAGGACTCGCATAGACCGGTTTATTCTTTGTTCAGGTGATGCACTAAACCGTGACTAGAAGACTTTAAACTAATGACTAATGAAATGGGATTAAGCAACTAGAACTAAACTAATTCATAATAAGTTCCTAAACTCTAAACTCAATACGTATAATTCAAAATCACAGAAAATGTATAGCTGGGTAAATTTATATTCGTTTAATTGGAATGAATATTTAATTTTAATTGGATGGTACTTGTTTTAATTTGATTTTTTCTTATATCCCGAAGATATGGAACGGCCTATCATGTACCTACCTAATACCCGTTTCGCGTTTCTCTAAACACCTTCGTTTGTTTTTATTTTCCGAACTAATCTCAAATTTTGCCTAGTCAAACATGCATATTAAGACGAGGATTTCTAAGAATCCGATGTTGGCAACAATGTAAAAGTGTATTTTTCGATATTTTTTGAAATATTCATATATTATCGCAAGAAGAGCTATCTCATATTTCATAATATCATAAATACTATTGTTTATAGTTTTGTACTAGTTTTACAATAAATAGTGTTATTATATTTGAATTAAACGTCCCACAAATTTGTCAAATGCCATCGGTTGATGAGTGGCGTATAAAATTACCATTTTTTAGTTTCACCGTAACTCAGGGTTGCCAGATTAGGGGCTTTCATCAAAACATTAGGAGATTCTTTTTGCTTTGGGGTATATTTTGGGGTTATTTTTTTCTGGGGACTTCTTCTGGGGAAAAATATTTACCTGGGGAATAACGTCGGATTTTAGGTGTGACACTTCGACTCAAATCTCAAAATCAGATACACATACAAAATCGCATTATTATTCTTACAATAAAATGTAAAAAATATATATTTTACTAATCTCTATATCAGAGCTGCGCCGACGCCATAAAATAAAACTTAACGTCATTTAACTTTAGGAAAATAATCTTCAGTAATAAATAATAGGTTAAATATACTATATCAGTTCAAGAAATATTATATAGTTTATATAAATATTAGCTATTGCCTCGTTTATAATAAATCATAATTAGAACTCTTAAATATATTTGAATAATCTCTGAACCGATGACTCAATTAAAATAATCACCCTTATAGCAGTGCCACAAGTTGGGTTAATTAAGATATGTTTACCAAAGCATTCATGCCCAAGGCTTGATCAAATTAGATGTATTTATATATGTATTTAAATATAGCCGCCTACACCTGTCATATTACAGGACACTGTGATACTGTGAGCATGCATCCGTTTTTATATCGTCACATATGAGCTCGTCTAACTTTCGCATTATTTCAATAAACGTAAAATAAGTTAATATAAGTTTCGCTTCTCTTACTGTTGTAAATACATATACTGATCTGCGAAAAGCAAGAACTTTCAAATTAAATCGTTAAATATTTTTTGATATAGGCAAAGCGTCAATAAATAATTCGTACTTACACCCTCTTTACAATTTAATACCAAAAAATAATTATATTATAGAAGCAGAAGCAAAATTATTATGTTTTTTGAACAAACTTTAAATTTACAAACAGATCTACTATTACGAACTCGTAACATTCACTCAAAGAGTATCTAATTTTATGGAAGAACCGGGCCATGTAGATGCTTTGTATACAGATTTTGCCAAGGCCTTCGATCGCATCGATCATCAATTATTACTACAGAAGTTCGGATTTAACTTAAATCTATTAACCTTTTTTCAATCTTTAACTGATAGACTCCAATTCGTGTTCTATAATGGATATAGTTCATCAAACTATTTGGCAACATCTAGATTACCGCAAGGTTCAAATCTAGGGCCTCTACTATTTGTATTAGTTATTGATGATATGTGCATAGAACTACAATGTGAAGTACGGTATGTGGTATGTGCAGACGATCTAAAAATATATAGAAGCATAACATCTTAAAACAATAGTATAGAGTATAGATCTTCAAAACAATCTGAATAGTGAGCAATTGGTGTGTCATCGATAAAGTAACCAGTAATGTTTTCAAATGTAAAGTAGTAACGAAAAACATAAACTTTACTTTTGCCCAGTCTATCAAATAGTGTCCCCCCATCATTTTGACATGGTTTGTGCAGACGGGGTCAAGAGGGGGGGGAGGGAGGAAACGATCAATTAAACGCATGGGAAAATCGTTTTTACTGCATATCTTGGCGGCTTTTGACTTTATAAAAAAAAGTTGAAAAAAAAATTAAGAGTACGACAAAACACACATGCCCATTGAAAGCTGAGCGAATATTATGAAGGAATTATGAGGCCGCAGACTGGGGTTGTGGAATAATTAGGAGGGGTAAACGAGAATTTTCAAAAGGCCCATAACTTTTCTGAATATTGACCGATCTTAAAAAATCAAAAGGTTTTTTCTTCGTTTCTTTATACGCTTACGACGGCATTAGTGATCTTTTTGTTCCAAAGAAGCGCCTATAGCGCAAAAAAACAATTTGCCTTTTTATTTCAAACGGTGTTTCCGATATGAGGGAAGGGGGTAGGGGAAGTCATGTTTTCATTTTAATAACTTTTCATTGTCATTTTTATTTGCAGTAAGTAAATATTTTTTAGTTATTAGGGATTGATTTGCATCACAGCTTATTTTGGGGTCTTTTGTTTTTACTGTTGGTTATGTTCTTTCTTTCATTTGAATAATTTTTCATTGTCATTTTTATTTGCAGTAAATAAATATTTTTTACTTTTTAGTGATTTATTTGTATCAAAGCTTATTTTGGGGTATTTTGTTTTTCCTGTTCGTTATGTTCTTTCTTTCATTTGAATAATTTTTCCGTGTCATTTTTATTTGCATTAAGTAAATATTTTTTAGTTTTAAGGGATTTGTTTGCAACACAGCTTATTTTGGGCTATTTTAGAGATAGGTACGGGAAAAATATTTGTCACCAATTTTTTTTTAAAACCAGGAAGAACAAGTCATAATCTACGAAAACAAAAAATAATAATCCCCAAAAAATAATTTTTTGGGGATTTTTGTTTACAAAACGTCTTAAATTTGAGGAATTTTTTAATTTCGACTGGGGAATCGAGCTGTCAACCTGTCTGTCAACCCTGCATAACTTCCAGGGGCCTTTAACAGTCAGCCACCCTTCAGCACCCTAGCCAATACCTTTTCGTATTTTAATGTTTCATCCAAAATTAAGACATCTAGGAAACAGATAATATATTTGGCTCAAATTACTTTATTAGCGCATTTTACCAAACAGAACTCAGCCTTTCTAATTATTTTTGGGGAGTATCTGGAATTTATTTACTCAAATCCACTCTATTCCAATATAATATATTAGAATGATCTGATTTCGTGTTTGCTAAATATGATTTGCTACAGATGTCTTTGAATGTTGCCTAGGTTTTTATATCTCCTTGGTTTTCTTTTGTTTCTTTAATCGAATATTCTCCAGAGCCACCAGTCTGATCAACATAACCATAAGTTAAGTGAAAGTGAATAGATAGCCAGTACCTATGTTATATTTTCTCGCTCCTAAATGGGACCAGAATCTCAAAACGTAAGCCAGAAAGAGAGGTCTAAAAGTGAGATGCAGTACATACGTCCCCGTGCAGGACCCACCATTGACTGTATCTGAACTAGTTTTTGCGGCACTGATGCCAGTATTTTTTAAGTGAAATAGAAAATAAAGAATGCGCAAGTAAAATGTATTATAATACCTACCTAGTTGTGTTTAGTAAGTTGATTTAGTGAATCATGAAAGGGAGCATGGCACACAAATATAAAGTATGATAGATACTTTATCGACTCCAGGTTGCATCAATACATTTTTCATTCTTGGTATTAAAATATGAAAAATTCTACCAATGCAGTCGGTCACATGAAATTAATGATAACAAAAATGTGTACTTTGTGGTTAAAAAGATACAAAAAATATTTAAAGCCGCCAACATACAAGGTGGTCACACGAAAACGGTGAGGAATATTATGGGCAAACAACTAAACAACCTTATAAAAAGTTTATTATTGAATGTGGTAGAGGAGTCAGTGACACGCTTGTTTTTAAATTAGGTATTTTATATTATATAGGTGGCTGAAAAAAAGTTATAAACCAAACATATATGTTTTTCAATGGAATGAGCTACATATTTTACTTTTAAATAATAAAATCCGACTTATTGGATATCTCGATGTGTTGCAAGTGTTAAGCTGAAGTACATACGCAGTTAACTTTAATTTCCGTCTCTGTATCTACAGGAAACATTTCACAGGCACCACATGCAATATTATAATAGGTATTACAAGACTGTTCAGTTAGGCTTAACTCAGGTAAGCATGACCGCAGCGGTAAGTTACCTGAAATGCTTTATTCATATTTTACTTAGAGGTTTAATAAAGTCATATAGTTACTACCCAAATATAAAAGTAGGCATTCGCTTAATGCTTAATAATCAAGATTTTTTGTGCCTGTACCTAAGTAGCTATGAAAAGTTTCAAATATAAACTTGTACCTATCAATGACGTATTATCTACGTCGTTACCGGCCCTCTTATCGAGGTCACATCTTAGCCAAGAATATTGGTGCGCGCTAGTCATCCAATTTTAATGGATTTTTAAATAATGAAATTTGTTATGCGCGCAAAAAAAATAACGAAGAACATTTCGTACTTTTCAACTAACTAGCTAATCAATACCAAATAATTTTATTAAAGTATATTACTTCTGTTGTCACAGAATTTTCAAAATTTTAAAATTAAAAACGTTTGCCGACGGCTAACAGCAGCTTTTATTAACTTTTTAATCTAAATTATTTAAAAAATCGGCTAAACGACAGTAAAGTAAAATCTTGAATGGAACGCACCCGTTACTTGAAATAAATTAACGTAGAAAAATATTATTGGAATTATTTTAGTAAGTAAATATATCATCTCACAATGAAATATTTTTTTCATATCTGTAAATTTTTTATTTTCATAAAACTAGAGAAAGTGTTCAAGTCAAATAAAACCTTTACTTAGCATTTAAACTTGCCATGTAAATTTGGCAACATTCAAGTATCTCTTAGATAAACCGGCTGGGATTGGACTTTCGTCATGAGTGGAAAATTAAAAGGCGAAGCATAATTTATAAATGAAAGAATACAAAAATTGTTTTACAGCTCCATCTAGAATTATCATTAGATTCCTCAGTTTCAAGACAGTTTGTATAGATGTCGTTTGTCATTCACAGCGAGAATTAAGTGCTATGTTACATAATTAACTCCACATGTTACATGTGTATACATATATAGGTACCCTTTATTTTCAAGTCTGTATATTGTCTCTATTAATCCACAATAGGTATTTGATTAATTTATCTTTTTAGTCATATCTTAATATCATATATCATTAATTGGTTCTATTAATATTTGGTACTGGTGGCTTTCGTTTTTTTTTTGGAAAATCCTGCTAGTATCTCAATATTTCAACGTATAATACCCAAGGACCAACATGTATTGGATTCGTGATATACATTTCGTGAAAGCTTTCATCAACAGATACCTAATATAATGTTAGGAATCCATTAAAATATGCTTAATAAACTTAATTCGTTGCATTTTTATTTTATGGAATTGCAGAATCTTTTATAGTTTTTTTTATAGTATTTTTTTAAATATTTCTCCGAGTATTTTCCTTTAAAAGCAGCATATTTACATACATATTTAGATATTGACCCGAGAACGTCTAAAGATCAAACATATGTACGGTATCTGCTATGTTCTGGCAAAGATATTTAATTAATTACCTGCAGTGTAGTTTGGGAGTGGAATTTCAATAGAGTGAGGTACAGCAATTTATTATGAAACACATAAATAAAGAAGAGTTCTCTTCCTGCGAAATATGATAAGCGTAAAATATGCAATATTGCCTTTCAATGAATAAAAATATTACAGTAATTATTGACATAAACTAAGACTAAAATTAAGCCTACAGTGACTTTATACAAGACTGTGGCGACAATAGTGGTCCTATTTTTGATTGGTTATTCAGATCAACTTCAATTTTATTTTTTTTAAATTAAATAAATATAGTGATAAAATGAGGGATTATATAATGATATATAACGGCTCAAGTAAAAATTGCCACTCTACCCACTGGGCTACCAATATTTCAATAACTCGGTTTGTTTCGTATATTATCGTGTCCTTTCAGATATACGTCATAGGATCAGGATCATAGGGTCGTAGGGATAGACTTTTGTTATAGGGTCAGCGACTAATCAGATATTAAAAATACGTGTATATTATCAGGTCTACCAAGGAGGACCAGTTGGTTTCCCAATAATATTTTTAGATTGATACGTCACAGGAATTTTGAGACAGGGCGGCGACAACACGTGTACAGGGCTTTAGGTGACCCAGATGACCAGTTTGAAACTAAAATAAACCAGTATCCCTACTCTTTCAATTTACGAACCGAAGTTCGGGAGCTCTCGTCCAATATGAAGAAGAGAACTCTTGTAAATATCATGATGCTAAACAATTAATTGTTACAGAATGCATCACTCTGTATTTGTTTGTTTTTATATAATATCTGTTATAAATTTTTCATTTAAGCCTAAATATATATTCGCAATGAAGTATGTTGTCATATTATGGTAAAGGTCTACGATAAGAAATAGTAGGTACTTAATTTAAAGGCGATTGGAAGCGGCCGTTGAAACATTCTTGCTATAATCAAAACAAGAAAGAGAAGTCTGTGATAACCATACATGAATAACCAGAAGGATTATTTCGTAATAAAGCCGTTAATCGTACATAAAACGTAAACAAGCACCTGAGAATATAATTAGCGATAAATTAATTCAATAGGCCGAGGATTTACCAATTTCCTTTAACTGAATTCTTTTAAAGCCTTTTAATAAATCAATCTGATATCCTTTATTATTTAACGGACTCGAATTCCTTGATCTACCAATATACCTAATTACACGCGGGTCTATAATTCATCTTTCTCGCCTACCGTGGTTGTTAAAGCCACGGCTTTTTTTCCCGGGCAGCACATAAAGCTAGGCGACCCACATTAGAAGTTTAAGCGACCCTGGGACGCGAAGCAGCCAATGACCCAGCTTACAATACCTACCAAACCAGCACCATTACCTCTTCCTTGCGTCTCTGCCTTATTCTCGCCGACAACGGACAACCTCATATAAACACATACCTACATTATGTTTATGCCAAAATATGAATTACATACGTAGCTGCATTCAGCAACGCATGAATGAAGAACGCTTCCTGTGCTTCAATACAAAGTTGGGTAATATCACTTCACATGGGAGGATTTGGAGCACTTTTCTCAGAATGCGGTTTCAGGTATATTTGCTATGGTTATATTTGCACTGCACTTTAATTATATCTCTTGACTTTCCACTTTTCCAAGTGTCAGTTGCAACTACATCACAAATGCGTGCAACATAATTCTATTTAAAATTACTTTCGTCGCTGGGGATCCGCTATGGTGTTCCGTCATCAATTTCTCTAAATATCTTATATACAATGAAGATCGGAAATATCCTTTTTGGAATGTTTGATAAATCCTTAATATATTTTGTTTAAATTGTTTTCTAATTGCCATGGCAACGGTAGTGAAGGAGAACGAATCACGTTGGCTCGTCTTCAAGAACTCTTTAACCCGATTTATTATTCTTCTCGCTACGAAAGTCGAAAAATATATTGCATTTGATAAGGTAGAAAAAAAAACTAAAATAAAGGCAGTGAAAACCGGACATTTTGTCCGAAGTTCATTTAGTCGCGTCAATGAATCCTTTTCCTTAGAAGTCCTTAAGAACATCTCCGATTTTGATGATTTTTTTTTTAAATTTAGATTTTAATATAAGTTAAAATCAAAAACCTTTTGGAGCGGAGAAGGAATTATTTATATTTTTTAAACATTATCTATGATATTTATGTAAACAATTCAGTCTCGTCTCTATTTTTTCCTAAAAAATTCTTCATTTATTAATTTCAGTACTATTTGCAACATCGAAATATGAGACATAAAATTTTCAAAGGATACCCACAATTGCCGCAATGGGAGATCGGGGCAGTATAACTTTTCTTACAGCAAGTTAAAATCGTCACTATAAAGACGCGTTCTTTCAACAAGTTGTTATGTTTTGATAGAATACTAGAACTAATCACTTTTAACACAAAACCCATCAAAATAATACACTAAATTAAAGAATAACTATTACTTCTATTTCAAGAATTAGTGTTGACCCCACTTTACCACAAAACGTTCGATGGTATTAGGCAATTTAGGCACCCAAATGAATGCCAATGATGCCGATGTGACACGGCCAATGAACGTGTCAAATGGATCCGTAATCTTTGAATGTTAATCATTCTTATTCTGTATCACATTCACCATCCAATTGTTCTATGATATATTTTATATAAAATCATTTGTTTTTCCTTAAATTCCTGGAAATCGGTTATACTTGACAACGCTGTTAAAAATGCGGTAGCACGTGTGAAGAGATCGATATAATAAGGGTTTTTTGCTCGAGTTTTTATGTCTCATATTTCGATGTTACAAACTATATATCAGTATTTAGTGTATTCAGTATATTCAGGTTTGAACTTTAAAGATATAAAAATATCCATAAATGATACAATTATATATTTATTAAGCATGAGCAGTAAAATTAAAATTAATAATGCTGAATTTGCTGTCGATCCAAATTTATTTTTTCCACGTTTATGCTTTTTGAGAAAAAGTAATGACGAAATTCGACAATCAATATTTTGACTACGAGCTGGCTCCCTATCCTATTTCCTTCTTGGATAAGGCTGGAATGAGAAAACTGCCAACAATATATGATATTTTTGTACAATATAAAACGGATGTTAATGGTGTTACTATTTTTTTCTATATTATTGATGGTGGTATGTTACTTCATAGATTAAAATGGGAAAAATAAAAGTTTTCTGATATTTGTCAACAGTACATTATATATTTACATAACAACTATGGCACTAATGTTAAAGTTGTATTTGATGGACATAATAATGACGGAACTATAACGTCCTAGAGAAATCGTAGATATATAGGTAATACTTCAATTGATTATGTATTTGAAGAATACATGCCTTTAAATACAACTAAAGAGAAATTATTAGTAAACATCAAAAATAAAAATAGGTTTATTAATCTTATATGCAAAAAACTGTCTGAAATTAATATTAAGTGGTGTCAAGCAGAAAGTAATGCTGATCGTTTAATTGTGCTTCAGTTGTAGATTGTTCCTTTCGTCATATAGGTAGTTGTTGCAGCAGAGGACACTGGTGTCTTAGTGTCATTGATGGCTTTAGCACCTGATGATAAATACATGTCTTTTTTAAACCACTAAAAAGTAACGGCTTACAAGTTTATTCAACAAAAACAATGTTAATAAAATACGTAAATATTAAAAAAGAGATTAATTTTTCTTCGATCCTACCTAAGTAAATTAGAATAGTAAAATTATCAATATTGGATATTGGATTAATTATGTCGGGGTATAATCACGTATTTTATGATTATCACCATGCAGAAGAGCTCTAGCGTAATGGACTGTATTTAACATGCTGGGCCAAGATAAATATTATATACCAATAATAAGATAAATATTATACATCAACCTTATACCAATAAACCCTGTTAAGGCCATAAATCAAAGTATCCCAAATGGTTTCGTGAAAGCAGTTTCAAACATTTCTTTCTTATCTAAGTTTCCTAATATTTCCTTAACACTACTCAAAACTGTGTGCTCAAAGCTGTGTATTATTTATAGACATAGGTGTGGTGCCCTTTCATCTGGGGTCACGATATTGACTAAGTACAATCAACTTTAATAGATTCAGTTTAAAAGCGAATGAGCATTGAACGTTAACTACAGAATAAATAAAAAGAACCCGCCGAAACGATTCAAGCACGTTATTGACCTCAATGTGGCTAGGCTATTTTCGATTTCCACAGACATTTTAGATTCTAATTGGATATTTGGCTCATAATTGGTCATAACACGTGTAAGATTAGTGTCAAATAAGTATTCTTGTTCCTTAACTCTAATAAACGATGGATTTAATTTGCACGTTTTAGTTTGCATACAGCGTAGGTTTAAAACCTTTTTTGGGCCTCCCCCTCTCCGCAAGAAAAAGATCTCCAGGAGAAAAAAATTGCTTTGAGTCCATAGACCTCCCAACTAACGCTTTCTCAGTCACTCGTTCATTTCCGCATTATATCCAACCTTAAAGCTTTCTGTAAAAAATAATCCAACAAAATTCTTAACTCCACTTAAACCACACTTCATGACTCCACTTATTTTGTGCAGGCCTTCCAATTTTTAATTTTACTTTTAGCTTATTTATGCGAAAACAGCAAGACAAGAATTTTATATATAAAATATATTTTCATGAATATAATATTTTCAAAATAATTTATCACGATCTTAACCGCCTTGACGTCGCTCATTTTCCTTTGGGTCACTACAAAAGAAGCAATTAAAATTGGGATACTTGACTTCGCTGTTAACGCTGTTAAATTAGGAGAATTTTTCCTGTATTTTGATTATCTTGGAAAGCTAAGACATTTTTCTTAATGCGTTATCGTCATTTGACAAGAAGTGCTGCAATAACAGCGCAAGCAAGAAACGTGTGATGGGACCCATGTCATTTATTCACGAGAAACTGGTCACAATAATGTTTCCAGGAACTGGAGCAAAAACCGGAATAATAAAATTATTTGATTATCATCAGCTAACCCGCTGATAATCGGCAACTTTGTATTATACGGACTCCTGAGCGCTGCATTGTTTCAGGAACTATTTTAAAGTTGGATTCACCGTATATTTATCTCTACAATCTAGGACTTTTTGGGTTAAGGATCTTGTTACATCTACACTGAATACGAACTGACCGACGACACAAAAAATATGGTCACATTGTAACTTCTACTACTTCTCCTGCTACCACTTTCGTAATAATTATAGATTAATTACGTAACTTAATTTATAATGAGGCCGTAAGAAGAGGCAGTATACAGGGTGTTTAATAATGAAAAATATACTTAGCAACACTAGGATTCTGGCGTTGTAAAATGTTGATAATAACCGATATACACAGGGTAACAAACTTAAAATTTATTTTTCAAGTTTCCAAATACCTTTTGCAAAACGCAATATTTTTGGGCAAAACATTATAGCCAAGGAGCTGTAATGCTAAAAAGTCCGAGATGCCGTGGACGGCCATCGGCTTGGTAGATGATGCTTTAGATGGTAGCTTTTGGTTGTTATCTGTAGGATTTAGAAGATCTCGAGAAGATCATTCCGAATGGACGAGATATGAAACCTGCCTGTCGCCTAAAAAAATTACACTCATCACTCATCAGAAATCCATTATTATTTTTTTTTGCATTCGGTCCAGGAGGTTTAAAATTATAGGCAAATAACCAAAGGCAAATTATAGACAAATAAAATAATATTTTTTTAAAATTTTTTTTGGCCCAAATGCGAGGACCCTTCAAAACTTTTCCGACTTGTTTTCTCAGATGGAAAAAGTACCAAAATCCAATCGACAGAAAAAACTATTCAGCAGAATTTTGTGGCGACTGAAAATTGGGAACATGTCAACCATTTTTCCTGCTAATTAGACCCATAAACAGTGGTGAAAAATAATCGGCAGACAATTTCATCCTTTACACAATTTTTGACAACCCTGCCAAATTTTCATATTGTATCAATTTATAAAAAAGCGGAATAAAGTGTCTAGAGAGTTCAGATGGATCGGTATATTGAATTTGGGATGGGTTTTAGGCTTTTCGTATGGATCGTGTTATATGTGATCTATCGTAGTAGTTCAGTAGTAGTACTTGCTCTAATGTTTGTAGTTCAGTTTGTCTATTGTAGTCGTCAGTTAGTCGGAGAGTTGAAAATGTTGACTATCGAATTTAACCGCGCATGGTGGTGTGATTTAGCATTAACGTAACGATTTGTGTGCTTTGGTTTCCTATAGACAGAGTAGGAGAATTGGTTACGAAAATAAATTCTTAAGGCAAAGTTGATTACAATGTTATTGTCTACAACTTTTATTAATATCATTTTGTCGAAGAACCTAAATAAGAAACAGACCTAAACCGCCATGTACAAAAACCATTAGCCTTTAATTTACATGAATTTAAAAATAGCACATTTAAAAGTAATTTTTTTTTACTTTAGCTTCTGATTATAGAGTTTTATTACTCTCTTTCATGTTCAAACAGACTATAGTAACCATCTTACTAATACTCAGTTCATTTACGCTTTGCTAAAAAAATATTTGATCATGCTGATTGGAAGTTAGAATGCGGAAATTTCGTGCACCCAATTATATTAATCGCTGGCCGGTATACTAGGGGGTTTCATCATCAATGTAAAATGTACCCTTAAACATTTTTAATACTCGAACAAATCGCGTAGGTACGTTGCAAGCAATTGTTGCCGTTAGAATTCCATTTAATGAACGTAGTACTTTAATTTCATGTCAGATTCTACAGAATAAATCAACAGAATGGTTTCCTGGTTTAGAAGTCTTTAAATATTTCTATTATTTTTAGAATAATTTATATTCAATGATTTTAATAGTGAACACAGACAGACCTAATTCATGTGATCTCAGAAATGTATTAGCCATTATCTGAATCATCCTCCTCTCATCATAACACGTCATAACTACAATCGCCGTCACCTACCGATTTTTATTTACGGTCAGAATGAGAAGTTTGTCAATCAATGCTAGGGGTCAAAGAAGTCCGTGTCTGATGGTTACGGGATGTAGGTTAGGGAATTAGTAGGTAAGCAGCGATTGCACACGATATACTGAAAATTCCCTAGATCTAGGGAAAATCTGCACAATCTGGCAATACCGTACCTTATAATGTGGCTACGCCGTATCTGGGAGTGCCAGGAACAATCCCCTAGGGACGAGGTCTCAACCATCTTGAACGTCAAATAACGTAGATACGCCCCTGTCCCGATTTAGCATAGTACGCCGTGATAATATTTAGTCTACCCCTTCTAGGTATTAAGAGAATATGTATTGTATAGAATTTGTAATGGGAAGGTAATGGGAAGGAATAATCTAGAAGCTTTTAATTTAGACGTTCTTAGGGACAAGTCGATGTAACCAGCGAGTATTAAGGGCTAAAAATGTTCAGTTTGCGGTTACTGCGCGTCGGATAAATATATATCGATATATTACGGCGACTGTATATTTGTAAAAGAAGTGTTTTGTTTTATTTGTAGAACTCTCTCACCTGCGTTTCCAGAAACTACGTAAATGTATCTTTTCCTCCGAGAAATAATAGATACAGATAGAAAAAGCTACACATTTTTAGGGCTATCTCGTAATATATATATAACTGACATGTTAGTAGACAAGTCACGTAATTGTGGATTCTTCGGACGTACATTTGCTAGAAAGTTAAAAACACTGACGAATCAATTTCTATGAAGCTATAATAATATAATATATACTTTGTACGTACGTCACGAAATATGTTTTAGTAGGTTTATGTAAAATGGGATTTCTGGTACAATATCCTCATAAGTATGTTAAGAGAAACAGTTTTTCTCTCATCCACTCTGGATAGGAGAGTAAATATAAAAACAAGTGTTGTTTGCCCTATAAACTTAGGTATTAGGTACACAGAAGGGCGTCGTTTCCCTGTTACAAGGTGTCAGTTTTTAAAAATCCCCTCTTGTGGATTATTTTCTGACAAACTTAATCAATTATTATATTATTTAAAACAATTTTTTTGCGAACGGAAAATTTCTCTGGTCCGGAAAAATCACTTTCTAGACTAACATAAACATTTTGTAATCTGAAAATCGCACTTATATCTTCATAATATATAGACTGTTACTTGAATATAGCACTAGGGGATAAAAGAGGATTTTGGTAACGGGTTGTCGTACTATAACTCTATAACTACCTGCACTACATTTATTGCGAATTTGCATTTTTAATTAGCTTTTAATACTCACTCACTCATGTCGAAATAAACATTCGTAGAAAATACTTAGATCAGGTGATCACATGGTTTGTACGAGGCCCGTCAAGGGTCAAAACACGAGGGGTCAAAACACAAAAACAAAGTAATTTTTGAAAACTACAGACAACTTCATTACTTTTCCACATAATGGCCAAATCTCTATACATTTTTCGTAGCGAAAACCAACTTATCAATGTCGAGTCGATGGTGCGATGCATCCAATTTTTTGATTTTTTGAAGTACCTTATAAGTCACGGCGTCTTCGATTTCCTCTGTTGAATTGAATAGGACTCCTCCAAAAGTATCCTTCATCTTGAGGAAAGGTGAAGTCGCTCGGAGCAAAAACTTAAAACTCATTTTTAAATGGCCCTCGTATATAAAGTGCAATCAAGTTTTGTACTTCTTACTGACAATAAAAGTTAAAAATATAATTAAATAATTAAAATAAAAATTTATTTTAATAATAAATTAATATAAAAAACAAACATTCTGTTCTATATTTATCTAGCACAGATCCAATAATATAATATTTTGATAATCGATAAATATATGCTTCTCACGGAACTAGAGTATGAAGGTCATTCGAATTATATAATTTTCATGCTCAGATTTTGTCTTTAGAACTTTATTTTTTTCTATCGATGCAACGTATATTGGAAACAGTAGCGTTGTGGAAATTAAAGAACTGTGCAAACTATTTCTTTGTATCGCATAAGGGGGTAAACACCGACTTAAGATAATGGCATTACTCTCAGTGGTAAATACATTGCCCGGGATGGTTTGACGAAAATGTTCAAGTATTGTGTACATCCTGTCCCGCTACAAGAATGAAGATAAAATATCTTTTAGAACAACGTTTACGCATAACTGGCGATCAGACAATAACCTCGAAAGCAAGATAGTTATTGGAATTTCTTTGAACTTGTAGATAATTAGTTTTATTTCCTCCTGCAGTCTCAATTCTGGCGTTTTAACAATAGCCTTTATAAAAGCCTACCAAAGTTGTCTATCGTCATGGTCGCTGCTCCGATATGGCATTAAAGCCTATGTCGATCACGGCATTTAAAATAATATTTCATGTAATATTTATATTTATAATAAATAAAACAAAGCAAAATTATCCACATTTTTCGAAATTTTATTTTTAAATATTATCATACAATCTGTATTTTTTTACTAAATAAAATATTCATCTTACAAGTTATATTATTGTAAATATGCAATCGTTTCGCAGGTACTTAATTTTGTAGAATTGTAAATCAAAGGTATATATTAATACTAATTTCTTTGCCTTTACTAATTACATGTTTTCTGGTATTGGCGTTGTATTTCTATTGAACAATGATTCCTGATTGAACAATTCAAACTGGCAACAGGTTTTTAATTTGTTTAGGCAACACTTCAACTAATCAACTTACTATAAAATATCGAAGCGACCCCTTCGTTACATTCGGTTGTTACCTATCGAGTTATTCAAAGATGTGCTTCTGTTCTGTTTCTGATTATCTCAAAATCTGAAATTAATGTACTGAGTACAAATTAATGTAGAAGCATAAGAGTCTCTATACAAATGTTTATATAAGTAGCGAATTCAATTTAGTTTCATAACATATCACTTATTTCTTGCCTCATTGTCATACTTCTTCAGAAACTTAATTAATACAATAGTAACTCTCAATTTTTATATTATTAATTTATTACTTATTATTACAAAAATTTTATTATTACAAACTTACAATCTTCTCTATAACTTATCACAGCAATAAATAAATCGACTATAATGTAATATAATAGTAAGACTAAAGTCAATGAAATTGATGTATCGATAGCTTTTCTCTTTCGTTTTTGAAAGTTTTGAATATTTTGTGAGAATTTTTTTGTTCAAAATTTCAAATAAGCTCCCAAAATTTCAAATAACCCATTTCCCATCGTGATCTTAAAATCTAAGCATTGTCACCTAAGCATTGTCACCAACTTCAATAGCATCGACTGGGAATAAAACATGTGTCAAAGAAAATATAAAAAGTACAATTTTCCTCAACTAACCCGGTATATTTAAGGAATCTATTTTAACAAAATTAATCTTACCTTGAATAATGCCCCCTCGCCAACACTAGCCCCCCCCTCAAATCTAACTCATTTTACGCTACTGATCTTTCATGTGATCACGGTATTATTCAGATTTTTTGTACAAAAATTGCCAATCATTTATCCTATATTCGATTACCTTATAGTTTAAAAAGCGATTTCAAACGTTGAGCTTACTTTTTAATGTTGAATATGGAACCATATAATTATTTTTTTAATACTTATTTAATTTGCGCAATCTATAATCAAACAGGAAGTTCGTGACTACCTCGATTCTAATTTTCTGCTTAAATTGCTTTAATTCAATTCTATACAAGTTATGTATATATACTATTTATTAAAAAACAAAGGCAATGTAAAAAAACATATCTACATATAAAAGGACCTAATCATAAACTGTATTCATTTGCGAATGTTACAGCGAAATAAGGTAACACAATAATTACGGTGGTAGGTAAATATACACAATGAAGTGAAAATAACTGTATATCATAAGTACAAGAATTTAATTTGCCGGAAGGTAGAGCATAATAAGATTCTGTGTGGTCTACTCTTGATTTAACACGGCCATTTTATCTGAATGTTATCATGTAGCTTAAGTATAGTGGAAAATCGGTAGAAACGGCATTTGGATATAACCGAATGCGTTTTAAGAACATAAGAGCCTGTTATTAGGACTGGGTTCCTGGTATATTATGTTTTAAATATGACTTAAATCACCCATCTTCCCTGTCTAATCATCACAGGATATTTTGTGTATTATTTCCCTCATCTTAATCAACCCTCTTTTTGGCAGTTCATCCACTATTTCATTACTCTGTATTCTCCTTATAGTATTTGATCCAAAAAAATACCGACAGACAGCCAGTCGTATGTCGGTCTGTCTGTCTGTATGCCTGTCTGTCTGCCTGTATGCCTATCTGTCTGTCTGATTGTCTGTCTGTCTGAATGTTGTCTGAATGCCTGTCTGATTGTCTGTCTGTCTGATTGTCTGTCTGTCTGTCTGTCTGTCTGTCTGATGTCTGTCTGCCTTCCTGCCTATCTGTCTGTCTGTCTGTCTGTCTATCTGTCTCTCTGTTTGTCTGTCAGATTTGATATGTGTCTCTCTGTCTGTCTGTCTGTCTGTCTGTCTGTCTGTCTATCTGTCTGTCTGTCTGTATGTCTATCTGTCTGTCTGTCTGTCTATCTGTATGTCTGTCTGTATGTCTATCTATCTGTCTGTCTGTCTGTCTGTTTGTCTGTATGTCTGTATGTCTGTCAGATTTTATATGTCAGAAGTGACTTCCTGTTAAATTTATATCCATTTCAAAGTTTTAAACCATTGTGAAGCTTTCAAATGAGAAAAAGTAGAATACTTATTCTCATAAACTATAGTAAAAGGGAACCACATATGCGTGGACGATCGGCAGCCGTTCTGTGATCACATTAATTGACATAATTTTCATAACTTTTTTTGTTTGGAGATGGAGCCGAGTTTCTAGTGTGGAGTGTGGTGTTTACTTCAATAATGTATTTTCACTTTTATTTATTTATTTTATTTTTTTGCACGTGTATTGTCTGTATTTTGTCAAGTTAATGTTGTTAATGTAATTATATTTATAAATAACTTCAGCAATGAAAAAAAATATAATTTTCATCAAGGAATAATACTCCCGTCAATAGAAACTAAAAAATGGCTTACCTGAAAAAAATAGAAGGATTTAGTTTTATAGGCTAACATGTTTTTTGGGTCTCTGATTCTGAATTTTTCACTTCCCACCAAAAAATCTCACCGGAAATATCTCTATTTTGAAAAAAATGGTGAAAAAATGATTTTATAGGAATAATGGCTTGAAATATACAAAAAAATAAACAAAAAAGGTTTCTAAACGCTTTTTTAACAGATCAAACTCACAGGCGCTTGTACGTCGTCAAGGTTGCGCTCTGAGACGCAGCGGACATCGGCATCTACTTCGCTTGTAGTATGGCTGCGGAGCTGGAAATTCAGCTTTAAATGCGTTCAGGCACAAAATCTTCATTAGAACGGCGTACAACAGCAGGCATAACATCGCAAATTTACCTCCTACCGAAGCCGCAGCTGAACAGCATTCATACCGCACATACTACTTCACATACAAAGTGCAACTTTGGCAGGGGGACGAGTTAAAAGCTGAAGATTGGGGCTGGAAAAGAACACACGCAGGCTTATCTCCAGTCACTACTTCTATGCCTCCTGCTCAGCCGCAGCTTTTAAAGCTCATATCTTGCAAATGCAAGAAAGGTTACCGAACAGCTGCGATGTTTGGTGATGTGTCTTCAATGCAACAACAACACCTGTGAGAACGCTCCAGACGAAGACATCGGGGACTTGATGGAGAATGATCAGGATGACCATGATGAAGTAAATTTAGAAGTGTTAGGTGAGGAGATGGACAGGGGAGCAGACTCACTGGAGCAATCTGACGATAACTCAGGATAAGAAAGATCAGACAGAGAAAATGTCGATAATTTGATGGGTGAGTTGATTTTTTTCCATTCTCCTCTCCCCTTTCTATGCCTCTCAGTTCATTTACCTATCTCCTTACCTTTCTCAACGTAAACATATGTGGTGAAAGTAGTAAGTGTCAAACACGTACTAGTCTAAGATTTTATTGTCTTTTTAAAAGTAAAAAAAAGTAGGTAGATTTGATATATTTTCAATCCTAGTGACGGTTTTCCTCTTCTTTCAGAAGCTGATAAAAGTGGTTATAGGTCAGAATGAGATGAGCCTAACTAAATAGTAAAAAATTAGGTTAAGTAAAATTTAAATAAACCTTGCAAATTTCATTTAAAAATATTTTAATCATTTCCTTACCACAAATTTTTGTAAATTGCGCATTTTTAACTTTTTCTGGCTTCCTCTAATAAATTTATAGTGAGATCATAAGCTTTTTTTTAATTGACAAAAATAAAATAGTGAAAATACTCATTTTTGGCGCCCTTTAATATTTTTCGCGGATACCTCGAAAACTTCAACGTCAAATAACGGAACACTGATGTGTTTTTCGAGAAAACAACCTTATAGAACATTTTTTGTAGTACTTGGAAAGACCTTTAAAATGAGCACTGATAATTCTTTAATATTGAGCCTAATGAGCATACTTACTTTAATATTATAACTAAGCGACATACGATGCCAAAACGGTGGCTCACATTTTTGAGAAAAAAGTGAGCGTTAAAACCCCCGCCATTTCCACCAGAATGGATATTGACCGGTATCCCTTTACAAATTACTTTATTTTAGTATTACTCACGTAATCCATGAGTTTCGCAGGGTTGGAATACGTATTTTTCTTTTTTTGCATTTTTTCTATTTTTTTAAAGAAGGGGTAGTTTTTACCCCTTAAAAGCAAAAAGCACAATTCGGGAATATGTCACTTTTGAAGTTAAGGGTAAGATGAGCTTAATTCCAAATTTTCATGAAAATCGATGGAGGTTCAGAGAATTGTTGTAAAATACGCGCCATTTTTTCAAAAATTTGCTGTATTTCTGGTAGGAAATTTTGGTGGGAAATAAAAAATTCAGAATCAGCGACCCAAAAAACGTAAGGTAGGCTTATAAAACTAAATCCTCCAATTTTTTCAGGTAATATAATTATAAATAATATTTTGTTGTGTAAAGGTTCCCGTTCCACCCTGACGTTAAAGTCACCGATATAGCATACTAAACACATTACCTACAATCGTCGGCGCCGTCTCTACCTGACGAAAATAATCTGACGAGTGCTTCGGCAGCTTACGCCATTACTCATTAATGTTATTAACAATTGCTCAACATATTAGCACAATTATTAATTAGATAACAACGACAATAATACATAATACCCGTAACTTAATATTCATTCTCTTAATACCTACTCCAGTAGGTATCTGTTAATGTAGAAATTTAACGGTCATTTATTTGAAATTAAGTATACCGAAGGAGGAGTGTTTAGGAATCGAGGTGTCTCGATTATATAAAACGAGACAGGTTCCCTTAAAAGTATTACCAGACGATAGAGATTAAATACAAATATAAAAGAAGATTTTAAGTCTGAGGGCATGTTAGTCCTATGATATCCCGAATTCTCTAAGGCCTTACAGGTGTAGCACAGGTGAGCGGGGAGGGTCACGTGAGCAGGTCGCAGGTAGCCGCAGCCTCAGCGAGCCAGTGCGCCTAAGACTTTGTTAGTGATTGTTCTTGTTCGTTTTCGTGTTGCGTGTTGTGATATGCCTGGAATATGGCTGAACGTGCTCTCTGGTCCTGACCCCTCAATATGGCTACTCTAGGCCTATCTAAAGTATTCATATTGGACAAGTACTTCACGGAACTGCAGAAGTTCTGGGAGACTGAGAAAAAACTTCAAGGTGTGTTGCTTTTAGTTGTATGCCTTTGTGTGGGATTGTTTGTGTTGGTTATGTTTTACCTGTAGGTAATCGAACTGTTTGTACTTGTGGGTAGGCACGATTTATATCTATATCTATGTCGAAGGTACTTGCAGAAGAATTGATTCACATGTGGACGAAAAAAGATGGCCCTTTATTAAGGCCATTAAAACAGGAAACATCATTTGAGGGTTATGATTAATTTTTATACAGACATGCACTCATGTAGATCTTTTTTGATGCAGATAATTAATTATATCGGAATCAAACAAGTTATTCATAAACTCTATAGGTAAATTCATTAATCTAAGTTTGCTTATATAGCCTCTTGGCATTTACATTAACGAGACAATTTTTTGAGTATCTTATATGCATGTGTTACCAAAAAATTGCTCATTTGCTGACTTATTTCATTTAGGAAAAATACAAATTTTCCTAACAGCTCTGAAAAGTGAGACAAATGATAAACAACAACTGATAACATACTCAAACACTAGTTTACTCATACAGTCATAATTTTATTCTTATGTTATTGTTTACATTTACGTAGGTTAGTCATTGACTTTGATTTGAATTTATCAAAGTATATTTGGTAAAGGAACTGGTAGAGCTACCCTTGTTTTTGAATACTTACATTCGGACTGGTTTCAACCAGCACTGAGAAAATTAGATATTCAGTACAATCCATGAAGGTTTTCCGCTCCGAATTCTTTGAACATTGACCGATTGACCTGAAATTAGGTGAGTAGTTAGGGGATGGCTCAATGAGCAAAAGTGACATAGCGCCGAATTGTATATTGACGTTATTCATTCCCAAATTACATTGTTTTAGAATTATTCATGTAATCCAAAAATTTGGACGGGTTATAATGCGTATTGAAACCTGTATTTTCAAAAAAATCACAAAGGGTACTTAGTTTTCACCCATTAAAAACAAAAAGCACAAGTGGGTCAAATGTCACTTTTGAAGTTAAGCGTAAGATGCGCGTAACTCCAAATTTTCATGAAAATCTATGGAGGTTCAAAGAATTCGGAGGTAATGCTTGTTTTTACTTTCAATAACTGCACTAATTGTACGAGAGAAAAACAGACATTAAATTTTATCACCAACGAGGAACTTTCCACAAGTCTTTGTAAATAGGTCGGTTTGTTGCCATAACCTGTTGAAGATCGGTAAACCCACTTATTTCCCAAGCCACTTCAGCCAATTAATATTAATGAAAATTAATAATATCTATACCCAGTGGTGGCGATAAAAGTTTACTCTCCTCTCTGACGCAAAGTTATTTAATTTTTATTATTATATTATTGTAAATAGTTTCGGTATCTAAACTATACCGAAACTATAGGGCTATAGTTTCAGATATAGGTATAGTTTTAGTTTAGGTATAGTATCTAACATCGAAATATGAGACATAAAAACCCGAGCGAAAAGCCCTCATTATATCGATCTCTTCACACGTGCTACCAACAGCGTCGTCAAGTATAACCGATTTCCAGGAATTTAAGGAAAAACAAATGACTTTATATACACCGCCCATCACATTATGACATTATCATGTAGTATAACAGAATACTGATCACACTATATGCCTTTCATCATATAAAACAATTGGATGGTGAATGTGATGCAGAATAAGAATGCTCGGCCGTGTCACATCGGCATCACTGGCATTTATTTGGACGCCTAAATTGCCTGATACCATCGACCGTTTTGTGGCAAAGTGGGGTCAATAATAATTCTTGAAATGGAAGTAATACAGTTATTCCTTAATTTAGTGTATTATTTTGATGGGTTTTGTGTTAAAATTGATTAGTTATTAGTATTATATCAAAACATAACAACTTGTTGAATGAAAGCGCCTTTGTAGTGACGATTTTAGCTTGCTGTAAGAAAAATTATATTGCCCCGATCTCCCATTGCGGCAATTGTGGGTATCCTTTGAAATTTTTTTGTCTCAAACTTACCAGTGAAAAAAATACTAATTTGACTCTCCGAAACTTCGTTGCCTTCAAAGAAAAAAATGTAGGTTTTAGGTCTAGATGTTGAGGAGCACGTTTATGTTGAATACTTATAATTACAGGTCACAAGAAAATATGTTTTAATTTGAAAATGATCTCTCAACAGATGCGGATGTAACAGATAAAGTTAAAAATTATTGGAGCAACTAATGAACATCCGGAACACTACTTCAAATTCATTGATTTTCGTCAATAAAATATCTTGCCAAGTCGTGAATACTGTTTTTATTGCGAATTTCGTTGTTTAGTCAAATCGTTTTAGACTTTTTGAAACCAAAATTTCTGAAGCATTTAAATATTTTGGAGAATTTTCTTCTTTACAATCTCTCTATATTCAATATCTCTAAAAAGTATTTATAGCTAATAAGAAGCAAAAAGTGGTGAAGAGTGGTACAGTTTATTGATCTTTTGCACCATTTTTATTGAAAATAAGACATTACTATAAACAGTGAGTTACATCTCTCACCCAACATTTTTTAGGCCTGTAATTTTAGACTGAGAATAAATTTCCTTTCCTTGATGTTACATTCAGTCATCAAACGGTATTCATGAGACCATATTTTTTGTTGAAAATAAATTTATCTGCTAACCCTCGTATCGAATATACGAGGCTATATACATTTTCTTTCCCAGCAACTAATGGGTGTTTAAATCAAACTTTAATAAATTCGAGTTATTATGACCAGTTGTCTTCATGACTTGGTTGCCCTGGTATATCTGCGTTCGTCAAATGATCTATAAGAACGATTTGTCTCTTTTTTTGGCGGTATCAATTCCCACTTTTTAACCTCTCAAAAAGAAAGTGTCCTTTGGAGAAAGTATTAATCTTCAATTTTTGCTTGGTGTCAGGAAAAACCTAGCGGTCATTCTCTTATCGTTTTACCATTAGTTTTAGAAACAATCGAACTGGACACAGATCAGGATCTACTGTATTAGGTATTAACCATTTGCTAGCACATTAAGTTTTGCCCCCGTCCTTGATTCGTTTTGTTAAATACTGGATTGTATTCAGTTCGGTTAGTGAAGCTTCCAGAATTATCAGTTTCTTTTTGAAGTGATAGTGATAAATAGATGCAGACGCACCTTCGTTACCACGCCATGCCAATTCTTTACCCACAATATTAAATAACTTTTTTGAGGTGTATTCCTTCAGATGTAATCTCATCCTGGACTTTCTGCAGTGTTTTACATTCTTCTTGTGTAAAATCAATAGCATCAATCTTTCTTTTTATTCTTGTACCTTCTGCAGCTGCTATCTTTTACAATCGACCTACCCTGTCTAATTTAAAGAAGCCAATGTCAGTAAATGGATTGAACTTGATATATTCAGTGAATATTTTTTCTTGTATAATCTTTGCTGCGGATTCCATAATGTTTTGACAATACAACTCTTTATATTCTTGGTCGTTTTTTAAACTCTATAGTATTTACCATTTGAAAATTTCTTTCTCTTTGAAACATTATTTCAAATTACTATTTATCTGAGCCTAGCCATATAAATTATTATGGTGTTAATTATGGAGTATTATGGAGTAAATATGACCGCCTTGTCGATATTTGTCGGTTCAAACGAATTCGGTACTTTGTCTATCCACTGCTCTGGGTAGATCACGTTACTTTTGATCATTTATGACTTCATGTAATACAATAAATAAAAACATAATTTGAATAAATTAAATTGAATTTAAAAATGTAAATATATCACTGTTATGCATCGTAGTAAATGTTGTAAATCATAGGATTAAATACCAGAAATGTCTCGAGTTGGGAATCGGTAAGAATCACCTCATGGGGCATTTAATGTAACCAAGGCGGAATAATTCTCCAATTAAATAAGATTATATCCTTACTGTTCTTCTATTCCTTGAAAGTATGGTGTGTTAGATGGTTTATAATGAAGGTCAATCAATTAATAATATGAGAGAAAAGATAACATCAAGAATGTATCTATCATGTCTCCTGGCAATCAATTATATTTTAAACTAGTTGTTGGGCATATCATATAAGTAAAAGTGACGTTGAAACGCATTATAATTAATTGAAAAATACCAAATGAGTTAAGGAACATGTCATTAGAAAGAAAAGCAAGCCAATTTTGTACTAAATTTCGAACTAAACATCAAACTAGTGAAAAATGGAAACGTCAACAGTTTTGGTGTTGTAGTGAAACGATATATGCTATACAGGAGGCGATTCTACATAAGAAAATGTTTCTGCAATTTCCCCTTCACTACACAAAGCGTGTACCCAACAGGAACAACCAGTGCATCTAAACCACACTTCGTTTCTAATTGTTTATATTATTTTTCATTGTTTTCTATAGAAACATAATTTAATATACCTAACTATGGATTAACTGTGAGCGCGTACAATTACTCCTACACTGCTGCGTACAGTTTCTCGAAACGATTCTTTAAATAAAAGAGACATTAGTTAATACTACATAGTTCTCTACCAAACTAAAGGAGCTACGTTTTTCGTTATTTGCAGACAGATGGCGATGCGTTCATATAATGTTGGTATCGCAAATGATTTAATATGACTGCGCATTGTTACCCGTTGTGTACAGTTACCCCACCCTCTCCTAATCGTAATACATAATTCACAAAAAAATATGTGTAAGAGTTCTCCAAAAAAATGTAATTAAAGTATTCATTATGTTGGAGTACCCATCTAATAAAATTTAAAAAATGTGTTCACAAAAATACATAGCTCTAAAAATGGTTATAAATTTTAAAAATGTTATAGAATTATATATTTTGACTCCTAATTATTCATTCAAGCTTATTCTCTCACCAATACAATCGTTGTAGTCTTTGCGCCGACTGAAATTTCTGAGTCAGTATTAGTTAGTTTAAAACGCAATCGAAGCATTTACAGCTGAATATAGCCGAGATCGGTCGCTCATGGTCGATGTGCAATGAACTGTGTCCGAGGGACATGTCATGGTCTATGAAATCATTCTTTTGATAAATTATACTCTCATTTTAAAAGATGAGAACTTATCGCATAATGCTGGGAAGAATTAAGATTGTTAATGTAAATTTGAGCTGCTGGTGGGCGTAATGTAGTACACATTTAAAAGGACCAGGACTTAATGGACATGTCTTATTCATTTACTGAGCTTTTGGATAAGATAAATGGAGATATTTTGAATGTAGAATACGATAGAAAATTACACAATAAAGAGTTACGATCAGATAAGGATATTCTGAGAAGTATTATGCTCCAAGAGGTTTTCAACGACGAAGATAAACATGATATAGTTAAGCAGTATATAACGAACCCGCACAAAGGAATGGTTAAGCATCTTTCGCAGAGGAAGAAGAATGTTTGAGACAAAAAGATACGAGGATGTTTCATGTCGCTGCCAACAAGAAATAAATGGTATTTCCTCAGACGTGTATTTCCATTTTTGTTGATAAGACGAATTCGATTTTCCAATAGTTACAAATAATATCTGCTATTTCCTTTTTATTTGTTACTAGAAAAGTATATAAGTAGTATCCAAAGGTAGTATAAGTGTGTCCATGCCTTATGAGGAAAGTCAACGTCCTTGGATAGTCAAAGGTATATCGTTAATTGTCTTACGAAACTGGTTAATTTTATTGAAGAAGAATATGGTGGGGATGATATTATATTCTTCTCAGACTTTGTGTCCTGTCCCTATGCAACACAAACTGAAAATTGCGAAACAGCTGACAATATACCATTTGTATCGTAAAACCACAATCCTTATAACAATCTTCAGGCTCCCATGCCTCTCATATTTGGGTTTTTTCTTGAGTAGCCTATGATCGAAATATTGAAATAAAAATTTGGAAGAATAAGTTCTGCCAAACTTTTAATGCAAAGAAACTGTTCTGCCAAATTTAGTAAATGATCAGCCATTTAACTAGAGAATATTATTTTCATTTCAACGTAAGTGAATATAACCTACCTATCCACCGGGATAGGTAATACTCGACTTCGTTCGATCTCCAAGCATATCCTCAAACCAGTAAAGAACACTTACTGAAAAAATGTTGATTTTGGTGTATGGGTAGCAATTTCCAGACGAAGAATAATAGGACCATTTTTTTCCGGGACATAATAAATGAAGAATGCTGCAATGCCATTTTACAAGAAGCCCTGGAAGAATTATTAAAATCTTATGTGAAATGGAGCCCTATAGATACACAAAATCAGTACGAAAAAGTTAAAGCCGTATTTTCTGGAGACTCAAAAACAATACAAAACGAAGTTGTGCAATGTGTTTCTGATTGTATTCAGGAAAATATATCAAAAGCAATAGATGAAGCATATTTTCAGTTTAAGCGGATGATACAGTGTACCATAGACATTGTGCAAAAATTACAATGCTCTGTTATTTTTAGATGTGTTAATTCTACTGCAAAATTAGTGACTAATTGGAGAACGATTAGATTTTATGATATTGCAGATCGTACAGCTGTAACATTATTTAACCGCGTCCACCATGCTTTGTAACGATATAATTAAAAACCAAAAGTTATCGCTTGGTGTTATAAGACGGCCCGAGTATAATTCATTGTTTAGCGCTTCACTTAAATTTAGTTGGCAACAAAGTTTTGCAGGAATTTCTAAATGTCGTATATTTTTTTCAAATGCGGACCTTAATTTTCCACCATTCTGCCAAAAACCGTTTGGTGATTTTTCAAAAAAGCGCCTCACGTATTCCAAAACTCACGAGCCGCCACTGGATATCTGGTAAATGCGGAATATATTTGTTGAAAAAATATTTTATGTGAATAATAAATTTGTAGGTCATTTTTTATTACCCATATTTTGATAATTAATCTGTTTTATCATCTCTGTAATCGCTCTTTAATTAATTTCAGCCAAGGTAATTATGTTTTTGTCGTATATGAATATATTTATTTATTATTCATCAGATCTTCCCGGTGACTTATGACAGCAATTATAAATCGTAAGAGATAAACATTTTGTTTGAAGGATTTGTTGACATCTGCAAATTGCAATGACATTAAAGTCTGTAATTTTAATGATTTACCATTTTTACTATATCAGTGTTATTGTTGCTTATTTCATTACTATTACATATTATGTAACCGTTTATTGCCACGTTGATTGTTCCGCCACCGGAAATGGTGGCGAAGATGGTGGTGGTAGCTGTTTTATTTATTTATTTATTTCTTGTTTTTATTTTTTTTATTTTACAATACACTACCCCAGAACAATTCATTTAGGATACGGGGTAGGATACAAGAAAGACAAGCAAAAAATACAGTATATTTGGTAATTTAAATTAAAAATAAATAAGGTTTATCACCTTTATCCACATGTTCTAAGGGTATTTGCTGCACATAACTCTGGCTTTTCTTTAAAGAATGGTAAGAATAATAAAGGTTGTAGTAAATATCTTGTGATTGGTGATGCGCTTAAATCCTGTCCTTTTTCCAAGGGTATTGCTGCCTTGATACGTTTTCCTAAGTTGTTACCATAAAAAAAGTACCACTTGGACTTTCATCGAGCACTGGTTTTATTTATTTATTTATTTAATCCAGGGGAAATGTATGCTCTTCTAGATATAGAGTTGGTGTAATGTAATTGTGCCACTAATTTTCCTGAATCTGACAATTTTTCTGCTGCTAACAAAATAGTTTCAGATTAACTACAGTGGTTACCTCTCTTCGCAGCACTTTCGCTAAGTGAGGGAACTAGCTAGGGATTACCTTTAGGGGCTGCCAAATTAATGTTGTCCTTCACCGGATATTTTTTAATTAGCTCTGCTTGGATGTCTGGTTTAATGCCAGTAGATATCCAGCTTGTCCATCGTGATGCTAGTACTGGTATAAATTTTATTTGTCTAGGTATAATTTCCAAAGGAGTTTCCCCTAGTATTTGTAATACTCCTGCTTCAATGTCATAATGTTTAAGTGGTTAATCAAAATGATCATGGAATTCGTCTCGACATTGGATTCCGATTCCAAGATATCCATTGATTTTTTATAATTTTCAGTTCCTTCTCGAGTAAGGGCTTCTGAAATGGGGTTTACGTGATTAGAAAAGTATTCGTAATGAGTATTGGTATTTGGCAAATAAACAAGTTCATGTTTAGTCATGTGTTATAAGTATTCTGAATTTATCTCACCTTGTATGTGAGTAATAATCGTCGCTTCTAACTTTTTTAACCTATCTAAAATGGAGATGGGATTCACATATCTGCATTTATTCTGCACTTTCTCAATGTTTAATGTCTATATCGCACCTTCGCTGCACTTTACACTTTTAAAACACCCACTGCATACAATATAATTTTATACGTGCGCCACTTTCAGCACAAAGAACGATTATGAGTTACGGAAGAGCCAGCGCATGTTACGTACGCTAGGTTTATTTTTAACTCTCAACTTTATGCGTCATCTAGTAGAAAAAATAGGTATTACATAGTGTAATCTCGAGAACGAGGTCGGAAATATAATTATTATTACACCAGTGGTCCATCCTATCTAAAGTTAATAATTGTAAGTCACTGCAATCGTTGAGGTCATTATTCCTGCTATACAGTTTGATATGGTCAGCATATAAGAGACAGCTTATATCTAATTTACTTACATCATTTATTGAAAAATAAAGGGCCAAGTATAGAACCCTAGAGTGTACACGATGTAGATACAAATAGTTTTGATTGTTGCTCACAGTTTTTAGCATATCTGCTATTTATTAGATCAGCTATTTATTAAGTAAGACATGAAAAATTGCAATAAACATATGGAAAATCCTAAATTACTTAATGTTCAAAGGAGATGAAGCCTTTGTGAAATCCGTGTAAATCACGTCAGTTTGGGAATATTCATCAATTGTATCAGAAATAAATAAGTAATTTTTCTGAATGTTTCAATATCGTCTTTATGTCCTTTCATATATAGGAATTACTTTGGAATTCCTAAATATGTCCGGAAAGATATTAGTTTTAAGAGATAAATTAAATAAAATTGTAAGGGGATTAGCGATATGGGCACAGTCCCATGGTATTTTTCGGTTCGATTTTTTTTTAAACCCCTGGAATTGGCATGATAAAAATACAGGGATATAGGTATATTATCCATCAAGCAAACCTACTCTGCATATTCTGTGTCAGTTATTGTGAAAATGGATTTGGTAATTACGATACAGTAAATCAGATTCTAATCTTCATCAGACTTAGCTCTCAATGTGCTGTCGCAAAGAGAATACATGAAAGCAACTCTGTGTTCTGATACTCATATATCATAATTAAACGATATCTATGTTGCTCATATTTTAATCTCCGGTAGGTATCCACGTTATGTAATTATATACTTTCACATTCGCGCACAACACGCGGTCAAAAGAGGTCTCGTATGTAAATACAATTTTTCCAACCTATTGTAGGTGTATGTGCGTGGATCTCTTTATTCTGTTATGTAGACGTTTCCTCTTTTTACACCAATTACCAAATAATTTTACGGTTAAAATAAGCCCAGATAGAATATCTAAATCGTAAAAAACACCAATAAAGTTTTGCTTTTTTCCCGAAAAATGTAAATATCTCGGACAACTTGTTTCCCAAATTGCCCAAAAAAATATGCTCATTCAGTGCAAAAGTTTTCACAAAATATCATATTAATAGAATTATTTTTAGTTACGAGGTAAAAAACTTTTATTTTAAAATTTTACATTTTTTTATTGCCTACAACTCTTGTGTAGGACGTTTTTTGCTCTGCCGAAAAACTTTTAAACATTTTTTTTTTCTATAATAATTTGGCGACCTATGTTTTTAAGGGTTTTCGACCCCTTTGAATCCGAATATGCCTATTACCGTGTTGCCGGATCGAAAAGTAGGTAAACCAGAAGCCTGTTATATAAATAATAATAATAATATGTCTTAATTTCTTACTAAAAGAACAATAAAAAATATATATAAGAGAGATGGCGATATTCAACATTGTTGCTCTTCCATAAAACCATCTCAAGTAAACTAAATTAACAATTAGCGTACTATACGAAATATACAAAACAAAAGTCAACATAGGTGAATACAAAAATAAATAATAATTATAATAATAATATGCTTACAATTAAACAGACTGTCTATCAGCTAACATTATGTTTTTTAACAGTTTTTTGACAGAATATACAGACGAAAAGGTACTAAATTCAAAATCTTACTACCATTATAACTAAACGACCGCTGAAACTGAGTAGTTCTATGTTTGGGGATACAAAGTTGATCGCGATAACGTGTTGAGCATCCATGTATATCAGAATGTTTTACTAGCTTGGATACTAAATATTTAGGTTTATTGTTTTTAAAAATATTTAATACCATACTAGATAAGTGCAATTTAAATATTTCGCTCAGGTTGAAACACTTGGAAGACTGAAAACTCGGTGGGATATGATCAAATTTTTGCAAATTATAAATGTACCTCAAACATGCATTTTGAAATTTCTGCAGGATTCCTTTGTCTTTACACAGTAAAGCAGGCCAATATACAATATCACAGTATGATAAAGTGGATCATATTAAGGAGTCACATAGTTTTAGCTTAACCTCGGTACTAAGGTAGTCTCTGTGCATGTATAATACTCACCAGAAAGGAACATATTGATAAGAAAAGTTAGATGGTTATTCAAGTGGGGAGAGACAAGCAAAATATTTTTTACATCGATGCCGTCAGAGCCTTAAGCACATGATTTTAGTTGATAAATAATTTTTCAATTTGTTCTGATGTAACTTCGGTGAAGGCAAATTCATTACCGCCGACAAAATACTTTTTATCTACATAATTATGGATAATTATATTGCTGTTATTAGGTGGAACTTGTGCGACTGGAATGGCAAAATTGGTAAGAAAATCTTCAGATTTGCCTATAAGATAGCCGCTATATTTTAAATAATGCTAATATGAACTTATAAAAGAAATCGATCGAAGGCGCATCTGGAGGTTGTCGACATTGCTAAATTCAAAAATTAAATATAAAATAATTAAATATCAGTAGTTAAAGATCAATTAAAGGTCAAAATGGCCACTTACCTTACTTACTATGGTCAGCACTTAAACTAAATATGACTATATCACAGTCATATATACAACTCACTGCGAGTTCATAACTCATGATTGTGGTCAATTTCAAACGCTTGAATGCAATAAAATGCAAGTATTTTTCACCTCCGACGTAAGTGCTTTCCAGTTATCCTTCCTAAAGTTAGTAAGCCAGGGAAGAGCAAATGTGCTTTTAGCTGATCCAGTTTTCGCAAAGAATACTTGGGAGTATATATTATGAAGAAACTGGCACAGTTATACCGCCTAATTTTAGTTCATCTTAGGCCACACTTCATTTGATTGCAGATAATATAAGAACACCACCACTCATGTGGTAGCAGTTATGAGGTCAATTACTATAGCGCGAGATATCCTTAAAACATTGAAATTAGATTGTCCGCAACCTTCACATTTCAAGTGTTTTGAACAAATTGTGTCTTACTCAGCTGATTTTCGAAAAAAACTTGTTTTTCAGAAGCCAGTAGACTTCAAGTAGAAGCACTTTCACACTCTCCTTCAGCTGTACTTGAATCAAATTTAGAGAACATAGCATGCACTGAATCCTCTGAGAGAATAAGCTGAGTCAAAGAGAGTCAATTCCACACCGAGAAGAGCAATTTTGCACCCAGCTCATGAATATGACAATCTGTACAGGCACACCGTACTTCAGAGATCGATTGCACTCGTTGATCATTTGGGAAAGCATGATTTTATCTTGACAACCGATCGGAATCTGTATCGCAAGCTCATTGAGTTGCCATGGAACTCCGAACTTTTGTGGAACGATGTTGAAAGTGTGATTGGGAAATTATTAATTTGGTTTTATCAATGCCGAAACCTTCTGATTATTCTTCTGATTATTCTTCCATTATTTCTATAAGTTCATATTAGAAATATTTAAAAAAATAGACGCCATATTGAATAAAAAGCTTTCGATTCTATTTTCGATCTGGCAATAGGCATTCTCGGATTCAGCTAGGTCAAAAACTCCTAAATGCACCGCTTGCCAAATTATATAAAATGTTTCTCGCAAGATAATAAACGCATTTCCTCAAAAATATTCCTAGTATACTTCGCAATTAGCCATTAGGTAAGCTTATAAACCTCTGATATAAACTCGCAGTCTCAATAAAACCCTTACAAAGCTAACAGATACTGAATGTGATGAAAGCTGTTCATCGGGAAGTTTCCAGTCCCAATCTTGTGGGTTATTGATGTCCGAACCATTCTTGGATTCGACGGAAAATACTGTCGCACAGCTGCTTCTGTTTTGCGAACAAAATAAAGCATATAATATTACGTACATTATATCTATAACAGTTGAATGGGGGAATTTTCGGCCTTTCATCCTAATGTATCTTAATAATTAGATGCTCCTTTCTGCGAATATATTATAGTAACTATTTGCCGTCATAAATAAACATTTGGCAATTCGAATTCGAGACGAATAGTCTGGAGAATCTCATGCACCGAATGTAATGTAAATAATGTATTGGCTTGCACGTAATCCCCCTCAAGACACGTATACGCGAGCGCTTGTGCTTTAAGTGACCAGAACGCATTCTTTAATATCCTTTGGAATTGATAATGCGATGTCGCGTGCGTTAATTTTAATTTTATATGGAATGCTGAAAAAAAGCACATTGCTCTGGTGTTGTTACGACACTATCGCTGCAATGTGTATTTTACACGCAATTGTAATTCTTTCACTGTCTATTAACGGGTAATAAATTTAGGCGCGATCACTATTGTAAACAAGTTTAACGCTAGGTAGGTAACGGAAATATAAACGATTCCGATGTTTTAAGCGGGCCGGGTAGGTCTTCTCAGGCCAGGTAGAATGTAACACGGTCTTGGAGAAACAACTTGAATAGAACAGCCTCAGGTGCTTGCTTTAAACAAGCCTCTAAAAACTCTCTTTCATTTTCTTTAAATTTATACAGGTAGGTATAAATCCTATATATCCTATCTATTCTATATAATATGATATGATAATATAATGAAGAAATATTCATCTGATTATAGAATACTTACTCTATTTTCGTCCCTATTGAATTCTTCTCCGTTTTATGGGCGCCAGTTGTATGAACACTAATTTTTGTTTTAATTGAAATATCACTTTAGTCATGAGCACTCTGTAGTCTTAGAGGGGGTCCAATTAGGTATAGATATATATAAATTTCTTTAAAAAAATTATTTGTTAGATGAAGTCTCCGACTCAAAATAATGAATTTTATAGTATGGAAAATTTTATTACATTAATTAAATTTTAGTGAAGCTTAGTGAAAATTGTATTAGTTTTAAATTATTTCCTGAAATCTTCAAAAACAAGAAAAAATAAGTTGATTGTATATGCCTCTGTTTATTATCAGATATGGTTAATAAAAAACAAAACCTTAAAACCTTATTCCCATCCTACGACAAAACCTATGTAACTTAAATCTAGTACATGGGACCAAGTCCTCTGACACAATATTCCTTATTACTAGCAAATTTTGATTTGTTTATTACCTTGAAAAATATGTTAATCCTTTTATCACAACGCACAAAACTTATCACATTGCCGCTGGGCTCTGGTGGTGGTGTCATCTAGCGGGATGTCGCTGAACTGCCTCTGGAATACTGACTGCCTTTGTTAGATCTCGCCTTGGGATTAATTTAACCTCAAATTTATCACATACTGCTACTGTAGTATTTAATATTCTATCACTTTGATTACTGTGAAAGATTGCTTCCTTTTCTTGTTTGTTATAGAGCGCAAATTTCTTCTACTGGGCTGGGACGCTACCAAGCCTTTCACTTCTTACTTGTAAAAAACGGTGAAAACACTTATTCGTGCAGTTCTTTCTGCTTCTAGACAATTTACCTTGGTATTATTGCTTATTTAGCACAAATTTACGATTATTACTTTAAATTTACAATTATTTTATAATAAATTTTCATGAAACTCAGGAGCGTGGCTGTTACTTCTTCGAACGCCGTAGCTAGACTCTTATAATGTTTGTAGTTTCTGCGGGTATACCGTAATAAAAAACAAATGCAACTTCATGGTTACCTACTCCTTTCACTTCTTTCCTTGTTATGTTATTTTGATCTGGCCAATCAGATTGATTCATTGTATTTAATATATTTAATTTCACTTAAAACTGTTACACTTTGATTATCATATTATATAATTTTGAGTTCTAAATACCATCATACTGTTAAATTCAATATCTGTCGTGTAACTTCACTTTCTGTGTGACGCGTTGCCTCGACATTTTGATTTCGGTTCCTAGCTAAAGCTCTCGAACCCATTATTTACACTGATGCTTTTGCATTAATTCCTCAATTTAGACACAGTTTATTAGTGATTGATATTTTATAATTATGACTTGTCTATTGTAAATTCACTTCAAACAGATTTTTGTGGCAATTAATTATTTAGTTACTTATAACGATATTACTTTTTGAGCAATCATGCGCGTAGATGGTTAGCGTTCCGCTATACTCTGTTCGTTGGTCACGTGTTTGCTTGCGCTTATACCATGGCATAGTCTGTCCGTTAGTTGCAGGCTACTGAATTTAATTTAATTTTAATTTGTTGTATTTATTAAATTTTAATGCCGATGTAAGTTCTGTATTCTCGTTTATCTCAATATTTTTCTGCCAACATTTTCTACCAAATGTGGAATAGGCATGTAATATGGTGCATAGAAAATATCAGTAAAATTATTTGCTTAAAACTCTAGGATGGAAGAAATGTCAATGAGAAAGAGAGAGAAGACTTTCGCCCTACAAATCGTGGTAACAGTTGGGTTTCTATTGGAAATCTAGTCTTCTGACGCCCCAATAATGTTCATCCAGTAGTTTCATTCCCTTTGGAAAGTGGATTGCTTCTCAAAGGTGCCGCGAATCAGTCGTTAAGTCTGTTGTGTGTGTTCGTTATGTATTCATCGAAGGTCAGCACTATATGACCCGTTTTCTTTTTGTTGCACATAAAGCGTTTTATTGTGATTGGTTTGGAGCCAGCTACGATAATATGTATATCCTGCTCTGTACCTACTCTGTAAACCTGTAACATGAGAAAAATCTGTAGCATCGGTCAAAGGCTAACTACAAGAGGTTTACACAATGAGAGGAAGATATAAATGAATAATAAGGTCAGTAGATACCTCTCCTGACCACTACTCCTCTCTGACCACTACTCTTCGCTGATTTTTGTATTTAATCTAAAGAAAAAAGTACAAAGTTTTTACTCTAAAAACTTAAATGTCAACGAGGTTACGAATTAGGATTGGGTTGGGGTAAGGATAATGTTATTGACGTTGATTAAGGTAATTACGAATGTAGTACCATCTCTTCTTCATCATTGTTTTCATGAGCATAGCAACCTACAATTCTAAAAGCAATTAAAATCTGTAGTCATGATGTTTCCATAAATCCTGTTATATCTTTGATGATTCTCCACTACAAAAAGTATGAAAGGAATGCCACCGCAGGTTTTTACACATATCGACTATTGTCTGGTATACAATAACACGGGATAAATAGACTATTGTACAGTTAATCCATCTAAGAAGCCGGTAACTTATTTTCTACGTCGCTCCCTTCCTTGTGATTAATAATAGGAACTGCTTGCAAATAAAATGCCGTCTTAATTAAATATCTTAGAAGTAAAAAACATAATTAATCTCTGACAGGTCAGATGCGTCAGGTGCGTGAGTTAAATTTAATAAGAGATTTAAATATAGATCGATATGTGCGTCTAGTATTTTTAATCCATAATATTTCAATATTTAACCTATTTAATGAGAATATTTTCTTTGGGTCATTCTCTCTAGCGCTAAGTTAAATGGCGTGGTTAATTAATTTTAATAATGGCCTTCTCTTACCTAGGACTTTATTTACTTCTTCTTTATCTTTATATTGCTTCTGGATTAGCTTGATGCAGATACCAAGGCTGCGAGGCCAGCCTCATGAATTGCACACCATACCAAATATTTTTCCTCAGGCTTGGTTTTGCTTTTTAATATAACATTATCAGGGACATTCTCCCAATTGTCCCTGTAGAAACCATCATCTCGAAGTTGGACAAAGTGAAATATTTTTCATCGTCCATCACGATCAACTTGTTGACGAAATGCACTCGCCTCAACGCGTGGCAACATCTGGAATTCTCTCTTTCCTCCTTTTCCGAAAACAACTTTCCTCCTTTTCCGAAATACAATATCTTTCTTGTATATGCTATACGTTATAATTCGGCTTCTAATAAAGGTGCGTATTCATACAGATTACCAATACGAAGGGGAATGTATTCGGTAGAAGAATTTTTAAATATTCCAAAAGAAGACTAGTCGAAGGCAATTGTAAAAGTAAGTAAATATGAAGAAGAATATAGAAAACTAGGACAAATTCTTATCAATGGTGGTGAAGATTTGTTTTCACTCTGGCAGAGGAATCAGATGATGATACAGATATTTTTGCAGATGAAACTTTCAATTGAGGGAACTTAAACCTATATAAATTATTAAATTTTTAATGTAGGTATAATGTTGTTATAAGGTCGAAGGTCGAGCACGAAGACTATCAAAGACTGAAGTCGAAGAATAAAACAATAACGACAATCAACGATCAACTAGGTAAATTGTTACTAAATTATATTCTATCATGAAGTTTATTTATCCTAAAAACTATTGACATAATCAAAATAACCTAACAGTAATTTACCTAACATTAACTTAATAATTAAACTCTAAGCAAAATCCGCCGAGTTGACTAGGAACCTTATATACCAGCGTTGATATTACATTAACCGCTATTTTGTTGCCATCACTGTTAATAGCTTTCGAACCCGTAAAACAGAGACGTATATTGTGGGCCCGTTTTTACTTGCTGATGAGAACGAAGAGATAATAACTGAACTAATTAAAATATTCAACTGTTAAATCAAAACTTGGCAAATGACTATGACGTTCTCACTGATAAGTACTTTGACTCGCTATTACCAATATCTGTCCGTTTTTATTTCTACCGAGCCCATAAACGAACCGATTTTATTAATCCCATCTGATACAACATACTGCATTTTGTTCATTGATTTTATTAAATAGCAGTTTACGTCTATCAAATCATTAGTTAGGGTCTACCTCCTAATGGCTTACTTAGGCTAAAATAACATTATTGTTCAGTTTAACCTGTTTGAACGATTGATACAGTTAATAAAATACCAGTTTCTAGTAAGTGTTTCGAATGTATTCTACAATCAACCGGCAGATATACGACTCTAATAAGAATGATGTCTTTAGAGTTTCTTGGTTCCAAGAGCTATTAGCTGCAGGCTCTTACAAGGTGAACAAACAATAGGTACAAGGTGAACAAAGTAACGGAGGTGGAATGCACGAAAATTAGATATGTACTTGATTATTATTTATCAATTAATAATAAACTTTGTTAACTGTTGTATTTTCTGTTACTGTTGTATGCGACGCAAAGCTGTTAAATCTCTACGTTCCCCAGAATTCATTTTGTAGCTGATTTTTCGTCTGTTAATTAATAATCAAATATCTTCTACGCAATCTACTCGAGGAAATAGAGAATATTACCTGGAAAAAATAGGAAGATTTAATTTTATAAGCTTGCTTTATGTTTTCTGGATCGCTTATTCCGAATTTTTCACTTTCCATCAAAATTTCCTACCGGAAATGTCGCAATATTGTAAAAATGCCGCCAAAAATTAATTTAAAAAACTTATGACAGCTATAAATTGATTAGAGGAAGTCAGGAAAAGCTAAAAATACTTAACAATTTACAAAAATTTTAGGGTCAATCAACGGGTAAAGTTGCAAAAGCTTGAAAACCGTGGGAAGGAAATGATTCAAATTAAAAGTTGGGAGGTTTATTTTTCACTTGAACTAATTTTTCACTATTAAGTTAATTCCTCAGCAGTTGTTTCATGGCTATTGAAGGACCAGGCCCATCAAAGGGCTCAGTCTCTGAGCTAGAATCACTTTTGTCAGCTTTTGAAATACGAGGGAAAATATCACGATACTTGAAAACATATAATATAAAAATATCTAATCTACCTAATTTTCTTTTAGAGAGACAATAAAGTTAGCCTTGGAGTAGTAACTACGTGTTACATACATTACTTTCAACATATTTTTACGCCTAAGATACGTAAGGAGATAGGTAAATGAACTGAGGGGCATAAAGAGAAAATTGGAGGATAATGGGAAAAAGATCAACTAACCCATGAAATCATCGATGTTTTCTCTGTCTGATCTTTCTCCTGGGCCATAGTCAGATGGCTCCAGTTAGTCTTCTCGCTGTTCATCTCCTCACCTAACAATTCCAAATTTATATCATCAGGGCCATCTTGATCATACTCCAACAGGTCATCGATGTCTTCGTCTGGAGCGTTTTCTCCATCAGGTCCCTGATATTATTGAATGGAAGGCACATCACCGATCATCGCAGCCCGCTTTTCCAGTAGCCGCATGCTGCTGGGCAACCTTTATTGCATTTGCAAGATATGAGCTTTAAAAGCAGCGCGGAGCGCGAGGCATAGATGTAGTGACTGGAAATAAGCCTGCGTGTGATATTTTCCTAAAGAACAAAAAAAATTAATTTCTTCTTGTAAATAGATAAAATAATTGTAACTTCTCAAGTTGGTAGTTAAAAAAGTTCGTACATAATTTGTATTATTTATAAAATACCATAATTCGTAGGTCTTCGCAAGGCCTTTATTACCCCTTAACTACATTTTTCTAATGGCCTTCGCGTTAAGAAACATATTTTGTCGGTAGAATGGCCAAAACCAGTTTTTGTCATTCCCTGTGTTGTTTTGATGATCCGTTGCCTACAAAATGAGGTATTAAAATTTTAAATTCAAACAAGCAATGCATCGAGGCGGCATGCATTTGTTAAGCAAATTGTCTGCCTCCATAATTTAACTTAAATGGAGAATACGGTTTATTTACTCATAGTGTTTGTCTATAACATAGACATATATTTAACTAAACTAAATATATATATACAAAACTAAATATTTTGTAAGATATATTTTAACTTACCTGTGAATAATAAAACTAGAAATAAGATCTACTAGATGAATTTCCCTAAGTTTTAAAATTTGCTTGCATAGAATGATTGCTGTATATATAGCTGTAATTGTAAAAATATCGAAAATGTTACGTTCACAAATAAATGGACAGAAATGGACTTTATACAGGTGTATTGTGTACAGCCGACGTCATAAAAATTTGGTCAAGGGGTAGAAAATTGGTTGTGCAAAGTTCATTATATAGTAGGTTACTAGCTAGTAGGTAACTCGCTTATAGTAGGTAACTCGCTAGCACTCGTTCCGCAGAAATCTGCTCGTTACACAAAATAGTACTTTTCCCAACTGGTTACATAAATAGCTATTATTATAGCTGAAAGAATGAATAGCTGTAGCAAAATAATTCTCAATTAGTACATATAATACTATTATACGTAATGAACTCTAATAACCAAAGTCATAGCAACAGGATTAAATCACCAGCAACAAATTTCATTTACTATTAGTAAGAAATTTTTCAGATAAGTTGTTTACTTACGACAAGTAACCGGCTTTTAGAAAACTTTATGTAACTACTGTAATTGGTCTGTCACACAGTATATTATACAATTTTCTTGTTACGATATGCGACAAGTGAATTTCCATAAATAATGATTTCCACGAGTGCGGAATTAATTTTCTTGGTGTATCATCACTGGGAGTTCATTATAATGATCTATAGTCGAACAACATACTTCGCGGTGTTTTCCACATTTCCGTCTTAATTACAGCATAATTATAGTACATATAGTGACTTGTTTCGTTTAAGTCGGTGTTAGAATGTGCTGAAGTATTCTGAGCATTTCCATCACACTGTTCTTTCACGTGCCATTAAAAATATAAATTTGTTGGCGTGAAATTTCATTTAAATGTTTATACACTCCAGCCACATAAAATTGGTCATGTAAAACAGTATTGCATTCGCTTTGCGGTATTCGAGATTATTACAACGACTGTTCGCTCGCATTAAAAAAAAATGTACAATAAGGAGCAGGAGGTTCCTGGTAATATGGAGATAAATGATTGCATTGCTAGCGAAAAGAGAACGGTCACTGCCCTTTAACACTTATATCTCCATGGTCTCATGATCTGATCACTCCTTAGATCTCGCAATATCATAATCTCTTGCCGAGGTTCTGAAAATTATATAACATTGATTTGGTTAGAAGTCAAAGTACATAATAGAGTTATACATAATACTTGCTGAAGGATGGGGGATATATAGTTTCAGAATGTTATTGAAGAAATATAATATCACCATGGTTACATATATTTGTTTGAATAGTTATGTATTATCAACAAATAAATTTAAAATATTTATTGAGTAAAACTTTTTTTTATTGAGTAAAATAATACATTTTTCAACAAAATGAGAATGAAAACAATATCTGTATAAGACAAAAAATCGAAAAATGCTATTTTCGAGTGACCATATTTCGGGCAATTCTTAACCCAAAAAAATTTTGCGACCCAACATTAAGCAAGTTTTGTCTACTTTTTTTCTATAAAACGTATAAAATATATAAAATAAAACCTATATCTATCTCAGACCCAAAAAAAGTTATAGGCAAAAAAGCAAAAAAGAAAGTCGAAATTTTGGGTTGATTATAATATGAATATTATGATGACTAGTTACACGGTACGGTTTGTACCGTACCCCTACCCCTACGGTTTGTAGCCTGCACGAAGTCCTGATCTTACACCCCAAGACATATATGTTTGGACGAATTAAAAAAACCATTTAAAAATGGTCGCCATACACTTGAAGAGTTGGAGGTAGCAGTTCAACAAGAAATACAAAGCACAACTCGGATTTAACTTGAACGTGTTTTTGACTGCATTAAATGTAGAGTAAATTGAGATTTAATTTAAAGATGAGATTTAATTTTTTTTAAATATACCTATTGCTCCGAAAAACAAGGCTTCCTATTTTTGCGATATCGCATTAAAAATAGCTGCTGTTCTTGCATGCAGGACTCTCAATAATTTTAGTATAGTAAATTGGCCTCTCAATATACGATATAGATCAGCTTTAACTGACAGTATAAAAATGCTATTTATAATCGCAACTTGCACTTTGGAACATCTGGTAAGAATTGTAGGAATATATCATGAAAGCGCGGTGTAATATCACCCACTTTTGTCGATAAAGTCTGCTCGTAGAGTCAGGTAACTATACTATTTAGGTTAAGTGAAAGGACGTTTCGGAAAAAAGATCAAGGCATTAATGTATTCTTATGAAACAGGATATAGTTTTAATTTTAATAATGACGTGGAGTAAATTATGAGGGATATTTTAGAATCCTCTTCTACTACATCTTATTAATATATTAAGCATAATATTAATAGAAAGCAAACGTCATCAGATAGAATATATTATACAAATACCATTATTTAGTTATCTAATAAGCCATTTTAATGAATACCTATTATCGAAGAAAAATTTATGGAAATTGTATCGCCCTGTTGACCTGATGTGATTAACAAGGAGACTAAAATTCATACGCATTTATTTCGATAACTGCTATAAAGTATTGAGAAATAAAAACTTGCCGTTGACTTTAATGAACTCTTATGAAAATAAACCTTAACCAAAAGCGTACAAAGCGACAACACAAAAATAACAAATTATATTAATATAAAATAAAGGAATAAAAGAATCGAATACAGAGTTAGAGACGGAACTAAATGGAATGAAAATAAATAAGAATAAAGAATATATGAAACCATCAGTGCACTAAAAAGGTTGAGACAACAGACCAATGTGTAAGATAAAGCGTAGAAATAGAATATGACAATCGGTATAAATTTGATGTTGCCATGTTTGCTCATTGGACAGGCCAAAGGGCATTCTTTTGAATTTATATACGCCGCCGATATTTTCAAAGAGTAAGAGCTAACACAATTATTTGACAGGAACTCGCCAGATAAGAAGGCAGAAGATATCATCGCGCGTCTGAAGATTTTTAAGCAGTATCGGTCATTTGACTCAAATATTTCGCCATAGTATCTCCGTCGTGATGATGCTTTTCAAATGATGCTTTTCAAATGAATTATACGGGACACAGTGTTGGCTGCACCCACATTGACTTGGCACGACTTTACGCTTTTCCGTAGAATCTTATGCCTCTGCATATATGGCTCTATAATCGTGCTAACCCAATAGTTTGATGATGAGGAGTCTGATTTTTGTCCACATCTCTTTTAGTACATACGATAGGTAACATCCTGTGTTTTTGAGAGGTCCACGATTTATTTTTATGGCATTATGCTGTAGACGTGCATGTTTAGTATCATTTGTTTACCAGGCCCAAAAATGGCCAGTTTGGTTTTTATACAGGGTGATAATGTATTAAAAGTAAATTTCGCATACAAATGTTCTCTATTTACCTACTCAAGATGTGAGTGCGTATGTGTTGCCGTTGCGGACTTGAATTTACAGTATATTTGTAAAATATATATGTTATTGGTATTATACAGGGTCCAACATGTTTTTCAAAAATTTGAAAGCAAAAAAAACATGATTGTTTAAAAACTTATCTATAAACCCAAAAACGTAACTACATAATAAAAGTGAGGCTTTAAAATTTCCGATATTAAAATTTTCATTAAAAAAACAGCGGCGTAGTAAAGGCGATTTTTCGGGCGTAAAACCAGTAAAATTTTTTAAAAAATTGTTTCTCCTAAACCATTGGACATATTGACGACTTATATAAATTTTTTAAACGTCCATCCGTAATCTACATAAAAGTCCGAGCAGTACATGTACACCTTTTAATTTATATAATATATGTAAGAATGTTCTTATAGATACCCTAAAATCTAAATGAATAAAATGAGCCGCGCGTTTTATTTACGATATATACAATACTATTACATGAACATTTTTTAGGGAAACATATTATTATGCTTTTTTTTAAATTATAACAAACCGCTAGGAAGTTTTGAAACATAGGGCGTACCCAATTCTCGCAATTTTAACCGTCTCCAATATTTTTCAGATTATTATTTCCGAATTTACGGAAAATCAACTTTGAAAAACGGTGGTTTGTATTAATATTATGTGAGACTATCATATTGATTGCGTTGTCAACTGTATTAAAAACTTACAGTAGTTAGGTACTTTCTAACCCATTGAACTTCGTATAGAGTTCAATGCAGTAACCACATGCCACATACCTGTTCACATACCTAAAAAGACATACAGCCGTATTTATATCATCATTTAGGTATAATAATCACACTTGGTGGAAAGCGCTTTTTATGTCTATGGTTGGAATAACTATTTGGCAGCTTAGAAAAACAACAAAACACACCATCGGTCTAAGATCTCATCTATATTGGTGTAGGGTGTAGGTATTCATGAGAAATTAACACTTAGGTAAGGTAGGGAGTTTCCACATAACGAATACCCTAAACAAGGCTAATATCTTGCCAGCGTAAAGCGTATACCTATCGCTGTTTAAATATAACCAGAGACTTATTCTATATCTTCATAAATCATTGATATAACTCATAGGAGAAAACCTGCTATTTCAGATGCGAACATTATCGGAAAGGTGGCAATTTTTTATCTCATAGGTTTTATCTCCGCAAGGTCATACGGCGACAAACAGACGTACAAAAATCCCTATCCTTCATGTAAACGACCGCGCCGGATCCAATGACGACCTCAGATTCAATCACGAAACGTTCGTTTTCGAGGTGCCGTTGAAAAAGTAAAATTTATAGTTTTTCCTTTTTTTTGACGAATCTTTTAAACCGTTTGAGATATAGAGCCAACGTACATAAACATTTTTGATAATTTGTCTATCCTCAATATAAAAGTATAAGGGTCGAGGCATCCGTCTGTGAAAATAAAGGAGATATGATTTTTTTAAAGAAACGGTGTAAAAAATACCCATACCCATAAAATGATAACATCTAAAAATTATCTTACAAATCCGAAACATACTCGTATACTACTACGAGTAATATTAACACGTAAATTTCTTTATCAAAATTTTCATTAACGTAACAAAATAGGGGTAACAAAATCAAGTTTTTATTTATTTTAATTGCAGTTAATGGCAAAAATGATCGAATTAGACCTAATACCATATAAACCATATGTTTACCATATAACACGGTTTAAGAAAAAACATTTTTTAATTTTGAAGAGTGGTGGAAAAATCTTGTGCTGTAAACCTTAAAATTTACTCTGCAAATGAGTTATCTCTTTGGACCTATAAAAAATACAGAACGATAGATAGCTAGCGTCTGTATTATGTCAAGGCAAATGATACATTTTTCCATCATAGAAAGAAAATGCTTAACTCTCATTTGGATAATAATACAATTATGCCACTACTTGGAAGGTACTCAATTTAAAGTGGTAAAACACCACGCCTCTTTAGTTTAGCTGAATAGTCTGGAAGAATCTCTCTTTAGTCTGGAGTCTGCCGCTCGGCCCCTTACTATCGAGGTCACATATTCAGCCAAGAATATTGGCGCGCTTTAGTCTGGCTTACAAGGGGAATTGTGCGTTTGCAACCCTTTGGCATTGCCGTAGTCCATCGAATTCCAAATTTCTAAGACCTTTTGAAAAATTATTTGGGGAACAGTTTTGTTAATATTGCAATAGAAATATATCAATAATATATTAATTGTCTTATGATGTGCTAATTGTCTGGTCAACGAGATTTTATAGAAAATACTATTTATTCAAGTTCTTTGTGAATGTTTTATCTGTTATGAAATAAATTACGGAATTACTTGACAATTACATGAGAGCAGTTTTATTCTAATCAAATTGCCATGTTATATGCGTGATAATATGTGATCGGCAACTGAAAATTCAAAAAGAAAACACTTCGAAATATCTACTGCTTTCTTGGTAGTCTCGTACTTTTATTTTAACTGATTATATGAAATTTTATGTCTAATTTTAAGTTAATATAATAATAATAACTCTTATTAATATTTTCTTTTCAACAGCTCATTTATTTTCAGATGCATCATCTTCCAATGAGGCAGTGCATTTGCAGCAACGCCTCAGGAGCTTGAGCACTGAACTAGTGACGCTAAGAAATCGGCTTCATGTACAAGGAACGCAAACGACCGCCCTGAAGGGCACACCAGCACCGGTCGCACCTATTCCTGCTGTTTCTCAACCGGCTGTTCCTCCCCGTGCCGCTCACAATGTACCTGTACCACTAGTAAGTTTCTTATATTATTTTTCATACGCATGTTTATGAGGAGGGTCATTCCAAAGTGGGGCTTATCCACTTACAGAAATTTTAGGGACATCGGGAAGAACTGTCTGCATTAACTGTACCGATATTCTTGTATCGTGAGAATTCTATGTTATTAGGCAATAGCAGCAGTTTGGTAAAATGTGGGTTGCATAAAATCATGTGGGCTCCAGATATTAAAAATATTGAATTTAGTATTGGACAAGAATCATTTTGGAATAACATATTGGATAACGTGGCTTTTGGAAAAGCATTAACGTATGTAGTTAAATAATTAAATGGAATTTCGTTTACAAAACGTTTATTATGCCTATTTATTTACAGAAAACTTACAAATTATTAAATTCGAAGATCGCTCGATTCCACAGACTCTTCACAAAAATCTCCGTCTTCAATTAGGTCGCCTTCAATAGAAACATTATTTATCAGCAATAATTTCATAATTTTCCGTAAATTTCTTTGAAAAAATCGCATTCAGCATTATCCTTCCATTGTGGTCCCAAACATGCTGTTAATAAAGTCTTGTAATTTTAAGAGGATTAATTGGTACACCTTTGTGTAGATCATAAAGCATCATTTTCGTAATATTTTTCCCTCGTTTCAAGAGAGAATGAGATTCTCCAATATAATGTCTAAAAAATTCTTCACCTCTTACTGTCACATTTCCAATTTTATTTTGTTCCAATATTGCAGGCTTATACTTGGAAATTTTTAAATCGCCAAGACTGTAGTCCTTTAAAACACTCTTTAACTGATTTTTTCCAGTCCTTCAACTGATCCACCTGATTTTGTCCAGTTCTTCACAATCTTCATGTCTAGTAACTGTAGCATTTTCTTTAAATAGTGTTATATAGGTATATGGATTAGTTATGACAGGCATATTCTTCAATTTTTTTCTGGTGGCAAAAACGAATGTCCTCTTACAGGAAAAATTTATTCTAATTCAAATGAAAGTGCAATTTTTGTTAGAAATTATACCAACACTCGCAAAGCAAAGCATACGCAAAGCAGCAATCCGTGGGCTATTGAGGACACTTCGCGATGCCTAGCCATGTCCTGCACCATGCCAATGTGCCTATCATATCTTAGCGTTCGCATACAGCACCTAGAGCTGTGACCGTGAACGCTCCTTCTTACGTAGATGCTTCTACATGATAGAACTTTCAAATAGTTGATAAGCCCCACTTAGGAATGACCATCCTCATATACAATAATATCTTAATATTATTAATATTATTATTCAGTTTACGCTCATTTAGGATTTTTATCTTGTGTAAGAAATAAATCACAAAAATATCTATAGGTAAACATTATCGCTAAACACGTAAATGTCTACATTTACATACGGTATGTTCCCTGTAAAACATCTCTAATTAAACAGTATTAAACAGTATCAAAATACTATTTAATAGTATTTGTTTATTAGTCAAGTAATTATAAAAATTTCATTTCCATCGCAATAAATGTTACCTGAGTTATTTCTTCAGTAACTGTTAGTTAGCGGGGTTGTACATCATAAAACTATGAGAATCAGTTCTGGGGGTGGTGCGCAACGACCCATAAAAAACACTCCTTTTGTGACAAAAGCCTTATTGGGATAAGCCTAAAAAGCCTTATTTCGATGTTGTCAGATATTTTCAAGCCCCACTGACTCACATCGTAGTCGTTACCTAACCATTTTTGTATTTGCAAATGAACTCTGAAGATTAAGTACAAAAGGATTTTTGTAGGTGATAGAAGCTTCAAATACCTTGTTCCGAAACCACTACGATGGACGCTTAAATAATTGGGTATCAAATTTAAAATTTGTAATAAGCGTGCTGTCATAATGGATAGTCAAAGAATCGTAAATTGGGGAATATAGATTTATTTTCTCTTATTCTTTTATTTAAAGAGAATAAAATAATTTATAGATAAAGGAAAACAGATTTATAGATTTATTATTTGGACGAAACCTGTGTATCACTGTGTTCTTAATTTAATTGAACTTATGTGGTCACAATTGAAAATGAGAGTTCGTAGAAAAAACATTATTCCTAAAATTCAATAAAAAGTCGTGGAACTTTAAAGATTTTTATTTTTTTAAAAGAAGACTGGTCGAAGGCAATTGTTAAAGTATGTAAATATGAAGGAGAACATACAAAACTAGGACAAATTCTTATCACTGGCATTATATTTTTATACGGTTATTTTTTATACGAATATGAATTATTTTTCGCGGATACTATATCTATATAATTATAGATAGAGATTCTGTCTGATAATCCATAATTCAGTATGAATGGACTGCATACTAAACATAAATATTAAAATCTAGATATTCAAATTGCAACGTGATTTCAGTTCAAATCCGACCATGTTTCAATTTAAGCAATTGTTATTGAAATATTAACATGAAACAATTTGTTTCAACAGTTATCCATCAATGGAAACAAGTCTAAGAATAACTCCTACTGATTTCAAAACAAAGTAGGTAGGCGGTAATGATTTCATGAACTCTTTTCCGTCCATACTTACTTTATGGTAATTGAAAGCTCCGAGAACTAGCGCTTATATTACAATCTGATTCGACGTTGCGATAGTTCGAAACATATAATATCTGAAAACAACGAACTTTAGCTACACGAACCTGATGTCTAGAGAAAGCGACTAGTCATAGGATATACATAACAAGCTGGATATTGAATTTAATTAGTTTTCACTAATCAATTTATCAACGTTATAATAAGAGATGGGAATGTCACAATTCCTAAATTTAAGCCACACGCGAATACAACCGGATGGAAGAAAATTAGTGCTTATATAACAATTTTTTTAAATCGTTCTTCGCGTGTTTGAAGTAGCCATCCTCATACCAATTTACTGCTCAACCGAGACATAAATTAAAAAATATTTTCAAGGCATGTTTTACTTGCATAACTTAACGCATATTCATATGACGTATAGTATCAAAGATTGTAGAACAAAGAACAAAACTCATTTAAGTTATCTCGGACATGTTATTTTTATTTTTTAGTTTTAGTACCTAAGCTTGTGTTCTGCTGTTTCATCTGTCAAGTTGCATCCGTGACACGTGGGGGTATTTACCATGCCATGGTGTTGATATGCTTGTTTTATCGGAAATATCCCGTTATGATTTCTAACAGGTATACACGATAAATTAATTTACACATAGAGGGGGTACATTTATCGGCCTGCAGCAAGCTAATACTGGTTTACTATCGGATAGTGTACTTTACTAGGATAGTGTATGCCAAAGCATTCGCCTCTTAATTTCCAGGATTTTAGGCTATTGATTATGTCATATAGAAAGGAACTAAGATGTACACGGGTTTTTATTGCAGGAATCGATCAATGGGTTATAATTGAAGACAAAACCGCGGAGTGCTATTACATTAGAGGGTGTAAATTGAGGATAAGGGTGAAAACCCACCCCTTTTGGTTTTTTCAATATATCACGTAAACAAAGCAAAATTTCGATATATCTCTTATGAAACTTTTTTTAGGGGATCAAATTTACCATCGGAATAGCATTTTCTGAATATTAAAAAAAATATTTTCATGCCGAAACAGTCGAAACAAACTTGAAAAAAAGCGAAAATTTCGATTTTTTGATTTTTTATGCATTTTCGCCTATATATTTTTTGGGCTTAGATAGGTATAGGCATTGGCTCAGATAAAAAAAAAATAGGTTAAATTTCCTTTAAAATGGTGGGCAGAACAATTTTTTTGGGTTAAAATTGACCTAGATATGGCCATCTGAACCTGGCTTTTTTTTGCATTTCATTCCTCTTGTACGAATATTGTTTTCATTCGCATTTTATTGAAAAAAAAATTGTTTTATTCAATTGAAAATGTTTTTTTTGCGTTTCTTATTTAATCTCTTATGACAATCTCATCAAATGTTTGGTTAATTATCAATATTCAAACGATTCTTTAAAATGTTTGTAATAGCATCGGAATACATTGCAGCTTGTTTGTATGGGGCAAAGACGAACATGAGTCTCAGCAACATGAGTGATTTCTAAAGTTTTGTAAGCTGTATAAAAATGCCAAGTTTTCTCTGACGCAATTTCCACAAACACGTGATGCCATCACACAGCATGGCTTGAGGGCTTATCGTCAATGCAGCAGAGGAATGGAAATATCTTGAACCCTCTGAGTTGGGGTTGGAAAAGGTCTAAGTACGGATTAATTGCGATTCGCACAGCGGCACCTCTAGCGCCAGAGATTATGCTTCATTCAAAAAGTTGATTGTGGTTGCACTACAGGTTGCCATGGTAACTGTGGAGGCAGAAAAATGAATATTACTTGTTCAATTTTTTGTAAAGAATGCATGGGGATTAATTGTGGCGATATTGGAGAAGACGACATTACTAAAGATATAGATGATGATATCGATATGCAGTTTTACAATATTATTGTTGAAATGTAGTAGCACCATTATTCAAAACATTAATTTATTGTAATTGTCATGTATTACTAAATAATAAACGTAAACAAAATTCAATAAAACGCAAACGAAAATAATATTCGTACAAGAGGGATGAAATGCAAATCTCGTTCAATTTTTATTTAAAAAAATATTCCGCCCACCATTTTAAAGGAAATTTAATCTACTTTTTTTATCTGAAGAATTCCTATACCTATCTAAGCAAAAAAAGATACAGGAGAAAAAGGAAAAAATGGTAAAAAAATCGAAATTTTCCTTTTTTTTAAGTTTGTTTCGAGTGCTTCGACACCTTGGCCTTGACACTGAAACGTTGCTGAAATCATCTTGATCTGATGCATGTGGATTTTGCAATGCCCAGATATGTTCATTATGACAAAATTCTAATCGTTGAGCATATCTTCAGCATGTAACAACGCTTGTACATTTTGGCGATGAAACGGATGTAAGATTTTTCTGTTCAATACACGCCATTCCAAATTCGGTGACAAAAATGAAAAGTTATCAATAACAACATCTATCACATATTGTTCATTTTGTACGTTCACTTCAGTAGGATGAATGGCCTATTTCGAAGCGGGGTTACCTTCTCGTAGTCTACGAAATTATGTACTAAAGACTCTATGGGCACTTGGGCAGGTTGATGTTTCTATTTGAGTATCTTCGTTGGTATTATCGGGCATTCCCATGGGAAGACAAAAACATTATCTGCTTCATAAACTCTTCATACTCTTCTTAAATACTTAAATCCTTTCTTAAATACTCTTCATAAATAAATAAATTTTTGAACTGAAAACTTCTTTAGACGCGCTCAGCACTTTTATTTTTGTAGGTATTGAATGAGACTGGGCCGTCACGCGTCACGCATCTGTGTCACGGGGGCATACGGTTAACGTCTATTAACTAGTGTGGTATACGGTTACAGTATATATTTTATTCGGAAAATGCTTTTCGATGGGAAATTTGATTCTCTAAAAAAAGTTTCATAAGAGATAAATCGAAATTTTACTTTATTTACGTGATATATTTGAAAAACCCAAAAGGGGTGGTTTTTCACCCCTATCTTTAATTTCTACCCTCTAATTTAATAGCACTCTGCGGTTTTTCCTTCATTTATAACCAATTGTTCGATTCCTGCAATAAAAACCCGTGAACGTCTTAGGTCCTTATTGTCCTGATTTTAAGATACAATCAATAGCCTATTATATGATGTTCGTTAGTGCCACTTTTCTGCGACTCGATAAAGTGCTACTATTCTTTGGAGCAAGCATGTTCAGGGGTTCCTTACAATGCAACAATGCAACACCAGCGAGGTTGGCCCTGCTACAAAATAACAAGAAATTGAACAAATATTTATAAGAGTCATTTACTTTCAACCGCTCGCGACGTCTAACTCATCAAAAAACTGTTATCTCTCTAGCATTATAATAGCAAACGATAACATCAACATCTGTGTATATTAGCCATTATTTTAATTCGTGGAAAATTAATGGACACACGAGATATCTGTAAATTAATGAATATTCTTAAATCCATCATGGAATGTCAAAGAGCTAACGGAATTACTCATTCCGGTGCGTGTGCTTGTTTACGTTTACGTATAAAAAGTAACATAGTGCGAGGGTCTCAGGTGTGTGGAAAACATGTTAATGTAGAGTCGAGTCTTCTTATGAATATTACAATGCTACACCAGGACGGAGAACTAGATGTATCTTATATTATTTCAACTGCCTTAGATACATAAGGAAATAGGCAATATAATGACCAATGTGTTTTGGTAATCAAATACCTACTATCTCCACATCTACTATATGTTTAATTATAGCTAGGTACGTCAACCAAGTGAATACTAATACTCGATAATGCTCGCCTGGTAGAAAATTTTAATTATTATAATCTTAGCATTGCGCATCGTTTAGTTTCACCATAACTTTGATAAATGCAGATTACCATATATTAGTAGGAACTCTTTGAATCACAGGTCACAGTAAAGATAAATTATAAAAATCAAAACAGTAGGTAACCTGCATTTCAATAAGTTTGTGCTAAATTACGATATATATAAAGAAAATCATATGTAATAACAGTGAATAAGCCATAGATGTTGCTCAAATTGTTGTGTTCCGATTCACTTTTGTTTCAAAGTGAATCGGAAGTTTTAAAAAACCCGCTGAAAAAATTAAAGCAAACGTCCATTGACACATATTTTAACAAAAATGTGTTTACATTGACATGTACTATTTGCATTCTAACAACTCATAATTTAAGTACATTAATTATATGTATACCCAATTTATAAATATGTATGTATAATATGTAGGTATATTACTTTTTTTTCTAAGATATTGTAAAATGGTATTGAAAATTTTTATTCCGTGTTGGATTAGTCAGGTAAATAAAATTTTTCTACGCAAAAATGGTCTATTTTTTCTTTAACAGCTACATGTATAGGTATATTATTATTATGTCCCTCTCCATAACGGCCATTCAAGTATTTTGGTTGGCCGCTATGGAAGGTGTTTTACTACCAATATTTCGAATATTCCTCAACCTAGTTCTGTAAATCTGAAGGACGTCAACCGGCCCATTTAAATATTTAGTACTTAATAGGTACCAATATCTACCTTAATGTAGGTATGTCATGTATAATGCGCCATATATACGGTTTTATATCATGATAATGATGTATGATGTAGTTTGCATTAATGTATTTCAGTTGTTTCAACGTTATATTTCATTCAAGGTGGCCGTGACTCAACAGCGTCCACAATTACCTACTGCTGGAGCAGACTTGGAGGATCTCATTCACCTGCAGGGTCCCCTCACGGAAGATGCGGTGATGAAGTGCTTGCAAGCACGATTCTCTGCTTCCAGCTTCTATGTGAGTATTGGTCATTGAACAGATCTGACCTTGGGTAGCACCTGCCGCAACGCCTGCGGCCGGCCCTGCGTAAGGATTGACCATGAACTTGATAATAAAAAACAACACTTAGCCAGCTGCATTTACATAAATACCATTTCTTTTCTTTTCTCGTTAAATACTTACAGCATAAGGAGATGTTCCGATTCTCGTCGGGACATGTTGTTTCAATATTCGATTTCAATACTACTGACATATACAGTTAGGTTAGGTATATGTCGGCTATTAATTTTATCGGCACTGGAATGCGCCGCAAAGAATTCGAATCAAATTATTTATTAACTTGCTAGTGAATTATTACATACCTCATTTATCCGCATTATATAATCTCCGTCGGTATGTTATAATTATTAAGTAATTTGAAGATAGACAGATATTCATATCCAGAAGCAATGAGACATATTTGTAGGCCAGTACAGCCCTGGCGTCAGTTCACTGTTACTGCATAAATAATATACTCGTATATGACAATATTGGTAATATATAATTATTATTATTATAATAATAATCCCAAAAAATTGTGGCAATTTATTATTAACGTGATAAACAATAACACTGTGCAACAATATTAATATGACTATCAAAAGTAAATTAATAAGTCATTTCAAATTGCTGATTTTTTTCGGAACTCTTACACAAAAAGTAACATTACTAAATTTAACCTCTAATAATATCCTAACAGATAGTTTACAGTTAAAGCAATTTAGTGAAATTGAAGTCCTTAACCCAAACAGTCTGAAAGACGTCTAGAAGATGCCTGGTTCAGGTATTCAAGATGTCTTATGGACGTATTATGTACGCCTTCATACGTCCTCAAGACGTCTTTAAGACATCCATGTTACAAAACTCAACGCCTTTAAGATGTCTTATTGTAACGTCTTAAAGATGTCGTGTAAAGATGTTTTTATATAGAATTTCTATTCTGAATATCAAATAAAATAAAACCACTACACAAGTTACAAAATATATTGTTTTTTTTTACAAAAATTCAATATAATTTTTTTGTAATTAACTCCTGCGATCGGGAGCCCTCCTTAACTATGTCTAAATGGCTACTTCTTAGTCTTTGGTAGATTTCGCAAGCCCCGATTTTTCCACCGAATCTAAAAAGACATTTTATGTTAATTTAAATTTTTTTACAGATACATATACATACAGATTCAGATTACAAGGGAATTTTCAAAGGTATCGTTACGCCCATGAAAATTAGAGCAGTTATATGTTACACGATAATTTTATAAATAAGCATTCGATTTCAAATTGTCTAAAATGTTGCCATTACGGTAGTCAGCTGTCTCTATCACTCAATTTACCCTCCTCGGTGGCAGGGGTAAATTGAGATTCACAACAGCTGATTTAGAAATAGAGTAAATTATGAGTATATGTACATAAAAAACAAATACATAGGAGAGCAAAAAGAACCATATTAACCGAACTTTTCTGCAAAAAAATCTCAGTGTTATCTACCAACGTTTAGTTTAAATTTCTTGATTTTTGGAAAACCTGGCAACTGGCTTTCATTTAGTGATGAATCATCACTACTTGACAGTATCTTCTGAATACGTTTTCTTTTGTTAATCATTATTTTCACATTATTTTCACATGCTGAGTTAAGGTTACTGATAGGGTCCTCTGCCACCTTGGCCTCGCTTCGAGCTATCACGTAATCATCTGAAAAATAAATAATATATATTTATATAACTGCCGAAAATATAATTGGAAACATTTATTTTTAATTTTATTTAAATTACAAAATATCATTTATAATCATTTATCAATAATTATTTATCATTAATTCATATCATTTATCATTAATCATTAATCAATAAATCATTTTATAAATTTTTAAATCATCGGCATGCAGAGAAATTCCATAAACATATAATTAAAAATGTCTTGCAGATTAATAATTACCACTGATCTATTTTTATAAAATCAGTGCTGAAAAATAATTAAATTATTCTTAACTAGAAAAAACACTTATTCTTCTTAAACAATTGCTTAACTTTACAAATATTTTGTACTTTCTTTTTAGATTCCTCATTACTCCTCTAAATCTCATGTCATGCCACTGACTTGAACAGTTGAGTTGAGCTTGCTGAACTGTTAAACTGCTGTGATTCTTGATATAAAATGATAAATTAATGATTGTTACAGACGAATGTTGGTCCCATACTTTTATGTGTAAATCCTTACCGAGATGTGGGGAATCCTCTGACGCTTAGCAGTACCCGCGGTCTCTCGCTGAGTCCACAGCTAAATAGGGTGGTCCAGGAGGCCGTTCGACAGCAATCCGAAACAGGTTATCCCCAAGCAATTATCCTATCTGGTAAGTAACAATTTTACTGTCAATATAAATTCAGCTGATGGAGTTGCATTTGACGAATTTCTTGTAGGGACCAGTGGATCGGGCAAGAGCCATGCCTCTATGTTATTATTGAGGCAACTTTTTGCCGTCGCCGGAGGAGGACCAGAGACTGACGCTTTTAAACATTTAGCTGCCGCCTTTACAGTATTACGTTCCTTGGGTTCTGCAAAAACGACGACGAATTCGGAGTCTAGCAGAATTGTATGTACTTACTTACACGAATGAATGTCTACAATAACGATATCGTAATTCTACCTAATAGTATTGCACAAGTATCCTAATAAAGGATACATTTTAATTGGTGTTTCAAAAATTAATACAGATTAAATGGTTGTGAAATTAGGGAATATCAAATATATTTTTGTTTAGGGTCAATTTATAGAAGTGCAAGTTACTGATGGTGCCTTGTACAGAACGAAAATTCATTGCTACTTCTTGGACCAAACTAGAGTAATAAGGCCTCTACCAGGTGAAAAAAATTACCATATATTTTACCAAATGCTCGCTGGACTGTCTACTGAAGAGCGTACAAAATTAAATTTAGATGGTCATAAACCGTCCACTCTGAGATATATGCAACAGGGTGATACCAGACAAGATTTAGCAGAAGATGCTAGTAGGTGAGTAACATTACACAGCCTGTCCTTTTTTATTACTCTTTTTAATACTCTAGTGGTGATACTACGTTTGGCAGAGCCTCATTTTTGCCGACAACTTAAGAAACATGTTCCGGATATTTTTAGAAATATGTAGATCTGTTGTCGTCATTGTTACTCTGTCGGGACTATTTGCTTCTCGGAATACTTTATGCCACATGGACGAAAAAGACAAGTACATGATATACTGTACGAGTGGTAGAAAACCTGTTGCGTAAAATGTGTTCTACTAACACCAAAGTTCTACTTTGTGAAGCACTTTCACGGAATGGGCCTTTTTAGATTCTTAAATTCCACGAGACATATGTTTATCTGAAAGCTAACTGATAGATATTAACCTCATGCAGCTTTTTTTCGAATATAAATCCCACAGTATTTAATAAAAAAATAATTATTTATTATTGTTCTTGAAGCTGAGTGACGTCACAGCCAGGAATTAAATTGGCAGCATTATTTGTCAGAATGCCTAAATAGCTCATGCCCACAGCTGTAGTTGTTTACGCTTAGTTTTGTGGTTATTATTTGTACGTTCCTTTACGAATTGTGTTTTGCGTTGTTTCTGTACATTATTGTAAGAAAATGGAGCCAGGATTTTCTAAAGAAAGTGCAGAAAATCTGCCGAAAGTTGGTTTTAGCATGGTGAGTTTTACATGCCAAATTTAGATTTTTTATCAGCTGACTACAAAGTCAGTTTCTACGTCAACTGTCAAAAAGCAGGAAACTAACTTTGGAATATAGTTCCAATACACCGTTGTATCATGTTCAAGGTCGTAGGCTCTGTGACGTCATTGAGGACGGATACGTGACGTTACCTATAAGCGAAACCACGAGCTTTTGATCAAAATAAAAATTAAAAATTAAATTTTTTAAAATTTTTTCAAAAAAAAAATTAAAAATACGGCGGGATTTTTTTATAACACCTCACGTAAAGTAATACAAAAAAATCAGTGGAATTGGATTATTTTGATATAAAATCCAAGGAGGTCCAACATATCCACGATCGCCAAGAAATTTGAGAGTGATTCCATGTCACACTGTCGAATTCGGAGATATCCCAAGGGATTTCAGGAATTCTAGGATATTCTGGATCATATTTCAAATCATTATGATGCGTAAAATCAAGATGGCGATGTTTTTCATTGAATATTGCTACACCTGTAGATTTAAATTTAACCACTAATATTTGTTGCTGTATGTGTTGGTATAAACATGGAAAATCCATCTGATGAGTATGCCCAGAAACATTGCAAATTACGTTAAACCTACTTTTGTACCTATTTGAAATTAAAAATGTCGCCAACTGAATTTACCGTATTGCAACTTTCTGATTTTTGAATATGTTTCCTACTTAATATGATCTATAAAATATCATTACCTCATGATGAATTCAAATATCTGTCTATGTCTCATTTGAAACAACAAACTGGCTCCCAACCCGCAGTAGTGTGTTAATGAGAACGCCAAATTATCATTATAATCAAGCGCGGCAAACGTTCATATGTTTGTGAGCTTCTGAGAGCTTTTGTAGTATTTTTCGAGGGCTTTTGAGAGCTTATGAAGTGCTTTTGGGAGCATTTGAGGGAGCATTTGACAGTTTATACAGCTTTTAATTATCATAAAGAGCTCTAAAATTTATCAAAGATAAAAACGCTACAGGGTACCTTAAAATGCTATTAAATTTAGGCTTTGATTTTTGAGAACGGAGTAAATTTTTCCACTTTTAAGGCCTTTAAATTTAGTTTAACTCAAAAGCTTTTTAGTAGATATATACATACGATTTTTCGTAGAAAATCAAATTTTCTATTCAAATGACAAATTACAAAGACAGAAAACGTTTTTTTAAGCAAAATAAGGGACTATTTTTACAATATCAAAATTCTTAACCAATAGCTTTAACCACACGGAAAGAAGTTATATACAAAACCATAAAAAAAATTTAAATAATGTTTTTAAATAGTTTCTTTGACATATTTTGTCAAAGAAGATTTTGTCATATCACAGAAGAAATATAAATGAAAATATTTTGTATATACAGTGTGATTACTTCCACATTTACTCCTCATACGATTATTTTTTACCATGCTTCTACTTATCTGCTAATATATTATTCTATCTAGGAGCCTTCAGGTCTTCCTTTCTTCTTCTTTCTATATCTTCGCCAAATAAATTCTTCAGTCACCCTCATTACATGATCATATCATCTTAGTTGTCGTTCTTCAATAATTATTGGTTGTATTACTTTGGTGTTTACTTTCTATATGTGATTTTTTTCTCTTTTACTATATTACATTTAATTCTTCCATAACTGCACACGGACGTTTATGAATGAAATAATTCTTCTGTCTCATTTGTAAGTGTTAAAGTATCTGCATAATTATTATATTATCTGTAAGAGGCCAAAGAAAATACATAGTCGCTTCACATGGGTATAAAACTCAAGACTGTGTATATACATATGTACGTATGTATATACACGATATCCGCACATATTGTAAGAGCAGATATTTATGTATACATATGAAACGAAGAATGTTTTTTTAACTTGGACTGTCGGCTGGCCCTATAATTACTTACACGGCCTTATTATTCGATTTCCAAATTTTTGCTTCCGAATTTGTAATGTTTGCTGTTTTGATTTCTTCGTCCATGATCAGAGAGCACAATGAGCAGCTTCGTAGGCTTACGCCTTTGGCGGTTTCAAAGAGTATTGATATCTCTTGTCTGTCTTACGAAGTTCATGGTTTTCTTAAATATCATCCTTACTCCTTGTATTATTTCATCTATTCGTCTCTTCTTTGTTCTCCATATGTCTTTTCTATCTACGTTATCCAGGGATTTTCCTAGGTGTCTAAAGTCTAGGTATAACTCCATCTTTTCTGATGGTCTCTCCTGTTGTTTGGCGTATTATGAAGCTTGCGCCTATCGTTCCCCTGCCTGCCCTAAATCCTTGGAGTTGCTCAGAGTTAGCGGTACCAGCCATTTCGCTTTCCTCTCATGAGAAAGTCCATTTCCAAATTTACTGTATATTGATATTTCCTTTATTTTCAGGTTTCAAGCATGGAAAACCTGCCTCGGGGTGCTTGGTATACCATTCCTAGACGTAGTAAGAGTGTTAGCTGCCGTCTTACTTTTGGGAAATGTGCAATTTATGGACGGAAAGGGACTGGAAGTGGACGTGAAAGGAGAGGTGGAACTAAACGCCGTTGCTGGTCTTCTAGGTGTGTCCGGCGCCTCCCTATTCCGAGGACTGACGTCTCGTACTCACAACGCCCGAGGACAGCTCGTTAAATCTGTATGCGATGCAAACATGTCTAATATGACGAGAGACTGCCTAGCTAAAGCTTTATATTGCCGTACTGTAGCTACCATAGTCCGTAGAGCTAATAGTCTTAAGCGTTTAGGTTCCACGTTAGGCACACTAAGTTCTGATTCGAACGAGTCCGTGCATAATCAGGCGGAAGTGACTAGTCAGCATGCTTCCACTATAGGTGGCAGCACGAATGCTGGCAGTAAGTCTATGGCGGCCCTTAATAATGCAGTGAGGCACGCCACTGATGGATTTATCGGAATCCTGGATATGTTTGGATTCGAAGACCCGAAACCGAGCCAGTTGGAGCATTTGTGTATTAATTTATGTGCGGAGACAATGCAGCATTTTTACAACACGCACATATTTAAATCTAGCATTGAGTCCTGTCGCGATGAGGGTATTAACTGCGAGGTGGAAGTGGACTATGTGGACAATGTTCCCTGTATTGACTTGGTGTCGTCGTTGCGCACCGGTTTATTGAGCATGCTAGACGTGGAATGCTCAATTCGTGGCACTGCGGAATCTTACGTATCCAAAATTAAAGTACAACACAAAAGCAATACCAGACTATTCGATCCAAAACCTCTAGATCCAAGATTATTCGGCATTCAGCATTTTGCGGGTCGCGTTATATACGATGCTACCGACTTTTTGGATACTAATAAAGACGTTGTTCCCGATGATCTTGTCGCAGTGTTTTACAAACACAGCTGTAACTTCGGCTTCGCGACACATTTGTTCGGCAGTGAACTGAAAGCGTTATTTTCGGTGGAGACCGTACCGCGTGGTGTTAGTTTTAGAATATCGCCTACTTCTCATACGGACCTCTTAAACGGCGACGAGCCCGTCTCCACTTTAACACAGGATTTCCATACACGACTCGATAACTTACTGCGAACGCTTGTTCACGCGAGGCCTCATTTCGTGCGATGTATATGCAGTAATTCACAAGAGACTCCCAATAGATTCGACCGCGGATCGGTCGTCCGCCAGATACGTTCTCTACAAATCTTGGAGACTGTTAACCTGATGGCGGGTGGTTACCCGCATAGGATGCGCTTCAAAGCTTTCAATGCTCGGTATCGGCTTTTAGCACCGTTTGCCAGATTACACAGAACAGAGGAAAAGGTCACGGATGATTGCCATCTCATACTTCAGCACGTACTGGACTCCATTTCTAAACAACAGTCGCTCGTCTCTACGAGCTGGGCATTAGGAAAGCGGCACATATTTTTAAGTGAAGGCATTAGGCAACAGCTAGAAAGGCTCAGATCCGACACTCGTCAGAAAGCTGCGACTTTAATACAGTCTAGTTGGCGGGGATGGCATTGCAGGTACAGATGGTCAACGTTACGCCGCGAAAAGGAGATCCAAACGACCACCCAACCGCCCACCTCGCGTACCGCCCTTGGGGGAGCCCGTCCACGGCCGCAGCCAATTGCTGGCACGCCGCCGCCAGACCCTACGGAAAAGTGCGACGCCAAAATTATTCAGCAAACCTGTAACCTGTTTGGGCTGGATTTAGAACGGCCGCCACCTGTGCCTCCTAGCCGCTCATATACTGTGGCTGGGAATACGAAGCTAGGTTACCCTCAGACGCGAGTGATGAAGATGTCCTATCCTGAAGACAACAAGGGTGATGGGCCCGTTCTGTTGAAAGGAGATACTGTTCTTGTGGTGGGCGCTTCACATCGTAGGGGCCACTTAATAGTTGAACATAAACATTGTACTCTTCACGTGCCTTTTCAGTTTCTGGAGTTAAAACAGATTGTCAATATATAAGCTTGCCATTTAAATTATATATTTGTAATATAGTTAGTTAATAGGTAACTTATTAGGTTAGAGTTTTAATTCCGAAAAACGACGACATTTTAGATTTTGGCTGTTGTGCCATAAACCATTTTAAAATATACAAAAAATGTGATATAACCACAAGTGGTACTGTGTTTTATTAATTAAATAGTACTTTCGGCAGTGGCGGATCATGATTTTATGAGGCCCCAGGCGCACACTGGTCTGGAGGCCCTCTATCAGCCATACTAAGTACAATATAATTCTGAGGTATGGTTCACTAGAATAAAAAAGCAGAAATTCTACATTTTTTTTATTTCTTAAATAAACATTAACATGAACACAAATAAAATATGGAAATAAAACAGAATATTTTCAGGTCTTTAAAAAAATATGTATCACATTCTCATTTGAAATAAAAATCACATTCCCAGGTTGCTACATACCAACCATTGATAGTGATAAGTAACAAGATTTGTGTACAGCCTAACTAAAATTTTCTGAGTGCATATATGATACAACGACATAGAAAGTATGAATATGTGCAGAAGCACTGTCTGTAGCACTTTTGCCTGTCTCCAAAACACGTAACCTTACTTTGCAGAAAAAAAATTATCACCAGAATATTCTTCAGCTGCCAATCATGGTGTAAAACGCCCAAGAAGTGATACTGCCTGAAAGAAGATAATTTATTCATTGAGTTTATATCATTGCTCCCTACTGTGGGCGGGAGATAAATCTAAATAGACGTTAATTTTTAAAAGATTAGATTGCGAAAAAAATGTACAACTAATTTCTAGAAATGCATAATCTTACTAGCGCAATAAAACCTCCTGTATGACGTCAATGGTTCAATGATATTTTTAATGAAGAATTGAATTTATGATTTGGACTGCCAAAAATTTACACATACGCGACCTGCAATGAGCACAAAATTGAGCACAAAAAGTGCAACCAGAAATCGTGAAAGAAAAACGCATGTAGAATTAAAACTGTATCTGCGTCATAAGGCAGAAAGAAAGTGGTTTAAAAAATATGACACAGGACATCAAAGGCAGCAAGACTCTGACACCAGTGTGTAGCCGTTTGATATACAGTTGTGTTCATTAAAAAAGCGTACAAGTATTAGAATGAGAGGCGAGCTTTATCATTTTTGTATAAAGCCGGCTTGTCACATGTCATAGGTTGTCAGAAATCAAATCATTGGCATCGGGCATCAGTGAAATAAATAAGAAAAATTTAATTATGTATATTTAATTATATTTATATGTAACAGTTCATTTATATATGTGTATATGTATTTATATGCATATATGTATTTATATGTAACAGTTAACAGTTTATATGTAAAAATTCCAACAAAACAAAAAACAATAACAAGAATATTTAAAATAAAATCTAATATTTGGTAATATAACCATCTTTTCCTAGTACTTGCGCCAATCTATTCGGCATTGACTGATTTACATTACATATATAATGTTTGCTCTAGTACTAGTAGTGGATTATTTCCCATAATTCGTTTGAATTTTATGGTCTAAAATTTATTTTATATATTTTTTTTACAATTTAATCCAAACATTTTCTAACGGATTAATATCGGGACTATAACTGGGAGATGGCAGAACTTTCACATTATGAGTTTGTAGCCACTCCATTACATCATTGGCGGTGTGAACTGGACAATTATCTTGTTGATAAATTAAATTATTATTGGGATATATTTCAGTAGATGGGAGCATTAGGTTTTCTAAAATGTTTATATAGTTCAAAGCATTAAACCTTCCCTCAACTCACCAACAAACACCAGGCCCAGGACCCATGGAGGCCCAGCCTCATACATTTAAAGAGAAACGTCCAGATCTAAAAGCAACGGAGCTAGTGTATAGTTTTTCAAACATTGTATTGTCTGGACGATAAACACGGATTTGGCCGTCATAAGTCGACTTGGATGTCTTTTCATCAGTAAAAACGACGATGTTCCAAAATTGAGGGTCGCGGTATACATAGTTCATTGCAAAAATTACCCTTGACTGCCGTCGTTCTAGAGTGAGTAACATTTTTTTCGCAGCTGGATGATTTTTTAACTCAGATTCCTTGACCCTTCTACTGGAGGTAGGTTGAGAGCCAGGAAATTCAGTATCAATCACAGCATCCCTCGCCGTTGCAAATGGATTCTCTCTTAAGTATCCCAAAAAAGCAGCAACTTGTTCAGGGTTGGAAATTTTGACCTAAACCAACTTTTCTCTTTAAGGAATCTTCTTGTTCCCAGCGTTGTTTAACTTTTATTATAGTTTTCTTGTTTCTGTGATACAACTGTGCTATAGCACGAATTGTCCATCCATCTTCGATTCTGGACACTATTTGAGCTTTTTCAAGTTCAGATAAATGACGAGGCATTTTTATTTATCTACTGTCAAAGTTTGTCAAACGCTACCTCCATGTACTGTCAAAAATAATACCGCCAACGCCAATGCTTTGCATTTTTGACAACCTATGTCATATGATAACCTCCAACAACAGTCATTTACATCAGCCGGTTTTACACAAATATAATAAAGCTCGCCGCTCACTCTAATACTTGTACCCTTTTTTAATGAATACAATTGTACAAAAAAATTTGATATGTCCCTGCACTTATACTAGAGGAGATTACTTGTGTAAATTTGGGCATATATTCTGTAGATGAAGGAAAGAATGTACTTTTGTGGCGAATGAATTAAAAATTTAAAAATTCAACTGGTCTTGTGATCTAATAACTGAGATGGCTATATTAATAATGAGAGTCTCTTAGGAGTTTACTTGGCTGTATTTTGATAGCTCAAGGTTATTTTGATGGAATCATATATAAATGTCTATAACGTGCTTACTTTTTTTCCTGGAGCTAATACGAATCATGACAAGCGCACGAATCGTGTGATTAAAACGCTTACTGATAAGTTTATTGATACAAATCACAACAACATAATAATAGCTGAATTACTAATATAATTAAATAGTATAATGAAATTATAATAATATAATGAAATATAATGAATATATAAAACATAACGAAATATTATCTGAATAATTTGGGAAGATCACAGGCGACAATGTTGAAGATTACCAAGAATAACCCTGGTATGGTGAAATCCATATCAAATAATATGAAATCCATGCCCAAAAACTCATAAATAAATCGTATAGCAGTATTCAAATGAAACCATTTACATGTGCGACCATCGGCGTTCTTTCCAGGCAGAGAAACAAAAAATAATATTCGTAAAATTACATTTAAAGGCTCCTGCTTAAATTATACTTAATGGCGCGTAACGTAAACCAGATATCGTGTTCCTTTTGTAGCCGAGGCGGAAGAAAACGAAAAAACTCGTAATATAGAAAGTTATGTAGAAATGAAACAAATCTCAGATACGTATATTGTCGAAAAGGGATTCTCTAGGGAAGATCCTTGTAAACTCGGAGCGTGTATGTGGAACAAATAGGAGAAAGGTTTATTATCCTAAATATATTCCAATAAATTTTCATCATCCCAAAGAACGAACAGAATTGCAATGAGAATAACGTAAATATAGTCAAAATTAGAGTAATTTTTATATAATATAAATGTCAGATCACGCCAGAAAATTGAAAACTAGGAACGTTGTTCTCGAAATTGATTTGAGCAGTAACCGCACGTCCTCTGTGATTAGAATTTTGGTTTTAAATTTTTTACAGCTAAATAGGCTCAATGTTAACAAAACAGGTTTTTCTAAATTGAAGAAGACACATCTCACCCTCATATAGGGTAGCTACAGAATTCTATATCTCCCAAACAGTTCTTGGGCATCCCATTACAAGACCAAATTCTTCGCCCAAATTCATACCAACTATTTTGTATTGGATTTATATCGGCACTTTCTGCTGGCCAAATCATTCGTTCTATAAAATTCTGACGGCGTTTCTTTTTACCAGGATTCTTTTACTGGATAGGGCTGGAACCTTTGATGTAACTGTAACACTCGGAGTAGTTTCCACAAACACCAAAACACTTTCACTTCGCTCGACGCGCGTTTCGCCAACCAAGTTGGCATCATCCGGAGACGATTAAAACGGTTTTAATCGCGCGAAACGCGCGTCGAGCGAAGTCAAAGTGTTTTGGTGTTTGTGGAAACTACTCCGAGTGTTTCAGGATTTTTTTATTTGTAATGTTTATAAAAATATATAAAAACACATTATATTTTATTTCAATAATTTTATTCGTAATATGTAATATATTTTTTTTATATGAAAATGGTATGCGGTTCCAAAACTTTTTCTTGTGAAAGTCGGTATTTTTGTATAAATGGATTTTTCATTGAAATTCTGAAATGCCAGGAAAACGCGTGACCTTGAAATATTTCAAAATTTTCGCCTGCGGAGCTATTAGGGTCTCACGGGGTAAACGTACTGTATAATTGCCTACTCGAAGAAACCTCCCGCTTAGCAACCCTACTTGCCCGCCACCTTCCCCACTCCTAAGACTAAATCATAAAGCCGCCACTGTCATAAGGATATATAATGTAGATACTAATATACATACAGTATATATATATATATATATATATATATATATATATATATATATATATATATATATATATATATATATATATATATATATATATATATATATATATATATATATATATATATATATATATATATATATATATATATATATATATATATATATATATATATATATATATATATATATATATATATATATATATATATATATATATATATATATATATATATATATATATATATATATATATATATATATATATATATATATATATATATATATATATATATACAGTACCTTCGGAGTTTAAATGGGCTATAATAATAGACCTTCAATATCCTGGCGCGTGTAGTAAATATATATACTAAGTCGATCCATTGTCTCTGACCTTCTAAATAGGATGCTTATTTGCTGTAAATTTAGTTTCTTTATTAGTTGCTATTGTTATCTGTGGTGAATAATAAAAAGACAAGAAGAACTCATGCCGGCAGTCTAACGGATGCCTCTTAATTATCTTTATCACTGATATCTCAATCAATTTTTATAAGAAATATGAGTTTATATGCCTAATTCGTTTTACCTCCTGGTCTGCAAACACTTGCAAACACAGCACTGCATATACACTGTCTCTTCCTCATCGGTGGTAACTCATAAGGAGGCATGTATAATGTAGATATGTACTTATATACCTCATGCAGTATAAAAAGAGATGCATAAAAACGGACAGAGCTGTAGAATCGTTATTCCTTATCCGAATATCAAAATTCAAATATCAAAATAAAATATTCCAAATCTTCTTGTATAACATGATAGTATGAAATATTTTTTTCATGAATTTGAGCATTGATAGTCAACTTTTTTTTTCAAATGACAACAATTTTTTTTTATTTCATTTCGGATTCCACGTAAGTTTCTAAGTACAATCATTTATCAATATCAGAGTTAGCTTAAATTTCATAAACTATAACTAATTATTTAAACAAGAAACAAGTAGGATAATGATAGTGAATAAGTATTACTTTTATAACATTTGTTCCAAATGACCACCATTTTATGGAAAGCATAGCTGACATATCTTAAAATGTTGGAAGCTGCATTACGAAGAAAATATGGGGATATTTCACGACAAGCATCAATAATATACTTTTTCAAAATTCCACGTACAATGTTCTGTCAAGTTTCACAATATATACCGGGTTGGTCAGTTTTTTGTAGAAAAACTTTAACAGGAGATAGAACACATGTTCCTGAAAAGAAAGGTTCTTATACACACATGGCCGATCTAGCTTCCTAAGAAGCATTTTCGTTTTTTTCTACATTAAAGTGTAATATTTTCTGAACGGAATGATATATTCACTTCATATTTTACACATATCTTAACCTGTATAGGATCAACATTTGTATTGTTCCTGTCGAAAATACTATAGTGGATGTCACTTTTTTCGAGTAGTCAGGCTATTCTGCTTAATAGAACTTTTTTATCAAACGCCACTGACATTATCTGATACACATGTTTATAAAATAACCCTTAGTCCCTTAGTGACAATTTAGATCTCTTGTAATTTTGCTCTAACTGCGACAGTTTTCGAGATATTGGCCGTTGTTTCTCTGAATATAATAAGGCAAGACTCACTTACCAATTGTACCTATATCTGGACATATATACGGAAATGAACCACTTAGAAGTTGTACTAGTTCCTTCACCTTCATTTACTATCTTCAGAGTGATGTACGATTTGTTTTATTGATCAATTATACTTGAATTAACAATATGAATACTTCAACACTTTCAGTGACATTTTGTGACATCAGTTTTTGACGGAACTGGATTTCACAAACCTATTCTACTATTTATATTTGTTCTATTTGAACATATATAAAAGCATTAGGCATACAGTTATCCAAAAGATGTTAAACTTTATCAAGCATAAAATCTTGTAGAATCTATTAAAACAACTACTTTTCCTAGGTATATGCTAGAAATATTGAATTATATATACAATAGAATTCTGAAGCATTTAAAAAAGATTTAGACATTTAGCATTTAAGAAAGATTACATGTCTATTGTGAACATCTATTTGTCACCTAATTGTAAAATATACAGAAATTGCCTGTCCGCTATTACAAATCATGTATAAGTAATAGTATTCTAAATGTAAAAAAATATAGTCAGTATTTTTTGTGAAGTCTACATTACATGTCCTTGAAGTCTTTGCATACACGTTGTTTCCAATTTTCTTTAATACCTTTTAATCTTATTTTTACACTGTGTCGCTTTCAATTATTCAGCTCTAGTTGTGGTTTCGTAACAGTATTATTTCTTTAATTTTCAATGATAATGTTTGCTTTTTATTGACAAAAGAACAATTTAATAGGCGTGTTTTGACACACACTTTTATTATGAACTTTTTGTAGTTATAATTCATAATATTTAAATTTAAAAAATAACGTTCTTACTTTGTTTTCCTTTTCAACTTGTAATTACATATTCATTCAGATACCCACAATAAAGTTTAATTGCGTAATTAGATATAAAATCCTGACAATCTATTTTAAGAAGTTTTCTTCGTTCAAACATTTATGTTCAAACGTTTATGTTGTATAAAATGATGATTATGTAAATTTTGTATATTTACTATTTACTATTTGTTCCTGGTATGTAGGTATACAGTAATGATGGTAGCATATATTGCATCAATTGAAGGTTTCAAAGGACATATTTACATATTCATGATATCGATTTTCCTCACCAAAAAAATATATTGTTTTCAAGTGGAAACATTCATTCTTGCATAATCAATGAATATTTCCTGTCAGATATTGCCTTGATGAGGCTGTTGTGGTTAGACTTGAACTTAAAATACTGTCATGTATGACTTCTTCTTAGAAAATGTTCTCCAGCAGCAACTAATCTGTTGAATTGGATAGTGCTAATATTGCATTTATTTATCTCGATAGTCTCGATAGATAAGATGCTAGTCCAGTCATTGAAGCTCATCTTACCCATAACTTCAAAAGTGACATATGCATGACTTGTGCTTCTTGCTTTTAAGGGTGAAAACTACCTCTTCGTGGAAAAAAAATAGAAAAAATGCAGGTTAGAGTATTTTATCGATTCACATCTTATTTAATTATGTAGAATAAAGCTTCTTTCTTGTTCTCGAACATGATTTACATGACGAATTCCAAATTTTCAACCCTAAAAAATCACCACCTATGCCTAAATTAATAAATAAAAAAAACGAAAATACAGTACAAATTTGAAATTTATTTAGGATATATGGATACACACGATACACGCACATATTATGTACAACTATGAAACTCCAAAGTTATGTGGAATGAAAAAAATTTTATGCTCCGAAAAAAATGCGATTGTTGTTTTTATCATTACCCTTAATTTTTAAGTTACAACGTCCATTTAACAACCAGTTTACTGGTAAATTCAAGTCCCATCAAAAGGTTTTAACCTACAGAAATAGAAAAAAAACCAAAATTGTTGTTAAGAAAAAAAATTTTGGTACTATGTCATTATTACCTATATTTTTTAAGTCTTGGAAAATAAAAAGTATTTTTTGAAGGAATATAAAACAGACGTTTTTCGTTTTCATTATTTTTTTTCCGAATAATACCCATTCTAACCCTGCTAAACGTTTAGACTAAATGAGTAATACTAGTAAAATAAATAACTAGAGTAAAATAAAGTAATTTGTAAAGAGACAACGGTCAATATCCAAATGTTGCAATGCAACATTTTAATTTTTATAATTAATTATTCTTGCTTTATTTTCACCTCGAACTCTCGAGGTGAAAACTTCCTTAGGCGCGCTCAGCACTTTTATTTTTGTGGGTGTTGAATGAGACTGACCCGTCACGCGTCAAGCTCGGTTATGTAGCGCTCCTTCGGGTAAAGTCGGATCGAGTCGGGAGTCGGGAAGTGAGGGAGGATCAGTCGGCAGAGCGAGACAGTAGCGAGAGTTTGTGGGTATTGAATGAGACTGGGCCGTCACGCGTCACATTCGTCTATGTAACGCTCAGTCGAGTGAAGTCCACTCGCTGGCTGAGCGAGAGAGATAAACTTGATTCTAAAGTATTTACAGCATATTTTAGCTTCCATAGTGCTATTGTTTCATTCTTAGAACATAATAGCAGTAAAGAAGTCAGAATCAGAGGATATATTCCACAATATAATATTCCACAATATAATTCACAAGTATTATTATTTATTTTATAACTAATATTACTTCATGGGTACAGAGATGAGAATAAATAATTTTATATAACTATCGATATTAAATTTTGTGATTCACCGAACTAATCCATTGCATAACATCAATGTTATATAATGGATTGGATAAAATATAGGTATTATAACAGGTGTATTTTTAAAGTGAAAACAATTGTTTTCCTCTCTGCATCGAATTGAATTGAACTGGATTGAATCGAATCGATTACCAAAGTGATGGTCCGTCGCAGTACTCGCTAACTATCGGTAGGTATTTTGGAGCGACATACAGTGGGGCCACATCTAGTGCCGGTTGTCTGAGGCATCTGTGTCACAGGCGTGTACGGTCAACGTGTATTAACGGGTACGGTGTATTGCGGGTTGTGGTAATACGGGCGGACGTTTACAGCATATATTTTAAAATTCGAAAATTAGAAACTTTCACTTCTATCGTGTGGTCATAAGCACACGCACCCAAACTTTTTTTTACTAAGCTGATCGGCTGCCCTACACATGTGGCCCTATATAGAGGGCTTAGATATGCCGGTGGTACTCAACAGGGTGCAAGATATCCCCCATATGTTCATCTACCGCGCTTGAGTAAATCCCAAAATCCCCCATACTATAAGAATGATACAGGTCTTATTGCTATTTACTACAGATAATTAAATTAAAATAATGTAACTGATAAGTGTAACAATTAAAATTAATTGTCACATTAGTACCCATCGTACGTAATAGTAGGCAATAATGAAGAGCATTATAAGGATATTACATTATTTATTATATTGCAAAACAAATAGGAAACTTCCGATATCGAAATCAATACTGAATAGTGATGCTTTTTTTCACCAAAGAAATGGGAGATACATTAGGGTATATAATGTATAAATAAATCTATATTACAATCAAGTCAAACATAGTCACTCCTTCTTTATCATTTTTATATTGCGCTCTCTGTGGCTGCCAATAAAAATAAATGTACATACATATAACTACTAGTATGATCATTTGAATTAGTTACCTACACTACTAGAAATATTAAATTGATTTCAGTGCCAGTGTTTCGTTAAATTATGTTATTATCATTGAATAGTGTGCTAATAATCGTGTTAGTAGTGACAGAGGTTAGTAGTGATAGTAGGCACTACATCTCGGAAGAAAATTTGGTTAGTAATTTTTCATCAAAATCAAATATCCACGCATAAAACTTTATTACCTAGTTTCTTTTACTTTATTGGATTCTGTATTAGGACTTAATTTTACAAAATTTCTGATTATTTACTACCTAGGTACCTATATGCCTTATTCTCAAGTTAATTTAATTTGATTATCTGCTTAACCTAATAACGCACGTCCGCCACTAAGGACATGTGTTGGCCAGAAATTGATGTTTATTATTTTTATTTCTTTTATCAAGACATATTAATTATAATCTTCATTTCCCACAGATTTAAAACAAGACGATTTTTCACCTAATACAATATATTGATGTGAACTTAACTTAACTAAACCCCATTCCTATACTAGGTAAAAATATTATTTCAAATACCGGGTCCGGAAATCCAGGACACCCCTGTTTCTGGTTTCCACGATTTTTTTAACTATTTGAAGGAAGCGAGTCTTCAGATGTTCTCGCGAAGTTTTTTTCTTAAATAATAGTTGAATATTTGGTGTTTCATTTGTTTGTATTTTCTACACTTTTCTGCAATGATAATTTAAATTTACGCTATAATTTCAACTATTTCAGTATCTGTTGAGGAATATAGTTATAAAAGTAATGAGTTGTTTGTTTGGTATTACGTATGCTTTAGAAGTTTGTAAATGTCTTTTTTGTCACGAAATTTTGCATTCGCTCGGCTACATTAGGCTTCGTCTTTGTAAATACAAAATTTGCTCGCCAAAAAAGTGACACTTAATCCTGGTATAAAAATATACTATTTCTTGTTTAACTGGATGTGTCAAATTCATTTGGATTTTAGTCCTTAGGGATGAAATTTTAACGAACTATATCTTAGTGAATGCCTACATTATAAATAGATCCTACAAAACAAGTACGGCCGTATTTTATTTTAGGATGAAAATCTTCAAGTGAAAACAGAAAACGGCATTGTCCAAGGTGTTATTAGTAAAACCGAGCATGGATTTCCCTATTTATCGTACCGAGGCATTCCTTATGCCAAGCCTCCTATTAAACAATTAAGGTTTCGGGTAAGTAATAGATAATGATTTGGAATAATTTTTTTGGTCATTTAGTTAAATAACCATAGTAAATGTATATAATTCAAGGTAAAAAAACGTATGACCTTTATTTTATTTCATAATTTTACACCAATGTAAGTACTCTACTCAAACCGAAAATGGAGCCACTGCTAAACATGTGGATATTTTTTATTGGATTAACTTTTTATTACAATTCTTTTTTTTTAATATATTGGACTATTCTTTAAAAATGTAGTACAATTTTTTGCATCTGCTTGTGATGCTTACAGAAAAAAGAAAAGTGTAGAAATATGTGGTTAAGTTCTTTATTGTTTTAATGAGAACATTCTCAAAAATAAGCCAAAGTTCTATATTAATATGCATGGCATATTAACGTGCAAGGCCTCCTCTAACTGGTAAAACTTCTGCACAAAGACGCACAGTGGTAAATTTGTGACATACAAATGGTATTATTATGACATCTTCATGCAAATTATTTAACCTTTCTGGCTGCGGACTTCTTGGAGGAGTAATTTTATCCAAATATGTTATGGATTTTTCCTGGAATCTTTATATTTCTTGAGCGAGTACGCCAAGATTTGCAAACTCTTCAATTCCCTGTCACTCTTTAACTTTGACTCTTCTTGTCTTGTTTTCTTCTTTGACTCTTCACTTCTTGTTTTCTTTTATGACCCCTCTCCCTTTTTTTGTTTACATTCTTCACACTTCTTCGGATCTTACTTTTCGCTCCCCCACTCTTTGCATATTACGTGAACATCCTTTGTTATTTTTCAAATAAATCATCTGATAACGGAGGTGACCCTTTTTCCCGGGGACAGATGATTTTGATTGTGATGTTGATAGAATTTTTTATAAGAAAACGATTAATATTTTTGACAATTTATCTTGCTAAATATGTTTTTATCAGTCGCTTGCCTTCCAATTTATCCTTCCAATTTGCCTTCCAGTATAATATATTTATATTAAAACCTTAACTGTGTCATTTTCGTATTGGGGACGATAACGGAGTGTGATTTTCACCAATGTTATGGTTAAAAAGATCTAATATTAAATTAAAATAATTCAGACAAATAGATTTCCTAAAACAATATAAATATTTGCAACAGTTTGATATTTAATAAAAAAACTATTGTGTATATTTATTTTAAAAATCGGCGGAGACGCGTTAACACTTTTTCAAGAATGACCCGCCTACAATTTGATTTTTGCATATTTTTTGGTTCATTTTTTAAAAAAATAGAGAGTATACATTTCTCTAATAGATAGAATAAAAAATAACTGCCTGAACTTGCATGTAATTTTTTTATTATTTTAAGCGAATAATAATTTTTCATTTTAGTTATATTTTGCTTTTTATTTTATTGAAAAATATTTACTTAACCAATTTAAAGACATTAGAAGTAATTACCTAAATATTTGTTAGAAATAATGTGTTTATTGTACGTATTCTATACATAAAGATTTTTCGTGAACATTAGGAAAACAATAAATAAACGAAATAAACAATATTTTTTTAAAATATTGCGGAATATTTAATTTCATATTACTTTTATCCTTCTAGGTACTGAAAATTAACCACTGTGCCTCTTCTAGGAGCCTTCAATTGTTTTACTATTTTTCTGTTTATTAAGATGTAACATTAAAACTTCTTTTACAGACACTTTTACTTTCTACACAGTTTCGGAATTTCCTACTAAACATTATGTTAAAAACACCACCCAAATACTCCGCGCTTAGAATTTTTCCATTATTTTTCGAATTCTCTATTACATATTCTTAGTTCATTACGATATTATCAGAAATTTGTTACCTAGAACAAATTTGGCGACTGGGCATACTTTCAATTAAATTTCGAATAACTTCAAGTCATCTGCTCCCACTCTTCCAGAAAATTTTCTTCAACGTGTTCAAGGTATTGGCTGACTGTCCTTCAATTGCTTCCCAGGTTTCCAGACGTGCTCGACTGCATTGAGGTCTGGAATACGTGTGGTTATACCAAGCTATAACCTCAGTATTGTAGGCATTGTAATTTTGCACAATTCTGGCGGTGTGTGAACGAGCATTGTCTAGATCTACCATCTAGGCAAATGGTACCACATGTGGTTTTAAAACCTCGTCTATGTACCATTTATAGCGTCCATTCAAATTCACCCCCAATCTATTATGGACCTTGCTCCAAATGGAACTCTTTCTTTCACAGTGCAGTCTAAATAACGTTCACCTGGGCGTCTCCGGACTCGAGCTCGTCCATCGGTGTGATTCAAAGATAATCTTGATTCGTCAGTGAGCAGCTCTAATTAACATGTTCTTCAGCAAACGATTTTGGTCTACGATGCTCAGGAGTTAGAGGTGGTACTTTAGCTGTTCTTCTTACGTGAAACTGACGTTCGTGAAGCCTGTTGCGTTTCATAACTAATTCAGTACTTATTCTAGTTCCTGTGGGCTCAACCAGCTGATTTAGGAGCAGGAGCATTGTAGCGTATATTCAGTGCGACTCTTTAATTAGAGTGATGACATCACATTTGACACGATACTAAACAAGTGACTGGATAAACGCATGTTTCTCTTGGTGAAAAAAGTTACATTCTTTCAGTTTTTTTGTTGTAATAACAAAACTGTTTGATAAGATTAAATATTTTGCTATAAATTATTAAACCGGGATATGTATACTAAGTGGACACAAAGTTTTATATTCGTACCTGGTGGTACAAATAAAAAATAACAAAAGAAGGAGGTGGCTCCTTTTTTGTTTTGATTTATGTATTATCAAAGACGAGTTCGAAACTTGTAAGTGATGAGGCTTGAAATTGTAACAACTATCGTTTCTAGAAATATTTTTACTTGAAAATATTTTTAAAATTACAATATTATTAATAATATTTTTTAGAGTCCCGTGCCCATAGGTAATTGGAAGGGTGTTCTGGATGCAACTAGACATAGATCCGGGTGTATCGAAGCACGTTATAGGTTATTAAAGGATTTCGTCATACTTGCGGGATCGGAGAACTGTCTCTTCGTAAATGTCTATTCACCCAAGGTAAGAATGAAAGGTTTTTGTGTTCATATACCTACTAACATGTTTTACACGCAATTATTTCATAATATAGAGTAATAATATAATATCATGTTTCCTAAAGTTTTTCGATTTTTGTTTTTGGAACAACCAGCAGGGCTTAAAAAGATTTTTTAATGAAACATTTCCAAACAGGACAACTGGACATATATACGGAAACGAATTATTTAGAACTTGTACAACGTCTAAATGATTCGTTTCCGTATATATGTCCAGATATATTAGTACAACTGATGTTTTCCTTTGATTATTTCTCTGTGTAATGAATTGCTACAAACCCAAGTGATAAGGCCGATGATAAGAGGCGGATATGATAAGTGTAAAGATTAATTTAAAAGGCAATATATTTTCTCTGTAGACTTTGGTGCTGGGTTTGTTCATGACCTATTTTGTCGCGGCAGAATTGGCAAGTGAGTTCCGCCGGTATGTCGTTGCAGTTAAAGCCGTTCTTGTTGAGGGTGAAACGCCTAAATTTAGTCGTACCTTCTGGGATAATGCCCCATCTTTTTATAAGCGAGAAAAAACTTCTTATTAATTATTAGGGTCTTTTATTTATAAGGAAGATAAAGCCGGGTGAATTATCACTACAAAAATATTATTTTAGTAACTATTGCATTTTTAATTATAACAGCGGCAAATGCAGTTCATTGAAATTCATAACTTTTTCTAAAAGCATAGATTGCTGATGAAATATTATGGCGTCCTTTCAAGATTTGCAGGCGAGGAGAAGTAGAGTGGCCCCACGGTCTTCAGATATAATCCTTTCGGATTTTTATTTATAGATTTATCTGAAAAATAGGGTGATACGTGAATCGATCAGGAAGTATTAAAGGCCTTACCATAGTAATATGAATCAATTTTAGAATTAATAACTATTAATTGTAGACATTTTCGTTTTCTTCAGTCGATATTTGTAATATTTAAATTAAAGATATAGATGCATTCTGTTGAATATTTCCGTTATTCATTTATCAATAATCGAAAAAGACCAACTAATACGTCTTTTTGGATTTTCCTACCATGGACACAATACCATGAAACAATTCCAATTGTATTTTCCTATTCCATTTTCTGGTAGGTTAATATAAACTATTGTTTTATATTTGTTGTTTGTTGTTGTTTCAGAAACCTCGTTCCAAAGGAAAACTCCTACCCGTATTAGTATTTATTTATGGAGGAGCATTTGTGGAAGGGTATTCAGAATTTTATGGACCGGACTATTTAGTGGAACAGGATATAATTGTTGTCACATTTAATTATAGAATAGGGATATTTGGTAAGTTAAATATGGAATGGATTATTGTAAACTTTTAGTTTGATTATATTGTAAGCTATACAAAAAGTGTTTTATGGGGTCTATCCAGTCTATTTTGTCTATTGGAACCGCATCCTATGCAGGATATGCATCCTTCTAGATCAGAAACTAGTTTTTTGCCAAAAAGACACAAGCTTAGATCGAGACCATAGCTTTTCTGTATAATATTTTTAAAGAAAGCATAGGAAAAATTAAAAGGGATTTAAAGGATATGAAATTAGAAGTAAAACAAAATAAAGAGAAAATATATGAAGTAGAGAAGAAAAATTATTTAGGCAGAGAGTACGAGGTTCATAGAAAAAATTAAATAAAATTCATCATATCATGCAAATGATATGATGAAGAGAAATGTGAAGGAATGTAAATAGAAATAGACTACATGAAAGTAAAAAAGAAATAACGCAGATATTTTCAAGCAGTAGTTAAACAGTAAGCAGACAATGCAAACGAAAAAAGTAGGAGGTAAGATATACCTAGTAAAATTGAATACGGAATAAGATAAAACATCGATAATTCAAAGCAAGCACAATATAAAGATAGCTTTCTACGGAATAAACATTGATGATGACAACAAAAACAGAGATAGAAATGCAATAAAAATAAGAACATGGACTAAAGAAGAAAGATCAAAGTGCAATGAGTTTGCGTCTTTGCTTTTGGATGTAAGAAACTGATGGTGGTCAATATGAAATTGAGATGGAACAGAAATAAAGGAACCTTAGAAGAAGCACCTGCAAAAACTAACAAAATAAGTGGATAAATTATAGGAGTGGGAAAGAATAAAATTGATACAGCAAGGAATATGAGAAAAATCTCACATAAATGGAAATGTGGAACAAGAGATAAATATAAGGGACCCGAAAATGGAGAAGACGATGTTAAGAAATACAGCGGTGATATTAAAATTGGAGCATGAGACGTCAAAATACTACTGAAAACTGGAAAAATGGCAGGAAGAAAATTAGAACAGGGGAAAAAATGAGGAAACATAACAAACAGAAAAGAATGGTAAAAAGTATTGAGTATCATGAGAAGAAAATAATAACGAATATCCGCGATGAAAAGTGAGCATAGGTTATCGGACTCAGTTGAAGTATTACTCTTAAGTCAAAAATCATAAAATGTCTTTTATAATAAATATATTGAGCTTGACTTATCTGAGAAATAGACTTGTACCTACCTATCTCTTTTGATTTTATAGATAAGTTTTCCACGATCTGCCTATATCAGTTAATTTTCACAGGATTTCTGAGTACCGAAGACCTAGAGTCACCTGGAAATTATGGCCTGAAGGACCAGAACTTGGTTCTCAAATGGGTGAAAGCAAATATTATCCACTTCGGAGGCGATCCAAACAGGATTACTATCAGTGGGCAAAGCGCTGGGGCTGCATCTACAATATACCATTTCTTATCACATAAGAGCCGAAATCTATTTCACGGGGCTATCGCACAAAGTGGGACCTCACTATGCGGCTGGAGTTTAAGAAGAAATCCGAGAGAAGTAGCCTTTCAGTTAGGGGTTCATTTAGGACTAGAGACAACCAGTAGCAAAAGGCTGCTTTCATTCTTAAGGTCATTGGATGAACGTACCCTCAAGTATGGGCAGATAATACCGTTTATTGTGGTAAGTGCTAACATAATTTATTCGTAACTACTGTAAATACTATGTTATTAATACAATTGTATTCCACCAACATTTATTTCAAAATTCATTATATACAGGGTGTTTCTAAATTAACGCGAAAGATTTCAATACATATATTTTCAGCAAAAATTTAGGGGTGATTTCATATAATCCTTTACCAAAGCCACATCCCGTGGATTTATAGGGTAACTTGAACCCTATAAATTTGAAGTAAAAAAAATAGTTTTTACTTATTTTCTCCACTACGAAAGAATTTAGAAGATTGAAATTTGGCGGACAACTTCCACTAATAAAATTACATTTAGTTTTTTTCACCCCGAGATATTACTAAGTATAAGGATGTTAAAAATCAAACCCTTATAATATTTTTCATCATACTTTTTTAATGCGTCTACATTTTTTATTTAAAAACTCGACCTTGGCATTGACCTGAGCAAATGTCAGATTCAGAGCCAAATTTAAGATAAAATGGTGGTGTTAGGTCTAAACCCGACAGCAGAAATTCTGCAGAAATAAAGTAGTTATAATAGCAAAGTTAAGCTTTCCATTTCTTCATGGAAAGACAGTCATGACGAAGTGTAACAAAATATGAGTAATGCTAACTTCAGAATTCCTCGAGAAAGTAGTACAATGGACTATATGTCCGGTCCTCGCCCCCACCCATGAAATTGATCGTCTTAATGTTAATTCACTTTACATTAAATCATCCAAAACTCATCATGATTTTGGGAATCCTAAATTATCATGTCAACGTATCTTCTACCAGTTATATCTACTAAATCAACACATGTAGCATAATATTTAGTTTCATATAACATTATTTTACAGAACATGCCAACTGCATTCACTGAGGGAGCGCCGTTTGCTCCAGTCATCGAGCCGGACCATGAGGATGCATTTTTATCGAGATCCAGTTACAGTCTCATGAAAGAGGGCGCCTTCGCCAAAGTTCCTATTATTACTGGGTTCAATTCTCAAGAATTTAATTTGTTTAGTAGATGTAAGTAAATTATTTTTTATAAAATATATTAATACCGCGATATCATTTTAAGATGTCACGTGATATAAATATTCTTACCTCATTAAATAAACGATCCATATTATCAGCTTTAATAAAAAAAACATCTATATAGTTCGTAGTCCGTCTTATATCCTTCACTTTTTTTGTTTTAAAAAGCCGACTGAATATTGACAGTTAAATTCGACATTAATTTACCAAGTGAACCTCATCGTACCTTCCCTCAAGCGCAGCCGTTCCAACAGATATAGTTCCAACAGCTGATATTATTAAGTCTAACGGCACAACTCTCCACTATTTGAGCTTGATATTTTAAAACGTTAAGATTAGTGAGCTGCAGGGAGAACCTGTGGTCTCTTAGATATGCTGCGTTTTATTGTGTATTTATGATATCTAACATAAATATGTTACATAAGAAGCACATGTGACAAATAAAAAAGCATTTTTAAGTATATCTTAATAGTGAGTTTTTGGGATACACGTTGGTTTATCATCAGCTCAGGTGCAGATAGAGATCACCTTATGATCCCTAAATGGACCCTAAGTAGAGATAAAATTATCCCTATCTCATTTCACTTATTGGATTATTATTAATAATCACGTCCAGTAATTGTATCAGTATATTTATTTAAGCATTTTTTTTACAGTTCTCAGATTTCTAAGTCTTTATACAGTATTATTCGATTTGAGTCCTGGATTATTGAAGCGACTGAACTCTTCCCCTGTTAAAAGCAGTGCTCTAGGTAATAAGATCATGCAACATTTTTTTAAATCTGGATCGTTCGCTACTGCCACTAACGATGAACTTTTGACAGTAAGTACGATAGCACGTTAATACTCAACGACACATCAATGAGACCTAATTTACGATGTTTGTATTTGTTCATTTTTACTGACGTTTAAAAAGAAGTAATCATAGTTTCATTTATAACCTGGAAAGTACTAGTGAATTTCAATACGTAACACATGAAATTTAACAAACATTTACACTTTTTTGAGTATATATTTTCATGCAGAAGAATTGTAATATTTTTATTAAATATAAATATAGAATGTAAGATAACATGTGTCTCAATTTTCAGTATTTTTCCAATGAATTTTTCGATAGGCCAGCTATAAAAACCATCGAATTTTTTTCAAAACACATGCCTGTTTACTTTTACAAGTTTGTGTATGAGGGAGAGTTGGGATTAAGTGGAAGCCAAGGAATTTACCCAAAAAGAACTGAAAGAGGTGATGAATAACTAAAAATAATCATATTTTAATTATAGTACAATTTTATATTATACAGGATGTTAGTAAAAAAAAGCCCTTAAAGACTTATTAAGTTTTCAGTACAAATTTTGTTTTAAACCTAGGTACAATTTTTTTATAGTACACCCTGTATAGTAGTAGTTGATATACATAAGTATAGTGATTTTTGGATATTAATAAACCTAATTACTTAAGGTGTGGCTCATACTGAGGAATTATGGTATCTGTGGAAAGTAAATGGTACCGACAGTAGTGACAAGAGAGACCAAGTTATAAGTAAATATTTAATACGATTATGGACTAATTTTATTAAAACAGGGTAAGTCCTTATATTAAGTAATTTTATTACTGTATATGTTTATATATTCATTCGAATTATTTTTGCTTTGTTGCATACATTTTTAAAACGAAGTAGAATTAGAAGATAATGTCAAATGTTAGTCAAATACTACAGTAGAAATCGATAAAATCGAAAAATAAAGGCTATAGTTCTAAATTTTTAATATGTTTTTGGGACCACTGTCCAAGTTTCAAATCAAAGCATCACTCGTATCGCTCGAAAAACCGAATAATTTTCGCGCTTTTCGTTTTGCTTCACTATATTCACTATATCTTCTAAACAATGCTTTTGTTCATAAAGCATCTCGTTACGCATTATAAAGTAAATTGACTTTGCTACAATTTGAGACCAGAACCAGCTATGTAGGTATCATAGTTACCAAGATACAGCCCTCCAAAAATCTTTCCAAAAAACTGAAATTCTAAGATTTGGACGACTTTCGCCCACGAAATCGGGGAACATTTTACGTAAAGTCACAGGGGACGATATTGTAGCGAATATAATTAGCTTTAATTTAAACACAGAACATCAGTAGGTCTGATAGTCTCCTCACAATGCTAAAAAATACAAAAAATATCCAAGGATAACGTAATTACATTGTAATTTCTTCACGCACTGCAAATTTACTTTATTTCACATCTGCGTTAGATTCTGATCTGATCTAATCTGAGTTAGATTCTGAATTGTTAATTTATTTTTTTTGTACCCATAGATAAAGCCCATACCCATAGATAAAGTATTCAACTTGCGGTAATGGTAATAACTCACTTGTGCTCGAGTGCACCGATTGTACATTAAGTTGGGCTTAGTTAAGTCGACTTAAAATATTAAGTCAGGATTATTTTTAATTCAAATGCACCATTAAAAATTCATAAAGACATTTTAACTAAGTCCAGTTAAAATGTGGCAACGTTGCCTTTTAAGTCGAACGCCTAGTGAATTTTAAGTTATTTTGTTGAAAACATTTGTGAAAATTGACATCAAAATAATTTCAATTCTACATTTATCCGGGAAATCATGGTAGTCATCATCAAGTTATTTTGTTGAAAACATTTGTGAAAATTGACATCAAAATAATTTCAATTCTACATTTATCCGGGTATTTATCCAAATCATGGTAGATGAAAGTAAGAAGCAAACTTATTGTTCAAACTTTACTCCTGAGGAAAAATAAAGATTGATGGGATTACATCTGAGGAGAAAAATAGGGCGTAGGTAGAAATGGCAACAGTTTTTAATACGAGGTCTCCAGATCTGGTAAAAAGGTCAAAGGAAAATTCACTAAAACGGTTTTAACGGTCTAAAAAGCAAAAAAATTTTGAGGCAAAAAATTGCCGATGAAAGGAAATCTAGATACATGGCCAGTGGTGACCCTGCTCATGTAGAGAGATTTTCTGTAAATGACGATTTTCTAATTAATTTCATAATTAATACCAAAATTAATTGATGTACCTATATATATGGTTTATCAAATCCAAATGATGTTATGTTATCTCTGTCTCAAAGACCCAGAGGAGTATGCATTGTCCTGTATAAATACTTATATAAAATATGTTTTTATTAATTAAATTCCCTCATTTTAATTCTGCTATTGTTAAAGATGGTGGGTATTATCATGAATCATGAGCGCTACCGCGGGCCATCTTGGCACAATATCTCTAATTTTTAAATCACTATCCCTATGGCATGGACATTTATTGAAAAACATGTGCTATAGGAAAAGCCTAAAAGCGCATAAAATACGTAATAATGCCTAAAATATTTTTTTAAATAATTAAACATAACCTATTTGTGACTAGACTTAACGTAAAACTCCGCCTTAAGCCCTCGAAATTGGCGACTTTAATTAAAGTCGGTCTTAGCACATTAATCCGGGCTTTAATACACGGTGCAACATAAATGTGTCAAGTCTGTCTTAAATTTAGTCCAGGATTAAGACTACGGTGCACTCGGCTATTGATGAATTACAGCACCCGCCTGCGGCTCTAGCTGTAAACTTCATCTGCGTGAGTTATTACCTACTTTACCGCTCGTTGAATAATATACTATTATGAACAAACGCATAATTTAGAAGATATAGTGAAAAAAACTAAAAAAGAGCGAAAATTTCACGGTTTTTCGAATACTACGAAGTTAGCACAGGTCTTTTGAAGCTACGAACATGGATATACATATTATACTGGTAGCGGTCCTAACAACGTATTAAAAAATCAGAACTAGCCTTTAATCTGCGATTTTACTGTATTATATGTACTATAGGTAGGTAAAAAAAATAGGAAAAGAGTAATGCCGTCATTATATGTGTTCTTACTAATTTTATTCTATAATTAATTACTATTTTAGGAACCCTACACCACAAAGGGAAGACTTGTTATACAATGTTTCTTGGCCAGCCGTGTCTTTAAAAGAAATGAAGTATTTAGAAATTGACAGGGAGTTGAACATAAAAAATTATAATATGGGTGATATGATATTTTGGGATAATCTGTATAAAAATTACTCTTTGTATCCAATAGATACGTACTGATTGTTAAATAAATAAATTTATAAAATACTGTAATGCGTTTTGATATTGCATAACAATAAATTAATAATCAAAGATTATCCATTCGACTTGTCAACGAATTGGAACTTGATTTTGGAAAATTGCTGACACGTTTTGACAAATGGTCTATTTTTCTAAAATATTTTCTAGCATTTCCGATTGTAACGGAATAACTTCATGGCTTTAAATGGAACAACACATGTTATTAGACACTATTCTTTTGAAATCGTCATTGAATTAGTTAATATAACTAATTTCTTGGAATGCTAACTGGTGCTTGGAAGTGGTGTTTTGGTACACTCTGTCTTTAGTGGACCCCACAGAAAAAAGTATAAATAAAGGGGTAAGATCTGCAGATTACGCCGAATATGCCTTGACCATGTGCCGAGACGTCACAACCATCGACCCTCAAAAAGTTCAGTTAGTACTGCCCTAACATTATTTGTACAGATCGCATTTTCAGCTATTGGTAAATCCTTTCATATAACTGTATGACTTTGTCAAGGTCAATTAAGAATAGAAAAATATATTTGCTCTCCAAATTTTCCAAGATTTATTGGCAAATACTGGGTTATAAGTGCATCGACCTATGCGGCTATGGATCGGATATTTTAAATCAAAACTAGTAGAACATATTTATTAAATTAAATTTATTTATACTAAAGAGCCCATACTCTTACATAGTCAACTTGGAAGTGCGATTTGTCTGTTTCAATATTCCACGATGGAAGCCATTGATCGCGAGCCTCCCAAAAATCGGTCATAGCCCTTGGAGAAGAGTTAATCCATGGTTTTGTGTGCCCATAAGTAGAATCATCTGCAAAATATCCATTAGTACCACCAATAGCCAGATTAAGAATAATGTAGAACTTCTGATCAAAGGGTGCCATTTTAGTATTCCTCTTCCAAGGATTTTCCAACCCGGAATCATCCAGATGTGCAATTTCCCAAAATCCACCGTCTGGTGGCTCGACGCTTCCTATTACCTCCTCATCTACAGAGAATTGTATTTTATCTGGAGTCCACTCCATCTGATAATTATGAAAGTCTTCATCAAATCCATCCTCGCTGTTATGCGGATAGTGAGTGTATGACCAATTAAGTGAGTCATAATTTGGGGCCCAGATTAAAGTAGAAGAAATTTGTTTGTGTCCCATATGTACACCGTTTCTGTCTATTTCCTTGTTTCCACGGCACTCCATCATGTCAATTTCCCCGGAAGTCGGCCAACGGGAATATTGATTCCAGCGCGGCATCAGCCAAATAGCTAAAAATTATGAATATTGAATAACATTTAATTTATTTATTTTGAGTACAATATTACAAATACTATTAAGCGACTCGTGATTAGGCAAAGCAATAAAAGATTAAGAATATGGGAACAAAATAAAAATAGAAACCCAAACATGCTTCTATATTTTATTCTACCAGTGAAGTGTAAAACTTGTCGGTGCTCGGCTAAGTAACGCTCCTTCAGGTAAAGTCGGCTCGCGTCTACTAAGTGAGAGAGGATCAGTAGAGAGAGTTTGTGTGTATTGAATGAGACTGAGCTGTCACGTTCGTCTATGTAACCCTCAGCCCACTCGTTGCTTAAGCGAGAAAGATAAAAAAAACTTTATTCTTAAGTATTTACAGCATATTTTAGCTCCCATAGGCCTATTGTTCAGAACAATATATCAGGAGGAATTACGAATCGAATCGACTGCCGTCGCAGTACTTGTTATATATGAGTAGGTATTTTGGAGCGACATACAGTGGGGCGGCATCTAACGCCGGTTGCCTGAAGCATCTGTGTCACGGATGTGTACGGTCAATGTGTATTAACGGGTGCGCTGTACGGGCGGACAGTTACGGTATATATTTTAAAATTAAAAATCAGTAGAGAGAGTTTGTGTGTATTGAATGAGACTGAGCTGTCACGTTCGTCTATGTAACCCTCAGCCCACTCGTTGCTTAAGCGAGAGAGATAAAAAAAACTTTATTCTAAAGTATTTACAGCATATTTTAGCTCCCATAGGCCTATTGTTCAGGACAATATATCAGGAGGAATTACGAATCGAATCGACTGCCGTCGCAGTACTTGTTATATATGAGTAGGTATTTTGGAGCGACATACAGTGGGGCGGCATCTAACGCCGGTTGCCTGAAGCATCTGTGTCACGGATGTGTACGGTCAATGTGTATTAACGGGTGCGCTGTACGGGCGGACAGTTACGGTATATATTTTAAAATTTTAATTTGTTTTAAAACACTGAGAATAAATCATTATTTTTAATTGAACGTAATTTAATATAATACATGTGTGTACAAATGTAAATGTGGCAGAATTTGCTGTGTTTGTATAAGACGTTATACATCAACATAAGAAATAGTGTGTGTTTAAGATCACAAGATTGACGCTTGCTGTGTCTCTCAATAGCTATAATATTTCGTATTCATGTATGTTCTAGCATTTTTGAAGTGAAAACTGTATTAACGGTTCGGTGTATTGCGGGTTGTGGTAATACGGGCGGATGGTTACAGTATATATTTTTAAAATTCGAAAATTAGAAGTTTTCAGTTCTATCGTGTGGACGTAAGCACACGCCCATGTTTTTTTTATTAGAAGTTGCATTACCTGGCCACAACCAATCTCCAAGAGGGACTTTAGCACGAACATCAACTTTACCATATTTAAAGGAGAATGAGTGAACTGTCCGAATTCTAGCACTTTTTATGGGATTAATAATATGATCCTCACTTCCTGTACGGACACATCCATTAGATACAGGATTTGTGCACCTGTAACATTATTATAAGTACCTATAAAATGATTATTCTTAGGCCGCAGCTCTTAATGTAACAGTAATGATGGAACTCAAGCTTCTGAAAGAAATAGTAGCGAAAAGCTATTATAAAAATAGGTTTACTAATCTTCTTTGCGAAAAACTTATTGAAAATAATGTTGAGTATTGTTAAGAAAGTGATGCTGATTGTTTAATTATACAATCTACTCTAGATTTCTCATGTGGCTGTTGTAGTAGAGGAAATTGATGTTTTAGTGCTATTGATGGCTTCATCACCAGATGATAAAGAATTGTTGTTTTTGTAACCGCCAAGAAATAATGTCTTGCAGCGAGTTTATTCAACGAAAACAATATTAAAGCAGTTGCTAAATAAAGGGTCCGCCAATAGGGACGCTCGATCTTTGACAGCTCATGGCGGCCATGTTGTTTGTGGTAGAGTTGGCAAACGTAGTTGTTATTATTCAGTGTATCTTCACAAATCACCATGAACCAATTCAGCCGCGAGCAACATGTGCAAATCGTTAAAACTTATTACGAAAATCATTCATCGGTTCGAGCAACGTTCCGCGCGCTCCGCCAATTTTACGGTGCAATTGATCATCCTGCTGAGTCGACTATCCGTCATTTGATTAACAAATTCGAGGCAACCGGTTCGGTGAACAATCAGCCAACACCGACGCGTCGTCGAAACGTCCGATCTGCCCAGAATGTCGCCGCTGTGCGCGATAGTGTGCGTGAAAATCCGCGACAGTCAATTTCACGTCGCGCACAGGAACTCCGCCTTTCGGAAACATCACTTCGCCGAATCTTGCATCTGGATTTGGGCATGCATCCGTACAAGATCCAGCTGACACAAGAGCTCAAAATAAACGACCATAGACAGCGCCGTATCTTCGCTGATTGGGCTTTAGAGCAGTTGGAAGTCGACCCCGATTTTGGTCGCAAAATCATCTTCAGCGATGAGGCACATTTTTGGTTAAATGGGAATGTCAACAAGCAGAATTGCCGTTATTGGGCCGAGAACAATCCACAGGAGGTCCACCAGGTCGCAATGCACCCAGCAAAGGTAACTGTTTGGTGTGGATTTTGGACCGGAGGCATCATCGGGCCGTATTTCTTCGAGAACGACGATGGTGTGTCCATCACGGTAAACGGCGAACGATACAGATCCATGATAACGAACTTTTTCTGGCATGAAATCGACAATATGGATGTCGAGGATATGTGGTTTCAGCAGGACGGCGCTACGAGCCACACAGCGCGCGCCACAATGGATCTTCTGCACGAGCGCTTCGGAGGAATGGTTATCTCGCGCGGAGGCGACATCAACTGGCCACCGAGATCGTGCGATTTAACCCCACTAGACTATTTCTTGTGGGGTTTTCTTAAATCACAGGTCTACGCAAACCAACCACAAAACACTGATGCCCTCAAAGTCAACATACGCCACGCCATCGATGAAATACAGCCCGATTTGTGCGCCAGAGTCATTGAAAATTGGACTTCTCGTATGCGCGCCACCCAGCGAAGCCGAGGTGGACATTTGACCGATATTATTTTCCATACATAATGCCTTCGAATACTCTTTCAAACAAAAAATAAATTTCATTTATACCTCTCACACAACTTGCTTTATTTCATTTTAAAGATCGAGCGCGCTTATTGGCGGACCCTTTAGGAGATGGCCTAACATTGCAGATACCCATACCAAATGGTATCTGCAGATCTGCAAGACAGGGAAATCGTTAGAATAATTAAATTGCTTCACCGAAAACAATTACTAATAGATTTATGAGTTCCCAGAAATGGAAGAATTTGTAGACTTAAATGACTGTTTTAGTTCTTTTTTTAATTTACCTATGTTTTTAAGAGAATTTATATTTTATTTATTTTCATATTTATCTTTGAGGCTGAAAACTCCCTAAAGTGTACTTAACGTAATTATAATCTTAAGTGCCTATCTACCTAGTTACCTAAGACTGCCACTAAATAAGTTTTGTGATTTCAATAAGTAAATATTAAAGAGCAATCAAACAATGATTGATTGCTCTTTTAAACAATTTTCCTTATTGTAAAGAAAATCTGTTTATTTTGATCAAAAATACTTATAGTCCATACCCATACATGAACCAAAACATTTCAAACTTTTGGTGTAAATCAGAATACCCTTTTTATTTTTTCTTTGTGTTTTTTAAAGCTGTAAATCAACTGGCCCCTTTACCCCGCGTCACCTAGTTTACTTACTCGTCAGCAGGTGCTCCTCCATTAATATCAAGTGTTCCGGAATACAAAAAATCATTTCCAGTATCATTAGCTAATAGTGTCGGTCGGATATGCAAAATACCATCTTCAACATAGCTGTTGCTCCTCTGGTTAGTGTAATATTCAAACTCCCCATTCTACAACAATAAATATAAACCATTGAGACAATAACAGATTTGAGATGTACTTCTTAAATTCGTAAATCACATTTCTACAATAGAAGATCTTTTTTTAACAAAGGATATAATATAATATCATTCTAAGGGCTAAATAGCGACCTGCCTCGCAATAGATTTATTACAATGTTTCTTGGAAGCATGTAATCTCCAATATTAGGGTATTTTAATCAATCAAAATAAACTAGATATTACTTTATGTCAAATTTAAATAAATTCAGTGGGTAATAATTATAAGAAAAATATTTTAATAAAACCACTTACTCCTGCCCCTCCAAGAAGCAATTCGTGTTGCCATACTTCTAAATTTAATTCATCAAAATTTTCCTCAAAAATTAAATCTCCGGGGCATATATTTCCTTGAGGAGCGTGAGTTCCGGTAACTGTCGTGACACTGGATGGCTCACAATCTGCATTTCCATTATGAAGAGTTACAAGGAAAAGAAAAGAGGCGAAAATTACCGATAACATTTCACTCTTTACAGGTACAGATATAATACTATGAATGTTAATTTTTTTAAAGCTCTGGCTTATATATCTAATTTTGTTATTTCGTATCTAATCGGTGGATCAGATCAACCCAATTGCATTCCTTACTTTATGTAGCACGAGATGTTATTTCAAATTTTCCGTTTTATGGCCTAGGAGCTTTCTAAGCAATAATGTTACTTATCCATTAGATACACATAGTACCACTTTTAAAGTTATAAATCTATAAATATGCATTCATATGATGCATGATGCTTATCTTTCATTAATCTGAGCAATATTATTAATGTATCCACTTATAGACATTATGTGGAAAATTTTTAACTTATTTATTATAAAAAATATATTCTCAGATTCTAGTTTTTTCACGCCATGAAAGAGTGAAATGTATGTGATCACTTCAGCACCTACCTACTTCTGTAATCGCACAATACCTTCGTATTTGGAACGGTTTTGGTCATAAAAGCTGAATACTTGATCAGGACAAACATATCGCTCCCTTTATATACATATTTTTTATTCGTAATTAATATTAATATAATTTGGTAAATAAGAACAACACTTCAATTCTGGGATTAAAAATCCTTTAATAATAATAATAATAAAAAAGAACACAATCGACGTATTTCGTGGCAATTTTGAAAGCGTCGTTGCTGTCTTTGAATGTGTAAGCACACAAAGGACAGCACAAAGAGGTTCGCCCATTTTCTCCAAACAATTGTGTGACATCCAACTCAACTTCCATCCAAATCTTCAGGTTACTTTTTAATTTGCTCATGTTTCCAAGTAGAATGACGAGTATGTCAGTATCCAAACATCTAAGTCGTACGGTTGCTACATAATCAATATGACAAACATGGAGAACAATTTTCGTATCGGCTTCTTCGGGATCTGAACATGTTAAAGTATCATCAACGCTTGTAATGACAATTCTTTGAAGATCTCAAATTTATAGCACCGATCGAAATTGATGTATACAATTTTGTTTTAAAAACCGGTGCCATTTCCTCCAATGAGTTATTAAAAAATTAACTAAAGCTTGTGTAACTTTTATATTGCGAAGTTCTTTTACGAACTCTGTTAATCGACTTCTTCCCCTGTGATGTGATATCACCCTTTTCAAAAGTGACCCGAGAATACTCGTTGTCTTTGATAGAATGAGATACATACTGATCGAAAATGAGAGCAATATGTTTTATATTTCTTTTCACTTTCATTTTCAAAGTTTGTTTGGAAATGTAGCCAAATCTTTGTGGTACGTCCTTCATAAGGTGAAGAAACTTGGTAACTTTGGTAAATTCTAGGTAGGTATTGATAATAAGTTAATTAAAATAAAAATTACATTTGAATGGCTTTCTTCCTAGACTTTTCTTAAACAAAATCATTAATAACTTCATCATAACTCACATTTTTTGTTGTGTCTCATTCCAAAGATAAAATAGATAATGCATTAAGATGTTCTTGATTTATAGTCGATCTAAAATAACACAATTTTATCCTAGACAACTTTGAAAATGATCTTTCAGATGACGTATCAGCCAATTCTCAAACTCAATTATTAAATCTAAATACGCTTTTAACCGAATGTTAAACCGTGAATGAAAACGTCCGTATCTTTACCGTTAATATGCATTAGAATTTCAGCTTCTTTAATTATTGTTTCATTATCTAAGTTCCAAAATTAAATGAAAATATAGTCGCCCAAACCAATTAATTTTTACATTTAATTTAAAATGATATTTGAATGTATTTAATAAGGCTTTGAGATTTTTAAAAATCATACCTAACTATCAAAATTCATAATTAAAGTACTTGCAGAGGTTCATAATTCTTTTTATTTCCTAAGTCACAAAATTATCCTAATACCTAATATTACTACTATTTAACTATCTATAAGGCCCAGACTCTCACATAGTCAATTTGGAGCTGAGGGTCTTCTGTTTCTAGATTCCAGCTTGACAGCCATTGTTCGCGACCCTCCCAAAAGTCAGTAGCTGCTTTTGGTGATGTATTAAGCCAAGGCTTTGCTCCATTATTGTTAGTAGCATCATCTGGGAAGTAGTTCGTACCACCTACGGCCAAATTAAGAATTATATAAAACTCCTGGTCGAAAGGTGCCAGTTTAGTATTTCTCTTCCATATATTTTCTAATCCTGTAGAGGCAAGATTCCCTAATTCCCAGAATCCACCTTCGGGTGGTGCTACTGTTCCCGTAACAACATCATCAACCGAGAATATAATTTCGTTTGGATTCCATTGTACTTGGTATGTATGGAAAGCACTGTTGTAGCCAGCTGGTTCGTTCTTTTCAAAATGGGTGTAGGCGAATCTGTTGTAATTGTAATTAGGACCCCAATGCAATGTTTGTCCTACTTGTTGTGTACCAATGTTCGCACCCTCAGCGCTTACTAAGTCTCTGTTTCCACGACTCTCCATTACATCAATTTCACCAGAGGCTGGCCACCCGGAATATTGATTATAACGAGGCAACATCCAAATAGCTGTGAAAACAAACGTTATTATAAAAAAATTATTAAATCTATTTATTAACCTAAATTATTTTTAATAATTATTGTTAATATTAGTCAGTAATGTGTATGTATATGTAATATGTATATTATAACTTATGGATCTGATGATGAAGTGCTAGGCACTTCCGTAAATATTCCGTAACCGTAAATATTCCATATTATTAAATAACCGTAAATATTCAAATTATGCCAACCGTTAGCAGTGGCTCCTCGTTCCGGCCGTTCTTTACTCTAAGCCTAAGACTATCTACACTGTAAACAGATGCTGGCGCTCGATTAAAAAATATGACATGGACAAAAAGCGTCATAGCGTCACATATAAATATTATAAAAGATAGATAGATAATATATGATAAACGTTATACTCTATACCTGGCCACAACCAGTCTCCAGCTGGAAGTTTCGCACGAGCCTCAAATTTGCCATATTTATAAGAAAATGAATTAACGGTACGAATCCTGGCACTTTTAATGGGGTTAATGATATTGTCTGTGGTCCCAGTTCGTAGGCAACCATACCACTGGGGATTAGTACACCTAAAAAATACCGTTAATCGATTATTTACATGATTTACATTTAAATAATTATTACACTGTCATAATATACATAATTTATTTATTTAATAATTAAGCGCTGAACCGAATGCACCGTCACTCAACGACGTTGAACGCAACAGTTCCTCTCGAAAAACTATCTGCCCACATTTAGGGACTTCTGACGCCGTATGTGACATTTATTTGACAGTAAATTGCTAGGTGTAGTGGTAAACATAACACCAAATGCTTGATGGTGGTCCCAATATAACTCATATCTCATAATGCAGGAAGCGGTTTTGAAATTTGAGGTTAGGATACCAACGTTGACGGTGTCAAAGTAGAAAGTTGATGAACTTTTAGGTACTTTTCCCGTCATGTGTACAGACTATGATTTTTCAAGTTTCTATACCTAAAAGATGCATTCTATGCAATAAAAAGATGCATTCTATGCTATTTTTTATTAATTCCAACGGCCTATGATTACCCATCAAATAACTGTCGAAAAGTTTGAAAATATCGTTTTTTATTAAACTCGGTCATATTTTTTTTTACCTCTTGATAATTTATCTTTTATTTATCTTACTTAATTATTATTTATCTTTAAGTTTATCAGTCAGATAAGTCAGAAAGCATGTATATAATACATGTGTCTATATGTATTATAATTAAATAAAATATATTTATGCGTGCACAAAATAAAGTAAAAACTCTTGAAAAAAAAATTGTAAAAAACTCTTTTTACACTTTCAACAAAATTGGTTACTTTTTTTATTAACATGCTATTTTCCAAGCATTTTATTTGTGACATTGAATGAATAAAAAAAATTTTCATAATTTTTTTGCAAACCGTCATATTAAGCAAATCCTTCCAAATAGTCGTCAGATTATGAATCAGCACCATCAGGACATCAAGCTAAACCGTCTGTATAAAAATCTGATGCACTCGAGCGTTTCAAAATAGCGATTCTTTTGGCATCTTGATAATGCCGCCACGAGCTTGCGTCACACCAGGAAGAATCGCCAGTCTTTTGAGTGCGAGTTCCGTTCGAGTTCACTTCTCCTCTGAATATCTGACACCCCCTTGTAATTTTTTCCACTTTTAACCCTATCGTACGGCCACCCCCACCATGCAAACCGGCAGATTAACATACCTCTATCAACAGAAACACGTGAGGCATATACACTATCAATATCTGACGCGCTCTAGTATCTCCATGTGACTGTTTTTTTTTCATTTTGTAAAAGCCTGTAGATGTAGACGCTCCCGCCACCGGTAAAAGGAATACGTCATCTAATCTTTTTTTCTTTTTATCATCTAATCGTCAAAGTCCAGTAGGTCACCACGACGCTCGAGTAAATCACCATTTAGCATCGTGGGCTTCCCTACTATTACAATTTATACAAGAATTTGCAATAAAATAAATGTTTATGCTGTTATCTACCCTAGCTTCCAGGTATTTGATTTCTGATAATTCTCTCACATGTGTCCTCATATGATTTCCTAATACAGTAAACATACGATGTGATTCACATTATCATTACCTATCATATTATGATGTTGCCACCGTATTTTCCTATTACTCATTTAAACGTATTTTAAATCAGCACTAATATTATCAGGTAGGATAAGAAAAAACTACAATATATTACGTACGCTTCACTGGGAGATCCTCCATTTATATCAAGAGTTCCAGAATACAAGTAATCATTTCCGGTCTCGTCAGCTAATAACGTTGGTACGATATGCAATATACCGCCATCAACAAAAGTGTTAGTTCTGTTGTTGGTATAATATTCAAATTCCCAGTTCTGAAATTAATAACAGTTGAATTATTGTAATACAAGTTTCACAAGATTAATATTACTGGCTATAAAATTATGTTTACAAAATAGACACATAAAAAATGTCCAACATCAAGTTTTTTGTTGAATTGATGAATTATTCATATCAATGCCACAATTGCGAAATCACCCTTCGACAGACGCCAAAATGACGAGCAACGTCAACTTGCGGAAGACCAGCTCCAATTATATTCACCTCACTTACCACTTTAACACCTGCTAAATGCCGACGCACTATGACCACCGTTGATCTTAACAATCTTATTTTAGTATAATATTACCTAACCTAACACATTTGAGGCGCTGTCACTTTTGCCTTAATAAAACAGTGCAATTGACTCATTAATTTTATTTTCATGGCATATCTTGATTTGTAGAGAACAAGTCTAGGATTTGAATGGTATGTATTTACAAAAAAAAATTTATTGAAAAAAGTGTAATAATAGATAGTCATGTTCCTTATACATTTTCGATAGATTTTTAAATCCCTTTTCTTTTTCCTCTTCTTAACTGAAATATCCATCGTGGGCAATGAAACAGGAAAATTAACAAGGCTGCTATACGAAATAATATAAAACTAAGCCATATTTGACAATGTCTTATATATGTCAATACACAATGACATTTTCAACTTTAGTTTGGAAATTACAGCGAATTCCATTGGTAAAATCAGACATTTATGTCTGTTACTGATAGATGAGAAAAAAAGGAAGGAACAATATAATACATTAGTCGAGTATTAAAGCAATATTCACCCATATAGCATGAATTACAAAATACATTTTCCACTCATTCGGAATATGCTTCAACATGAAACGATAGGAAAACATCAATTCTTGATTAGGTGTTTCCTGCAATTTTATTAAGTATGTAAATTACCCCACCAGGGTTAGTGGCCGCTGCTCTAGGTGCCTGCGGTACGCTACCCATCATTAGGCACTTCTGATGTCTGGTGGGTAGTAGCAAAAGGATCTAGTTATTTTTCGTCTACATTAAATATTAATTGAATCTAATATAATATATTTGGAGCATACTATTAATTTGACGAATTTATATCTGATGTTCCATGTTATTGCTAAACCAACTGGTTATTGGCATCAATAAATTTAAATTGAAATTGATTAAAACGAATCTCAAAATTAGGACGCAGTTCACATCGAAAATCCCACCTGTTGACTTACTTTTTGACGAGTTTTCATACCTAGGATCAATGTTCCAACCAATAACAACAAATTAAATATTTTTACGAGACAAAAACTTGTCCCCGGGGAATAAACGAAACCAGAACTGCATCCGTGAAAAGTTGTTACTGGCCTAACAGCAGAAACCATAACAACTTACTTAAATAATTGTAATACATGCCAACTTGCTAAATATGAAGAACACTCTAGCAAAATTAAAAGCAAATTACAGCCCCAGCTAAAGAATATTTTGATATAATTCATATGGGTATGTTCTTTGTCGAGAAAAAACGTGCCTAGCAATATTGGACTAATTTTATAAATACGTATCTATTACCCAACGAAAATTATGTAACTATGCAATTATAATATTTATTCACATTTATCTCTCACTTCGGAATACCAAAATAGATAACTGCTCGTCCAGGAAAAGAATTCGATAACATAATCATTAAAGAATTTCGTAGAGTGCACAATATTAATTTACATATATGACGACGCCAAGAAATTAAATTTTTGCAGTAAAACGCTTCCATTTAATAATAATAATACTCAATCCGACGCTTAAAGAATGACTACCCAAATAAGATGATTACCTACTTAAATGTCCTGTTATAATAATTCAATTCACAGCATAAGCAAAGATACCCCTTTTGAAAAATATTTCGAAATTTAATAAGTTTGTACCCTTTGAACTAACTGAACAAAATATTACTACGGAATATATCCAAACTCACATAGATCACATCACAAATACCTATATAATAATTTAACGCAACCTTAAAAAATCAAAAAACTGGTAATACTTCAAAACGAATCTTTAAAACGGAATAGTATACAGGATGTTTCTAAATTGATGCATAGGATTTTAAGAGGTGAATGTGCAGTAAAAATTGAGGGGGTCTTTTATTTTTTTGTTGTTTTGCTATGAGTGAAAGTTTTCCAGCCGCAATACCTCCAATTCATTTCTTGGAGATGGCGTAAGTTCTCAAAAGTCATAAATATTTCGCTTCCATCTAACCTCTTCTTCTATTGACATAAGTGACACTCATGTGCACGTAGCGTCAAAATATTAATACTACGAAAAAACAATGCAAAACAAAATTGCAGTAGAGACGTTTAACTTAATATTTACTACAGGGCCTCGTTAAAAGCAACCAAATCAATTCAGTAACCTCAAACAACCCCAAGTACCAAGTTTCGATAGTCCACCATTTTGGATTCGCCATTTTGATTTTTTTAAGTTTGAATCAAAAATTGTATTGAGTGACCTTAACCACCGGTTAATAAATTGAGACTAATCGGTTAATAAATAGAATAGTCCGCCATATAAGATCCGTCATTTTTATTTTTTTTTGTTTGAGTTAAAAATTGTATTGAGTGACCTTAAACACCGCAAAGTTTCAAGATTGAGACAAATCTGTTCATAAATGGAATAGCCCGCCATTTTGATTTTATTAAGTTTGAGTAAAAAATTGTATTAAGTGACCTTAAACACCGCAAAGTTTCAAGTTTCAGGCAAATCGGTTCATAAATAGGAGAGTCCGCCATTTTGATTATTTTTTAAGTTTTAGTCAAAAATTAATTGTATTGATTGACTTGAAACACCGCAAAATTTCATACGTAGGAGACAAATCGGTTTATAACTAGGAAAGTCCGCCATGTTGGATCCGCCTTTTTGATTTTTTTTTGTAATAAAAAAATATTAAACTATATTAAAATATTTAAAAAATTCAAGTCTCTAGCTTGTCGTGAAGTAGTTGAAAAAGCTGCTGCAAGATTTGAAACAGACATATAAACAAACAAACAAATATACGATATGAAGCTAAATAAAACCGTTTAAAAAATAGACAATATTCAAAAAAACATTTTTTAAAACAAAAAGGATAGTAAACTACCCAAATATGAACAAAATCAGACGCTTGGTTCAATCGATATGCTTAAAACTCTAAGATAGTGCTTCAATTAAGACATAATCCTCAATATCTCTGGCAAATTTTAGAAACCCCCTATTTATCAAGGAACCCCATCAGACACAAAACGAAAAATAAGTATAAAAAAGCCATTAAAGACATAAATAGGTTAGTTAAAACTAACAAAGACATTTACCGCAAAAATATTGTAGAAACTAGTAGAACATCTTACTGACTGTGTTACAGAATGAGGATGAAAAACAGGACGATGAGAATATATTCCTCTTGCTTTGTATTTAGTCCCTCGACAACAGAAGACATAAAGATAAAGCCCATATGCAATCATCCCTTAAAGTTCCATCCCACAAAAATAGTAGCAGTAGTGGCAAAATATAAATTTTGCATATTATAGATTTAGAATTTATTAGTAAAGACTTAAGTAAATTAGAATTATATGTTAATATAATAAGATTGCACACAAAAAGAAAAACAGTACCTCACAATAAATTACAGGTATACAATAAATTTTGTTGGCATTGGTATAAGTCGGAAGTGAAACAAATGGTGGATTATTAAATGGAAAAACCTGTTTACTATTACCATATTCAGTCATGGGAAAAAAGACGTTCCTGAATAGGTTAGGCCTATTTTTGTTTTAAAATTTTAAAATTTTTGTTTTAAAATCTTCATAAACGACATGAAGAAAAATGGAAAATGCAAACCTGACTTTCTCTCGACTCAATCTCGAATTTGGCTTTAAAGTTTATTTTGATAAAATATCTTTCCACATCCATAAGCAAGTTAATATTCTGGTTACTTACACCGCCTCCGCCTAGAGTGATTTCATGTTGCCACTTTCTTAAGTCCAGATCATCGAAATTTTCTTCAAAAATTAAATCCCCTGGACATATCTTCCCTGTGGGAGCGTGGGTCCCGCTGACGGTCGTCAAACTTGCAACCTCACAGTCGGCACTTCCCCTATGGAAAACCCCGAAAACCACGAGAGCGACTAGCAGGATGCGTAGCATTTTATTATTTTAATAACACAACCGGACTTTATTTAATCTATCGTATATATATACTATATACGCTGCATCAAAACGAACCAGTAGAAGCACTTCAACACCGATGAATTATCTCACAAATGAGAGAGGCGAGCTAATCGTAACAATCTTTAAGACGTATCTGATCTCATTATATACGGTAAAACTGATAAATCGAATGTAATATTTATATACTTTGCGGACGATCAAGGTTGGTGATGCAGGATGTATGAGCTTTTTTTTAACACAATGAACAATGTTAATAATAAATATACCTAGTTAGCTAGTGTATCTATCTATTCTGTATGGTGGTTGTATTGTTGCATTCCAAACGCGAGACCTTCAACTTATAGGTTAACGTTTTGTTGAACTTTGTTAAATATCTTATATAGCGTCATAAAATTTTATCAAAGTATTAAACAAGTGTTATTATATAATGTATATCATTTTTTCATTTACTCGTTTGAGTAAGTATAACATTTATGGTAGGTAATATTAAAATTATCATTATCAATATTAGTAATAATCACTTTCAATTTGAATTTAATTGTTTCAATGCGTTTGACTAGAAAAACTAGGAGCCGAGATAAATATCCAGATTGATTGATTGTTTGATTGAAAAGTTCGGGGCGTAGAATTTTTTGGTAAAAATATCAGTTGACATGTTTCCAGAGCTACCCAGCTAAAATTTGTGGTTAAATATCCTATTAACACACCAAACTTGAAAGTAATAATAATAATAATATAGTTTATTTATAATATTTAGATGATACATTTACATTATCAATTGAAAAAAATATTATGTCTAAAATAAGCTAAATAATATGTTGCCATTAAAATCTAAAATGTTTGTGCATGGACTTAAAACTAGTTGTGAACGCGACGTATTGCTAAATTTTACAAATAGGGTTTCCTATTTATAATACTCAGAGTTTAGTAAGAGCATGTTTAAATTAAATTTTCCACATGTTTTTCTCTTTTATTTCTACCTAAAATAATTACATATTTTTTAAATATACTCTATCATATTTATAAAATTTAGTTTTATATGTAGGCCAGGTAAATAGTCGGTACAGTAGAAATGGTTAAAATCGCAAACTAACAGGTAGTTCTGATTTTTTAATATGTTGTTAGACCACTACCAGTAGTGTAAATCCAAGTTTGAGGCTTATAAATAGGCTAAATATATATTTCTTGTGGATGTCATGTCGTTCTGTGATTAAATTAAAGCTAATTACATTCGCTATATCTTCCCCTATGACTTTACTTTAAGATTTCAGTTTTTTTTAGAAAATAGCCAATTTATGGAAGGATGTATCTTGGTAAATATTACACCTATCGAGCTGATTCTGGTCTAAAATTGTAGCAAATTTAATCTACTTTCAAATAGTGAAAACGTGATATAGTGAAAAAACCGAAGTGCCAAAATTTCGCGGTTTTTCGAGTTCTACGAATTTAGCACAGGAATCTTGGCATATTGTTGTTAGAAAAGGCTATAAAAATGTTTTCTCATAAATAATTGTTAAAAGAAATAATTGTTTATGATAGAATGAATAGATTAAACATTTTTCTATATCCTGTTCCGCATTATTTTTGCATTATGTGGTACCACAAGTTGTAGCTGTACCTAAGTATTTACTAGACTTATATTAGCAGTTGGAGATGGTGTATCAGGATTTTTTTATATTTCTACCATAATTTTCTTCTACATTAACAAATAAATCAATAAATGCCTCAGCAATGTTATTAGGAGTATCAGAAAGGGCGTCATTTGTTGTAATAATGTCCTTAGGTATTTTCGTTCATTCAGTATTACAAATATCTTTCACAATTTTTCATAAGTTCTTAGAACTATCTCTATTCTTGTTTCATAATACATGAAGTACCTACTTGATGATGAAGAACCTCTGAGATGATTAAAATTAAGAAATAACGATTTAAAAAAGAAAAATTCAACACCTTGCGACGAGAAATTTAAGTTGTAACGGCCATATATTATGTTCATAGACTTTCCCTTATAAAAATCAAATAACCTAAGGAATCACACCCTGATATATTACTGCTTTACTAAGGAACACCCTGTACCTATAACTTGTATTTAAGATCCATATTAAAAGTTTTTAGATTGTATGCTACCTACTTAATATTTTGAACATCTGATATACCTACTCGTAAACCTACAACAACAAAATGTTGTTAAGTGTTTTATTCGATTATGATGCTTACTGCTAATGAACTCTGATATTAGATTTCATAGATAAACAAAACATACTCAGGGTTTTAAAAAACGACAACTAGTTAACAATCAGCAAATAATAATACCTAATCACTATAAATAATGATTGTGTAGTAATTTAAATAAATGCTAAAGTACCTCTATTTTAGCCACACTCTTAACGTGTCAATATGTGTCATTTACAACGGACCTTAGTACGGGCGTCAAGAGAAAAAAACATCGTGAATTTGGACGGAACCCGCTGAAATAGGGCTTAAATGAAAGATCTTGACGTATATAGTGAGCCATTAAAAAAGTTAGAATGAGCGAGATACGCGTCATGGTTTTTTAATGCCAAATAGTTTTGAAAACGTCACTTTTTTCACTACTCTCTCAATAATGGAAAAAGTAATGATTGTAGAGAAAAAAGTTTCGAACAAAAGTTGTTCAGCGGGTGATTCTACGTAAGGATTCTGCATTAAAAAAATTGCAAAAATTTTGGATTGCTTATTCGGGCGATTTTTCGGGCGAACATAATCGATCATCTCGCATTGAAAATTACTATTGGGTTGCACACTTATTGTAGAGCCGCCCCTGGTTGAAATAAGTTTAATATGTGCTAACAAAGTAATATTGGTTGTGGTTGGCGCCGATTGAATAACGTACTTTAAGAAAACAAATGAGAGTTAGCCATTCCGTCATTCGTCATTGACGATATTATACGATAATAATATGTATTGTAAAAACAGAGATAAAAGAGTTGTTTTAATTAAATGAAAACCAACAAAAAGAAATAATTTAATTTGGAAATAATTAAAATGATACGTCTTAATACTGGCAACACATAACAACTAACACTAAAAGTCTTAACACTAACACTCAACGTGGAGTAGTGTTTTTTCAATTATTACCAAGTAAATTTTACATATATACTTACCAACTTTATTGCATTGAGTCAATTTAGCAACCGTTGAATAAATTCTACTTCTATGGTAACTGCCGGTGCCCGTCGGGGGATCGAAGAAGATAATATTGAAGTATTTTGATTTATGTGTGTTTGAAACATAAACTTTATAAGGAATAAGCTATTGGTATATTTTTAAACCAAACTATCGAACTATTCATATTACGTTATTCCAAATTAGGCATAATGCTTGGTCTCTCAAATTTGAAATATGTTTACTGTCTGACCTTGCAGCTATTCATAAAGAGCAATATTTAACAGTCAGCATATAAATAAGGCTATTCAGTAATTCGTTTATTTCCCAACACAGCAAAATGTGAGCTCTCCGTATTCCCTGACTGGATAGATAAATAGCATGTTGCATGTCACGAATGTTTTCTTAAAGACAGCTCCCTTATACATGTGCCCAGGATTGTTTTCGATAATAATAAAAATAGGAATTTAAATAGATTGCTGTTTATACTTTTACCTTAGAAGGTTCTTACTTACTGCGAAATATTAAATATGGTATCCTGTAAAGAAAGGTAATAATTTACTCTCATATGCCTAACGACGCATAACATTTGTATATTGCAGGGACTTTTTTTGTTCTTATTGCACTAATTAAAATTATTATGAAAACCCAATTATTATGAAAACGTTATTATGGACGATAGACAGAGAGTCTTCGTGCATTTCCGTGATTCCAAAACGCGCGTTCATCGATGAACGTACTTTTTTAGTTAAGTATTAATTTAAGTAATTTAAGTAATAATAAGTAAACACTTATTTACATTAACTGACAAAAACTAGATAAAAAACACAACATTTCGACTGCGAAAGAAAAAAAATTACCTGTGTCGAGGGTTTGGGTCAGGTTAAGTGGTGGCACGGGTACGGTTTCTAGTTTGAAAGTGGCACTTGAAACAGTTACGACATCAACATCTAGTGAGAGAACAACGTCAAGTACCTAGGCGTGACTCTGGATCGCGCCCTGGCGTGGAAGGACCATATAGATGCCACTAGGAAAAAGGCAAAGTTCACCTGAACCAGCGATGTTAGCCAGCGACAAGAGTCTGAGCCTGAAGAATAAGACGACCCTCGTAAACACCGTCCTACGCTCACATCTGACCTATACGCATCCACCGCATGGGGATATGCAGCGAAGACGCACCTCAAGAGGATCCAAGCAGTGATAATATCACTTCGGATTGCAGTAGGCGCCCCATTCTATGAGACCAACGAGGTCATCCGTAGGGAGATGAAGTACAAAACGAACGCGGAGGAAGCCGGACCTCACAAGCGGCCAAAGACTCAGATCCTGGACAACGGCTAAGTATAAGATCTTATGTTTCAGCATGACTGATGAGAAAAAAAGCAGACGACACCGAAGAAAAGAGCAGGACTGAAGAAAACGGATCGAGAAGACACTAAAACAGCCCGATCCAGTGGACGGCGAGGCGGACTGCCTTACCAAACAACACGCCCTTACCTTACCTGACGGAGTCAGCGAGCTGATATCTCGCGAGCTCCGTCATCCTGAGCTACAATGCTCATCCTCCGATACCAACCTGAATGCCGCCCAGCCGGGCTCTGGCAAGTCCGGCGAGAGGTAGAAAGGTTCCCTCAAACACCCGACACGACACCCCCGGGGGTTATACACACCGGCGAAGAAAGTCAAGAGCGCCAGAAGCAAGGCTCTGTCGGTGGGGCCGATCAGCCAGGACCAATACTTTTTTAGTTAAGTATTAATTTTGTGTATTAAAAGTAAATTTATTTCTTTATTTACATAACACTCTTTGCCTTAACGTAACAACTACAAAGCCCAGATTTTTACATAATCAATATCCAATCTACTATCCTTATTCCATGTACCATTCCATTGAGATTGGGCGTTGTAGAAATCTTTGTTGCTGGAACGTGCGCCGTTCTTCCAAGGCTTAGTTCCATCGGACGTATCCTCAAAACAAAATCCTCCGACTCCAACACCAAGAGTTACATACATCTACATAAAACGTAATGTTAATAATTATGCTCTATGTACCTATAGATTCCATTCCACTATCTATAGATATCTAGATATGTATGTCCTTTAGAAAATAGTTACCTACCTCTTTATCGAATGGGGCCAACCTTGTACCAGCTTTCCATCTTTCAGCATCTTTTAATTTCAAATATGAGCTTAAGCTTGCAAATCCATCCTCAGGAGGGTATATACTACCATATACTTTCTCATCGACGCTGACTGTAATGCTATCTGCGAAATTAATGACAATCATGAAATACACTGCTAAAAAAAAAGAAGAACGTTTCTTTGGTCGTAAATAAAAAACTTATTTACATTAACTGACAAAAACTAAATTAAAAACATAACATTTCGGTTGCGAACAAAAGAATTACTATGCCGAGGGTTTGGGTCAGGTTAGGTGGTGGCACGGGTACGATTTCTAGTTTCAAAGTGCCACTTGAAACTAGAACTTGATTGATATATATTGACATTTCTAAGAAGGAAGATACGTACACGTACACGTACACGTTTGTGTAGCTCCTATAAAACTGTATCAATAAAGTGGTGAATAGTTAATGGAAGTTTATGAGATTTGCACAGTGTACTGTTGAAGACCGAATACTGCTGGTAAGATAGTCAAAGTCTTACTTAAGTTTTGCATAAACTTGCATTTCTCATATTTCGCCGGGTTAAATAATAAATAATTAGTAAATGCTAAGTGAGGCCAGCTATATAAAAAACAAATAGTTTTTGTTACCAAGTGATAACGAAATGTTTTACTAGCTTTTTGTCACTGAGGCGAATCACTCTGCTTTTTCTACCTAATCTATAAATAATATTATAATACTGGTGAGGCGAAGTACTGTGAATTTTAATTTCCTATGTATGTACCCCATATTTTTCCGTCCGTGGCCTTCTTTGTATGTGAAATTGTTAGTCACCCTGATCGGCCCCTGGGTGCAGAAGCTTTTGTATCCTTGTTTAAATAAAGACACATATGCTTAATTGCTTAACCTTGCTACTGAAGTAGAGCAGTAAAATAAGTTTTTAAAATACAAACTAAAACAAATTATTGAATACAACACAAATAATGAGTGACTTCAGTGTGGCTCAAAAGGCGTACATGGATGCATTGTTTAACAAGATATCAAATAACTTTAATGAAAAGGTATTGGAATTAAACGAAAATCTAAAAACACAAATAGTTACTATTAAACAAGAACTAAGTAATGTTGTTGAAAAATACGAGACAAAAATCAAAAAACTTGAAACGAATAACCAACAGATTAAAAGTGCGAACATCTTATTACAAAGAAAAGCACGTAAGAATAATATAATAATATTCGGAATCGACAATCTAGAAGAGGACCTATGGAACTCAGTATTGCTTTTTTTTATAAATATACTAGAAGTTAAAATCACAGAAAATGATATAAACGATATCTATAAACTAGGGAAAAGCAACAAAAATCCAATTATAATAGAGTTTATATCATATCAAAAAAAGTTATTGGTTCTCAAAAATGCTAAAAAATTAAAAGGAAAAAAAATATTCATCTCTTCAGATTCATGCCTTGAAGATAGAGCCAATAATAAAATATTGGTTTCACACAGGAATGAGGCAAGGAAAAAAGGATTACAAGCATACATTAGAAGCAATAAACTTGTAATAGAAAACGAAATATACACTGCAGAAGAACTGGGCAATACTGAACCACCTGCACAATCTATAACACACGAAAACAACGTAGACATTGAAGTAAATTCAAACAGTGCACCATCCACCCCTAACCCAATAGGAAGAGAAAAACGTTTACTAAGAGAATTCAAACTGGACGAGGAAGAACAACACGAGGATAACAGGAAGAAAGTAAATACCAAGACAATTAAAAATAAAATCAGTGTTAAAACCAGATCCAATTCTTCAACTAACAATAATTGAACTTATATCTAGAGTTACAAACCCTATACATATTCTACTAGATTGTTATTATATATATTATATTATATTATATTCTACTAGACATATTCTACTAGAATTTTAATTTTTTAAGAAAATTGTTATCAAAGTATCATGAATCAATATATACGTGATTATAACTACCTACCTATAAATACTAGAACTTTAGACACTGCTATGGACTACAATAATATATCTAACACGAATAAACATAGCTTAAAAATTTTCCATCAAAATATTAGAAGTCTATCTAAAAATGCAGATGAGCTTAATATACTTCTAAGCCAGTTTGATGTAGAATTTGATTGCATTGTTTTGTCAGAGACTTGGGCTATAAAAGACACTGGTTTTATTTTAAATTGACGGCTATGACTTAATATACAATGAAGGAGATATAAATAAAAATGGCAGAGTCGAGGTTCTAAGTAGATTAGGATTTTGAATATTGTATAGGTGGGTGAAATGGTTGTTGTATATGATATGATGTGTGTGTATGTGTGTGTATGTATGTTTGTGTGTATATATGTGTGTATATGTATATGTGTATATATGTATACATATATATATTGCTTGTTTTTGTAATTATTATGATTCTATGAGTTTATCCCACGTACAAGATTTCGTTTGTGGGTCCCTCATGTTTATTTTTCTGTAATTGTGATTAAACTATATTATTGTAAAATTTTTATAAAAATAAACATTATTATTATATTATAAACCGTTACGACGTCAACATCCAGTGGGAGAAAAACGTCAAGTACCTTGGCGTGACCCTGGATGTGGAAGGACTATATAGATGCCACTACGAAAAAGGCAAAATATAAGATAATCACGATCTTATGTTTCAGCATGACTGATGAGAGAAGAAGCAGACGACACCGAAGAAAAGAACAGGACTATAGGAAACGGATCGAGAAGACACTAAAACAACCCAATCCAGTGGACGGCGAGGCCGATTGCCTTGCCAAACCACACACCCTTACCTTACCTGAATAAGTCAGCGAGCTGATAGTTGATCATCTCGCGAGCTCCGTCATCCTGAGCTACAATGCTCATCCTCCCATACCAACCTGAATGCCGCCCAGCCGGGCTCTGGCAAGTCCGGCGAGAGGTAGGAAGGTTCCCTAAAACTCCCGACACGACACCCCCGGGGGTTATACACACCGGCGAAGATAGTCAAGAGCGCCAGAAGCAAGGCTCTGTCGGTGAGGCCGATCAGCCAGGACCGGGGGAGGCTGCGTCTATTAACCAAGAATATTGGCGATTGAAACCGTTTTTAAGTGCCACTGTTTCAATAACTGTGTTCAGAACTGTGAGTGGCACGGATGTCGATTGGCAACTACAATGTTTTTACATGCTTTCTGGATATATTTCATTCGGTTATCAAATGACAGCAGAGATTTGGAGCTCGACGACTATCAGCACTAAAGTGAAATAGAGCATCCCTAATTGGTTGGATTAGAATGATTGTAGGCGACTACAATAATTCTTTATAACCAATTTGGGATGCTCTATTTCGCTTTAGTTTTGCTAGTCATGAAACCACTTAGGTACTGTGGCCTTGTGTTGTAAATTTTATTTTTGTCAGATAAGGTAAGTTAGGGGTGTGTCTTTCAGATACTCTAGTTTTACCAGTATACAATTTACCGTTTTAATTGTATGTAGATACAAAGAAGCGTTCCTCTGTTAAGTTTTAAATGTTGATCCATTTATTAATTTAAGGATTTGAGAACACGTTTTCCGTAGTTACTGGTAATCAAATTATAGTGTTCGAAATTGTTACAACAAAGGAACTGCTGCAGTTAATTCTGATGTTTTGAATGCCTCATCAACATGGATGGCAGATATGAAATAGAAATTAAATGGAAAGCCCCGATGTAAAGTATATATTGAAATCGAATCTACCACTTACCCGGAAAATGTATGAATGAATTGTTATAGTATAGGTACCTATATCGTATTGTAAAGATTAAAGACAATATTGTAAACATAATTTTATGAACTTCCGGAATCAGCATGCTTGAATTACTCCAAATGGGTGGTTGTCAAAAATGAATATGATTTGCTGCTATGAAGTAATTTTTTATGTCTTGTTTACCTGGTTTCCAAATAACTGAAAATTTGTGATAATCTTTCTTCCAACTTGAACGTCTTTCTATAGTCTTCATACCATAGCTTCTCGCAGCAGAACTGGAGCCTAATATTATGCCCCCGTGCAAAACTTGATTTAATTTCACGTTGCCTGGAGTAAAAGCTATCCTTATCTGTCCCGAATCATAATCTGAGCCATAATCCTCCTTTACCGAATTGAGATATAATTCTAAAATGTAACAACATATTTACAACTGCATTATTTAAGCTAACTAAACAAATAGATCAGTCTGCATGGTGCGTGGCTAGCTATAATAAATTAGTTCATCTAACTGGAACTTTGCGATATCACAATTATTTAAACTTGGTTGTATTACATGTTATGACGACATATATGAAGATAATACATTAAGTAGTCAGATCATTTAAAAAATCCTACCTGGATATATCCAATCGCCTTGTGGTAATTTTGCTTTAATGTCGATCCTTCCATATCTGAATGAAAATTTGCCTTTGGTGTGTATTTTTGATGAGAGAACAGCAGGTAATATGAATCCTGCATCAGGTCTTACAGTGCAATCTAGTGATCCATGGACACCTGTACAGCTATGAAATAAATAGGCAATAATTTAAGTAATAACTACAGTAGAGATCATTTAAGAGTAAGGTCTACAAGAAATCATAAGTCAGACACGATATAAGTATCTCCTTAACGTTCGCAGGTTGAATAAGAAATATTTGATTTCCGTTGGATTAAAGTTGGTTGGGTTTCTAGAGAATAATACTCGTATTTACATTTTCTAATGTGCTTTAAAATTATAGTAAATTAGCTTGTAACGTTAATGGTGGTAGTCGTATTTTATCTTCTTTTAAGGCTATTACAAAATATCATAGCTTGCAACTTGCAATGTACTTTATAAACTAGTCGTAATTATATCCACATTTAATCTAATTTTAATTTCAAATTTTAAATGCCATGCTTAACAGCACTTTTTAGGTCATTACGATAAAAGTAGCATAACATTTTATTGCTGTGAAATAATGCGGTAAAGGTGACTAAAATAAGATTATGATCAGGTGAAGTTTATGATCTTGCTGAATGCAAGCATAATAATTATTGCTCCTCCAGATATGAATTAGTCTAGGTATTTATAAAATCTGGGGAAAACATGACATCAGGACAATATCATATCAGCATTGCATAGAAATAGTTCTGAAGGAAAGCGATATGTTGTAACAAGTCTCATATTTCCAACAAAAAATAGCTTCGTTATCGTGACAACACGAATTTCGAACTCTTTGAGAAACGAATGGAAGAAAAGCTCTTACCTATTCTGGAAAGACCATGTCTTATTATTATGAACAATGCGAGATAGCATAGAAGATCGAATGAGACATATACTAATTCAATTTGAACTAAAACATACGTATATATAATAATTGAGTGGTTACTCTCAAAACATGTTCATTCAATATGTATGTATAGTTAACTGACCCCATATAAGATACCGCGCAGTTGCCACATGTAATTCTCAATTTTCTCAGTATTCAATTGAAATATCAAATTCAACAATACTATATTAAAGTTGTATATATTATTTATGAATGTTATTAAATAATAATTGTGCACACAATAATATATTATAGGCCAAGATGTTACGTTTTTACATTTATTTTCGTCTACTTTAAATATGACAATTACGTAAACATCTATTTTTATAGTTAAAAGCGGCAACGCCGATCCACGACTTTTCCAATAACGAATATTCGAGCAGTATATCTCTTTTTAACTTTTGGAATTCTCTGGAACTCTTTTTAACTCTTTATTGAAATCGTATCTCTCGGATCGGAATCGGATTCTCGAATCGAATAGGAGCAGGTTCGCATATCTTACAGTGGCGTGTTCGCGGGAATTGCTAATATATTATTTATATACCTACCTATGTAGGTATACATCGCTACGAGAGTTGAAATAAAAGAGTATGGCAGTTAGCAAACATGTTTGTTCGTTTCGTATGAAACCTGAAAAACGTAGATTTCCACCAGACCTCGCTTTATTTACGAGATAGGATAGGTATGTTAAAAAAGTTTAAGGAAAATATTATTTGACGGCAAAAATGGATAGTGGGTGTTAGAGCAGAGCCGCCTTTAACAAAAAAAAAGTTGATTTATGGGCTGCTCGAAGTAGGTACTGACGTGTACTGAGGTAGGTAGGCACCTATTACATCCTCCACTTAAGACATTTCTCAAATAATTTTATCCAAAAAATATTCCAGTGCTTTTGAGGCCGCTAGGTTATAAATGCTAAATGCAACGATATAAGTTAGGTTTTTTATTGGGATTTACAAAACTGAAAACGCTCTCTGGTTTATTACATAAGTAGGTACCTCTTGTCAATTGACTTTATTTTTATGTAGGTACCTACCTTCCTAGATCATAAACTAATAATTTACATCAGTGGGCAAAATTAAAAGTTCTATAGACTGTTTATAAAATTATAACCGTGTACCTACCTAGCGACAAAAGAAAGGAAAATTTTCAATGACTGTAAAATATCTCCAGGTCAGTTTCTAATTTTGATTGGCTGTAAAAAGTGTGTGTATTGGAAATCGCTTTGCGATGAGAAGCTGGTAAGTAGGTATGTATTGCATTTTTAATGATTTTTAAAAATGTGTTGAATTTAGTCTCGGTTTAGTTATGTAGGTACCTATTAACAAACAAGCTCTGATCTTTGTCAAAGCTTGTCTGTTAATAATCTTTGTCTTTGTTGAGTGTTAACGATTTGGTAGATTAGGTAGGTACCTACTTACACAATAAATATGATTGAATTTCAATCGCAAATATATTTATTTTGTTTTTCCGTTTTAAAGTTTATTTTTCTCGACTACTTAGCTGTTTTGTACATATTTATTTTTGTTACTTGTGGGAAATATGGCTACTGGCGAACCACCCACTAAAAAGTGGTAACGCGCTGAAAGCAATACTTCATGAGTGGTGTGGAAACTTGCATTCAATATCCGCTGTTGTCCGGTGTTAAAAGTATGCATATAAAAACCTTCTACTTTCACCCCCCTAAGAAAAAGAAATGTCTACGCCAATGAAAAACATTGTGTAGGTCAGGGTTGCCGGTCGTTCAACTATACATACATATTGTACGAACTATAATATAAAGTAGCGGTGTCCAATACAGCGCGCGCTCCTCGCGCACTCCGCCGCCGTCGCTGCACTGACGGGCGCCTCGCGCCGCTTTCCCCTATCACCTTAATATCACAAAGACTGCCAGTCGCGCGGGCTCAGAACACGCGTTAATTTCGCTCGGACGATGTCGCGGGACACAGCTAAATATTTTGTGTTTTCATAATAATAATCCATTTATTATCCTCATGATAAATTATTTTACTAATACATTTAATCCCCTTTCACCAATTTATTTGATATGTATTTCCAAGAGATATATTTGTTTGTTTTTCCTTTGTTTTTTATGTTTTTTCGGTAGGAAACAATGGTTTTCAGACACTTCAGATATATCTAATAAAATTTACCCTCTTCATCCATATCTCCCAAAGGAGAAATTTCTAAAATATTCTTCATAATGCCGATCCTAGCAACTTAGCTATACCTGCTTCTCCATATAATAGGCTCATTTAATAATAAGTAAAAATTAAATAAAAATTAACTTTCATGAAATGACCCTATGAAGTATAGACAAACTTTAGGCAATATCTTTCACTTTTTACCTTACTTAAAATAAGGTGACTGAAAGGGGCGTTGTTGGTCTATTTATTTTAGACTAAAAAAAGGACGTATAGGGAGAAAAACACTTGCCATTTAGGGATTATACGCGCGAGGATGTGATGTTTAAGGAAGAAAAGAGTTCCAATAGCGCAAGTGGCCGCTAAACCCCCAAGAACTACCCCTAATGCATTTCGCGTTCTTTTTTGCCATTTTCCTACGACGCGATTTCCTCCACAGAAAATTTCATACTTATTTAATACATTCCTTATAATTATAACTATATATTTTTTTATATATTTATATTTATTAAAATTTTATGCAGTAATGTCATTTCCATTACGGGTAGGCGTAATGGCTTTCGAGCAATGAACAATTAAAACCAGGGGGTTGAGTCAATATTTTCTAAGGGCGCAGCAGTTTCGCACTAAAATGACAAAATACACAGCGAGGTGCGTTAGGGATGTCTTTTGGGGGTGAAGCGGCCACTTGCGCCAATGGAACTCTTTTGTTCCTTAATAAACGTCACACTCTACCGGTGGTAAAAGTTTCTTTGTTTCTCCTATTAACTAGAATGAATAGGCTACATATTCCAACTGCAGATATAAGTGTTTTGCAGACATTACATTCTTAAATCGTATCTACTTTATAAGCATAATTAACGAAAATATAAAGTGCGGATATTGTATTGTCAAGAATTTCATTAAGATATCCGGCGCGATAAAGGAAATATGGAAGCAAATGACCAATTGTTCTGCTCTACCGCATTTAATAAAATAGGTACATACTTATCTCCTAGATCAAAACTGCTAGCTACGATTCCAGATCCATAGATGTCTTCTATGGGCACAGGCTTTATTGTAAGGGTGCTATTTTTTACATAGATCAGTTCTGGACGATTTTCGTATATGACAAACTCGTAATCCTAGAAAATATACATTATATATTAAATACCGGTACAATACGAGATAATATACTACAACTAACTGCTACAAATGAAAACAGTTCAGTTTAAGATCAGCATTGATATTTGCTGATCTTAAACTGGAATTTAGTGATAACGACCTTAGATCTAAAGATAATTATAAATAACATTTGAATCATTGGTTACATTTATTGGTCTCCTTTTATATCAGGAGAAGACAACATTTTATATTCTCCTATTTCATACAGCATGCCATACAGGAGTGAAAGAGGTGTAACTTATGACAAATATAAAACAAATAAATGTATACATCAAAAGAAAGTTTAAACAAATTTAAAGTCATGTAATAATAGGGATGCAGTTTGCAGAGTTCCATGATAACGGTCACGCGAACTAGCAAAATATTTTCCGCGTTTTTAGGCTTCATGTCGATGAAAAGAATGAAAGTTTTGGGGCTATCATTATATCATATAAAAAAGTATGCAAGATGTTTTTGAAGAATTTCTTTTTTAAAACGTTTGAAAAGCATTTGAAAACGCCACGGAACACGAAAAAAAATGAAGATGCGTGTGATGGATTGTCCACCTCAGGTTGTCCACCGAGGAATTATATTTTTGAAGAAATATTGTAAATATTGAAAAGATAAAAATTTTCTCCGATTTATTTAATTGGCAAGATGGAAACATAAAATGTAGAAAAAGCATGAAGGCACTGGTAAAAAAATTATTACGAATCATTAAAAACGAAAAAATGAACAAATGAAAAAACGCAAAAACGAAAATACAAAACAGGGGAAAAAACGACAAAACGACAACACGAAAAACGAAAAATCGAAAAAAATTGAAAAACGCAAAAACAGACAAAAACGAAATAACGAAAAAATAAAATAACGAAATAACGACAAAACAGAAAAATCAAAGTGACTCATGACCATCTAGGAGTATTTGAGGAACCGCTAGACACTGAAGAGATCAGTTCATCGGTTCCCGTGGCCAGCAACAAGAACCTGAAGAAGACAGATCTAATCTGCCGAAACGACGTAATGAATGATTATAACATGACATACAAAAATAGGTTATGGTGGTGTTTTCTTTAAATAAAATTGTTGGGTGATCGCCGACATGGGCGTGTTGATAAATAATCACACACGTGTGACGTCACATTGTCGCCAAGTTGTCAATTATTTAAAGTTCATGTTCTTTCGCAGCAACATGCTTGACTTATTTGGTGGTTGTCGAATTTATTATTACTTATTATTGTCAGATACTCAATAGATACGTTTTTAATCTTCATGGTAAATTGTTTTTGGCTTGTTATTTTAAAGTGCACCATCATTTTGCACCTGACATGGTAAGTTTATATGATTAGATATTTACGACATTATAAGTATTGATGTAATCAAAACATCTTCCAGATAAGGCTAATTATAACATAATTCGTGGCTTAAGTGATATTTAATATAGTCCAGTCGTTGAACGTAAAAATTTACATCCGAATTCTTTGAACCTCCCGTCGATTTTCATGAAAATTTGGAATTAAGAGCTTATTTTATTTTATTTTATTTTATTTAGCAATACACTACCCAACAGAAATTCCAATTACTGGGCAGGAGATATAAGTATGTACATAATATAAGATACAATATACAGATACAATATACAGATACAATATACAGATTTATCAATATAATAAATGTGTTTTATCAATAAAAATATAGTACCTACTGTATATAAACCCAAAACAAAATTATAATTTATAATTTACGACTAGGGAGTTAAATTTTTTATCGCAGCTACATTGCAGTGGAAAATATCAAACTGATCTTGAAGGTTATTATAATTTTCACACATTTTATATAGGGGTGAGGATTTTTGAATGTTGCTTCTAGGGGTGGGTAAATAAAATAATGAGTTTTGTCTAGAACCCAGCCTTGGTATCCCAAAATTCAATAAACTTAAAATAGTACCACAGTCTGTTATATTGTTTATTAAATTGTAAAGGAATATTTGCTGTCTTATAATTCTTCGCGACTCAAGACTCGACAGCGAGTATCTATTTAAAAGTTCACTTTGAGGAAAGCCAATAGCAGGATAGACACCATCTTCCTTATAAGACAATGTCTTTAAGAAACGTCTCTGAATTCTCTCTAAATTCTGTATGTGAATATTATAATGAGGAGACCAAATAACTGAACAATATTCCAATTTGGATCTAACAAAAGATTGGTATAACAGTTTCAGAGTGTGCATGTTGTTAAAGTCATGAGAACACCTAATTATAAATCCGAGTGTCCTAAAGCTTTGGCTGGTAATTGTGTTTATATGATAATTGAAAGACAGTTTACTGTCATAAGTTATACCGAGGTCACGAAATGTTGATGGGCGGGTAAGGACTGACTCTTCTAAAGTGTAATTAAATTCGATAAGGTGAAGTTTCCTAGAAAATGTTAGAGCATTGCACTTATATTTAATTGTAACTTGTTTAAATTACACCATTTACTAATTTTATCAAGGGCAGCTTGTAAAACCAAGCAACCCTTTACATCATTTACCTTGTTATACAACTTCATATCGTCAGCATATAATAGGCAATTTACGCCAATGTCAACTATAATATCATTAATGAAAATATTAAAAAATAACGGCCCTAACACAGAGCCTTGTGGTACACCCGATGTAGATATAAATTCTACAGACTGCTGACACAGTACTCAATGTAGTGGTGTCTATTCTCGAGATATGATTTAAAAAATAGCAATAAATCTCCTGAAAAACAATTTTTTTAAAATTTTGAACGTAAAATGCTGTGATCGAGTCTGTCAAATGCCTTAGTGAAATCAGTGTATATAACGTCAACTTGCGAATTAGCGTCTATAGCGTCAGATATATATTGGCTTATACAAAAAAGATTTGTTGAGGTCGATCTTCCCTTAAAAAAGCCATGTTGGTATTCCGTAATGCGATGTTTTACATAAGAAAACGTTGGTGGATACAACAAAATTTCAAAACATGTTGAGAAATTATTGACAATCGTTATAGGTCTGTAATTTTCAATACTATTTTTATCACCTTTTTTGTATATGGGAATTATTTTCGAACACTTCAGTGAATCAGGAAATACATGTGATTTGAGAGCCAAATTAAATAAAAATGTTAGTGGACTTTTGAACACAGTTGCACAATCGTGTAAGATAAAAGCTGGGATTTTATCAGGGCCTATTGTGTACTTCGGTTTAATTTTTTTTAAAGCAGTTAAGACTTCTTGCTCTGTACATTCATCTAATTGGAAAAAATCATTACTTTCATCTACCAAATCGTTCTTGTCCTCGGTTGAACCATTAGGGGTGATATAAGAACTCGAAAAATATTCTGCAAAAGCACTAACCAACTGTCTGTTGCCTACATAATGATTATTCTTGTAATACATATCAGTAGGTAAATTATTACTAGTTTTCTTACTGTTAATGAACTGCCAAAACTTATTAGGATTTATTTTTATATTTTCTTCTATGTCATAACAATATTTTTTATACTCCACTTCAATCTGTTCTTTGACACATGCTCTTAATAATTTAAACTCCTCATGTGCTAGGAGTTTGTGTAAAAACTTCAATAAGTTTTTAAAGTCACGCCATGCTCTATGTTTCAATTTAATGTACTTTGATACAGCTCAACTAAATTAGCTTTACGATAATTATAGTAGGTAATATTAACGGTGTCCTTATTGTTATTATGTTTTTTTTGTATCTTAAACAATATAAGGAGTGCTGGGTGATGTAGATCCTCAATAATTAATATGTCAGGAGGTTTAACAACTATACAATACATATTAGATAAGACTAAGTCAAGAATATTATCGTTTCTATTTTTGATACAGTTAAATTGTTCTAGATTTAGGAGGTTAGTAAAGTTTATTAAGAAAGTAATGCGACTTGTAGGTGCTAAAGTAACTAAGTAATTAGAGTATTCGGTAAAATTAAAATCACCTAAGAATAAAACATTATTATTGCGGATAAATTCAAATGAAGCCATAATTTCAAACACCGATCGTAGCATTCCAAGGAAGTAGTGGGTGGTAAATATATTAAGATTATATAGTAGCAGTGAAAATCAATTTTCAGTTGAACACCAAGAATGTCTATAAAATGTAACTCACTAAATTGTGTGGTTGTCTTTAATTGCAAGTCCACTGAGTATAAAGAAGAATCAATAGCGAGCATGACTCCACCTCCTCTAATATATTTAGTATTAACAAAATCGCGGTCACATCGATATACAACATATTTATTAGTCAAATAATTCTGTGTTATTTACACCTGATTCTAACCAGCTTTCTGTGACTGCAATAACAGAATATTCGCAAGAAATTGAAGTATTAAATAGACGAGTAGTCTTACTATTTACTTCACGCATGTTCTGATAACACACAGATAAATTGGAGAGGTGGTTAAGTTTATTTTTATTAGAGGTGGTACCTACAGAGGGATTATTAGCACTTACACATGTGTTGAAGGAACGTGGTGCCGATATTTGCTATTTGGGTGTCCCAAACAAGTCAAATTTAACTTTTTCTAACGCTTTCTTGTACGCAGAACAATTTTCATATTCCCAAACAGCATGGTCTGTATTAATGTCAGTTTTTTGTTTCAAGTTTAAACTATAACAGTTAATACAGCATTGTTTACTACCTTCCGGACAGTCTTTCAGATCATGCTCTTTAGAACATATAGGACATGATATCTTATTTCTACAAGATTTTTACTGTGGAACTAGCCATTACATGTGTAACAGCGTGGCACAGAAATTGCATCATAGACTGTACATCCATCCAACCCTATAAGTAAATGACCTTGATTAAGTACCTTGTTATATGTGGAGCTATCCACCTGCAATGTAACCTGATAAATGTTATTATTTTTTTTGTAGGCCAAAGACGTAACATGTTGCACTCATAGTCACCACTGAAAATACTATCGTTTTGCTTCTTGATGTATTGGACTAGAACTTCTTCTTCAATATTATCTGTAATTCCAACAACTTTGATTTGTGGGCAGAAACTTTTTAACGCATGAACCTCATAGTTGTTAGACGGAAGTTTTTCCTCAGCTAGCTTTTTGAATCTGGACGCTTCAACCTAGTACAATTCCTCCATTTTTTATATGCCTTACGTTATCGATTCTAATATTTGAATCAATTGGATTAACTGCATGTAGAATGTCGGATTTAGTGCGTGAATTCACTTGATTCGGATTTTTTGGTTTAACGACAATTTTTTGCTGATTGCCTACACGTAATTTATCAGCATATGTGGCAGCAGTATTCGTAAATGAACTGGGTATGGCAATTTCGGAAATTTTTTCAGTAAGTACTTTCGTAAAATCAGCCTTCATTGCACAAATTTGGCAATAAATTCATTAAATAATTCAGAACATTTTTTTGCTAACAGATCATCTAATGTCGTGTCGCTGAATTTAATTTCCAGAAGCTTACATACACTGCATTTCCATGATAAGCCAGAAATAGATGTCAAATGCGGAACTAGCTCACTCGGTATATCAACACAAGTAGTATGATAGGGTTTTTTGCAGGGTCCCGAACAAGAAACACTCAATTTACGATTGATAGCAACTTCACAAAAACCGCAGCGTGACATCGTCTAATGAATATGAATACCCAACTAAACGTGAAAAATGCCCAAAAGCATGTTATTCACATTTTCGAAATCACTTACTAACACTCACAGCACACTTAGGATCAATCTCAAAACAGTTTAACAACTTATCTTCCCTTAACTTCAAAAGTGCCCGAATTTTTGTTTTTGTTTTTAGGGTTTAAACATATTATGGATCCACCTTATGTAATTATGCAGAAGAAAGCTTCTTACATGTTTTCGAACATGTGTAACGATGTATTCCAAATTTTCAACCCTTAAAAACCATCCTAAACTATGCATAAATTAATTTAAAAAATTTAAGAAAATATTGTAAAAATATTACATAAAAATTTTTAAACTATACATCATCAAAGCTACTATCACAATCAACTTCTTTTGCTTGGTCAATTTCAGGGCAATTCTGGCAGTAGTTGTCATCGGAGCATGTCCCACATATTGTGTTATAATATAATTCGAGTCTTCAGCAACCACAAGAGGCTCCGCATCCTGTTTTGCAGTTGCAAAATATCATTTTAAGTAACTCGTCTGGTGTAGGCATACTTTTTACAGGCTAAGTTTCGATTGGATGTAAAGGTAGGTCCTTCAGTATTAATTAGCAATAATTCTACAAATTTTACTTTTCCCTCAAACTCTGAACTGATCACAAATATTCGAGGCCTAGTGGTATTTGTTTTAGTTACATGAATAACCAGAATTGTTTCCTTGTGCTTTTTTTGTGCCACTTATTTTTAAAATCAAAAAGTTCTTCATGATTACTGCATTTATATCATATTGTGTTTCAAAAGTTAGCATAAAATTACCTTCATCAAGTATATTAGAATGGATATTGAATTTTGAAAGAATTTTTGGATTAATTTTTGTAAACATTGAATGCCATTGTAAATTATCTAAAAAAATTGGCATGAAAACATTTAAATCGACGGTGGTGATTGAAGCAGTTTTTGAATAAAATCGTATGTTCTACCCAACCACTCCCAATCAATCAGACGAATATTTTTGTTGCCGATTTGGGTGTGTGAATATACTCTTTTAATGTGTCCATTCAGGGCTGCGTCTCTTGAACCCAAAGATGACTTTAGCGCGCTGTTTTTGTGGTAGCATTAATAAATGAGTCGTAGCGTAGATGCTCGAGATATGCTGGTAACCTTCGAAACGACTCAATTTATTCAATTGTATTACAAGCAATTTTAGTTAGGTTACAAAGTAAGTAGTTAACTGAATAAATTTGCATTTTGCGATGGATAGTGACTATGTTAACGACACGCAGACAGTTTTCAGTCGACGCGGAAGATGAGAAATCGCTGGGACTTATAGTAAAAAACTATTTAATACACTTACGGGTGAACTAGCAAATTTTTGCTCTGCTGTCCAATATTTATTCCTGACTGATGAGAAGAACGCCTCACTGAAAATTAATTTTCCTTTGCACGTACTTCTACCATTATTTATTGTTGTTTCGGTATGCGGACATGATCCGTCTTCGGGTTCTTTTGGAGTTGGTACAGTAGCAGCAGTTGGGGCAATTGTACTAATAGTGCCCCTAGTGGAACCCGAACTTCCATCGCCAATTATTTCTAAAAAGCAGAAGAGAAAAAAATAAATATATATACACTCATACAATCATAGAAAGATATAATCGGAAGAAAGTAGCCATTGTCCAAATAACAAAGAAAATATAGCCGTATTTTCTTTTAAAATAACGACGTTGAAGAACCCGATGAAGGTTACCAACGTCGAATTGATGATATTATACGTGAGACCCTCCGAACTGGAATTAACAACATGGCAGAAGATGAGAATTCCAGGCTGCTATAGTGACGGTCTTTAATGTAAAAACCATGGAAACTTAATCAACTATAAGCTGACCATATGGAAATTGAGGAGGAAATAGAAAGAAGAAAAGGATTTAAGAAAAATAAATAAGAAGTTAAGAGGAAAAAGCTGCAAATATAAAACTTCTGTATAACTATCTGTTATGCAAAAGGCAAAAGGTTTTGCAATACTTTTTGAAAAATAGAAGACAATGGAGCTTCTCTTGTTCGAGAAGAAGAAAACATACATGAGAGAAGACTTAAAATCAACTACTACATACTACACCCATGGAAACATGAAAAGCAACATAATTTGTCTCTACGGGGAGAAGATATTCCACGAAGCACAACGAAATCTATGAAGTGCAACGACTCATGATCATCTACGAGTATATAAGGAACCGTTAGATACTGAAGAGATCAGTTCAACAGTTCCAGTGACCAGCAACAAGAACCTAAATATGGTAGATGTGATTCTGCCGAAACGTCGTTCGAGAACAGGAAAACATACATGGGAGAAGACCCGAAATCAACTACTACATACTACACAAAAATTATGCTTAATTTCAAAGTTGATTTTCTCACGAACCGATAAATCGATTTCGATCATTTTTTAGCTGTAGCTTTTTTCTTATTATAGGTACTTGCACTGTGATAGAACGTTTTAATCAGATTTCAGTTTTAGGCTCATACAGGGTGCAAAAATGAGAATAGCTTTTTACATCAAATTTGAGACACTCTGTAGGGAGCACTAGCAAAACAACGGATGCATAATGAAACCACACTGTAGCCTCATGTTTTCTGAACATTTTCTTCTTGAAATTTCTCTGATATCTGCAATGATCGAAATCTATTTATCGGTTCGCGAGAAAATCAACTTTGAAATTGACTATTGAAATATATAATAATATACATTGCTCGTACCTTTAACTTCAAATTTTTGATTGTCGTTAGGATACCCTCTTCCAAGATATTCTACGTAGGTCCAATAGTGTATGGTGTCACCAACTTGCAACCTGGTATATGGGTCGGAAAATGTCCATAATCCATCTTTAGGTTTGAGAATATCTTGCGAGAATGTACCTGCGTCTCGTCCATTAAATTCCTCGTTAATCTTTCCATGGAAGGCGAACAGTCTTATACCCTTTTCATCTGAAATAAAGATGTAGATATAGCTTGTATGTTATTTGGTGTATATTTATGACCTTTATGCATATGCGGTGATGGCTCATTCGATGTATTAAATTCAACTAAATTTGATCGTAATATACAAAGTAAGAATATCCGTACCCTGATTCAACAATACGTATTCCATGACTATTTTAGCAATTGCTATTTATTAAATTCGAATGAAAAATATGAAAGCATTGATAATTCCGGCAATACATCGCAATATTATACCGATTAATATTCACATAGAACTTCCAAAATTTACCTATTGCACAACCTAGTTCCTCAGCAGTTAACACTGTTGACATTATTATCAAAATCCAGAATGTACAGTGACAGGGTTAAGTACCATAAGGAAGATAAGAAGTACAATTTTGATCTCCTGAAGTTATTAGGTATATAGGCCTATACTATTGGAAAAATGGTTGAAAACATCTGTTCAACTATAGGTATTCTCGGTTGCATATTTTTTGAAATATATTTTTCCTACCTTCGTGACTCCAGTTTTCTGTATACTATGACACGCATTATTACACAACTTAAAAAAAACAAGTATTTTTTCGAAGAGAAAGTTGCGAGCCAAGAATTGGGAGATTCTTTGCTAATGGAGATCAAGAATTATCGCTAGGTAAGGTTGCTTGGCAGCCTTGCGTCTGACTATACACTAGTAGACCAATGATGGACTACCTGATTTATTTTTTCTTCTTTCAAAGAAAACTCCAAGCATCAAAAATATTAATAATTATTATTAATGGCATCACAATGTAGACAGATTATTATATTATAATTCTAAGAATTATATAAATAAACTTTTAAATGGTCAATTTATATATTCTTTACGCTCTGTGATTCTTACTATCCTTGAACTACCTTGAAATAAAACTGAATATTAAGTTACTAAGAAAATGCAAATTTTGTTACTTTTAGACTCGTTGACGCAGTTAAAAGTATCATTCCATTGCGAAAATAAAATATATAAAAGAATCTCGACAGTACCCCGCGAAACTCCGATGTACTTTACAGAATCCGATGCGCGTTTCTCAAACCAAGTTTTCATCCTCAGGAGATTACTAAAACTGCCGGATTAATAATAATAATTGCAAGTTATTGAGCGAAGATTTACTATAGCGTTTTCGATCAGTTTAGTAACTGTAACTATAATATACTAGATGCACAATCAATGTATAATTTTTTAAATGATATTCTAATCATGCATTATGTTAGAACTAATCATGTGATTGCAACAATCATAAAATAAATTTCAATTATAAAATATAAATTAAACAAGACCATTACTGACCATTTGAATATACGCTAAAGCGAATAATTTTAGAAGTTGTACTGTAATAAATTTAATTTTGATTAATTGTGTTGATGAATGTGAATGATTAATTTTATATTTACCCTTTTATTATCTCAGGAGTAGGATCAATGTAACAAATTTATTTATAAAGAATTAACGAATGTAATAAATACTATATAGAGTATCCATATCGAATATGTAGAGTACCAATATAGATTATTCGATATGAAACACCATATCAGATTTCAAAATATTGATTTTATACTATCAGATATTAATTAAGTGCCTTAATTTGTTCGTGAGTCCAAAGGCGGCCAACAAAAATGAAGTTAATTGTATATATATGACGCAACTTCTCCCAGACGTCTTTTGGTCTAACCCTAGAGACTAGAATGAGGGATGGACGTATTATTATTGTTGTTGTTGTAGTAATGTATGTATAATAATTGTTTTTTTTATTATAATAATTTAGAATATATTCATATCTTGTCCGAGTGGTGATAACTTTCGAATGAGATTGTAAATAGAAAAATGATTATAATTTATCAATATAATATATATATATTGATAAGCAATATAAACGTTCATAATTAGAGGGTAATTATAGTGTAATGCAAAATGCGGATAAATAACTTCATATTAGTTGTTTAATGGTGCCAATATGTTCTGATTATATTTTGTTATACAATATGATTATTCAGCTGGTTTTGTATCATTTTTACACTATGGTTGTACATTGAATGAGTAATTAAAGATATTCCTTTGCACGTATATTTTTTTTGAAAATGAAGCGTAGATTTTTAGTGTTAAAAAAATATTGTAAGGTGATATTTTCATTACCATTAATAATCAAATTCTAATATTTTCACATAAGATAGTAACATGCATAACAAATAGCCATGGTATGGATAAATCTAGTTTTATTTACACATGAACGAAATAATACTAAAATTGTATTTATAAATAAGGACAAATGAAGTACTTTGCGGAAATTTACCATGAAATCTTTAGCTTAAATTACTCGAGTTTACGTGTTTTGTCTGATATGCAAGAAATAAAGCAAATAATTAACCTAAATACAATTAGACTAATGTGAAAGACAGGTTATATCACTGTCTTTCTATTAATATGTAATGCAGCATAAACGCTAGAGGACTGATGTTTGGTTTACCTTTTATAAAGTCGTATTTACCGATTTTTGTGGGTCACATTCACGTTTTGTCCCAACATGTACTTCACGCGATTTAAAAAAACATTAATCACTGACCACAGACTGACGAGAAACTGCTTTCACGGTAGGTGTGTTACCACTTTTCTCTGAAGACGGCTATCTCTATACAAAAATTGCAATGGTAGAGACGATATAAGAATGCGCAGAATTCAATAAATTATCAGTGGCGACTTAATGGGCCTTTCCACTGATTTTTTATTGCTTTATGTGATAGCGTTTTATAAAAAAATCCTCCCGTATTTTTTTATTTTCTTTCTATCGCTTATACGTGACGTCACGTATCCTTCCTTAGTGACGTCACAGAGTCTACCACCTTGAACATGACAACGGTGTATTAGTACTATATTTCAAAGTTGGTTTCCTGCTTTGTGACAGTGAACATTGAAATTGACTTTGTTGTTTTTGACACTTGACATCTACTGATAAATAATCAAAATTTGACATGTAAAACTCAAAGCATACTAATCTACTTTCGGCAGAATTTCTGCACTTCATTTAGCAAATTCTGGCTCTATTTTCTTACAATAATATACAGAAACAAAGCAAAACACAATTCGTAGAGAACGCAGAAAACATAACCACAAAACTAAGCGTAAACAACTGCAGCTGTGGGTCGGGTTATTTAGACTCCTGACAAATAATGCTGCCAACTTAAATCCAGGCTGTTTGACATCACTCAGTCTCAAGGTCAAACGAGTGTTCATTGCTATAATAAATATTTATTTTTTTATTATGCACTGTGAGATTTATATTCGACACAAAGTTGTACGATATGAATATTAGCTTTCAAATAAACATATTTGTTGTTGTTAAAAAGGCCCATTATCTCATTCGTATACTTATTGGAAGAAATGAGGTTATCTAATTTTTTCTGCTTTTTGTTCGCAATGTTTATATTATAGTTTGACCTAGTTTTTTAGCAATATTCTTGCTCAGACGCATAATTTTTTGTGCAGATAATAAAAACAAACCTAGAAACAAAATATTTTCTCTCTGTGAGCATTATTGGAGAGGAATAATTTATCAATTCTTTTAAATTTATATTTTAAAGGATGATGGTGGTAGTTCTGAAATGGACATTTTAGAATATAATGATAGACACAAACAATAGTCCAGTCGTCGAAAATTTTCCGCTGCGAATTCTTTGAAACTTGACCGATTAACGTGAAATTTGTTGAGTGTCCTTTCACCCTGAGGTTGGATGCCACCCCTTATCGGGGGTGGAACTGTTTATACTCAAAATAATCCCGCGGAAATATCCTATTTTTCGGTATATCGATATATCGACATATTTTTCTACTCGTAATTGAAAATCTGTTAAAAATGCTCCTTCCCTCAAAAAAGTTGTTTTTTATGAATGTGCTAGGTCCAGAATAAAGGGAGTCATGGCTCGCTGAAGAAGACTTATTTTTGCAACAACTTGTTTCGATGTACTCAATGTTAAATAATAGAAAACTGATGCATTTTTCGGAAAAAACTTAAAGAAAATGTTTTGCAGTACTTGGAAAGACCTTTAAAACGAGCACTGTTACTTTAATAATGCATTACAAAAACTGCGGGCCACTAAAATTTTTGAGAAAAAAATTACCACAAAACCGCAGCCATTATTCCCAGCCATGATGAAAATGGGAAACGTATTTTTCAAATTTCTTTAAAAGAATCCTTATTTTCAAAATAACTCAACAACAAAAATTTAAGAAGATATGTAAAAAATGATAGTACAAAAATTTAGTTTTTTCTTAACAAACGTTATATTTCTGTAGTATAAAAATTAACGGAAATAGGAATCTTTTTTCTTTTTCTGTAGGATAAAAATTAGCTGTTAGCCCTTGAAATTACCTGTAAAACGGTTATTGAATGGACGTTGTAGCTTTAAAATTAAGAAAGTTTTGGTAAAAAAAAACAAACGCATTTTTTCAGAGCATAAAAATGTTTACATTCCACATAATTTTGGAGTTTCATCGTTGTTCATATGTGCGTATATCGTGTATATACATACATAAATGTCAAATTTATAAAATATGTTCGGTTTTTTTTAATTAATTTGTGTATATCGAGTGGTTTTTAAGGGTTGAAAATTTGGAATACATCGTATATCATATTGGAAAACATGAACGAAGCTTTATTCTACATAATTAAATAAGACATGAATCCATACACTTGCATTTTTCCAATTTTTCAGGATTTGGTACTTTTGAAGTTAAGGATGGGCTTAATTCCAAAATTTCCTGTAAATCTATGCAGGATCAAAGAATTCGGAGGCAATAGCTTATTTTTACCTTCAATGACTGGACTACAAAGCATTGCCTATAATTTGAAAGCAACAAGTTAATAATAATCTATAATTAATGTAGGAATTTCCAAGGGTAATCCCCTTAATCAAAAAAAGCACTGAATTTAGGTAAACAAACATGACTAATCTTAAAGTTTGCTTGATATGGTACAAATTATTGTAGACTTACCAGTACCTGCATTAGGCAAGTCTCTCTTAAACAGTAATCATTGATAACGACAGCACTTACCTGGTATAGACACTTTAAATCCTTTTGGATATACTTGAACGGTGGCTTCCGGTACCTCATATTCCGCTAGTATCTGAACAACACAGCATATTAACAGCAACCACAACATAATGCCACTAAATGTCAACTAACTTATTTGTGCATGCTTTTCTAACTCACTCGACCTCCAAGAAACAACACTGGAAGGGAGGATTCAGCAAACATTAAGTAATTAAACAGGTTTCTTGACTATCAACGAGCTGTAAATAATAAAATATGAATGAAAAGGTTATGATATAAGGATAATAATTATGCAATCACGAAACGTCTGCTTGCATCTTCCTGAAAAATGCAGATTCTGGAATATTATCTTTCGCATCTACCTACATCGTTCAGTAATATTTCGTTTCTCTTAAATCAAAATATCTTGTTTTATTGGAAAGTATCAAAGAAATCATAAAAAAGGCATATATGGGGTTCTCAGCGAACAAACAACAAATCACAGAAATTAGTTATAAATTCAAACCACTGCATCTCGAGCGGAAATAATGCTAAGCTCCTCGGATTTACCTTGGATGGTAATTTAAATTGGTCCAGTCATATCACCTGCTTGGGGAAGTCCGCTTGCAAGTGTATTTTTTCTATTGCGCCACATAAGGCTGGTATTGAACATTTCCACTTTAATCTTATCGTACTTTTCATTATTTCACTCACGAATTTGTTGTGGTGTGATGCTATGGGGATATTCCACCCATGTCTAATGCGGGAATATTTGTCTAACTTATGCTTGGCAATTTCAAGTTCTTCTACATTCAAATTACTGAGTTTCAATGGCTTTAGTTCAGGTAATTTTTCTTTGTCTGGAATGTCACTACAACAATCATAAGGTATTGCGATGGGATGTGGATTGTAGTGGGCTTCCACGAAGTTTCTGGAACTCACTTGGACTTTCGTTATTCCAATAAAAGCATAATATCCTGGTTGCACTTTGAGGACGATTTAATTTGAGGATGCACTTTGAGGATGCTAATTGTGATTTGAAGTGGTTCTGAAATGATAGTTGACCACATGTTTTCTTCAAGTTCTTGGACGTTATATCCTTCGCTGGAGACTAGGGATGTTTGGCAATTTTTTGGCAAGGATTGTAAATTTTTGAATAATCTAGCTTTACATCGTTATCTATTGGATAGGCAAATAGATTGGAACATAAATTCCTTCTGAAGTACAACGGTTTACGCAAATTGGGTTCTTGAATCTTTCGCGGATACGATTGGATTCGCGTTCATACAACGGATGACGTATGGTCAATATATGATTCTCGATATTCTCATAATGAGAAATCAAGGTGATATTTCGAGTAGATGCCGAGGTAGATACCGGATTATTTATCAAAGCCAAACATTTGTTGGTATCTATAAATAATTTATGACATAATATGTATACCTAAATATCAATATTTCTTATTACAATATTGTCTTTTCTATTTAAGCGTTGTGTCTCTCTCAGTAGGTACTTATAGAACACTCTCCCCAGAACTAGATAGAACTAGATAGAACTTTATTTTCCAACAGGTGAGAACACCGAATAACAGAAAAAAACTATAACAACCCACCACAGAGATAGTCATAACGATAGTCAAAATCCAACGAGTTTTTAGAGAAAAAAATATCAGAGGAATTTTTTTATATTTTTTGTTGTAGTGATATGTAATCTAGAAAGAATTAATTTCCGCTTTTCATTTCCACTAAACATTAAAGAAGCAACGGCAATATTGCAAAACAATAATGTAAAAACTATGCACAATGGGCCAATGAATTTTGTTATTGATTTATGTTATTTTTGTGTTGATTTATGTGTATTTTTAAAATTTTTTTAGCACGATTTTTATCGATTTTTTTTTAAAGCTATATCATTTTCATTAGAGAATGTTATTAATCTTTTTATACTATGCTCGAATATTTTCGCGAAATTATCTATTACAGAGATTGCTTGATAATTTGTTAATTGTTCTTGATCATATGATTTGTGTACGGGCGTAATAATTGATTTTTTCCATTGTATGAGCAAAATACCATTTTTTACGATATATTAATAACATGCACCAGTGGTGTAACAATATGTTTATGTATAATTTTTCTTGCTTCTGTTTTTATCCCATCTGGACCTTTGAGAGCAATTATTTAATTTTCTGTTACGGGTACAACCAACAATACCCAACAACACCTCTAGAGGGGTTATTGGTACAACAAACAATGTGGATTCTACAGAGTTTAAGCTATTTCATACTTCCTTAACGTCCAGGTAATTCTATTCCTCCGTCTACACAAGAACCCTAACAATATCAACAGGGGCGGAGGGATAGAATTATAGGGAGTATGGAAACGAATCGTGACGACCCATATATGAACAGCGACTAGACAAGTTGCTCCCCAGTTTCAGATCTTCTGAAGAAGAGAGCGATATGACTCTCGAAACGTCAAGAACCATAAACCGACGACGTGGCAAACAGCCTTTAAGTGACCATACAAATATGAAAAAAAATATTCCTAGGGCGTTCAAATATTCATCAGGGAATGAAACCGTCGGACTGAAAAATGCATGGAAAATGAAGGAGGGCACACATATATGTAAGGTTAATGCAACGGCATTCCATGGCTCTTACTTGTTTTGCATATTAAGTCCTTTTTTGAAGTGATTTATTAATTGTTTGTCATTTTCGTAGCCAGTAGTAGTTTCCTGTTAAGATACACTAATTGTAATTAAAACCATTTCTAAACTAACAAAGTAAAGTTATGAATACGGTTAAAAACAGTTATAAATAATCCAGACAGTACCTTTTTTCGATTAAGAATAAGTAAATTCCCCCTCAAAAATGGCAAAACTTCGTTCAAATATTTTTCCGGGGGTTTTTGGGTTCGCTGATCACGAATCCGACGTCAAAAAACATCCTGGGTGTACCTTGGGGGTCGGTACACTCCCTATCAACCTCGTCTCCAGGAATTTCCCGTCAAGTGACGGCAAAAATTTGTTCAAATATCATGGGTGTAAAGTACCTTTGCACCCTTTTAAAAAAGTTTTTTTATGAAGTAAAATGTGGATGCAGTTTTTGATGCATTTTTGCATACAAAAATGCATTTTTTGACAAGCCCCCTTAGTTATCCCCCGAACTTTTTTCTAAATTGTTTGTAGAATCGAATGCAAAAAACCCGAGGTCTCTACCTGCGTGTCATAAAAAGTGTTAGCTCAGGGTGTCATTTTCCCCGTCTATTACTTTATGGCGGACTTCATGGCGTACACTGTATGATATGAGTAAATGTATAACAACAACGTAAACAAACGTAAAATAAATAAGTTGCTCTATAATATCCTATAATTAATTATATAATAATTATAATTAATTATAATTAATTATAATTAATTATAATTAATTATAATTAATTATAATTAATTATAATTAATTATAATTAATTATAATTAATTATAATTAATTATAATTAATTAATTATAATTAATTAATTATAATTAATTAATTATAATTAATTAATTATAATTAATTATATAATAAATTAATTATAATTATAATTAATTATAATTAATTAATTATAATTAATTAATTATAATTAATTAATTATAATTAATTAATTATAATTAATTATAATTAATTATAATTAATTATAATTAATTATAATTAATTATAATTAATTATAATTAATTATAATTAATTATAATTAATTATAATTAATTATAATTAATTATAATTAATTATAATTAATTATAATTAATTATAATTAATGTAATTAATTAATTACAATTATTTATAATTAATTATAATTAATTAATTATAATTAATTAATTATAATTAATTATAATTATAATTAATTTATTATATAATTAATTATAATTAATTAATTATAATTAATTAATTATAATTAATTATAATTAATTATAATTAATTATAATTAATTAATTGTAACTAATTATAATTAATTATAATTATAATTATTTATAATTAATTATATTTAATTATAATTATAATTAATTATAATTAATTAATTAATTAATTATAATTAATAAAATAATAATTAAATATAATTAATTATAATTAATATAATTAATTATAATTAATTATAATTAATTATAATTAATTATAATTAATTATAATTAATTATAATTAATTATAATTAATTATAATTAATTATAATTAATTATAATTAATTATAATTAATATTAATTATTAGTTTTCTATTAATCCACACTTACTTCTCTTTAAAGTCGAAACCTTCACGTGATGTTATAAATCCAGTACCCAATATGTCCTCACTTAAAACTGGCGTAATTCTAAGGATATTATCCGTGTTTACTTTCAGGGTCTGTGGATTATTCATGTACATAACAAATTCGTAGTCCTGGAAAACATCGTATTAATGACATTAAATAAAGGTGAGCTATTTTATGTCAAATCTACTTTGAGTTTATGGTTGAAATAAAGATTGGACGGATCTTGCAATTTTTATTTGTAGAATTTTCATCTACTCTAGGACAGGACGGGGACAATTGCAACACATTTTATTTATTTTAAAAATATGCTCTCATTGGTATTTAGCTACACAACCACAAATAAAATTACATCGCTATTTTAAGATGCATAAAAAACTACTAAATCCGACTACATTGTAAACCTAAAACTAGTGATAAATTCTAAAATGTCTGTTTTGGACTATTGGGTCAGTTAACATTATTTGCATTGCTAAACATACTGTTAAACATACTGTTTTCTCACTGATGACGTGCCACGATTTTGTTTTGAAATCCCTTATACAAGAAGACTAGAACATGGAGACCGAGCTCGCGTAAAATAGGTACCGAGAGAACGGTACAAATGACGTCGAAATCCGCTAGGGGATTAGCGGCGCTGTGAGCTTCTGTTTATCTATGACTGTGAGCGGCAGCTTCGGGAGTCTCCATCAGCCTTCGTGCTTTACCATCCAATGTGCTTTCTCAGGGGTTGGCCTTCGTGCATTCTCAGGTTAAGGTGCAATTGTGCGCGGTATCGCATTGCGCAAGTAAGAGTCCGCCGCCATTAAGTATCTTTCGACGTATTTTGTGCCGTCCGAAACACGCGAGCTCGGTCTCCATGTTCTAGTCTTCTTCCCTTACACTTAGAAATATCTATATTAAAATGAAGTAAGTGATGTCATATCTGTGAGGTAGCATTTTCGTATACAGTATACATACAGTATCTAACTGTATCTATTTGTTTAAATTTTATATTTTTTCGGAAAAACGAAATTATCCTCAAAATATTGAAATTTTACGAAGAAATGCTAAACGATACAAATGATAAGAGTTCTGATGCTAAAGAAAACAACTTACCGGAGAATCAGAGTACCTTTGTTCCACTCTCCATAATTTACTAGATTGTAAATTTGTATTAAAATCTTCGTTAAATATTAAATCCCCTTTGCAGAATTTTCCTATATTAGTTACTGTATCTGTATATTCACAAATACTTCTGCCCCCGCTACCAGGCAGAGAAATACCACCGGTACCAACCACAGGAGTAACTGATGGTAGTACGCTGGTTGGTTGTTCACCAATAAGATCTGGAAAACAATACTAACATTTAAAATGCAACTTATATTCGAAGGGCGTATTACCATTCACCACAAACGTTTGTTCATCATTTATATAACCAAACATATCTCTCCCATCGAAATGATCTATGTATGTCCAATAATATATAACATCTCCCCTTTTCAGCTTATAGTTTGGTTCGTAAAAAGTCCATCGTCCATTTTTGGCTTCCGTAATGTCCCGAGAAAAGGTTCCTCCCTCTCTGTAATTAATTTTCTCGTTTATTTTTGCATGGAAACCGAACAACTTTATCCCTTCCTCATCTGAAAACAAGTAGGTATTTTGCAACTTTGACCATTGAAACTTGCAGGAAGCAACACGCTGAGTAGTAGGTACAGTAGATGTTTCGAGAATCTACAAATATGACTTGAAACTGGAAATTTGCTTATAGGACATAGGGAGTTAAGAAGGGGTGCTAAATTTTATTAAAATGCCACATAATATGTAACAGTTCCACTTATACCAGTTATCAGCTATAGGAAGTCTGCATCAACTTCCTCACTTTAAATGGCATGTAATATTTCATCTCAGATTAATTATTCTAATCGTTATTTTGTAAGTTTCATTGCCATTTTGTAAGTTTCATTCCCTAAAACAACATAGTTGACCATTAATAATATCCGATATGGTTTAGTCCAAAAACCAATGTTACCACGTGTGTTTATATGGAACTGGCGTGTACAACGTAGTGCCATATAAACTGCCATATTTAGCCAATAACAATTTAAAATATGGTGCTCAGTGGCATGCTCCAACCTAAATGATGACACTATAGATGCATTATGTTTTTTAAAATCGCATTTGTCGAGCAAGTAGAAGTAGTAAGTTAAATAGTATTTGCAAATTTTATAACTATTATATTATTTAAATATTCTTTTGAATTTAAAAGTGCAAAGTGCAGCGATAATTATTTTATTTTAATACATTGTTTTATTTTTATTAATAGGTATAATAATATTGTTATTCGTTTGTTTTGTTATTGTTTGGGGTTTTCATCATTTTTGTTAGTTATTATAATTAGAAACATTATTTTCTGTTGTGACATATTAGTTAACGCCAATAAATAGTTTAATTTCGTTGAAATGATTTGTTTCATGGCTCATTAAAATATTCGGTATAATCCCGATATTCCGGTATTTTTTAAATAAATACCGAAATACCGGTATTCCCAATACCCTTCGGTATTGCAATACCTACTCCGTACTAAGTGGGTTCGAACTAGTAAGTCCGGTCATGTATACGGTTGCTAGTTCGAACTAACGTTGTTAGCTCAGTCTTAATAAGCACGAGCTATTTAGCTCGTGCACATATTTATGTAGTACCTAAATACCCATAATCTACATGTGGTTCAACTCAAATAGGTATGTTATGATACCTACTCAACTTGATAGTCCTCAAATATATGATAGTCTAAGTCTACATGATTTTACGACTTTTTAAATAGATTTTAAGCAGACCTGGTATGGACACCCTGAATCCCCTTGGATGCAAAGGCTCAACTTTAGCTTCGGGCACTTCATATTCAGCTTCATATACAGCTTGTACAAAAGTGGCGGCACTGAACATAAATATCAACCACATTTTGCATCTATATGCGAAATAATCACCGTGCGGTAACTGACTAGTAATCGAGTCTTAGTAAGAGATACATGACCTCAGCATATCTAAGTAACCCAGCAAATACAGATAGGTTGGCCAACGGTCGGTTTCAAGTTGGAACCGTTGAAATAGCATTGGCACCGGTGTCCAATGCTGGAAGGGCAAAAACGTATTTACTATTATGTTATTTTTGAAGTCGGTGCGTTCGTCAGCCGATAACTCCTTAAGAAAATGTTCAAAGCGATCATTCTTGATGACTTTAATTTAATTTTTGAGCTGTTTGCATAGATTATTTAACAATAGTTTGTCGCCTGATGAACGAATTTGTTGCCATTTTTCTGGCTTTCCTTTTTTTTTGTTAACCAAGTCGAATTTCTTTGATATAGTTCAAACCTGGTGTTTTTGGCTTCAGTGTGGGGGTTTTGTGGCACGCAGATTGCTGCAAGTTAACCATTAGCTTTTCAAGTTCATGGTCTAACTATTGTTTCTTTTTCAAGGGTACGGTTAGTTCAACTCTCTGTTCAAGCTCTGCTCGAAATCCATCCCAATCAGTTTCCCCATTAACGAGATATGCGGGTTGTTGTTTGGTTATTACATATTCAGTCAATGAGACTAGAATTACTGAATGGAGATGCTAGGTCAAAGCATTCTTCAATGGTGGCATAAGCGGATGGAATATTGTATTGTATTGTAATAAAGTAGTTTCATAAAAAAAAACAGTTGAAAATCATTGGGTGATTTTTTTGGAAATTGGAAAATAATCCCGACAGTACCTTTATTCGATTAAGAATATCAATAATCTTCAAAACCCACGACACCTATTAATTATTAGCAACCACAATATTATTAGCACAGTATGCATTGCAATGGCAGACTTTATGTTGCTCTGAGGGGTTTCAAATGTTTTCAGATCAGTTAGTTACGGGAGTGAATCAAAAACGAAAATATAAAATGTTTGGGTTACAAAATGTGTCGCTCAAAACCGGCACATAGGCGTAAAATGTCACTAGGAACATACTTTCTTAGTGACATTTTTCGAAATATTAACAATTAAGACCATTTTCTAAAGAATTTTTTGCAAAATTACAAATTTGACAGTTGCCAGGTGTTATCTGCGAACTTTGAATTGGTGCATTTTAGGTTATTTTGCAAGCAGGAGTGATTGTTACCAAAAGTTTTTATCAAACTCTAATATTAAAATAAAATCCCATATGGTTCCAACTTAATGGCGGACACTGTATAATATAAGTAAATGTACAACAACGTAAACGAACGTAAAATAAATAAGTTGCTTTATAATATCTCATAATTTAAAAAATATATAAACAGATCAATTTCACGGTTGCATGTTATATGTAGATTCTGCTGAATAATTTAAGTTTCCAAAGCAATAAAGTTAACGGCAAATATAATACCAATATCAGCGTTACAAATTTACAAAGCCCAAATTTTAACATAATCTACTTCAAGTGCACTGTTTTCATTCCATGAGCTCTTCCATTTAGTCTTCTCATCATAAAACTTTCTTAAACTTAAACGCTCTCCATTTCTCCATGGCTTTCGGCCATCAGTCCTGTCTTCAAAGTTAAAACCACCTACACCAACTCCCAAGGTCACGTACATCTTAAACATGATAAGTCATCAAGTAAGCCTATTCGAAAAGCGAACGTTAATTTTCGGGTCACAGCGCTGCCCTGTCTCCTGGCGGATTTCATACTGAACCCTGCAGGAGCCCCGCAGATTGCGAATTATGGTTGTTTCATACTAAAAGAGCATTTTTTGTCTGATATTATTATATTGACGTATTAATCAAGTGAGTATTTGTACCTCAACTGCCAAAAAAATGCCATTTATTTGTCACCTCGCCTCGAAAACATTTCCGGAAATGTTTCAGGTTGCCATGGTACCGACTTAAAAAAGCATCTTGCATTTAAAGTAGAGGTGTGAAATTTTAAACCAAATTTGCATAATTTTAACACTGTACAAAAACCTCGACAAATCTTTATTAATACGCCAATACTTCGCAATCTATGGTGTTCCCGGATGGTTCAGTGTGATATCCGCCAGGTGGCAGTGGCGCGGTGACCGAAGCGAATTGGACTTAATATTTTTTAAATTTAAAAGTATGAAACTTGTTTTCCTTACCTCCTTATCGAAAGGTGCCAATGTAGATCCCGTTTTCCACCGTTGAGCATACGAGGCATTCAAATATGATCCCAAACTTGCAAAGCCATCAGATGGTGGATAAATATTAGCATACACCAAATCATCTACACTAACAGATATACTGCCTACAACGAATGGCATATTAGAAAATTACTATTGGCATACTCTTGTATAGCATGTATACGGATGAAAACGTTTTAATATTTTTCGAAACAATTAGCTATGTGCTGTTAACGGCCCTTACCAGGTTTCCAGATAACTGCAAAGTTATGGAAATCATCACACCAGGTCTTCCCAGTATTTTCTCGCACGTCTTTTAAGCCATAGTTCCGAGCTACTTCATTTGAACCAAAAAGTACACCACCTTGTAGAATTGTATTTAAATCGGAATTGCCTCGAGTGAATGCTATTCTTATTTGACCTGACTCATAATTTGGACCATAGTCATCTTTTAGGGAATTGAGATAGAGTTCTGAAAATTATTTTTGAACAGAAAATATAGCCAACAAAAACATTATTATACAATTTAATACTACACACTACATCTGGACATAAAGGGGAATTATCTGTAGTATTTAAAGTGCCACGAGAGCTTTAAATTTATCGGGCAGATTACAAATACTAGATGCCTAGCAACGACAAAACCGTTCGTCGTGGAATATGTTCTACGACTCTGATGAAGTATTCTGATCCCCTTTATTTACAGTACATCTCCGATATATAGGAAATAAATTTTAAGTGTTCCGCCACACACGTCGACATAAAAACGCTACTCCATTCAACGTCTGCACGGTAGCGCAGAGAACCAAACGATAATATAAATTTACTTATAATAAAATCACTTATTAAGTCGCGATTTGCCGATAGGGTGAACGTGAGGATATCCACCTGAACGAACGAATGCAAAGCTGATAGAATACTGCCCTGTTTCTTATATATATATATATATATATATATATATATATATATATATATATATATATATATATATATATATATATATATATATATATATATATATATGTATTACTTTTATGGATTCTCTTCATCTAACATGCGTAAAGCTTGTTCTTGCTCTTTATTTAATATGCGAAGACTGTCGGCGTCCTGTGAAATTTTATATATTTCTTATTTTTAAGAGATGTACTGTACACTTGTCCTTGAGAATAATTTCAAAGGATCAGGAAATTGACCAAGGAAATTATATTTTCTAGTAGGATGAATTGGGGTAAGTGTGTGTTAGGATCATCCCAATAATTAACCCAACAGTTTTGTGATATACTTTGAGTCTAGAAAATGTCACTGTCTTGCCGGCTCCCTAGCCTAACAAACACGTGACTTGAAATCTCGCGTATGAAAAAAAATCCGGCTTTTTATTTTTTTCTCGTAAAAATAATTCCATCAACATGATTTTTTTTAAAAAAATATTAGCTAGACGATAAATTTTTTACCTCCCCACCCTCCTTACCTGACCACCCCCGTTTAATAACTGTCCTTTTTTCGAAAATGTATTGCCACCAGTCTAAATCTAAATCTTAATTTTAAGATTGAGCAAGTTATAAGCACATTTTTAAATAAAAACAAAATGAAAACAAACTCCACTCGACGACGTACATATGGTTAATCATTGACCGAGTTAGTAGTTACAAGTGAGAATAAAAATTTAATTCAAAACAAGTGCCTGCATATACCTGGATAAATCCAGTCACCCTTAGGTAACTTTGCGCGTATCTCTATTTTTCCATATTTAAACGCAAACTTGGTTTTGGTTGTCACTTGAGACGACAATATGGGAGGCAAAATATATCCAGCGTCGTACCTCTTTCTACAAGCTGGTGATCCAGGGACTGCCGTACATCTGCAAAAAAAATCATGAGATCATGTTAATAACAGTAGAATAACTTACAGGTTAATACACATTCAGTAACGAGCAACTACAGTCAAACTTCTAAAATTCGAAAGTCGATAACTTGAATTTTTGGTAAGTCAAACAAAATTGGTTGGCAAACAGGCGAAAAATTACAAAAGTTATAAACAATTTAGTAAAAAAAAAAGGGGGGGAATTATGCAATTAGTTCTATGTTAGTTATTATATATGACATATTAGTTATGTTATATGACATCTTGCCCTGCAGGGTCGGGCAAGATGGATAGTTTTTTTTTACAATGTAGACACTATTTAAGACATATTAATTTAGTTTTATTTTATACAGTTAATACCTATATATGTTATGCTTTTAAGAAAAAATAGCAGTATCTTAAATATGTTCCAGCGGTCTCTATTTTTAGTTGCCCACCCTGTACATAATATTGTCCCTCTGTGTAATCGTGTATTACGAGTAATATGAAGCAGATATTCACATATATTCATATTCACATAAACAGTATACAGTTTATGTGACATATTCAGTAACATATTCAGTAACACAACAACTATATCTATGCATTTTTTAGATAACAAATATTTTCAAATTAAAGTCATTAACTGGTAAATATTATTTTACCCTTCCATCAAGTAGCCAATATGAAATCAAAACACAATAATTAATATTATAATTATACCATCATAATCTCTTCAAACGAAGATTTAAGAAAATTTAAGAATGATCGAAAATTTAAATCATTGTACAAATTTGTAGATCTGTTAATATATGTATCTAATACCGTTTAGTTTTTGGGAAGAAAAACTGTTCGGCCTTCAATAAAAATAAAGAAATGCTTTATTATATTTTGTCACATCTTAATTTTCGTTTGTAATCTTCCGAAAATTATAAAAATAGTGACAAACTTCTGCTCCAAACAGATCAGTCAGAGCTTGCCTATTAAGCCTATTGGATACCATTAAATGTTACCTAAAGTTCCAAATCTCTCACAAACGGGTTGCCTTAAATCAGATGAGGTAGTTTTGATTTTTATATGTTGTATCTGACGAAGTGGTAATGATAAATCCAGGTTCTCCACCTCGGAAGCCCTTCGGATCATCATTAAATACTTGCTAAAACATGAAATGCGAAATTTTTTCAGGCAAAAGACACTTTTTAAGTAGACTAAATTTGCAACAAGGCAGGGCTTCCGAGGTGGACATTTTGTCATTACCACTTCGTCACATACAACATCAGAACTACCTCATCTGATGCAAGGAAAAATGTACCAATTCCATAGGGTACACATGAAATTATACACAGCATTTAAAATTTGAAAAACCAACCTTTGACTGATGCGTATAGGCGCCGAGCTATATCACTTAATATCTTTATATTTCAGAAGATTTGGTTTTCTATTAATCCATACTTACTTTTCTTTAAAGTCGAAACCTTCACGTGATGTTATAAATCCAGTACCCAATATGTCCTCACTTAAAACTGGCGTAATTCTAAGGATATTATCCGTGTTTACTTTCAGCGTCTGTGGATTATCCATGTACATAACAAATTCGTAGTCCTGGGAAACATCGTATTAGTAACATTAAAGAAATATCACATAATTAAATTATTATTATCAGATGTTAAATGAATCTAGCAGGTGCGCTATTTTATGTCAACTTTATCTACTTTGAGTTTATGGTTGAAATAAAAATTGGACGGATCTTGCAATTTTTAAATGTAGAATTTTCATCTACACTAGGAAAGGACGGGGACAATTGTAACACATTTTATTTATTTTAAAAATATGCTTTCATTTGTATTTAAACTACACAACCACCAATAAAATTACATCGCTATTTTAAGATTCATAAAAAACTACTAAATCCGACTACATACAAGACTACATCTGACTTATACAAGAAGACTAGAACATGGAGATGGAGCTCTGGTAAAGGTAGGTACCGAGAGAACGGCACAAATGACGTCGAAATCCGTTAGGGGATTAGCGGCGCTGTGAGCTTCTGTTTGTTACTGTTTATCTAAGGCTGTGAGCGGCGCCCTACCTAGCTCGGGAGTCTCCGTTAGCCTTCGTGTTTTCCCATCCAATATGCTTCAAAATGTGCTCTCAAAAGATTGAAATTTTATGAAGAAGGTGCAAAACGATACCAAGGATAAGACTTCTGATGCTAAAGATAACAACTTACCGGAGAATCAGAGTACCTTTGTTCCACTCTCCAAAATTTACTAGATTGTAAATCAGTATTAAAATCTTCGTTAAATATTAAATCCCCTTTGCAGAATGTTCCTATATTAGTTACTGTGTCTGTATATTGACAATTACTTCTGCCACTGCTACCAGGTATAGAAATACCACCGGTACCAGCCGAAGGAGTAATTGATGGTACACTGGTTGGTTGTACACTAATAAGATCTGGAAAACAACACTAACATTTAAAATGCAACTTATATTAGAAGGGCGTATTACCATTCACCACAAACGTTTGATCATCATTTACATAACCCAACTTATTTCTCCCATCGAAATAATCTACGTATGTCCAATAGTAGATAACGTCTCCCCTTTTGAGCTTATAGTATGGTTCGTAAAAAGTCCATCGTCCATTTTTGGCTTTCGTAATGTCCCGAGAAAACGTTCCTCCTTCTCTGCCATTAAGTTCCTCGTTTATTTTTGCATGGAAAGCGAACAATTTTATCCCTTCCTCATCTGAAAACAAATATGTATTTTGGACCATTGCAACTTGCAGGGTGCATCGCGGTGAGTAGTAGGTACAGTAGACGTTTCGAGACACTACAAATATGACTTGAAACTGGAAATTTGCTTATAGGACATAGAGGGTCAAGAAGGGGGTGCTAAATTTTATGAAAATGCCACGTGTGTAACAGTTCCGCTTATACCAGTTGCCAGTTATAGGAAGTCTGCATCAACTTCCTCACTTTACATGGCATGTCATATTTAATATCAGATTAATGATTCTAATCGCTATATTGCAAGTTTCCCTGCCATTCCCTATTCCCTAAAAGAGCATGTTTATATGGAACTAATGTTTGCAGAAACTACAAATTCTACAAAATATTCAAACCGTTCAGAAAAGGAGGTCGAATTTGTCAAATTACGGTCTTTTCTAGCGCCTATTCTCGGCGACTTCATAAGTCGCCTATTTCAAATAGAACATAACTGTATTTTGTTACCATATTTCCTCCAATGCATATTATTTGAATATTATTTATATACATAGAGAATGCAGTTATTAGTAGAACGATAGAATATTAGTAGAACGATTCAAAGGTATTAGACAGCCAATACCCTAAAAAAATACCCTGAATGAGTGACTTGAATGGAATATAAAAACTTTTCTGCACGATCAAGCTTTTTTATGCAATGTTTGTTTCCCGAGCGGTAAGTAACACTTACCAACCGGTCCAGAACGGTAAATATAATTGTCAAAATTGACATTTTGATTCGGTTTCAGTTATATTTCTATTTAGCCTCATTTTGACATCATACATAAGAAATTCAATACGTATGTATAAATAAGTTTTTCATTTATTGTGAACGCGCAAAAAGTGTCTAAGCATCACGAACTTTAAGGGACTGGTTATACCGGGTTATAGCGTTCTCAGACAAAATTGAAACCAAATATTGTCTTCGAACGGTATATTACCCTTACCGTTCTGATATAGGTACCACGTATGTCACCAAGCACTTGTGATAGCCTCTCAGATTAATAACATCTGCCTATGCTGGGTCAAAGGACACTCACAATACAACGGCAATAAAGAAGCTGACAAACTGGCCATGAAGGCAGCCAGCCTGAGAAGCCTTGGGCCTGGTCCTTCAAGTACACTACCAATTGCAGCGAAACTCCAATTAATAAAGGAAAACCCATAAGAAATTTAAGACGTTGTGGGGTGAAACAAGTAGCTGTCAGCTGGCCAGAAATCTCTTGAGATATCCCAGCGAAGAGACGGCGAGGAATTATCTGCCAATGTCTAGGGGAAAACTACGATTTGTGACAGGAATCCTAACCGGACACTGCCGGGTAAGGAAGCACCTCTATAACATGAGAGACAAAGTCACACCCATCTGCAGAGGATGTGAACAAGAAGATGAAACGGTCGAGCATGTACTTTGTGAATGTCCCGCCGTGTCATCGACCAGAGCCATATTGGGGGAACGATGCCCTTCTATGGCCAATTTGAGGGAAATGGCCCTAGGCAACATCATCACCTTTTGTATAACATTAGGCTGGTCGATCGCCTAGGGAGACATTTTCCTCGCGGGGGAAGCACAAGGGACCTAAGTGCAGCGGATCTCTGATCCGCGTTCCGAACAATTTCCAGATTCCGGTTAACCCACTTACTCCGGACTAAGTGGGTTCGAAGTAGTAAGTGCGGTCATGTATACGGTTGCTAGTTCAAACTAACGTAATAAGTAAGCTTAGTTCTTAGTAAGCTAGTAAGCTCGAGTTGAATATGTGCGCTAGCGCTTTTAGTCCGGTTCCAAGAATCATGTAAATGTTTAGCTCGCTTGTAACTCGAACTAAAAATTGGACGTTGCAAACTTTTAGGTGAGAAACGTTAAAATACAAAAGGCGCAAAAGCAAAAGTTGATGATTATCTTTAGTTTGTATTAACGTGTCATGATATAGACAAGTAAAAGTGACCTAACGGGAATCTATAAATCAGGCTTAATGATCTTGTATTATTAATTAATTGATTTAACACTACCAAACAGAGAAAATATATCTAAGAAAATCGCAAAGCAACATATTTACCGCAAACTACAAAGATTTTGTAAATTATAAGTTTCATCTTTCTCGTCAAAGGTAAGTATGTCATTAAGGTATGAGAAAATTGGTATAAATAAAAACTGACTTATTAAAATACACAAACTACAACTAGTTTACAACAAATGCAAATAATAGATTACCTATCCTAATCCTTAAATGATGAATATGATGAATATAAATAGATTACCTATAATATAATTCTTAAATGATGAATACCTATGATGTTGTAGGTGAATAGGTCTCTGGTTCTCGGTATATAAAGGTTGCTTTATAATGTACATTTCACATGTTTTCATTAATAGCCAGAGATAAATTTTAAATCCGTTAATATATAAGTACCTAAATACCTATCTACCTGTGGTTCAACTCAAATAGGTAGGTATGTTATGATACCTCCTCAACTTGTATTAAGTATATCTATATAAGTAAGATTTTATTCAGACCTGGTATGGACACCCTGAATCCCTTTGGATGCAAAGGTTCAACTTTAGCTTCGGGCACTTCATATTCAGCTTGTACAAAAGCAGCGGCACTGAACAGAAATAACAACCACATTGTGCATCTATATGCGAATCAACGCGCGATAACTGACTGGTAATCGAGTCTTAATAAGAGAAATGACCTCAGCATATCTACGTAAATAACATTATTCTGGAAAATCCATCGGACACTATCTTACACTGGAAACTACTGGGGGCTGAAATTGTTTACATACGATGTTTTAATAGTTTCCACTGAAATGTGAAAGTAGCCCGAGGACCGCTACCCATAATATACCTACCACCATAAAGAAGGGTTATCTTTACCAATTATTTCCGCGAATATTCTAAAGAGGAAAGGAGGCAAACAGGTTATATGGTAAAACTGCTACGATGTTTTATTGTTATTTTTCATCCTGGTACAATAATTTAAATAAAAATGTCCTTCAAGTTTACTTATACGAGTTTATTAAATGTTTATTGAATTATAAAAGTTGTAAGCTATAAGATCATTAGATATAGGGGAAAACGGGGTAATGATGCTCGGTGGCTATTCCACTCACCACCAATAAACACAACATAAAGTGAGATATCTTCACAGTGGCGACAACTCATAAATTCGATATTCTGTGGCATATTTGTCTTACCTATACCCCAGGGACTAATTGAACCCCATGTCTTAATCTCCTCAGTATTAATTAGTAGTACTTTTTGTAGTACTAACTACTACTACTAGTAGACTACTCGTACTAAGTAAGGACTACACCTATGAGATATAGGTGTACCATTGGTATCAAGTTTATGTACTTCTTCAAGATATATTTGGATCGATCTATAATACTCACGCTGTAGATACCTACTTCCTATGTGACTTCTTTATGCTATATTATTGATAGCTAAAATATATAGCTTACATAAGCAGTTATAGCTAATAATGTATCTATCTTCCTGGTAAATAAAATTATAGATGATTCATTACCAAGAAGCATAAAATAGGGAGTTTTTCGTCAGCTTTAGCCAATCAGATCTTACTCTAATATTTGCGTCATATAGTCAGGCAACTTGTGGGAATATTAGCCCAAAAAAGAAGTTGCACACCACAGAACATAAGTGCTATAGACAGCAAAGATTAATTCCATCATTCATTGACGCTAATATCACACGTTTTTCATATATTACTCACAAGTTTGAGGGTAATTCCGCTCAATATTTTTTTTTATTTTCGCATTTAAAATATTTTTACAAACCTAGTTTTATAAAATCATTTAGAGGCAACTTAGATGGGAATCAATACTCCACTCTCCCCAACTTTAGGATAGGTCCAAGATTATCAGTTTAGGTTTATTTTGAACTCCGCGAAAAAAATACATAGTACTTACATCCACAGACGTTTAAGTGTAAAATTGCATAATAATTCCGCGAACTTATTAACGTCAACAATTTTCTATCTATTAATAGGATATCTACAATTTTGTTTGTAAATATATCAGGCCACGAAATATTATAATAAAATAGTACCTAAGTAATTTATGCAGTATGCATGCACTTAATAAAATAACATGAAATTAAATATTACGTAAATATAGGTGAAACATTGTTAGTTATAAAATCAAACAACACCTATGCACCTATCATCATTGTTTGAAGGGCTATAATGGAGAAATACTATTCTTTCAATGAACAATCATAGTTATAATTATTCTTTGGCAAAAAAACGAGGTGTTCAGTCAGAACAAAAAAAAATATATGAGATTTACCTTGCATAGCAGTAGGTATTTTTAAAAACGTAAACCGGAAATAGTCCAGTCGTTGGAACCTTGACCGATTAACGTGAGGTATGGCGTATGACTCAAGGAGCAAAACTGACATAGTGCCAATGTGTGCTTTTACCCTGAGGGTGGATGCCACCCCTTCTCGGGTGTGGAAACGTTTTCACTCAAACCCCGGAACAGTAGATGAGACCTTAGAGAGTACTTACTAACACCCGTTATGAGACCTGGGGAGTAGGCAGATTGAGGCCCTAGGGTCGAACAACTCCTTACACATCCTAAAGACTAGCTTAACCTTTTCCTTCCAGTTCTATCTTAGAGATGAACGATTCCTTAGGCTAGACCTTGGGAATAGGCAGATTGAGGCCCCAGTGTGTGTCAACTGGGCCTCAAAACAACTTATAGGTGGTGTGTAATAAGCGAATATTGGAAAGTCCATCTTTGTTTGATAATATGGGAAAAGTCCTATATAGTAACATATTACCTTGATGAAGATGAGGAAAGAGAAATTATTTTACGAAATTGGAATTCTTTTTTAAAAGCAGCGTATAGGTGGTGTGTAATGAGCAAACATTGGAAAGTCCATGTTTGTTCGGTAAAATGGGAAAAGTTCTATATAGTAACATGCCAAGTTGTTGTCGTTGCAATACGACCCAGTGTCTTCATGTAATGATACGATTCCTTAAAAGTTTTCGAAGACTGACTACCTCACTGTCAAGATCACACGTAGGCCGTGGACTGAGAAGTTTTCTTTCTCTGCCAGCATCCGTCTGCATCGTTTCCATTTTAGGAATCGAATTTTTTCAGTGGTCCGAGGCAGAGTCTCTTCAAGTTCATAAACCACTATAGTATTTCCATTTACTGTGTTTCATTTACAATTAATAGTTTGCCAAGGATTTCTGTTGACACATTTTCAATAATTAGGGTACAAGTTTCTTATTTCTGGTACAAAAATTACATATGCTTAGTGCTTATATAATTTCTAATATAATAATATAATGTTCTATTAGATTATTAGTAGAATTTATTTGTTGACATTAGTAACTCATTACTATATAAATTTAAAAAACCTCACATACTTATGTCGCATAAGTACCTCTACCGTCCACCTACGTAAACCAACCGTTCGAAATTAAATTAATAAATGTATCAAAATCCACAATCACATTTACACCTAAGTGAAGCAATTTATTATTATTTAGGTTAATAGGGTTATATAACACAATAACACCACAAAACGCCAAAACACATTGAGCATGCATTCACAGCCACAGCAGGCAGCACAAAAATCACAGATAAGTTTACTAAAACTGTGCTTACACGATCACCACAAAACATGTACATGGAAAAACTACCAAATATTTGTACCCTCTTTTCTCTTTTCCCATAGACATATTTTTACTTTCCACAACACTTTTGAACAACTAGAGAGTCTAAAAAAAGCAGATCCATCACTTATTTTCGCAACTTTATGTATTTTCTCAAATTTGCTATGACCAACGTTTTTGGTAAATTTAAATTAGTCGCAGAAACAGAAACATTCTGCGGTCACGCGGCAATTTTTGTTGGTAGAAAATAAAATAAATAATTAATTTATATAATTAATTTGTTCCTTATTCGGCTACTTACCTCTTCGGTATGGTATAAAAGCTATGTTTATTGTGCTTCAGTAGTTTTGTGAAATAATAATGCCATGGCCTGCATGGCCATTGATCTAGAAGCCTGGTGCTGTGGTTTGAAAGAAAACTAGTCATATTGGTGCTAACAATTTTCGTTCAATTTTCTTTTTATATCTAAACAAAATCTAATAATAACAAAATTTGTTTCCGTTAATAACATATTGCTATAATGTGTCAATGTTTTTTTGTTTCTTGTGTTACTAGAAATAATTTTTCAATTACTAATGTGATTATTTGACTAGATGAGTAAATTTTAATAATGGGATTAAATAAAACGTTTTATGTTAGTAACCGAATCAGAAATAAATCGAGCTGTGCTTTTAGTGGTCTTTTGAGATGGAAGGACAAGAATTTTTGGTATCTGAGGATCTCACTTTTCAATCATTTGGTGAGGAAATTACTTCTGAAAGGTTGGTTTTCATTTTTTTATCTGTAACTTACTTACCTGACAGACATTTGTCTCAAATTATATTTTGTTTTCTGAACAAATGTTTTGGCATAAGGTAAAAGCAAGCATTTTTTCGTGTAGGTATGGTTATATTTATATATAGGGTATGTAATATAAAATAATTGAATACTATACGAAATGTGTACACAGAAGCGAATAAAATTGTGTACTTATATATATAGGTAAAATATAGGTGCGGATTTTACGGATCGAATTTAAATTTCACTAGTTTCACAAATTTGGCTGTCAAAAGAACAAAAAACTAGTTACTTTTACAACATGCTTTTGATGTAGATAGATGACTTTAGATACCTACCTACCTATAATATTATGTATAGGCAGGTACTTATTATATACCTCTCTATAGTATAATCATTGATGGTATTTTATTACCTCTACCTCTATAACCACTCTATTATACCTGTCATAAACAGTGTGGGTATTATGATTTATGTAATATACATATACACGTATAGGTATTTTGTAGGTATGTGTATTATAAGGTATGTAGGTAGGTATACCTATACATAAAAACAGAGACTTATTCACATAATATAATTAATCATTGATAAAAACCTAAATGTCTTAGAGTCCTAGGGTAAATAGGTAGCAATCGACGCCACCTTATTAAAGTCACCAGTAAATCAGATATAAGATTCTCTCTAACATCAGCGTTTTGTTAGAAAGGCAGGGCTGGGGTCGATTATACATGACATGTAAAATAAAATAAGAGTTTTTCAAATTTATTTGTATATACTATATATATACTTAGATATTATATAAATCAGTATTGGTATACCTAATATGCAATGGCATAGAATAAATACTAATAAATGTGGCCATGTGAAATATTCAAACACAACGGTCAGCACGCAGGCGACTGTGGCGCCAGATGTGGGACATTTCCAGTTACTCGTTACTCCGTAACACGCTACACAGTGCATCGTGCCTATGTATCGTGCTTTCTCTCTCTCTCTCTCTCTCTCTCTCTTCCGCAAAAACGCACATACTTGAAGAAGTATGTGCAAAAACGTCATGTGCGGTGCATGCACAAGACCCAAGTTCGATGAAATTAGATAGGTTGCCCCGTAACTTTTGCGGGGGGATCCGACAGGGGGAATGTGATTTTCCGAGTTATTTGGTGATTTTTATGTGTAAATACTATGTAATAACATTATATGATTATATTTTGAGACTTTTGATAGAACAATATAATAAATTATATTAGCAATATTTATACAAAGATGACGTATCGCTGTCGGATTGGTTACGAGGCAACCTATCTAATTTAATCGACTAATTTAATCGATCTTGCGCAAGATCATACCGTTCTCTGTGTACTGTGTGCTATAAGGTACCTGTCTATTGCCTATTATATCTTCATAATATATGGACTAGACTTCACTAGACAGTTGAATTCGACACTTCGGGCAGACCATATGAAGATAATGCACGTAGATCGTATTTAACGACACGTACGTAATAAAATCTCTTCAAATTACAGTTGAAGTAAGTGACGTAATGGAGCGGAACGTTATCATAACCACAAACCGAATGTCACCCAAGAAGACTAGAATAAAGAGACCGAGCTCGCGTGTTTCGGGCGGCACAAAATAAATTTAATGACGGCGGACTCTTTCTTTTTTGACTTTTTACTAGAATGCAAGATCGACTTCTAAATCTAAATCGACACTTCGTATGAAAGATGGACACATTAGAACACGTTTATCAGAAAATGATAATTTCTGTGTTCTCCATTATAGTTAGGTACCTATTTCTAAAGCAGTTTATACATTTGATACTAATGATCTGACGAATCAATTCATGCAAAATGTGTCCTGAATTAAGATATTTCGATGTGGTTTTGTTCTACATTTTTGTGAACCAATCCTGCCTTTCACGTAATCTCACCCATATTAAAAAAATATATTGACATAAATACTAAAATTGTAGAGGGGCATTAACGTATCCAGAGCTTCACTCTGGGGAGCGGGGTGTACCCTGTAGGTAAGTATTTGAAAAACATTCGTTGCCAGTTTGTGTATCTTGAATATCACATTAAATAAGAATAAGTTTTTTTGTATAAGATTTAAAGTTATTGTTACATGTCAAAAAACAGGGATTAGTTGATACATAAATAAATAGTAGAAACATAACAAAAACAAGTAGGTATCTAGGTAGGTACTCAAAGAAAAAGACTTATTGTAAATAATTACTTTTATGACTAAAAAAGTAAATAACATTATTATTCAAACGCAAAGTACAAAAAAAAATACTGAAAATCGATTTATAAGTCGATTTTGACTTTGTTTATATAATATATAATAATTTTAGCACAATAAAAGCGGAAGACATAAAGGATGAAGAGGACATACTATTATTTGCCCAGCTAGATAATCTCGCTAGCAACATAGCAAACAACAATGAGTATCAAATTGTGCAGGAAGTAGAAGTTGTCGATCAACTGCATGATCCGCAAGAGGAATTCACTAACAAATTGCCCATAGATTTAAGTAAATTTTCTTCATCCGAGGTACACAATGAAGGTAATACCTCGCATTATGTGAGATACAAGCTTCAAGATGGAAAGCATGTAAAAATATGGGAATGTGGCATTTGTAAGTACCTACTTACTTATACTTACCTCAAACATATCAAACATCTTCTTTAACTTTTAAAGTTATGGAGTACTTATTAAGACTGTTGTAGAGGTTCCTTATTTATGAAAATTAATGACATTAATGAAGAAAAATATCAATATAATTCATCTCTGTATCCTATTTTAGGCACATTTTACACCGTTTTAATTATATATATCGACACCAAAACAATACTTCTACCTTTTATTATATTTTATATTTTATTATATGTATTCCAAATATGGCCCAGTCAATGAATTCATTTAAATACACTCATTTTTTCGCCATCTCGCATAGTTTCCGAGATATCTTATTCGCATTTTTTAAAAAATTACAAAATTCGCATATTTAAAAAAAATGCTTTACGTTTTTTATGCTTTATTTGACTAGCTATTAATCAGGCAAACATTTTGTGTTCATAATTTGCGAATTTTAAGGGCGCATATCTCGGAAACCTCGCAGTTAATCAGGTTAGAGCGAACTCCCTACCACTGGACGATACATTGTAAAGTGGGGGATGCTTCGTAAGTAAGTAAAATTATCAAATTCTCCATTAACTGTTTTAGGTTCGAAAGAATTCACTCACCAGTATACCCTAATGCGTCATTTACCAACCCATACAGATGAAAGAAAGTTCCAGTGTAACACATGTGGAAAAGGTAGTGATTAATAAAAAAAATAAAATTTGTTAGAACTACCGCATATAATATTAACAGGATACAGAAAAGTGTCTTAATGAACAACATTGTTTTCATCATCAATTTTATATAATCCTGTTCCCATATCCTTACAGCGTTCCGTCAAATGTCTACCTTATCCCAACACCGTGCTATTCACTCTACCGAGAGGCCGTATATTTGTGAGATATGCCAGAAAACATTTAACCGTGTCTCAACTTTGATATCTCATAGAAAAACACATACCGGAATGAAACCCCATCGGTGTCATTTGTGCACGAAAGCATTTCACCAGAAAGGTAATGGTATCCACTTAATTTTCCTCTCATTATTTTCTGATTCTGATTTTCAAACCTGGTATTTATATTTTTTGACGAGAGTGCATAAGGAAGCTGAACATATTTTGCGATTAACAATATTCGGGAAAATATTAGAATAATCTAGAATGTTTCTATTTCTTGCATTTAAATCTGAGCTGGACTGTACAAATTAATTTATTGAACTCTATCTCTATACGAAGTCACTGGAAGAGCGACATCTTGTTTAAATCTAAATCTATAAATATTTGCTAATGCCATCGCATATCGATAGCGTATAAAGACACGAAGAAAAAGCCGTTTGATTTTTCGAAGATCGAATATTTAGAAAAGTTATAGGGCATTTTAAAAAATTTCGTTTCCTCCGCTGCCAGCTCTCCTAATTAGTGATGTAAACTGAAAAAAAACGGTTCTTTTTTTTAAAATTTTTTTTTTAGAAAAAAAAGCGGTTTGTTTTCCTTTTCGTAAATTTGGTTTTTTCAGAAACATTATTTTTCCTTGATAGAGAAAAGAATAAATTTGAAGCAGAAACATTTTGCAACTCTTTAAAATAATCTTTAAATATATTTAATATCTTTAAACTAGTTATTAAACTAGATATTAAAGATATTTAAAGATTCTTTTAAAAAGTTGCAAAATTTTTCTCAAAAGGATCTTTTTTCTTCCTGACCCTTTGCGATTCGGCATTTTTGCAAACTATTCCTACAATTTTAAAAAATAACCATACCCACACACACCTTACTTTTTAAATAAAATAACCATGCAACACTTATAGTCAGGGCAGTAGCAAGAGGGAACCTAAACCTATTTGACAACATCAAACGATGATTTATTTGTAATATTAAATTTTTAAAGTATTCTGGTCCAACCTTGAAGTTCGTTTGCTACTAAAGACATCATAGATGGCGACACTTGTCCTTGTAATAAATTGTTTTGTTTATTTTTTTCCTAAAAAACAAAAACAAATGCTTTTTTAATTATTATTTTTTTTTATAATTAAAAAAAACATTTTGTTTTTTTTAAACGTTTTTTTTTTAATTTGAAAAGAAACGTTTTTTTACATCACTACTCCTAATTATCCCGCCTCCCCCAGCCTGTGGCTTCGTGATTCCTTCATAAAAGCTCTTCCATAAAATAAATTGAGCCTCTGACTTCAGTCCCCCGATGAAAAATCAATTTGATTCTTCTTATTTTCGCAACTACGATTCGTGATATATCGCGAACTAATTATCCGATTTCGCTCGGCTTTAAATAATCGTGTGTGTTGTTTTGTTGTACTCAGGCCCGGATTTATTAATTTATTTTTTTTGAAACTCTTTAAACTCTTTTAAACTATTTTAACTCGATCAATTTACTCTTTCTGTATGTTTATTTGTTTTTTAGTCATTTTTCTTTCCAAATGCTACAAAATTCACCAATTTTATTGCATTACTAGAAATCGATAAATAGAAAAATATTTTTAACTCAATTTTAATGACAAAATCAGTGATTCTCTTTTCCTTTTTTCCCTATTTTTGTTACCTTTTCGGACCTGCATTTACGGGGGTTTTTCATTTGGCATTTTTACCCTCAGGCAAATTAGAATGTCTCGAAGAGAGACAACAAAACTATTTACGAAAATTCAACTTTATTTCCAACTTTTTCGAAGACTATTTGGTCTATTGAAAAACCCAATGACAGATAATGCCCCTCCGCGTAAAGAGCTGTCAATTTACTTCGCTTTCAATTTCCGTTTAACTTACTGCGCGTGGCTGTTTGGCTGGTCCCGGGCATGGCATTATCCTTGGGCGTACTTTCACTTGTACTATTTAATTTAAAATAAAATAAAATTTTCTTTTATCTGTTTCTTAGTGTGTCGTGCATTATAGAAATATAATTTTGCCGCCCCTTAAAATCTGCCGCCCTACGCTGCAGCCTTCTTAGCCTATTGGGAAATATGGGCCTGGTTGTACTCTTTATTTTTTATATCAACTTTTTTTATTATATCATAAGCCGCGCGCATATGCTTTAAAAACGATTTTCCCATGCTTTTAATTGATCGCTCCCACCTACCTCCTTTGGCCCGGTCTCGTCTGCACAAACTAATCCAAAATGATGGGAGGACCTGATTTGATAGATTGGGAAAAAATAATTTAAATTTGAGTTGTCTAGTCTCGACCCATCTTTCTCTCCAGATGCACTCCACTAATTATCAACTTTTAGAGAATACAAAAAATGAATATTATGGAAACAGAATTCATTCAGCGCCGATAATAAATATAAAGCTATGTGGCAAGTCATTAATGATATAACATATAACTAAAACAAAATGAAAAAAGTAATCCAAAACGATTTCAACAATTACTCGTATTTTGCTAATATTTCAGTAGATTTGTTTAAAAAAAGGCAATCAATAATTCTACATTTTATAACGATGGAATAGAAAACAATGAATGTCAATTTACTTATAATAGCAGTTACTCCGGAAGAAATAGTTTTAGTTAGATATGACAAATAAAAGTACAGATATTGATGAGGTCCCGATTTCAGTTATAAAGTCTTGTGCACATCATATTATGTCTCAGCCTGAATCTTATAAATCTGTCTTTAGAGCTAGGCATTTTCCCTAATGAATTAAAATGGGCAGTTATTTAAAAAAGGAAATGTCGATATATTGTCAAATTAGCGACCAATTAGTTCGTTAGCTTGTTTCACAAAGATTTTTGAACACGTCATGGCCGCAAGGATAATTTCCTTCTTTGCAAAAAGAAGGTTTTATCAGTAAAATATTACAAGGCCTGGAAGAGGGAGATCTTGCTTGTTGCATTTTTTTGGCCTTTCCAATTGATTGGATAAATCATGAAATATTATTACATAAGCTATATAAATATAGATATAGAGACAAAGCCTTCGACTGGCTTTGCTCATATTTAACAGGGTGTATCCAATTAGTGGAAGTTGAATATAGAGACAGAGTGAGATCAAGCGCCTTGAATTGTCTATGGGAGTGCCACAGGGGAGCGTCCTTAGACATCTCTTGTTTATAATTTTTATAAATGAGAGAAACATAATTTTAAATAGAAATGAAAATGTTATTTTCAAAACCCAACATATTGTTAATTATGCAGATGACACTAACTTATTAATTTTGGGTTCAGATTATATGGACATAATAGAAAGTGGCAACATACTAATGAAGTCATTTAAACAGTGCTTTTTTGAGAAAAAAAAAGTAAATATTTTAACTGACATGCCTAATAACGTTGTTAGATAATCAAAAAATAAAAAAAATCCTCCTTAGAAACATCTTGGAGTTCATAATAATATAAATGATACCTTTTAAACCATTAACAATCACTTATGCTCTTATGCCATCAAAGTTTTAAAAAATCGAGTAGATCTAGAAGATGTAAAGACCCTATATTATAAAAAGTTATATGGGGAAGTTCCTCAGAAGTGGGATATAAGAATAATGTTTCATATGAAGACTGCAGATTCATGTCGAGGCAAATTTAAAGCTGATTCAATATTAACAACTGCCATCTATATTTATGAATGTCTGAAATTCTTAGTTAACAATCGAAATAATTTTGATAACTGCAAACACATGAGCTCGCTACATGATTTAAAGATGGCTGGGAAAGAGGAACTTTTTATCGTTGTTTGATCATTTTTATCGTTGTTTGAACTTTTTATTGAAATCTACAAATCTACGTTTACCAATTACCATTAAAAAAACAATCCAATAGAATATTTTGAACATTTTTACACGCTTTTCTTTGTGATATGGAACCATATTCATGAGGTGAATTTCTTACGTAAACCATAGAAAAACTAGGCTAGAATATTTTCAGTGTATTGAGAATATCCTTTTTTTTTCTCTACTTGTATTTTTTGATTTATTTCCCAGATTTTGTACTTGCTCTATTCTATGTACTCTGTTGAAATACACGATTTACTTACTTACTTACAAAGCAGGCTGTGCTCCTACCGTGTCACTTTTACTGCGTCGTGTTTCGTTCCATGTACTTCGTATAGACGTCAATGAGTGTATTATAAAAAATGGTCCTGTCGTGTACCGCGTTTCTCCATATTTATTTCTATTCGGCGCCAGATCCTACTAGGCGTTAACCAGATCACAGCCCTGATTCAGTCAACGCCACAACATATTTTCCTATAAATCCTTCACTCTTATTGTAATTTGTAATTGAAACCAACTCATGTTCAATGGTTTCATATATTATGTCAATGGTTCAATGGTTTTATTTAATGTATTTCAGGTAATCTACGAAACCATATATTTACTCACACCAATGAGAGACCATATAAATGTGACATTTGTGAAAAGGGTTTTAATCAAATGTCAAACTTAATGTGCCACAAGTTAAAGGTAAATATTTAAATATTATGTTGTAACCCAATAATAATTGGAATACCTATGGGAAATTGTTAACTTCATTTATTGTAGATTGTAGGTACCTTATTATAATCCATGTCTAAAAGTAGGTATATGTATATGTCGATGATAACTAGGTATTTCATTTTACAGCACTTGCTGAAATTCAGTATTTCTACAATCAGTTGTTATTTAGCGCTATCCGCAATGCAACAATAATATGATACTGTTTTAGGCCCACAGACGTGCAGAAACTCCAAAATATGTATGCCAGATTTGTGGAAAATGCTTTCCGAAACGGATGGGTTTAAGGCACCACGAGCAATATACCCACGGCATGTTAAATCAATCAATAAGTATGCCGCAGATTCCCGAGAAACTAAAGTAAGTTCCAACAGCTTATCCTTATCTGAATCGTAGTATTTCGGACTTGCAGTGTCTTGGTGATCATTATTCACAAAACGGTTCGATCGTGAACTACCTGCAATTGTCTTCAGGTGATAACTGCAGACGGTTTGTTGAGTTGGGTTTCAACGGACAACAGCTACTTTTTGATATGTCTTTTCTTGTCGGAAATAACAAAATGTTTTTAATATTCTACACTGCGCAACTTATTTAACGCACAACCAAAAAGTTAACTCAAATTTGACGTTATGTATTTTCGACAATTTTTGTTCGTTTTGGTCGATTTTTTTTTCAAATTGTAGGTTTTTCTCTTAGGAATATCACTGTCTTAGTTGTTTTGGTAAAACGAATGATTTTGATATTATACCAGGTGCTATAAAAATGTTATGTTTTTTTCCGAAATTTCAAAACGTCCTGTGGGCTATACAAGGTATTGCAAGTTATTGCAATTATAGCCAATTTAAAGCCTCATGTTTTTTCTATATTTTCTTTTTTTATTCATTTGTTTATCTCTGTTACTTCATAAAATATCCAATTTTTGAGTTGACGTGATTTTTATTAAATTTATTAACTTTCTTTTTTGTCAAGTGCTCATTATTTATTACTCATTATTCAATGAGTATGTTCAATGCCTCATTTTGCGTTCTGTTTTCCTTGATATCTTATAATTTATTGAGAGATGCAAGGTGTTTTAGAAGAGAAAAAGGTCTTAAAAGGACAAAAACTCAAAGAACATACCTAGAAAAATGGATTGCTTTAATCAATAAAACAACGAATAACAGGAAACAAAACAAAAGTAAATAGAGAATTAGTATCTGGTGTTTCCACCCCTTCCGCGAATGACCTCCCGACATCTTTGGTTCATACTTAAAACCAAAGTTCTGATTAGGTTCTGATCTAGGCCATTCCATAATTCGACTAGGCGCCCTTCCAATTCTTGTAAATTTTGGGGTTGTCGTCCCTCACTTCGTAACCGCCGACCGATAAAATCCCAAACATGTTCAATGGGGTTAAGGTCGGGGCTACGGGCTGGCCAGTCTATGTGATCAATTCCTACTTCTTCAAGATAATTTCTCACGATAAGACTCGTGTGGGGACGCGCATTGTCTTGCATAAGTAAAAAATTTGTATCCTATATAGGGGGCATAAGGCAAAACATGTGCTTCAAGAATGTCTGTGATGTATCTGTCAGAATTGAGATTTCCATTCACAGTTACCAAGTCCGTTCGCCCAGTCAAAGATATTCCGCCCCACACCATGACGGATCCACCTCCATATAAAGTTGTGTGCAAAAAATTGCATTGACTGTATCACTCATCGGGTCTTCGGTAGACGCGATTACGTCTGTCACAATTATAAAAACTGAACCTTGACTCATCAGTCCAAAGAATACGTTCCCAATCTGCTTCCATCCAATTAACATGCTCATTGGCAAAATTCAATCTGGCTCTTCGATGATCTACTGTTAATGCGGGTCCTCGAGCAGCAATCATGGGTCTTAAATTTGCCTCCCTCAGTCGTCGGCGTACAGTTTGAACGCATATGAGTGGACCACCTGCGTCTTGAAGTTGTGCTCTTAAATGTGTTGCAGTTATAAATCGTTGTCTTACAGCATTTACTCTTAAAAAGCGATCCTGGATAGCAGAGATAACACGAGATCTACCTTGACCGGCCCGTCTGGAATGTTCTCCTGTTTCCGCGTACCCTTTGAATTGCTCTCGCTGTAGTTGTGTGAGACACTCCCAACCTTCCAGCTATGCGGTTGTAACTCCACCCTTCACCATGCAATGTAGCTGCCTCAACACATTCATCACGAGTTAAATTTCTGGTTTGGCGTTCCATTATTCACTAATTATTGCTGGACTGTCAACAAAAAACTAATGACACAGTTGTCAGTTTATGACGTGTAATCTTCGATTTCCATAGCTTGCTAGCTGTTTGAGTTGTCCGATAAATGTATTTCATGTGAATAAAAGCATATGGTGTTTCAAAACGGTGTATTTCATGAAGTAACAGAGATAAACAAATGAATAAAAAAAGAAAATGTAGAAAAAACATGAGGCTTTAAATTGGCTATAATTGCAATAATTTGCAATACCTTGTATAGCCCACAGGACGTTTTGAAATTTCGGAAAAAAACATAACATTTTTATAGCACCTGGTATAATATCAAAATCATTCGTTTTACCAAAACAACTAAGACAGTGATATTCCTAAGAGAAAAACTTACAATTTGAAAAAAAAATCGACCAAAACGAACAAAAATTGTCGAAAATACATAACGTCAAATTTGAGTTAACTTTTTGGTTGTGCATTAAATAAGTTGCGCAGTGTAGTTACAATTTTTCTTTACGAAAGCCACTCTATGCTATGATTTCCTGCTTTTTAAACATGATCTATTGCAGACAACAATTTTGCCTAGCCTATCATCTCTTTTATTTTTTTTATCCTACATTCTACAGATCTACCGTCTGCCCTTCAATGATACATATTACAGATCTACCAGAATTTTTTTGTGACACTGCTTAGTCTGCTTGAGGCTATAGTTTAGTTGCTATTATTATTATAGGTGTTTTCCAACACCTATGGCATACTGATGAGAGCATAATGTTTGAAACGTATGTTAAATAAGTATGTTTGATGAAGGAATTAACATATGATTTTAGCTACAAATTAGGATTCGTAGGTATAATTGAATATAAGTCGGGGTCTCTGTCCTCTGAGTAGTTGTTTCCTGCAAATCCATTCAGTCGTAGTTTAGCCCACCGGGGCTAGAGGCCCGCTCTTTTTCCTTGCATGCCAGAGCGTTACATGTCGTAAGGCATCTTTGATGTTGAATAGGTAGTAGTACACTGAGAAAAAAAACAATTGTGGTAACTGAAAACTCATTTGTAATAAATGGAAATCTCATTAACATAGGGGGCTACAACGTTGCTTTATGATAACTACATTTGGTTTGCTCAAAGTGGGTATTTATCACAACTGCTCTGATATCTAAGTGCTTGACTTAGGTATCATTCCGTAAATGGAATGTCAAAATATCGAGATTTACTCTCTGAACTCCGCAGGCTGTACCCGGGTTATTCTGTTAAAATAATGGTTCTTATTATTGGCTCTCTCGGAGGTATGCGCCAATCATTGCTCTCAGAATTAAGAACCATCCCAGCATGCCGTCAATCGGCAGAAGTCATCGCTGGGAAGATGCAGAAGGCCGTCATACTTGGCTCGTTGCGTCTACTCAGGACACATGAATTGCGACCTCAATGACCGCTGACCCCGCGGACGTGGGGAGCGGTCGTTGAGTAACGAGGCTGGAAGGACTCTGGACTAGTCCGAGGCCAGGGGGGACCTACCAGCACAAAATAATAATATATTTATTGTCCATTAGACCAATTTACAATGGTAATGGACTCGTCCAAGAGCAGACCAAAGTATAATTATCGAATATAGAGTATATACTAATATAACTAGGCTTTAAAATAATATATCTATATAATAAATAATAATTAAAGTTAACTTAGTTAACACTAACACCTTAGTTAGTTGCTGCAAAATGATAAATTTTGATGGTGACATTCCACCTCCATTATCGGGAATATATCTCCATTATCCATACTCTTCCAATTAAATCAACTATTACCGGAGTTGCTGCAAATGAACTTCACCAGTAGTTAAGAATGAGTTCAGAAAGCTTTCAAATGCATACTTCAGTTATGTATTATATTATTCTAATATATTATATATAAAATAAATCAAATACTTGTACTGCAGTAATACAAAACTAAAGAATATAATAATTATGAAAATAAAAATGGCCTAATTGTTGTACTTATACTGAAAGTATATTTAAGTAATGTAAAAATGAACCTATACTCAAAATTAAACACTCGAATATAAAATATAGAACAAAGATCTGATCAGTCCATTCATCCAGTCAGTCTATTTCGCTATATAGCCATCCCCGCCAAACAAAACACAATAAACACAACTTATATAACCACAAAATACCACTGACCTTCCCTCACGACTCACGACGCAATACAAAAATTACAAAATGAGATGAGAAGCATGGCAGTAGAGATGGTTTAGCCGTAGCCGACCGGGAAAAGCCGAAGGTGGCCGAAGCTTGTAATATCGAACGAAAAGTGTTTATTGCAAGCTCTGGGTAAACTGTGGCAACTAGCTCTGTTAGTTGGCTGAAAGTAGAAGATGCTGAAATAAATTAACAGAGCAGCAAATAGAAAATCAGTTCTCACAAATGTTTTCAAATGAGTAGGTCAGTGAGGTCATTTTTCACAGTGTAACAATGGTCACTATTATAGAGGGAAATATATATTTATACGTATCTCGCCAATACAGTCAAACTGGTTAAAAACGCATGTGCTATTTAAGTTATAGTTGAAAGTAAACCGCGCCAAGTGTGTTGCCACTGATTTTAACATATTTTTGCGTTCGGGAAGTAATAGATGCAAATTTATCATTTGTTTTTCGTTAGCTACATGAATGCCATTATCGTGGATCCCATAAAAACCGAGGCCATGCGCCTTGCAATTGAATCCAATCAGACTCCGTTCGCGCTCTTGAGACCACTAACTGGAATACCAGTTTTGGTAAGGGTCCTACCAGCTGGCGATAAGCAGATGCTAGTACCTGCTTCTGCCGAGGACCTGAAGAAACACAGCCACATATCAATCACCCCAAAAAGTGGCGCTGCGGCGGAGAAGGAAAATATAGGTATAACCTGAAACGCTCTCAAGGATTCTTCTAACTCCTTGTGTCGTAGATAAGCAAAACGGAAAGAACACCGGAAGTACCGTGCAAATTAAAATACCAGTTGTCGCAACTGTAATTCAGCAAAGCGAGCATGGTGGGCACATGTCGATGGCGGTCGTTAGTCCTGGGCCGAATGGGGAGCTCGTTAACCAATCTGGAATGAGCAACTCCCAGCACAATAGCTTCGTGTATAGCTCCACGCTGACCGGAAATGAGTCGACTTCAGGTTTGTAGATGCCTACGGTCAGGTTGTCGACTAGAGGACAGGGCCGATCGGTCGGCGTGAGCGTAGATATATTAATATGTGTTATACTATTAGGTAACGTCGATGATATTGAGGAAATACAGTTGGGCAATATTATGCCATCGGGAGTGATGACGGATGTAGAGATAGAGTTTCTGGATGAACATGGTAGGAGAGTTGGCGAGGACGATTTTTCCCAGAATTTTAAAAGTAAGATTTTATTAATATTTTAACATATTTTATTAACATATTTTCTTTGAATTTTTATCAGCTTTTAATAACTTATAGGTGTTGGATTATATATAACCTTAACCTTAAGGTTATAATCGTTAAAAATATTTTAGTAGTGTTTTAGTGAATTATTGTATAATCTAAATAATATTTTTCTGGTTTTCATGTTTCTTTTTTTTTTTTTTTGGAAATGGGTTTGCCTTCTCATTTGGTTGTTTAATCACAAATAATCAAGTTAATCTCAAAATTGTAATTATATCATGAAACAAAAAAAAATTAAAAAAAATTAAAGTTTTCATGTTTCCTTATCCTTAATGATCTCAAAAGAATATTAAACTTAAAAAAAATTAAAAATTGACCATAATAAAGTGTTGTACAGTACAACACTTTATTGAACACGATTGTACATAGAAATAATGTTTATGGTTGGGGGGTTAAAATGGTCAATTTTTTATATTTTTTTATTTTAATATTCTTTTGAGATCATTAAGGATAAGGAAACATGAAAACTTTTTATTTTTTTTTTATTTTTTTTTGTTTCATTCATTTTGTTTGCTGTATCTCACTTATCCTTTGCCGATTTAACTCATTCAAAAAGGGAGTAGACACGGTTTTTGAATGAGACGGACATATTAAAAATCTCGTAAATATCACAGGGTGGAAAACAAAGCATGATTTTTTTAAATGGAACACCCCGTATATTTTTAGACCAAAATAAGTGCTGTTCCACAGAAGGTAACACCACATTTTCTAGGATATATTTCTATATGCTAGGGCATTTAACCTCCAACACACTACCAAGTCCATGAATGCTTAACCATGCCCAAAAATTTACAGACAATCTTCCATCTCTATCGTAATTATTTATATATTGCTCATTGTATCTAGTATTGCGAGGTCTACACACTCTTATATGCCCATTAAACGTGGACTGAAAAACTTTTTCGTTTGTGAAGACAACCATCCCAATTTTTTCGGTACAGATTATTTAAGGCAATTAGTATTCTTCCCTGTTTATGATGTTGGGTGAGTAGCATTTTTTTTGCTGCTACATGTTTACTATAAGAACAATGTTTAATTCCGCGACACGCAGTTACTCTTGACCCAGGAAAGTTTGTCTCTTGTGTAACACTACATCTTGTCTCACTACATCAAACGGATATTGTTACAGCACCTGGAAGGGTATCTTGCTCTTGAGTGAAAACTTTCGGCCTTCCTGTGGACTTATTCTTTTCAAGGGTTCCGTCTATTTCCCATCTCTCCTTAATTTTCAGCACAGTGTTTTTGCTCTTGTGCATAATATTGGCTACTTCCCTGATGAAGAGTCCATCATCTAAAAACGAAACGATGCGGGCTCTTTCTGTAAGGTTCATTGCAGGCATTTTGGAGTTTTGACTGACAATAAATATTTTTCTGTGGCTTTAGTGACAGGCAAACAGCCTGTCAGAACCACTCAGAAGGGGCTGTACAACACTTTATTGAACATAACTGTACATGGAACACACCAAATGAACAATATTCATCACCTCAAGTAACTGCTAGTTTTTATAAGGGTTTTATGAAGATTGCAAGTTTATATTAGAGGTTTATGAGGGTAGTCTGAATAGTTTCCGACCTCAACATGATGGCAGCACTCGTCAGCAAATGCTAAGGAATTATTGTTTGCATATGTTTTGAAAGGTCCTCACCAAAATTGCAGCCATTTTGGACGCGCAGTTGCTGTTTGACAATTTTGTAAAATTCAGTTAATAGAGAAAAAAGTTGTTAAATGTTAAATAATGTTAAAATAACAACATTTTGTACTAAGCCAATTTGTTGTACTGAGCCAATCTGCTCTTTTAATAAATTAAGATATCCGTGTTTCTTACGTAATTGTATGATAATAAATATTATTTTTCAGTGGCAAATGAAATATGTCAAGCTGAAGATAATTGCTCCGATGTAGTTTTATAGTTTTGAGCAATTGAAAAACTTTTGTTTCCTCTAATAGTTGATTTCAAGTTATTGGTTGAAGGTAAATAAAGCATTTTATTCTTTATTTTAAATATTTATCAATGAATTTATTTTTTCTACTTAAATATAATTTATACATATAACCAGTTGGTAAATGTGCATTTTTGTGTAGCCAGTATATTTTGCCCAACGTGTTTTATGCAAGAGTTTTAAAAATTTAATCTTGATTAGGTACATAAAATGGTCATAAAAAGTTTTACTCAATTTTCTGCATGAGTTTAATACAATATTTTTTTTATAAAATGACACTTCAAAACCAGTTTAAACCGAAAAGTTTAACTTCTTCTACCTAGTTATGAAAAGGCAAACGTTTCAGAAACTGACACTGAAAAGTGTCACTTTAAATGTCACAAATATATTTTTTAAATCAAGTACTCAATATACAACTTGAGCAAGTGAAATACTGCTTCTATTAACATATATAGGTAATTCAAAACAAAAACCATTGCACGTCATCAACTGACCGGCGAACATTGTTGCCAAATCTGTCAGACTGTAGTAAGTGTTAAAGAAATCTCATTTGTATGTTGAGGTTTGGTGGAGTAAACAAATTCTTGAAAAATCAAATAAGACACTTATTTATGACCCATTTTCTTAAGGGATAATTGTATAACAGACTGAAATAAATTTGGTAGTTAATTATTAGGTTATAACTATGCCAGCAATAACAATAAAATGATTGAATTAATTGAATATAAGAACGGTTTTTAAAAACTGTTGAAACGTTATTTTTCACTGCTTGTGAAATCTTACTAACCGTAGACAAAGGTAATGCTGACCCATTATATTCACGTCTGTCTCAAAATACTCTTATCAAATTTGCTACAAGCTCCTTGCAGCGGCTAGTCAACTGCCTCAAACATCCACCTGCAGTATCTTTTCTGATCAATCACACTAATAGGGACAATTATAAGCTTTGTAAATAGCTTAAATATAAGCAAAACTGTAATAATTTACAAATCGTAGCTTAAAGCATGAATGTACAAAATGTAAGTAGGTATTACTGTCAAGTGTCAAAGAAATCGTGGCAACCTCAGAAATTTTCGGCCGACGTTACCCACTGTACTGACCCGCCTTATTCAAATTCTCTCGATGTTGGACTGTTATACATTGGCATTATTGATACTGTCTTCTTGTGTCACTGATGACATGACATTACGGTTTTTGTATTGAATTCTCTATACTTATGTGATGTAATTATTCATATTTTATTTCAGAATACAAAACCAATGCCCATGAGTGTCGATCTTGACAAATTAGGCTTGAACTGTTTTTCGATCAGATTAAATTATCTATGCTGTTAAATTGAAACTACTGTTACTGTTAAATTAAAACAACTAAATTTTTAAACATTGTTTTTTTTTGTTAGAGTATGTAAACATTTTAGAAGATTTAATAAATCAGTTTCTATCTATACGCATTTTAATCCCATTAGAATTGCATAATGAACAAATTATTATAAGTTTCATAACATGTATAGAGGGGCACAGGTACATACACCCTTATTAAAGGTGCTTTAAATTTTCGCTGCTTAGTGATACCAAATGGCAACCTTGTAAACTGGTATAAGCAGCTATCGGTACCACGAACCATAAGATAAAGCATTATATTTATTTTATTTTCCAACCTTTTCCAACAGCATTTCCAACCTTTGACTAATATCAAAAGTGTTGCAATTGTAAAACATGTATAAAGTACAATTTAAGTACTACGGCTTAAAAATTACAAACCGACGATTTAAAAATAGCTGTTCTGAATATTCTGAAAATATTCTGTTCTGTAAGCAATGGCATTAATCAAGCAAAAGTAATCAATCAAGGAAACATTATAAAACCCCGGCAAAAATGTGATTTTGTAACATGTAATTGCGCCCCAAATTTTCCGAGGTGTTCTAACAAAACTAGAGGGGGAAAGTGCTTTTGGGGTTGGTCTAACGATCCAAAATGTGAACAACTGCTTAAAACTCACCCCTTTAATTTTAGAGACACGTAAACACCCTTGTTGCACATGTTTCAGAAAATTTTTAACCTCAATAACCTATTCTGAAGGTGGTCAAATGAAAATAATTGGTTGTCTTACATGGTTTACGAAGGTCAAATGCTATGGATAATTCAATTTAGCAAAATTTTTTGGGCTGCGTGAAGTTATAGCCCCAAAAATGTATTTTGTCAATAACTCGAAAACCAAAGTTGGTCAAACGAAACTAATGGATGGTCTAACCATGGTCAGACGAATGAGTCACATCCACATCCCTTTCGTGCATAATTTTTCAGCCCCGACTTCACGAACCTTATATTTTCCTTGCTTTAAAACACATCAGTTTTTTTCTGACAATTGAACACATTTCAAATTGAACATCAATTGAATATACTGAACAACTATAGTTGCCCGAGCATCGACAGCGACAGTATTCGGGGTATGTGTCTTATGCGAAACGTAATTCCTCTTCTTTTCATTATATTCCGTGTTGCCGGCATACATGTATTTCTTCCACTTTGCTCCAAGCCTCCAAGATCCCCCAATTGGTGCCACAGAGATTTTTCTGGAGGAGAGAAATAGTGCTATTTTGTCGTTGGTAAATAATGGTTTAAATGAGGAAACCAATATTTTTAAAAGAAGTTAAACGCTCTATGATTATAAAAATAGTATAATGCGAATTATTTATAAATTGAACTACCTATTGAACTAAGGATTTTAACTTAAATAGAGGTGATTTTTACATAATCAATTTGAAGTTGACTAGTTTCGGCATCCCAAGTTGGCAACCAGTTATTCATGGTCTCGTAAAAATTTTTCACTTGATATCTCTGCTTATTTATCCATGGCTTGATATATTGGCCGGACTTTGCACCGTCTGGGAAATCCGATATTCCTCCTACTCCGACTCCAATTACTAGATTAAACTGAAAATTTAAAAAAATGTTATGTAAATTACTGCATCAGATTGAAGTGCGAGATCTTCCCTATTTATTATCACCCACAACAAATAATTGCAGGCGCTTGTTCACATTAATACATTGTCATTATACACGAATATATCGCAAATTGTATTACGTTTAATTATAAAACTTTCAAACGACCCCTTGTACTCGGACCGTGTCTTCACTGCAGCTATCCAAGCTTTAAGTAATTACAATAAGTTTGTACTACGCACCTTGCCAGGCGGTGTTTTGTAAATTACTCCATCAGATTGAAGTGCGAGATTTTCCCTATTTATTATCTCCCACAACAAATAATTGCAGGCGCTTGTTCACATTAATACATTGTCATTATACACGAATATATCGCAAATTGTATTACGTTTAATTATAAAACTTTCAAACGACCCCTTGTACTCGGACCGTGTCTTCACTGCAGCTATCCAAGCTTTAAGTAATTACAATAAGTTTGTACTACGCACCTTGCCAGGCGGTGTTTTGTAAATTACTCCATCAGATTGAAGTGCGAGATTTTCCCTATTTATTATCTCCCACAACAAATAATTGCAGGCGCTTGTTCACATTAATACATTGTCATTATACACGAATATATCGCAAATTGTATTACGTTTAATTATAAAACTTTCAAACGACCCCTTGTACTCGGACCGTGTCTTCACTGCAGCTATCCAAGCTTTAACTTAGTAATTACAACATGTTTGTACTACGCACCTTGCCAGGCGGTTCTGCTGTAAATCCGGATTCTGTCTCAATTTCTCCATACATATTTCCATCCAGAAACAATTTAAGTTTGTCTGCAAAATACAAGCTAGTATTATTATAGAGTATTAACTTCACGATTCGATTACATTCTAATAATATATGAAAATATTGTAGTACATATCGAAAGTGTAGTGTTTGCAATGGAACAGTGAACAACACAAAATCTTATTATATGGGAAAATGCGTAGGAAATAAAAAAAAATACTATCAAAAATTTACTTCTTGTCTCTATTTAATTCCTGATAACTGGACTATATGTGCAAGTGGTAAAAAATGGAACCATTCACATCTAACTATAAGCGTTCACCCAAGCAGTTCACAAAGACAGTAGAAATTGGAAATTATGTCTGCTATTTTTAGACGATACATATTTTAAACATAGCCATAACCAAATTTAAAATAAATATGAAATACATAGCTATACCTATAGACAACTACATACCTGGTGTCCATCTCAGTTTATATACATGGACATTCTTGCTAAGAGGCTCATTCGCTTTGATGAACTTGAGTTTATTTCTGTTGCTATGATTTGCGATAGGTCCTCCATATAGCACGCTACCACCAATGTCGTTACCGACGCTATCTGTCAACTGTTCATTTCCCCTTGATAATGCTATTAATATCCTCCGTCGGTATTCGTCTTCTAGATATATTTCTAAATATCAATACACTTTCAATTAGTTATAATGCACTGCAAATCTGCCATTTGTTCAATTTTTATCCACGTATAGTCGAAAGAATAAAAAAGCGTATGCTTTGTGTACTAAAGGTCTCGTGTTCGAATCTCGCACAGTTTGCTATATTTTCACAATTTTTTTACTTAATCCCTTGCCCTCTCAGATAGACGACAGAATTATATTTCCTTCGTCTCAATAAATAATTACTCTTGTCAGAGGGTCTGACTGACCACATAATAAAGATACGTGTACATGGCATTAAGTGCCTCCCCGGATGTCAAGAATATTTTCAGATGGTTACGTCACAGGAATTTTGTCACAGTAACTAAATCTACAAGTGTTGAGGGAATATTAAACATGTTTATTCGAATATTCGCAAGGTCCCCGTATCGTAATCTACAGCGACAAATATGAGTGAATATATAAACCGTCCTCGTATACGGCAGATGCACCTGTCCGCAGTTTTTTACGGTTCATCAAAGGAGTGAGTGGAGTATTTTTCATGTGTCCGTCTTCTCTTGGATGTGGGTCCTGGTCAAGATCGTTTAAATTAGATAGGTTGCCACGTAACTTTTGAGGGGGGATCCGGCAAGAGACTTTTGAGAGGACAATATAATGAATTATATTAGCAATATTTATACAAAGATGACGTCGCGCGGTCGGATTATAAGTTACGAGGCAACCTATCTAATTTAATCGATCTTGGGTTTTGGTTTGCCGATCTCATTCTAGACGTCTCGTTCCTCAGACTATACATCAGACCTCAGTGGCGTCGTAGATATTTTTATCGGTTTGTACGTTGTAATAATTTTTATAAGTTGCAACGGCAGAATAACCTTAAAACAATATATCTCATCTCACCTGGAAATATCCAGTCACCTAATGGTAGCCGGGCCTTAATCTCAAATTCTCCATACGAAAATGTTTGTTTTGTTGCAATTCTCCCAGATGATACTGGATTCTGCACTAAAAATAGTTTCCTAATGCATTCTTTTTTTGTTCTTGTACATCTGAAAAAAGTATGTACCTACTTGTGAAAATAAATAACTTAATGTGAGGTAAAAGAATAAATAAAATAAATTAATCAGTAAAAGATCTTATGTTACTAGCCTGCATGGTAATGGAATGATTTTACGTTCACGCAAGTTTACCAAAATATTTTTTGTCATTACCCTTCATTGGTCAAATCAATATCTTTCTGCAACTGCTGGATATCTTGAATAGCATTCGGTTTAATGCACAATTTACTCTCTTTTATAAATGTTACCTTTTCATCTGGCTTGTACATTACAAATTCATAGTCCTAAAAACAAATGCTCATAAACAGGTATACGTTGCCCATACAGTTTATGCGATAGGTATTTTTTCAATGGTCTTTATTTCTCACATAATGAAATTTTAATAATCACCCTACGGAATGTTAATATGTATGTGTAATATATGTGTAATATGACATTAAGTAGTTCTAATAAATATACAAAGTGCACTGACCGCCTAAAGAAGCAATTGCTGTTGCCAAAATAACACTAAGAAACAGCGTAACGTTGTAATAAAACGAGTGTCCTGACAAAAAAACAAAATTTCTAATTCCGCGCGATTAGTATGAAGGAAATTGAAGACGGCCGAAAAGAATTGTGACGTCACAAACTACAATATTCGGTAGGCGTTGCGCCGGAAAGCGGCCGAATGAACTATGAAATCAAGCAGTCGACTGCTGGGATCTCCCGTAGCCGACCGAATCGGTCTCCTTGTCCTTTGTAAACTGTAAGCTATGGCGTCACGACCTTTTTGAAACGGTTCGCTCGCGCGCGAGAGTTTTAGACAAATTTGTTATTAGGAATTAAGGCGTCATATTTTGCATTTCTTGTTTTTCAGTATGGTAGACCATTTTTATGCATTAAAAAAATGGGGATGTAACCTATTCTCAAATTTCTCAATATTCAATTAAAATATCAAATTCCACAATACTATATAAAAGTTGTATATATTATTTATGAATGCCATAAAAGAATTATTGTACATAAAATAATACAGTATAGGCCATTTTTACATTTTTTTTTCGTCCACTTTAATATCGCAATTCCGTAAATATTTATTTTTAGTTAAAAGCGGCAACGCCGCTCTATCGCAGCTCGAAACAGGTAATTAATTAGAAGGTAGTCAGGTAAAAGTATGTATCCTAACATAACATCCTCGTTGGGTTATATACACGCTTTTACTATTTCTTGACGACATACGTTGGGCGCCAATTAATCAAGATTTATTTTAGAGGCATCGGCGTTCGAAATCGCTATTGCTAGGTTGACGCTAGATACTTACGGGATCTTCTGGTATATACTTTTCTTGAATCCATATATTTTCATTTAGCGTTTCAAACTCATCTGTTAAGACAGCGACATTACTACATATCATCGTCCTATCACTAACTCTCGTAAAACTAGGTTTACATATCGTGCCTGGCTCCGGCTGTCTTTCTGAAAAGTTAGTTTCAAGTATATTGACAGATTAAATGAATCCTGAAATATAAGGTAAGTAAGGTGAAGTGGGGTAAGTGTAATAAAAAAAAATTTAGTTGCATTTTAAACATTTATAACAAGTAAACTAAAAGGGATGCCGGGTTTGTATTTTTTTTGCAGAACAGCTTATTTCATTGTTAATTCAATGTCATATATATTTGATTTTTACCGACCTTAGTTTTTTTTATAAACAAAAATAAAAAAAACAGGCTGGTTGATTACACTTGCCCCGGCTAATGCGGAAAGTGTAATCACGGCTCGTAACTGCCATATGCCTACTGTGCGTATTGATATGGGGCAAGTGTAATATAGTATGAAAAATTCTTGTACAAAAAAAGTCTTTGTACAAAAAAAATGAGCTTGATATCTTAATTTATAATTTATAAACTTTTTGTTGGGCAATTATAGGGTATAAAACTGAATGTTTGTGAGAAAAGTATATTATGTACGTATTTGAGCGAAACAGAATGTGAAATGCAATTTTTTTATTTTACGTTGTATTATGATATACCATTACTGAAAAAAAAATAGTTCTCCTCTTCGTACTAACATGGGTTCTGGTAAAAATAGCTCTATATCTGATGCAGCCACTGTGTGATGGTCCTCTTGTTCAGGCCGGTGAAAAGCTGAACTATGCGAGTTTCGGTCTGATTTTTTTTAATTACATAGGTAATGGTAAGTTGCATAGGTAAGTTGCGATTCTTCATGGAACGTTGTTATTTGACCAACATAGAAAAGTATAGTTTTCTTTCCTTTAAATGAGACCAGAACCCAGCTTCTAACCCTTTGAGTAACAAATCGTCTTCTTTTAATGCTTTTTCATCTTCCTCTAACCTTTTTACATAACCCTCAAAGGTGGGTTCGTCCGATTCACTTAAAATTTTCAGTTCGTCTTCGCCTGAAGAGCTAGATACAATAGTATTATATATAATATATTTCAATGTAATCAGTGATTACATTTACCTCAGTCTCGCGTTTACACTTACCCCATATGCGCATTTCGGTGGGGTAAATGTAATCGCTGGTATATTTTTTTTGTTAATATCTAAATCCAAATCTGACAGCAGAATCAAATTCCTGGTTGAAAATTAGAGAGCAAAATATTACCACTACATAATATTATTTGCTGTAGTAACAGGGAATTCAAAATCGTAATAGACACTTACAAAAGTAGTATAAATGCAGTAAAATTAAAATAAAAATTAAATACTTCAAAACTAGAACTAAAATTGGTTAATAAAAAGTAATATGAGTATAAAAGGAGTAATATTTTCTCGAATTTTGGACAAAAAAGTTCCGAAACATTATAAAAAAAATTACACTTGCCTCATGATTACATTTTCCCCACTTCACCCTACTTAAATGGTTTATTAAAATATTTTAAATTCAGGTAATCATAGTAATGGAAGATGTCTAAATAGACCGACCTCTATAATGTTTTAGGTGTAATAAGTTTATAGGAACGTTGTTAATTTGAACCTCTAAGTATGTACACAAAATAGCTTGTAACAATATTACGGATAATTACAGTCGCCGTCACCTACCGAGATTCATTTATGCGATGCGCAGTAACAAGATCCGACCCACTTCTCCGATACTTCTTGCACCACTAGCGACTATACATATCTTACCTTCAACAGTCCATGATTGGCCATCCTTCCTATAACCCAATTGTTTATATTGTATAAAAACCCAGTAATTTACAACGTCTCCTTCTGTTAAATTTAGGTTAGGATTGTAATAAGTAAAATATCCGTTTACGGATTGTTTCACGGTGTCGCTAAATTCCCCATATTCTATTTGTTTTATGGGCTTATTCACTTTACCATGGAAACCAAAATATGCAATACCATCGGCGGCTAAAAAATATAATAGTTACCCTATGGCGATTATCATAATGTTCAATATATATTTTGTTGGGTGTGCCCTATAACATATATCTACTTATATGTAAGTACCGTAAAATCCTATAAATTTTATTCGGTTTCCATCACGCGGAGGGCATTAGTCGGGGATCCAGCTCTCCAAATTCAACATAGGGGCTTGCACTTTCGGAAACACAAAATTAAAAAACGGATTCTTATATAAAATTACCTGCTCTATATTAATTTAGAGTGCGCAAAATCATTCAAAATTGCGAAAGATGAAAAATTCTCAATTCATGTAAAATTTAGGAAAAATAATTTAATTTTTATCTGGTTCTGAAGTTTTATTTTTTTTGTTATTTTAATGAGAGAGATTTTATTCTTATTAAAATATGTTGTTATCAAAATTATACAATCTTCTATAATAACGGTCATAGCTTACCATCTGACAACATCGCAAAATTTAAGTACCTACAATGTCAAACCCCTTCCATTCTTAACCATAGGATCAAGCAACAACATACGTTTTTTATACAAACATCGCCTCCAAAAATTCGTAATATTTTTATTTTAATAATGTTTAATTAATTTTTGAAGAATCTCTCAATCAACTAAAATATCAAGAAATTTATTTATATAACTTATTTCACTGACAGACACTCTATCACGCCTACAGACGCTCTTAAACTTGAGACCCCATAAGACAACAATACATTGATTTTTAAAATAGGAACCCCGGCCAATTTGAGATTCTAACCTAACTAATATTTTACCAAATGAGGACACATAAAACATTCATTATCTCACAAATAGTTAACGCTAGAGTCTTCGTTATTTTTTTAGAAACTTTTTCAATCTATTAGCTATATTTTATTCGATATATGTATATAAGAAAACGATAATATTTCTTATAGTCTGCATGTCGAAATTTTCAATACGCATTTCATGAATTTTCAAATTGGAATTCATTTTTGGAAAAATTGTAAATATTTTTAAAACTTAGTTATACACTGTCGGAAGGGCTGCAGTTTTTTGTATGTTGATCCAAAATTTCAGATCAACAGTGAAAATAGTTTCCGAAATATGGTGATATAAGTATATCTAAAAATAAATTATTAATTTGCCATTTTTCTTAGACCAACCCTTATAAAAAACACCCTCTCAGTACGATTTTTGTACGACCGGTGGAAATTGATACTCAATAGGTAAATATCAATTTAAGACAGGTTGTAGCTTTTACCTTAAAGTGACATCGAATTTCTAGAGGGTTTTTAGGCTGGTAAGAACTATTATTAACAGTTTTAAGTAAGGATAATAAAATATAAGGATAATAAAATTGTCAACTTTAGCTCATAGGATTAAGTGACTAATTTTCTTGCTAAGATATAAAAAAATTCAGTAAAGAAAATGTCGACCTTAGAGACCTGACAGTTAAAAAATGTCATATTTCAGTGACGGTTGGAGAAAAATTAGTTCATAGTTCACAACCGGTTCAGGGTTTGTTGAGGGATTTGAATAATATCTTTTGTATTCTTTTTGTCAAATATGACCTAAAAAATTAATGTGTTCTTTTAGTTTCTTTATTATTTGAATAAACATAATGTATTGTTATATTAATGGTAACACTAGATGGACATTTATATTTACAATTTTTTACATCTGGTTTATAATTATTTCTTGATAAGTAATGCGTTAGACCGATTTAAATTTTTAACATTCTAATTTTAGCTGTGATGTTTAATATTTGGATGAGGATAAGTAGTAAATATGAAAGCAGTGTTAGTAAGTAAAATCATACAGCAAAACTAATATATAATCTTCCATATAACCACAATAAGAAATGTAAACTAATGTTTCATAAATATTTCTCATTTATTAAATTACTGTATCAAGTCTTACTTACCAGGAATAGAAGCTCGAAATCCGGCAGGTTTATAAGCCTCTAGCGTCACATTAGGTATAACATATTCACAAGAACAGAAACTTTTCAGCCATACTAACAAAAACACCCCAATTAAGGAAAACATAATACGTGCTCAATCATAAATTGCTGAATTCTAGTCGGAGGAGATCATTGTTGATTTGCGATAGCAGGATCGAAATTCAACCTGTTTGACCTTGCAACAGTGCTGACCACAGTGGCGGACGAAGACAAGTTTTGCAGGAATAGCTTATCCTTAATCTCTAAAATTATTTTCAATATTTACTTTGCCGTAGATCAACCAAGGTCCGCCGGTCAAATTTTTTTTTGAGCTTCAGTCATAATGGTGAGTTACATGTTCCTAATCTGATTTTTCACATTCTCGAATCATACAAACTCATTTTATAATATTTTCTTAGATATGTACCTACTTATCATTTGTAAGGTCAAACATATTGAGCTTGTAATGCAAGTTGTAATAGGTAGACGCGTAATATACTAATGTCGGCATATATTAATAAGATAAGATTATGCAAATTAAGTCAACAAATGCTCAGGGAATGAATTTCCTTGAACAAACGATGCTCAAAAAACTTACACGTCAAACTCACGTTCAGTAATGGTACGTGTCTCAACTTTTATTACGATTACTATTATCTTAGTTGTTGAGATATTCGTAAACATCACGTCTTGTAATTCATAATTTGAAGCAATCGTAATTAATAGTAATTATTTATATGTTTTCAAATGACCTCGGATTCCGATGACCCCGTTTTAGCAGCTATGTGTAGAAAAAATATGTTAAGATCAAACGAACTTATTATAAATGAATTATAGGTACCTATGTAGCGTTTTGTGCGATATAAATGACACTATACCAGTCATTGCAAACCTTCAGTCTCAAACAAATGGAATATCTCCCGAAATATTGTACTTTTGCAAAAATACTCACACGTTGATTTTTATTTTTAATTTGCCATATTTTGAAAGCTAAATAATTTGTTCAGTGGCCAAACGCTGAGCCGGCAAAATAATTATATATTTTTTTAAATGGCTACCCCAATTTTTTAATCTTTAGTTTGAAAGAGCACGTTTTTCTTAATACCGTGGCAAAAAAAATATTAGGTTGAATAAATAAAAATTCGAAATGCAATCGAAATTTCAAAATATAAAAAAACCTACTTACTTATTGAAATAAATTAAATTATAAAATTAAAATATTAACTAAGAAGGTCTTCAAATTGTTGTCACTATTTGGCAGTGAAAAATGAATTCTCTTTGAAAATTATTGATTATTTCTGTGTCATTATTTAGTATTTCTTGTCGAACTCGTTCTTTTAAATGGTCTATGTTTTCTGGTCTGTTAGTATATACTTTGCTTTTTAAGTAGTCCCATAAAAAATCAAGTGGGTTAAGGTCTGGAGAACGAGGAGGCCACTCTATAGAGCCACGTCAACCTATCAATCGTTGAGGAAAAATATTATTTATGTAAGTACGCACCGGACCGGCGTAGTGAGGAGGTCTTGCACCGTCTTGTTGAAACCAAAGTTGATTAGAAGGTATATCTGGGGTATTTTTATTTGGATGTAAATGTATTAGCATTGGAATTAAATAATGTTGCAAGAACTCCAAATACCTTTAACTGTTCACCGTTTAAGTTCTCATCAGAAAAATATGGTCCTAAAGTTCTGTTTCCCACTCTGCCAGCCCAAACGTTAACTTTCCTGGGATATTGGGTATGAGCTTCCTGCATCCATCGTGGATTTTCTATGGCCCAATATCTGTAGTTTTGTCTATCAACGCTTCCATTAAGAAAAAACTGGCTTCATATGAGAAAACAATATTTTTTACAAACATATTCATGCAGCGCATTTACATATCTTCGCAGAATTACACTCTACAGTCCAAGTCATCATCTGAGAGTTTTTGAGTTAAAATAACTTTATAATGGTGAATCCATTTATATACAAAACATTGACTGCTCAATGTTTTAACTTAAATAATTGACTTAAATTCGTACCTATCTTTTTTTGATAGAAAATATTGAATTACATATACAATAGAAGGAGATATACAGAAATTGCTTGCTTAGTTCAAAGCTCGTTTGTTGGATCTATGTATTAATTATTTCGAAAATTAAAAAAAAATCCAATTTTCACCCTGGAATATATTTATCAGCTTTTAAGTTCTTTGCTATTTAGGTATATTTGTTTTGTGAAAATAAATCTTGGGTTTGTAGCAATTCATTACAAAGAGAAATAAGCAAAGAGACGAATAATAAGGAAGACACACTTACCAGTTGTATATCTGGATATATATATATATATATATATATATATATATATATATATATATATATATATATATATATATATATATATATATATATATATATATATATATATAAAGGGTCCGCCAATAGGGACGCTCGATCTTTGACAGCTCATGGCGGCCATGTTGTTTGTGGTAGAGTTGGCAAACGTAGTTGTTATTATTCAGTGTATCTTCACAAATCACCATGAACCAATTCAGCCGCGAGCAACATGTGCAAATCGTTAAAACTTATTACGAAAATCATTCATCGGTTCGAGCAACGTTCCGCGCGCTCCGCCAATTTTACGGTGCAATTGATCGTCCTGCTGAGTCGACTATCCGTCGTTTGATTAACAAATTCGAGGCAACCGGTTCGGTGAACAATCAGCCAACACCGACGCGTCGTCGAAACGTCCGATCTGCCCAGAATGTCGCCGCTGTGCGCGATAGTGTGCGTGAAAATCCGCGACAGTCAATTTCACGTCGCGCACAGGAACTCCGCCTTTCGGAAACATCACTTCGCCGAATCTTGCATCTGGATTTGGGCATGCATCCGTACAAGATCCAGCTGACACAAGAGCTCAAAATAAACGACCATAGACAGCGCCGTATCTTCGCTGATTGGGCTTTAGAGCAGTTGGAAGTCGACCCCGATTTTGGTCGCAAAATCATCTTCAGCGATGAGGCACATTTTTGGTTAAATGGGAATGTCAACAAGCAGAATTGCCGTTATTGGGCCGAGAACAATCCACAGGAGGTCCACCAGGCCGCAATGCACCCAGCATAGGTAACTGTTTGTTGTGGATTTTGGGCCGGAGGCATCATCGGGCCGTATTTCTTCTAGAACGACGATGGTGTGTCCATCACGGTAAACGGCGAACGATACAGATCCATGATAACGAACTTTTTCTGGCATGAAATCGACAATATGGATGTCGAGGATATGTGGTTTCAGCAGGACGGCGCTACGAGCCACACAGCGCGCGCCACAATGGATCTTCTGCACGAGCGCTTCGGAGGAATGGTTATCTCGCGCGGAGGCGACATCAACTGGCCACCGAGATCGTGCGATTTAACCCCACTAGACTATTTCTTGTGGGGTTTTCTTAAATCACAGGTCTACGCAAACCAACCACAAAACACTGATGCCCTCAAAGTCAACATACGCCACGCCATCGATGAAATACAGCCCGATTTGTGCGCCAGAGACATTGAAAATTGGACTTCTCGTATGCGCGCCACCCAGCGAAGCCGAGGTGGACATTTGACCGATATTATTTTCTATACATAATGCCTTCGAATACTCTTTCAAACAAAAAATAAATTTCATTTATACCTCTCACACAACTTGCTTTATTTCATTTTAAAGATCGAGTGCGCTTATTGGCGGACCCTTTATATGTAATTCAGTTTTTTCTGGCATATGGCTAGGAAAAGTAGTTGTTTTAATAGATTATACAAGATTTTATGCATTTTAATTTTAACATCTATCCAGAAGATGTTGTATGACTGTATGCCTAATGCTTTTATATGTAATATGTTCAAATAGAACAAATATAAATAGTAGAATAGGTTTGTTTTCTGTGAATTTCAGTTTCGTCGAAACAAATGTCACAAAATGTCACTGAAAGTGATAAAGTATTAATATTTTAAATTTAAGTATAAATGATCAATAAAACAAGTACTTACATCATTCTGAAGAGCCTCATTGAAGGTGAAAGAACTTGTACAACTTCTAAGTGGTTTGTTTCCGTATATATGTCCAGATATACAACTGGTAAGTGTGTATTCCTTATGATTAATCTATTTGCTTATTTATTTATGTAATGAATTGCTACAAACCCAAGATTTATTTTCACAAAACAATAGTATGACATTCTACATATCAGTCAGTCTCATTAAAGGTTTCGGACTTTAGTCCTATTTATAAATATGGAAAAATTCAAAAGTTGCTTCTCCTTCTGAAGAGAAGGAGATATGTGAAGAGGGTTTATGAAAACACAATTTTAATAAGATACAAAAATATGTGTATATTGCTCACGACTATCGATCGTTTCTGCTAGAAATAGCAAATTATAAAATACATTATTTTAAGACTTTTATTTTACTCGTTAGTCGTTACAATAATTATTATATGTTATTCTTCTGAAGGTGACTGCTCGCGTAAGTTGTATATTCCTACACGTCTAATTTTTAATTGCCGATTTTCCTCATCCCACGTTGGCAGCCATTGATTTTTATTTAGATAAAAACTCTTCACTTGATTGGCTTTTGAGTTTTTCCAGGGTTTAACCCACTTGCCAGATTTAAAATCGTCTGGAAAATCAGAAATTCCTCCTACCCCAACGCCGATTACCAGACGAAACTGAAATCAACAGTTAGGTAAGTACACATAAAATAATACCATTTGGGCTAAAGTTATTGAAGATACCAATCATGTTATATTATATATATGAAAATTCATATAAATCATCCTATCACGCAGTAATCGAATTGGATATATAAACAAGTGTTACGAACATATTACAGCGCCATAATTTTAAACCATATAGGTAGTGTTTTGCCTGTTATATTTGACAGAATATGATGGCTTTCTGAGTAAGTAATGCACTGTCTAAAACAGCTTTTCTACGGCGGGAATTTTTTATAGAAAAAATGCAGATAAAGATGCTATAGTAGGTCTTGTATGAATAAATGGGCTCTTTAATGAAGAACGTTATGTGGATGTTCTTGAAAATATATCGGATAGGTACAGAAGAGGCGATTTAAGAATGGGAATTCTGCAAGAAATGGTCAGTGATACATGATGACGTATACTTTCATTTCAGCTCATTTATGATACATACCTAACTGTATATTTTTTTTGCGTGAAGACAAAACGCGTCTACATATTATATACTTACCTAATCAAGACTGCAAATAGATATACGTACCATTTCTTTATTCGCAAATCCAGATTCTGCTCTGCTGACTCTCCCATATTTAATATCGCCTAAATATAGATCTATAAATTCTGAAATAAAATACTATGTAAGCACCATAATACATTTGATTTTATATAAATAATCAAAGATAATACTAATAAATTTTATAAAAAGCCAAAGCTGTCTTATACAAACAGGCCTTCCTACTTCCTAATCCTTAACATTACATGTTAAGATACATTTGACTTGGTTAATGATTTCAAGGATTAAAGGTTAACGTTTTCGACGACAGAAATTATCCCTAACAGAGATACACCTAAAATGTATTCGAAAAGTGCCTCTCCTGCGATACTCGTTAATTAAAATATAAAATTAATTGTTCCTGATGATCTATTTTTAATGTTTCGCAAAGAATCACAATTAGTCAGAAAGCATAAGTTGATTTGGAAATGTATAATATATCTGGAAATGAAAAAGAATAATTAAAGATCAGAATATGCATTCGGCGTGCGTATACATGATTCTCTGCGAAACACACCCTTGTATAATTGGAATATATACTAAAACGATTCATTTACACGCACCCAGACTACATTTACTGAGAATTTGCATATTTAATAAGATTTTATTACTCACAAATGATATACTCATAGATTAAGTGAATTTACTATAGGTACAGCCGCCGCTTCCCAAAAATGCACGGCATATTTTTCTATTTTGATTATGACTTTGAATCATAGTCGGCCCATAATTAGTCAAAATAATTTAATGCTGAACATTATGTCATATTAATAAATTAAATTGTCAGAATATTAATAGAAATGATGTGCAAAGGGCGAGGGCTATAGCCAAAATTGAAGAAAATTGTTCCCTGGCTGAAGTAGCCGCCGATTTTAATGTTAGCAAAAGCTGCATATTTAAAATTAAAAAGACATGGAACCAGGAACATAGAATACAAATGGCAGCAAGAATAGGAATTGGTAAAGTTTCCAATGAAATTCAAGATAACGCTCTGTTGAATAATATTCAACAACATCCTTTCGAAACAGCTGCTAATGCACGAGAAGAAACATTGTTTCCATGGTCTGTTGGGACTGTGCAAAAACGGTTAAAACAGTCTCATTTAATGAACTGTGCTGCTGCCCCCAAAAACTTTCCTTTCAAATGAGCACAAGTAAAAAAGGATGAAATTTGAATTTTTTATACTACATTGAATTTTGGAGTAAAGTGGTTTTTTCTGATGAAAAAACATTTTACACTTGTCACAGTGGACGGCTCCGTATTTATAGATCCGTAAATACTAGGTTCCAGGAAAATTATATGAGGTCCATCAATGTCAGTAGTTCATGGACCCGGAATTTGTTGGAAAATTGATGACAGATTTACAGCCGTAAATTATTTAAATATTTTAGAAAATGTGATGTTACCATCAGTAACGCAATTTTTTCCTGGGAATTTTATTTTTCAGCAGGTGAAGAATTTTTTAATGATACATCTTTTAGGACTTATTTACAATTTTTGTTAATAGGATAATTGCCTAGTTCATACCGCACGAATAGTAAGAGATTGGATGGGTCATAATGATATTATTCTTTTACCTTAGCCCGCAAAAAGTCCAAACTTGAATCCTATCGAAAACGTTTGGGGTTACATAACTAAACATATTTATAAACAACGTTTCAGGCCTCAAAGCGCTAATCAGTTTTGGGAAGTAATTAAAGATGCTCGGGAAGAACTTGTGGATAGTTACGATGCCAAGACGATTGGAAAGTGTCTTATCAGCTAACGGTTCTGCTATAAAATATTAATTTTTGTAATATTATTTACCAAATTTTGCCCAATAAACTAATTATCAATTTTCTTATTGCACGTCACTGAACAAGTTTAGAACAAAACCCGATTTACATTAACGAAAAATGAGAAAAAAATACTGTGGTCGTGCACTTTTGGGAGGCGGCGACTGTACATGGTTCCTCCAATTTTTAAATTCAATACACTTGTAGGTACCACGTGTTCAAAATTTGCAATCTACACAGATTCGGTAGATGAAAGTTGCTTACCTGTAGTAATGACGAGTATATATGCATGAGTTCTATTGCTAAATAGCTCTTCTTGTCTAAGAGACCTTAAATATCTACTTCTATATGGCTCCGTATGGTTTGCTACGGGCCCTCCAAATAGCAAACTCCCACCTAAGTCTGTGCCATCATTACCTGTTAGTTTAGCATTCCCCCTCGAGTAGGCAATTAATATTCGACGGTCGTTCTCGCCCTCTAGGTATATTTCTGAAAGTTAATAAATTTTCAATGTCGTGTAATTCATTAATTTCATAATTTTGAGCGATATCCGTGACGGAATCATAAGAATAGGGTTAGTATACCTACCGATTGTGATGGAATCATATGGGGTAAACAATATAGTAATTGGACACTTAAGAGTACTTTTTTCTATAGTTCCGTAAACCGGAGGAACTCCGACATGTTTTTGACATATTTACCCCCCACTAAAATGTGTCAACTAGAAACCGCTGACTATTATGCCATTGTAACACTTGATGTCTTGGCTTTCAACAACGAAAACCACGTTTTGTCCCACACCCCTTCTCCCTTTTATATTTTCCCTTTGGTATTTTAGCGAATTGTCGAACTAGGAAAGCTCGGCAAAATCGACATAAGAAAAGTAAAATCATGAAAACATAGTTTTACAATATTTTAAAGGTCAGAAGTATCAACTAATAGTACTATACAGGGTGAGTCCGTTTTTTGTAGACAAACTTTAACAGGGGATAGAACGCACGTTTTAAAAAAGAAAAGTGCCTATAAATATATGGCCGATCTAGCTTCCTAAGGAAGATACAAGGTGTTAAAGTTTCATTTTTTTTACATTAATGTGTAATATTTTCTGAACGGAATGATATATTCACTAAATATTTTACACATATCTTAACCTGCATAGGATCAACATGTTGTATTGTTCCTGTCGAAAATACTATAGTGGATGTTACTTTTTTCGGGTACTTCGGATATTCTGCATAATGGAACTTTTTTTTCGTACGCCACTGACATTATCTGATACATATTTCTAAAATAACGGCCCCTTAGTAACAATTTTGATCTCTTGTAATTTTGCTCTAACTACGACAGTTTTAGAGATATTGGCCGTTGTTTCTCTGACAGTGTAATGTCGTTATTATATTTTTTTTCTCGAATTTTCTTTATGACTTATAAACGAACGCTTAGATTTTTTCATGTTTGGGGGATAATGCCCATTAATTAAGGCGCATAAAACAAGCGGTAAGAATGTTCAAAAACTTGCACCGTGGCGGGGTGGAAGGGGTGCTCCACCACTTTCGTAAACAGAACATCTACGCCAAAGACTATTTAAAAAAAAACTGTTATTTTCATTATCTACATACAGTTTAACAAAAATAATGTCCCTTCTTCTGTTTCGAAATTCCTGTGCGGTTCCTAGTTATTTTGATTTTTAGTGTTTGATGTGGTACTAAATTAAGTAATTTATTTATTAGCAATAATAATTATCGGCTAAATATTTAATTCTTTCAACGAAACCTACCTAAATATGGTGTGTTAAGGATTCTAAAAAGCCGAAATCTCTTATTCTTTATCTTTTTCCAATGTAGTCAAAATAAATATTTGTTATATCAAGCCTTACTCAAATACAATACTTTTATATGTTGAAATCTGTTAAATTACAAATGTACTTACAATACAATAGATTATTGTGCAGTTGCCAAAAGTCTTAAAAATTTCCTTTAAGTTTTATTAAACTTGTGCATGTACCAATTTCTGTTTCAATTTTTGTTGTTGTTTGCTAAATAATTCCCATTTAAAACTAGCGTATTTGTAACTGTACGTAATAATTGCAACAAAATATTATACTCCTTGGAAAACAAGTAAGCATTATGTCATATTTTAAAACGACAGTTTGACGTATTACAAGTTTATCTACAAACAATTTTGCTTCATCATGAATATTTTCACTGTTATTAATTATTATTTTTAAGATTAAAAAGTTATTTTATGTGATTTGCCAGATTTTAATTAGTGTAACATGCCGTTTACATTTACAAATAGCGAACAAGCCGACATTCATTTTATTTATGGGTTCGCAAATGGGAATTCAAGATACGCAGCTAGGGAGTATCGAAGAAGATTTAAAAATAGACGACAACCTCATCATTCCGTTTTTGTGAGTATCCACCGTCGATTTGTTAACCAGGGTTTGAAAAATGTACCCGGGGGCCGACAGAACAACCGTGGACGAGATAGAGACCGTATATTGCGGGAATTTAATAGGAACCCAACGACAAGTACTCGACGTGCTGCTATTGCTCTTGGTATTTCCCAAAGTAAAATTTCCCGGGTTTTAAAACGGGATCACAGACGCCCATATCATTTTCAACCTGTTCAAGGTTTATGTCCAGGTGACGCTGAACGAAGACTTACTTATTGTAGGTGGGTTCTTAACTCCATTCAAAATAATAGGGATTTCTTATCCAATATACTGTGGACTGATGAATCTTGTTTTACTCGTCGTGGTATAGTAAATTTTCACAATCTGCATGTATGGGCACATGAAAACCCACATGCCATTCGACCACGAAGTTTTCAACATGAATTTAGTACAAATGTCTAGTCTTGTCTAGTCTTGGATTCAACTTGATGGGTGCCCGGCCCATTATGGCAGAAATGTAAGAAATTGGCTAAACAATAACTATCCAGGGAGGTGGATAGGTCGTGGAGGTCCAGTGGCGTGGCCTCCCAGATCCCCCGATTTAACACCACTTGACTTTTTTGTGTGGGGATTCATTAAGGAAATAGTGTATACCACTCCGGTTAATACACTTGAGGAACTTCAAAATCGCATTAGAGATGCTTGCAATGAAATAAGGGTGCATCATTTAGTTAACTTAAGACGTTCTATGATACGTCGCAGTGAAATGTGTACTGAGAAGAACGGTTTACATTTTGAACAAAGTATCTAATTTTATGTATGTAGGTACTAGTGTTATTGTTATTAATTCTTGTAATTGTTATTTATAAATCATTATTGCTAACAATTGTTATTTATTCCACAATTATTATTGTTAATTAAATATTGCTATAAATTCAAAAATGTTTATATCTCCATAAACATTAACATCAATGTTCATGTAATGTTTTTTTTTTGTAATTGTAATTACTTGGAAAGAGATAAAGAGATTTCGGCTTTTTAGAATCCTTAACAAACCATATTTAGGTAGGTTTCGTTGAAAGAATTAAATATTTAGCCGATAATTATTATTGCTAATAAATAAATTACTTAATTTAGTACCACATCAAACACTAAAAATCAAAATAACTAGGAAACGCATAGGAATTTCGAAACAGAAGAAGGTACATTATTTTTGTTAAACTGTATGTAGATAATGAAAATAACAGTTTTTTTTTAAATAGTCTTTGGCGTAGATGTTCTGTTTACGAAAGTGGTGGAGCACCCCTTCCACCCCGCCACTGTGCAAGTTTTTGAACATTCTTACCGCTTGTTTTATGCGCCTTAATTAATAGGCATTATCCCCCAAACATGAAAAAATCTAAGCGTTCGTTTATAAATCATAAAGAAAATTCGAGAAAAAAAATTATAATAACGACATTACACTGTCAGAGAAACAACGGCCAATATCTCGAAAACTGTCATAGTTAGAGCAAAATTACAAGAGATCAAAATTGTTACTAAGGGGCCGTTATTTTATAAATATGTATCAGATAATGTCAGTGGCGTACGAAAAATAAGTTCTATTATGCAGAATAGTCGAAGTACCCGAAAAAAGTAACATCCACTATAGTATTTTCGACAGGAACAATACAACATGTTGATCCTATGCAGGTTAAGATATGTGTAAAATATTTAGTAATATATAATTAATATATCATTCCGTTCAGAAAATATTACACATTAATGTAAAAAAAAATTAAATTTTAACACCCTGTATCTTCCTTAGGAAGCTAGATCGGCCATATCTTTATAGGCACTTTTCTTTTCAAAAACGTGCGTTCTATCCCCTGTTAAAGTTTGTCTACAAAAAACTGACTCACCCTGTATAAAAAGCCATATGTTATAATATGATTTTATTAAAATAAAAACCTTTGACTATTGATATTGACTGTAACTGCACTTTGTCCAATTACTATACTGTTTACCCTACCCTATTATAGGGTTCAAAATATATCATTGGCGGCGCACTTTATTTACGGATTAACTGAGGGGCGTGCCACTTCCAAAATTATTCAAGCAAAAGAAAAATTGTTCTACCTGGATATATCCAATCACCTAATGGTAACTGCGCGTGAATCATTACTCCTAGATTATCCGAAATATTAAATTTTGACACGAGCCTGCCTGAGACTATTGGGTTATGTAATAAAAACAATCGTTGAGAACACTTCGCCTGGTCTGTTCTTGTACATCTAAAAAAGTATATCATGTTATATATCTTACATATCGACGTTACGGCAACTGCTTTGGTGCTTTGTTCCCAAGTAAAGAGATTGTTCATCTCTGAGGCCACTCACTAAAAAACCTAAGACGATTGAAAACATACTGAGATGATTAGAAACAGAGTTTAATTCTCCCGATGATGCCAACTGGGTCAAGAGAACTTTCCTGGGTCAAGAGTAACTGCGTGTCGGCGAATTAAACATTGTCCTTTAAGTAATCATGTAGCAGCGAAAAAAATGGTACTCACCTAACATCATAAACAGGGAGGAATACTATTTGCCTTAAATAATCTGTACCGCGAAAATTGGGATGAAGTTGTCTTCACAGAAGAAAAAGTTTTTCAGTCCACGTTTAATGGGCATATAAGAGTGTATAGACCTCGCAATACTAGATACAAAGAGGAATATATAAATAATTACGATAGAGATGGAAGATTCTCTGTAAATTTGTGGGCATGGTTAAGCATTCATGGACTAGATTATCCGAAATATTAAATTTTGACACGAGCCTGCCTGAGACTATTGGGTTATGTAATAAAAACAATCGTTGAGAACACTTCGCCTGGTCTGTTCTTGTACATCTAAAAAAGTATATCATATTATATATCTTACATATCGACGTTTCGGCAACTGCTTAGGTGCTTTGTTCCCAAGTAAAGAGATTGTTCATCTCTGAGGCCACTCACTAAAATACCTAAGACGATTGAAAACATACTGAGATGATTAGAAACAGAGTTTAATTCTCCCGATGATGCCAACTGGGTTGCTAAAACGCACATCGAGTATAGTGTTATTGTATCCACGTCAGTATTCTATTCCTTAGAGGTATGTCAATAGCAACTCTTCTTCATTTCGTGTTTCGTGACTTTTAAAAGAGCGCCCTCTGCAGAGCAACTCGGGGGGAATTTTCTCATGGCTATACTCTTGTTGCTCATGTTCGATATAATAAGAATTTCTGCATGATAAAAAATACCACAATTATTTAGCATTGCAGCTCTTCCCATCCATAAACCCCGAAAATCAACACCCAATCCAGCTAGCTATCGACCAATAAACCTACTACCCTCGATAGGCAAGCTCTTAGACACTCTCATCCATTCCCGCGCAATGGAATTCGCTCAAACACATAGTGTGATGAACGAATTCCAGTACGGCTTCCAACCTAGACATTCCACTGACCAACAGCTATTCAGGATCTGTGAGGCCATTTCCACCAACCTAAACCGAGGTCGATACACAGGGGTTGTCTCCCTAGACCTCGAGAAAGCCTTTGAGAAAGTCTGGCATCCTGGACTGTTGTACAAACTACATTCAGCGAACTTTCCGACGCGTATAATCAATATTATACAGTCATACATTTCCGGTCGCCAATTCCTAGTAACAGTCTATAAGGATAGCTCACAAACCCGTCCGGTGAGAGCTGGAGTCCCACAAGGTTCCTCCCTAGGCCCAACCCTTTTTAATTTATACACAAACGACATACCCAAACCGACAGACCACAGGACAACTGTTGCACTATACGCGGACGATACAGCGACCTTAGCGACGACCACGAGCACACAACTTTTAAACAGACTAATGCAACAGCAGACGGAAGACATAGTAGAACACTACAAACACTGGGGACTGACTATTAACGAAGCCAAGACACAGGTCATAGTGTTCACACGAAAAAAAGAACAACCGAAAACTCCAATAAAATTAAATAATGTAACTATTAAAAATCAGAATTCACTAAAATACTTAGGCGTGGAAATTAGTAGAAAATTAACATTCAACCAACAAATTAAAAGCATTATAGGTAAAACTAAATACAAATTAAAAACCATTTTTCCAATAATAAAAAATTGCTCGACACCAATGGGCACAATATTATACAAAGCTTACATAAGACCGTCACTTACCTATGCAGCGTCGATTTGGTATCCTTTTATCTCACAAACAGACAAAAATAAACTGCAAATAAGTCAAAACATGGCCCTCAGGCTAGCATTATCAAGGAATAAGATCGGAAACCTACCATTTACAATAGACGAAATACACAAACTGACAGGAACACCCACTCTAGACTTCTATATAGAAAACAGATTAATTCCCAGCTTCATCCATAGATTAATGACACATAGTAACCCAACAATAATTAAAGCAATGCAACCCCAATTCAGACAACCACCAAAATATCCCTCATATAACTATATTTACACCCCTTGACCCCCGCCACAAAATCCAAAATTTTAACACTAATGAAAATGATTCAGAAAAGCAGAAAAGACTCAGAAAACACAAAGCATAGAAAAGAGACATACAAAACAAAACAAAATTAAAACAAAAGATCCATATAACGACAAAAAGGAGGCATACAAGTGAGAATAACAAAAAGACCCATACAAATATTAACATAGGATTAGATAATGTACCAGTGCTTCTTAGCAGAGAGATAATGTAAACTAACAACTAACAAAAATAAATAACAAAATCACTAATATCACCCGGAAAAACCACTACCCCCATATTGACGACATTAACCCACGAAACCGGAAAGCCGAAACGAGCACGCGGACCAACAAAAATTAACAACCGGCTAAAGTATTCAGTCAGAATAGAAGCCAAGCATCGACAATCACGCAATGTGTATTGCAGCTCTCTAGCTATATGGTAGGTGTGTATCAATGTAGGTATATATTTATATCATGTTATTATAGCAATATGATGCAGGAATATTCAATATGCAGGTACAGTCAGTTGCCAAACTGATGCGATTGTCTGTACTTACCCATCAGTCAGATCTAAGTTTTTCTTCTTCAACTCCTGCATGTTATCAATAAATTTGGGTTTGATACACAATGTGCCGTTCTCTACAAACGTTACATCCCTATCCTTCTTGTAGACTACAAATTCATAGTCCTAAAATATAAAGAAACTAATTATAAATATTGTAGTACAGGCCATGAGTATGTTGTTAAATTACAAGTGAAAAATGCGCGTTCTATTTATTCACTGTTGTGGTGCCGTTGGTCTCCATTTATCACTAGGGATGTTTCATGTATGTACAGTTGTGTTCAATAAAGTGTTGTACAGCCACTTCTGAGTGGTGTTAATCAGACTTGGGAAAAAGTCACATTGACAACTGTTTGCCTGTCACTAAAGTCAGAGAAAAATATTTATTATCTGTGAAAACTCCAAAATGCCCGCAATGAACCTTATAGAAAGAGCCCCCCCTTATAGATGATGGACTCTCCATCATCGAAGTATGCAATGTTATGCACACAAGCAAAAACACTGTGCTGAAAATTAAACAGAGATGGGAAATAGATGCCCTTGTGCAATATCTGGAACAATATCCGTTTGATGTAGTGAGACGTGCTATACAAGAGACAAACTTTCCTGGGTCAAGAGTAACTGCGTGTCGGCGAATTAAACATTGTCCTTTAAGTAATCATGAAGCAGCGAAAAAAATGGTATTCACCTAACATCATAAACAAGGAGGAATACTATTTGCCTTAAATAATCTGTACCGCGAAAATTGGGATGAAGTTGTATTCACAGAAGAAAAAGTTTTTCAGTCCACGTTTAATGGGCATATAAGAGTGTATAGACCTCGCAATACTAGATACAACGAGGAATATATAAATAATTACGATAGAGATGGAAGATTCTCTGTAAATTTGTGGGCATGGTTAAGCATTCATGGACTTGGTAGTCTGTTGGAGATTAAATGCCCTAGCATATAGAAATATCCTTGAAAATGTGGTGTTACCTTCTGTGGAACAGCACTTTCCTGGTAATAATTATATATTTCAACAAGATAATTGTCCAATCCAAAACGCAGACGTAATAAGAGAGTGGTTTGCAACTAATAATATTGAAACGATGGTTTGGCCTGCCAAAAGTCCTCATATTAATATTATTGAAAACGTATGGGGCTTACTGGCAAAAAAAATACGACAGAAACTTTCGGCCCCAAAATAGGAATGACTTGTTAAATGCCATAGAGCTGGCCTAGGAGGAAGTAAGCGAAGATGCTAACTCAATACAAGCACTTTATTTGTCATTGCCGATTCGTCTAAACGAAATTTTGGAAAGAAATGGAGCTATGACAAAATATTACAATCATTAATTAAGTATCGTTTGTGTAAATAATGCTATTGTAATTTGTAATGTCTAATTTTAAACACTTAAGATTATTATTAGTTTTTATGTTACCTATTTCATACTTGTTGCGGTGTTTATGTTCTATAGTTTAATTATTTTAAACTCTACATTTGTTATGGTTTTGTTTTCTACCTATTCCATAGTCGTGTTCGCTAGTTTTTTAAGTAAATGCTCTATAATATTATAAGTATTTATCTTTGTTTTTTATATATACTCGAGGTAGAAAACCCATAACGTCTCATCTACCGTCTATTTTAATTCATACAATCAGTTGTTGCTAGGAACTTAAATATTTATTGTACAACACTTATTAACTGCATGAAACGCCATACCAAATAACAGAGCACAAATGCTGTACAACACTTTATTGAACACGACTGTACATTGTACATCTGCATTTGGAAAGGTATCAATAAACTTTAACGTCGGATCTTACATACTTAACATTTGATTGGTGTCTCTTGATAATGACAAATGGAAGAGATTTCATGTCTTCAGAACCGTGTCCTATATAGATATCTACAACAAATTTATTGATCTCTGACAATGTCGGTGTCCTGGACATGATCTATTCTCATTTTTACCGCCTAGTCAAAGGAATATTGTATTATGCGACGTACAAATTGTATATCAAGTAGTTAATAGACTAGTACAAGTTAGTTACTAAGTTGCCATATTTTATACTCACTGGTGAGGTTGGTATGTACTGCTCCAAGGTCCACGTATTCTCATCTAGCGTAGAAAACTCATCTTGGAATATAAGAGAATCTGTAATAAATTAAGCTCTTTATATAGTCCAAATCCTACTTCTCAGCACCGTGAAGTTATTTATATAAGTTTAAAAGTGACAAAGTTTAAAAGAGTGATAAAAAAATATCTTTACAATTGCTGCTTGTGTACGTATCCCATCGAGTTTTTAAATCATAACAATGTTTTATAAAATTATGCCCTTTTGCCAATTTTTATATTTACTTCCTATAATTCTTAACACACTAATTCTAAAACACCCTGTATTTTTTTTATTTAAAATACTTATTTTTTCACCTTATTTTGACTTAATACCGAAAAAGCACCCTAATTTTCGAAAATTCTCGCGTCAAAATATCTGCTTTTTTAATAAAGTCGGTTTTTGTTCGTTGAAATCTCTACTTTCTGATGATATAAAAAAATACTTTACTATGGTAAATGTTCTCAAAAAATGCAAAGGAACAAAAAAAACTCGAATATGATTTTTTTTTATTCATGTACAATTTTGAGCTATTTATTAAAATTTACACTTTAATTACTCAAAAAACTTAAGTTTCCATGTTGCATTGATAAACAAAAAATTGCAAAGCGAAATATACTACTATAAATAACAACCAAATAAGTTAATATTTAATAAGACATATTAAATACTTAATATGTCTTAAAAGACATACATAAAAGACATGTATTAAAAGACATATACAATATTTTGAGAAAGTTGTAGAATCTTCTTTAAATTATATGCGTGGATGCCTATTTATTGCTATTTTAAGATAACTTATATACCTGAGTGACCTACGGAAAATTTTAGCCCATCAAAAGGTATTTCATAGAGAAGTGGGGAAGGGGCTAGGAGTGTCTGGGATATTCCTGTAAACAAGCAGAAGGAGATGCTGATGCTGACATGATTAAGACCTCGATAGAAATTGCCAGAGATATTAATCAACTGTCATTGTGGGTCATTTTTGTAATCTTTTGATCCTTTCGATTCAATTAAATTCAAATAATCGTGACATTTATTTTTTCAAGCCAGGTTCTGGAAATGTAAAGATCTATTTTTCACGTCTAATAGTTTCAAATATGAATCCCTCAAAAATATCGTTGCATTTCTGCATTGTTTTTCTGCTTGCGATACAACATAATATGGAATTGCCGGAAAAGGAAAGAAAAGTAGCGTAAATTCATTATTAGACGATAAAAATTTGTCAAATTTGGCCAATATTTTATATAAAAAATCATCTGTATTATAATAACGATTAATATTTTCTGCATAAATGGCGCCTAAATACCGCGCAGCTACTATACGAGTCGCCACTGATGCATACTTATAAATTAAAAGTATTTTTCTTATATTATCTAATAGATACCGATTTTGTATGTAGAACATAACTATAGTTAATTTATATTTTTGAATTATCTACTTACCAATAACATATTTTGAATCTCTCAATAATACGTCTTGTACGGAACATATTAAGAAAAGGAATCCCCGCGCGGTAAACATGGTTGTGGTCACTTAAGTACTATATTATATTGTCTTTGAAACACAGATATCCATTATAAATCAACTTGCATTGACCTTTCTTATCAACAGTGGCGTCGTAATGGCATCATACAGTACAGGTACAATATTTCTCTAAACGTCCAATGGAGCAGATTATCTATCAATACCACCATACAACTTGTACCAAATAACCTGCACTTATTATTGAAGCTATGATGGAAACTGGTTTCACGTCCCCGTCGAACCCGCCTTCAAAAAATAGCGTAAATGAAACTAGCGAAAAATGTGAAATATTATATAGGATTCTCTTAGCTGATTCGCATATTTAATGACGAAAACGTCCTGGAAACGCCATTTTTGAATATTTACTTTGACAAAAAATCCTCCAAAATTCCACTCCAAAATTCCCGAGACTCAGTTTGTCGTTTTTGAGAAAAAATTATTATTTTTAATATGTTAAGTTTCCGAACTATACGCTTCGGTAATAGCAATATAGTTCTCTCATATTTTTTGCCACTAGGAAGCCACCCAAATTTTTTGAGAAGAATTGGATTTTGCTAAAAAAAACAATGGATTTTTTCCTTTACCCAAAAGCAATTTTTTTGGCAAATCTAACATTTCGTTCTAGAAATAGCGCGTTAACAAAAAACTCGGCATCCAATCCGGACTATCATTTCTAATATTCAACCGGTAGTCAGAAGACAGAACTTTATCAGTTTTCAGAGTTCTATCAGTTCAGAGTTTTATCAGTCTACTAAATGGCGAACGCACCGGTCACAACCCACGCCATCGGAGTTAATTTATAGATATTTAAATTAATTAAAAAATATTTTCTATCGGAAACCATTCTCGATTCTACTTAATCACACACACACAAAATTTCATAAAAATCAGTCGTTTAGGAGTTCAGGTACATAACACGGACAGAAGAAATAATAATATATAGGTATTTAAAGATTCAATTGTCTAAAATAAACCATATAAGATGATAAAAGAATAATTTTTGTCAACTACTGTTACATTCTTATGGTGTTAAAATACAAAAATACTCTTTCTTTCATACAAATCTGTCATTGACAAGCACAACTTTGTTGATATTTATTCGATTACAATAAAATATTAACCATATTACAACTCAGCTCTTTTTCTAAAAATGTTACCTCTACATTTTTTGCTAAAATTTCATCCGTGTAGATTTGGGTTTAGATGGTTTTGAAAGTCCGAAAATGATATGGGTTTTTTGGGTAGACCGCCGCTCGCACAGCACTTTGGAAATTGCAAATCTGATTTTTTAATATTGGTTTAGGTTTAGGTTTAAAAACATATCAAAAATTCAGAACGACCGGACATTTTGCAAGCACCACCCCCTTTTCGTGTTTAACTTGACTGGCCTATGAGGCCTATACCTATCTTTTCTTCATTTTATTTCAACATTTCCGTCATAAAAAGATTTTTTTTAAATAAAACGTCGATGAGAAATTCGATTCTCTACAAAAAGTTTCATATAAAGTACAGGGTAAGTCTCTTAATATTGACACCCCCCTTATCTCACTTATCCTTTGCCGATTTAACTCATTCAAAAAAGGAGTGGACGCGGTTTTTGATGAATTTTTATAATCTGAGCACGTATATTAAAAATCTCGTAAGATATACAGGGTGGAAAATAAAACATGATTTTTTTAAATGGAACACCCCGTATGATTTTATACCAAAATAATGTCCTTAATTTTCTTAATAAAATTTAATTAAATTTTCTTAATAAAATTTAAATGTTTAATTCTTATATAATCACTCCACCTGTTCGTGAGATATTACTAAAAACTTATCACATTACGGGTGTCAATTATAAAACAAAAAACATATCAAGATACCTCTGGAAACAATGCCATTTATTGAGATAATAAATAAATAATATATAGGTGACAATAACAGTAACGAGTAATAACAATAAACAACATGAGCCTAATAAAAACAAATAAAAGTCAATATTAATACAGTAACACAATAGAGTAACACAATTTTATTTATTTACACGTAATGTAATTAAATATTTTCCAAGTAACCACCACCATTCTGAATACACATTTGGCATCGCTTTATAAAATAAAAAATAAAATATATCACCATTTTGGTTTAATTCCTCAATTTTTACACGTATGCATTCTTTTAACTCATTCATATTATTAAAAACCCCAGTTTCGTATATATCTTGTTTTATCGTACCCCAGAGAAAAAAATCCATGGGTGTTAAGTCCGGACTTTTAGCGGGACAATGTATAACACCGTGCCTTCTTATCCAAATAGGATATTTTCTGTTTAGGTATTCGGTGACGTTCCTTGCAGAGTGTGGTGGTGCAACAGATCTGTTGTCCACTAAATTAATATTATCTAAATAATTTTCAACTGGATGTTGAAGAATATCCACATAACGTTGTGCATGTAAGGGCCCATTTATAAATACAGGACCTACAATAGCATCCTTGTGGATGCCACACCACACGTTTACAGTTTGGTATCCTTGTTTTTTATTTTTTTTTACAATATGTGGATTTTCCGCTGCCCAGTAATGTGCATTTTTTCTGTTAAAAATTCCCGCAATAGAAAAACTGCTTTCGTCAGTCCAAAAGACATGACTTAGAAACTCATCATCTTCCTCTATTCTATCAAGTATGTCTCTGCAGAAGGTTAACCTGTCTTGAAGGTTGTTGTCGTCTAAATATTGAACGGGCAAAATACTATATGGTTTAAAATTATGGCGATGTAATATTTTTATCACACTTCTTTGTGATATATCCAAGTCTATTGCTGCGGCATAGGATGATTTGGATGGATTTTCAGCAAAATATAATAACGCGTTGAGTTCTGTGTCTTCTCCTGTTTTTGTTCTTCGCCTTTCCCTTTTCTTGTCTCTCAGAGATTCGGTATTCCTAAACTTTGCATACATGTTTTGAAAACTATTTTTGGAAGGAGGTAGCCTTTCTCGAAATAACCTAACATACTCCCTCCGAGCAAGAGACTTATTCTTGTTGCACTGAATATAAATTTCAAGTAACTCTTTTCGCTCTTCCAATGAATATACCATTTTCAAAATAACTTGCTTCTTTACGAACACTACGTATTTTTTACGCTAATATCTAAGAGAGTGAACTACTATCTCACAAAAAACTGGATGACATCTGTCAACAAATAAACAATGCAAATATGCATTGTTTTCAGAGGTATCTTGATGTTCTTATTTTATAATTGACACCCGTAATGTGATAAGTTTTGAGTAATATCTCACGAACAGGTGGAGTGATTATATAACAATTACACATTTTTGGATTCAGAAAATTAAGGACATTATTTTGGTATAAAAATATACGGGGTGTTCCATTTAAAAAAATCATGTTTTATTTTTCACCCTGTATATTTTACGAGATTTTTAATATCTATTCTCAGATTATAAAAATTCATCAAAAACCGTATCTACTCCTTTTTTGAATGAGTTAAATCGGCTAAAGGATAAGTGAGATAAGGGAGGTGTCAATCTTAAGAGACTTACCCGGTACAGCAACATTTTGCCTCGTTTCGTTTGCGAGATATATTGAAAAAACAGAAATGTGTGCATGTTCACACCTATCTCCAATTTACACCGTCTAATTTAATAGCACAGGTTTTTCTTCTTAAATAACCCATTGACCGATTCCTGCGATAAAACCTATGAACGTCTTAGTTCCTTATTACCCCATTTTGGGTACATAATCAGTAGCCTAGTATAAATTTCTGTCATATTATCGTTGTCTCAAAGCAGTTTGGGGCATTGTTTTGATAATAGAATTTCGAATGGCGCTACCAGAGACTTATTCACATATGTCATAAACGTTGATCATGGATCATTGGCGCTGCGCGCTACGTTAATAATGTTATGGCGTTGATTTATAAGTACATCACCCGTAAAGTAAGAAGGTCACATTTTTCTTCTAGAATTCTAATAAATTGGGAGTTGTTACGTTATATTTTTTCTATTGATTACCAGATGGCAGTGCAGCGACGATTTGAAATTGTCCCCGGCGCTCACGTCGGGACGCATGACGTGAGGTTGTCAATAATCGCCCAACTACAAACTGTTAGTTCTGTTATCAAATTTGATTTCCTGGTTTGTCTGTTTATGTATGGGTAGTTCTTAGGAAGTAGATTATTAACAGAGTTTTTGAAATCCAAGAAGTAGGTATTTAGAAAATGTTGGACCTAGAATATGATTACTTTTTAGAAGAAGATAAAATGTAAGTAACTTGCATTGGTTTTATTGATTTTTGTTACAACTCGATATAGTATTACTTCACGTGTACTAGAGTTTAATAAATTATAATAGGTAGGGCGTATAACGTAAATTTATCACACACATCTACAGACTACCTATATCTATCTACCTGCTTAATTAATGTAAAATATCTGGACACAAAATGTTGGTATTCACTTATATTTGTTCCTCTGCCACTAGTGTCTATGTATATAGCATCTTGGTAAACACTGACTTAAATAAGGTATTGCCTACGACAAAAGAAAAGTAATAGGTACATTATGATTAATTATTGTTTAAAATGCACAACTTATTGTAAATTATTTTTGGATAAATCCACAAAGATATGACAGTGTCGAAACATTATAATTAAGTATAATAATTATTTAGCCTCAGTGAAATGAGCTTACAAAATGTGTTCACATCAACAAATTCATTAACTAGGATATAGACTAAAACACGAAATTTTGCTGAAGTTATTGTCATCAACTGTCTGATACCTATTTAAATTTATTTTCTGCATATCTGTTTCCACTTCCTATATTACACTCCGATAAACACTGAAATATAAATGTAAGTAGGTAGGTAGGTACAGTGTGGTAAAATAAACACCATTTCTTATTCCTATCTATTTTGATGTCAGTAGCGCCGACACAAAAGATACAAATAACGTTGTTTTACTTTGAAACTTGTATTTAGGCTAATTGACCATATTAGTTAGGTTAGGATCTCAAATTGGCGGGGGTTATTATACAGGATTGTAAAATTTAAATAAAAATATATTTTAATAACAATGAAATCTTTATAATTAAAATAACAAGAAAAAAATTAAAACGTGAGAGGTTTTGGATAAACTTATTTAACAGTTCCTTACATAATAAATTATAAAATCATTGTATTAATTTATATTTATTAGGTAGGTAACTTCTAATCTCATTTTATTTAGATTCACCTATTTCACGTTTTGTAGTTTTCATCACAAACTTATCCATTTTTTTCTGATTGCGAATAATTGATTTTGAGTGTTGGTTAGAAAATGGGTGAAGCAAACTCTGAACCATAAGTGATTTTTTCCTAGACGGTTTAAGATGTTTTAAACGTAGTCAGAATATGCGTAGTCTAAGCTCTGGTCACTTAAAATATTTTCAGTTTGATGACTACTTAAATTTATTAACAGCACATTATTCAGTATCAGGATGAACTGATGTATCTTGTTCTTAGTTGCCCCGACGTGAACAGAGTATGCATATGTACGGAAAAAGTGCAGAAAATCTATTCGATCGAAAGGTGTTAAGCACAAAGTTATTTTTCCGAGCCTTTTCCATTAGTATCGTCATAAGTTTGCTGTGCGGTCTCTGTTTAGTTAGTTAATGAAAACCGTTGCATGACAAAAATGTCCATATAAATAATAATCCGATATGTTGGTAGGTACTTACCGGCTTATTATTTATATGGAGAATTCTACATTTGGGCACCTTTTTTCCATTATTATTTTATGACTATACATAGTAGGTATATTATTACATCATTAATATAAAAAAGTCGGTAAACATTGTATTAATTTATATTTATTAGGTAGGTAACTTAGTAACTTCTAATCTCATTTTATTTAGATGCACCTATTTCACGTTTTGTAGTTTTCATCACAAACTTATCCATTTTTTTCTGATTGCGAATAATTGATTTTGAGTGTTGGTTAGAAAATGGGTGAAGCAAACTCTGAACCATAAGTGATTTTTTCCTAGACGATTTAAGATGTTTTAAACGTAGTCAGAATATGCGTAGTCTAAGCTCTGGTCACTTAAAATATTTTCAGTTTGATGACTACTTAAATTTATTAACAGCACATTATTTAGTATCAGGATGAACTGATGTATCTTGTTCTTAGTTGCCCCGACCTGAACAGAGTATGCATATGTACGGAAAAGTGCAGAAAATCTATTCGATCGAAAGGTGTAAAGCACAAAGGTATTTTTCCGAGCCTTTTCCATTAGTATCGTCATAAGTTTGCTGTGCGGTCTCTGTTTAGTTACTTAATGAAAACCGTTGCATGACAAAAATGTCCGTATAAATAATAATCAGATATCTTGGTAGGTACATACCGGCTTATTATTTATATGGAGAATTCTACATTTGAGCATCTTTTTTCCATTATTATTTTATGACTATACATAGTAGGTATATTATTACATCATTAATATAAAAAAGTCGGTAAACATGGACCAAAATACCTGGAAACTGTATCATCTAAATTAGTATTTTTTTTGTCTCAAACTTTTAAAGATTGAGGAGTTGTGGTTGACATATTTTCCTTCGAGGGAATTTTGCCTCCTCAATTGTTGACTTTTTAGTAAGAGTAGCTTCGAAAACCTAAAAGGGAAATGTCATTTTGTCATTTTCAAGGTTAACTATGATCCGATTTTAAAAAGGGAGTATTGTTTGTAAAAGTTCGTATCAGTCCTATCACAAAATGGGAAAAAGTATAGGGGGTATATATTTAAAAAAGAAAGTTTAGGTCACTTTCTGTACATAACGGAAGTGATTTTTTTGACAACAGTTGATCAGAATCAAACCACCGGTGGTTATATTTATTCGCCAAATTTCAACATTCTATAACACTAATTGTAGAATATTATTTAGGGGGTAACAAATAAATAAATAAATGAATAAACAACCCACCGGCAATCTCATAACATGACCCTGGACCTGACTTTTTTTACAGCTCAGCTGGCCTGGCGCTTTGCCTAAGAAATGTTAAAACTAATACGCGACGTACGTCTATGGAAAACAGACATTTTAATTTAAAATCATTTGTATATTTAACTCATGCATCTAAAAAAACAATTTGGGCTTGAATTGTAAAGAAATATGTTTAAAGTTTGCCATATAATAGCTTTAAATACTAAGAAATGCCCAAAACCCGAGAAATCCCGTCTGAAAATCACTCTATTGAATCTCCCATAAGAAATACATGTCACTCAAATTTGCTGAAGTGTGTTTAGGAACCCATTTCAAATTTCGCGCCCGGATTTTCCTAACCTAACTAATATGGTCAATTGTTTCCATTCCACTTATTTTTTTTACATTTCTTTTCAAATTTCATAACTGTTACTCCAAAGAATACCATACGTATTTAGCAATAAAAAAGAGTTTTTTTGGCTCACTGAATATGTTTCCTAATTATTTCACCTAATATGTAAACTACTGTTAATATCACGGTATTAAATAAGAGAGGTATACGCACGATGTGGTGCATCCACTTCGTAGCCTATCACGTTAAAGATAGATAGAGCATATATGGAGTCGAAGTCATACAATCTTTACGTGCGCGCTGTTTTATTTCTAAAATTTTAATATTCAATCGAAAAATACTGAATTTTAGTGAATAGCGTGATAGTAAAATTACTACCGTGGTGAATAGGAATGGAATGATGGTTTATTTGTCGTTCAAGGAAACGTGGAATTATGATTTCTGCCGGTATTTCTCCACAGTTTTGTGGAACTGAGTACCTACCTACTTTTATTATTCATTATATTTAGGCCACCACTATTATTATTATTGAAAATAGAAAAAAAAGTTTCAAATGAACCCCTTTAGTAAGCACAAAATTGCTCTATTTTTTGTGAATCCAAAAATATGATATATGATAGTACTATCTTTAGCCGTTTTCGAGTTATTGAACATTGAAAATTGATATTTTATTACGAAAGCTAAAAAAAATCATTTATTTCAAACATTTATTTACAAACATATTATTATAATATGTTAACAAAACAACAACAAATAATACAGATAAGTAATTATAAAAATTGTTCGACATGGCCACCATTATTTTGAATACAGAATTCGTATCGTCTTCTTAGATTCCCAAAAACTCTCAAGGTGATATTGTTATTGACAACGTGTAAACCATTTATATCATTCTGAATCGCTTCATCACGAACGTTAAGGCAATGTTTACGGAATATAATATTCTGTAAACTTTGGTTAAGGGTTCTGGACAATACCGTTCTAAATACTTAATATACAATGGTGCGTATACCTCTCTTATTTACTACCGTAGTTAATATCTTTATCTGATTATGTTGTACACATTATTTATTTTGCATTTTTTTTGTAGTGCATGAAAACATTTTGTGGAAATTTCAGTACCTATTTTCAAACTTAGACATACAAGTGCTCAAAAAATATGTTTTATCCGGTGTTGTATAACCATCAGTGCCCCTATTACAGTTATGAGGATAAAGTGTAAATATAATTCATTTTTTCTATATATTTTTCTTATGTTCTATATAGGCAATTCACACTTACTCGATTGTTTCATAAATTCTTATACTACTATACCTATTATATACGTAAACATTTTAAAAATGTATAAGCATATATTATATTTTTGTAATAGGTACATATTATATTTCTTACTTATTTTAAAACGTAAGGATTCCGATGGATAGAATTTATTCATTTATTTAGACATTTAGGGCAACGAAATATATTAAAGAACACTTTTAACAATGCCGCCATAAAATAAGGATTCCCCGTTGTATTGCATATTGCTACATATAGGTATTTTAAGAAAGTGAATCTTTCAAGATACAGTAAATACTAATACAGTAAATACTGATATGGATAGTTTAAGAGGCTTTTCAATAAATTATACTGGTACTACTCATAACAAAAATATATACAAAAGGTTAAATTTACATTTATTGTTATAAAAGTACAACAATGTATTAACACAAGTTATTGCGGAGATACATTAAGGGGGGAATGGCGATCTGGTGGCGCCCGACAGGTGCTGGTATCTGAGAGTCAGTTGACGTGTATAGTTTTATGGTCGACCGTTTTTTAGGCGAGTGTGGTATTTTTTTGCTACAATAGAGGCATTGATGTATATATTGTATTTTATTTTGGCACACACTGTGGAGACTTATTAATAAATATTAATCTAAAGGTTAATTAGAAATGATTCTAGATGTCCGGGGTAGTGCGTGAAATAGTTTTAGTTATTGTTCCTGGTCTAGGTCCGTCGTAAATGCGACATATTGGCACACTAAAAGTATGGCTAAAATTGGAGTTTCCACGAACACCAAAACACTAAAGTATAAGTATTTTTATATATATCAAATGGTGATTCTCACCATTGTGAACAACACAAAATGGCGTGTTTTAATTTTGTTGTCCATCGCTTATTAACCTCCTCTCTTAGTAATGAGAGGTTTGAAAGAGAAAAACTGAATCAAGGATATAGCTCTGAGTAATATTTCAAAGGGACATAGAGAATCCAAAATTTGTATCCATCCCATACGAACTCCGCTTTACTCGTGGTTTGAGTAACGTCTTCAGAAATAATAATAATATAAATAATAAATCGTAACTGATTTTTCAACTGACTGAAACACAGTCAGTTGAATGTGGAGTGGAGTCACAAAACAAGAATGATTTGCACTGCGAATTGTGCAGTAATTTATCAGAAATTATCGAAAGTGTTTAGAAATGAATATGAAATTTTGGGAAATGTATGGACATTTTTGAGAGGTATTATGAAATGTCGGAGGTTAAGCTTGCATATAAAATAATTTTCAAATTATGTACCATTATCTGATAGGATATGTACTGGTGAGCCGTATGTTGAAAAGTTTTAACGTCTCATTGATCTTATAAGGTTGTGCCATTTTACAGAATGTATATATTAGGGTTAACACTCATTGCTCTCAAAAGTATATGTCGGTGTGTATAATTTGAATAGGAGTTGGCCCCCAGGTAAACAAAAGTTGTTGTGACAATGCAGATCTAATACAACTAGTTATAAACTGAATTAATGATACGTTCGTTCCTTCATGGTTTGTTTTGACGTCTCCGATGTCAGTAGCATTCTTATATTTTGCTGAGGTACATTGAAGGTATATTGAAAATAAAACCCGTTGGCGTTTAATATCTCACTAAACTTAAATTAAACTGTTCCTTTTAATTCAACGTACAAACCTATAGGTACGGAACTTGTTACATGCCCACACTATTGCTACTAATTCTTGTTACTTTGTACTATAATTGGTAATAATTATGTACCTACAGCCAAGAGAGAGTCGAAAATTATAATAGACAAGCAGTAAATTATTGGCACACATATTACACTAGATATGTTTTAGGGTGCTGGAGTATTAAAACACTAAGCATACCACATTTTCTTAAGATTAATAGTCCCAAAAAAAGTTTCTACGTAGTCTTAAATATTATACAATAACACAAATGGACTCAGCAGCAGAAAAATTAATAGTGTTGTGAGTATCTCTTAGCACATACGTCTGAATTGCAAATTTGAATATTATTTCTTATATTATGTATATTAGTGAGCAAGAAGAAGAATCCAAGTGTGAGGCACCTGAAATGAAGACAAGTCATAACTTAGGCAGTCCTGAGTTAGAAGTGCTTTTATTTGATATGTGCCCTATCGAAAGAAACCAAAGAGAAAATACATTGTACGTACAAACTTTAAACAGCTTTAGCATTACCAGATTACAATTTGTAGCTTTTGGCACTAGCACCAAGTCCTGTAAATAGCTTCTGAATCAATATTAGATAAATAGTACACAAAAAATAGTTTTTCAAGTCCCACGTCCCCTTACACGTAATATATTTTTAAATCTTAAAACATTCCCAAGTCAAGATGTACGTAAGTATAGAGGACATATTTTTGCTAATATATTTTGAAAACCTCCCAAAAAAAATGTATTAGTTTTGCTAAACAGCTTCTTATTTTGCAGGGGCACCAATCGCACGTTAAGCAGATATCACACGAGATACACGTAGTTATATATAGAACAATAGGTAATAGCTCTTTAGATTTAGGATATAACAAGCAACACAGTGTCTTAGAGACAGTCAAATAGCTGATATTAATTGCATTTATCAAGTTAAGTCAGGACACCGACACAGCTCGTATGTCATCACACGGCATTCCGTATTTTTTCAATAATTCGGCCAAAAAACGTATGAAGCTGATTCAATGATTTTTGCAAAAAACGATTCACCTATACTGCAACTCACGAGCCGCCACTGAAATAAATTGTATATTGTGTTGAGAAGTTGAATTAGATGGTTAAATGTATATTAACAAATATTAACAATTCATGTTTTTCATTCCTGAAATTCCGCGAATTAAACGATTAAACACTAAACCGAATCATTAAAAAAATATTTGCATATTAATTTTTTTTTTATATTTGTCTCCTTAGTAACAAATTTCTAAATATCAATTTCAACATTTTTGTGTTATCTGCTGTTATCAATGACTTACTATCTCGGGTTGCTTACTTCACGTCAGTGGGAAGTACCAAAAATATGGTTAGCATTTATGAAGTTATCATGTCCACAAGTGTAAAGGGTGATTCAGTATTAACCGGAAAACTTTAAGATTAGGTAGAACTCATCAAAATAATGGAGCTGTTTTGTGTAGAAAAATGCCCTAAAATATACCGTTAATAAGATACACGATAGGGTGTTAACCTTTCAATTCTTTTACAGTTTTTCTTCTTAACTTCCGAACAAAGTATCTATCCAGTCTTAAAGTTATGCCGGTTAATAATGCTATTTTTATTATCTACATTTTAGAAACAATTTTAGCTAACCCCGTTATAAAATGTCAAATTTTAAATGCATTTTTGAAGTTACGAAAAGTCGCATTTTTCATAACTTTTCATAATTTTAACTTATAAGCCAGTTGCCATGTACCGGGTAAGTCTCTTAAGATTGACACCCCCCTTATCTCACTTATCCTTTGCCGATTTAACTCATTCAAAAAAGGAGTAGATACGGTTTTTGATGAATTTTTATAATCTGAGAACATATATTAAAAATCTCGTAAAATATACAGGGTGGAAAATAAAACATGAATTTTTTAAATGGAACACCCCGTATATTTTTAGACCAAAATAATGTCCTTAATTTTCTGAATCCAAGAATATGTAATTGTTATATAATCACTCCACCTGTTCGTGAGATATTACTAAAAACATCACATTACGGGTGTCAATTATAAAATAAGAACATCAAGATACCTCTGGAAACAATGCATATTTGCATTGTTTATTTGTTGACAGATGTCATCCAGTTTTTTGTGAGATAGTAGTTTACTCTCTTAGAAATTAGCGTAAAAAATACGTAGTGTTCGTAAAGAAGCAAGTTATTTTGAAAATGATATATTCATTGGAAAAGCGAAAAGAGTTACTTGAAATTTATATTCAGTGCAACAAGAATAAGTCTCTTGCTCGGAGGGAGTATGTTAGGTTATTTCGAGAAAGGCTACCTCCTTCCAAAAATAGTTTTAAAAACATTTATGCAAAGTTTAGGAATACCGAATCTCTGAGAGACAAGAAAAGGGAAAGGCGAAGAACAGAAACAGGAGAAGACACAGAACTCAACGCGTTATTATATTTTGCTGAAAATCCATCCAAATCATCCTATGCCGCAGCAATAGAATTGGATATATCACAAAGAAGTGTGATAAAAATATTACATCGCCATAATTTTAAACCATATAGTATTTTGCCCGTTCAATATTTAGACGACAACAACCTTCAAGACAGGTTAACCTTCTGCAGAGACATACTTGATAGACTAGAGGAAGATGATGAGTTTCTAAGTCATGTCTTTTGGACTGACGAAAGCAGTTTTTCTACTGCAGGAATTTTTAACAGAAAAAATGCACATTACTGGGCAGGGGAAAATCCACATATTGTAAAAAAAATAAAAAACAAGGATACCAAACTGTAAACGTGTGATGTGGCATCCACAAGGATGCTATTGTAGGTCCTGTATTTATAAATGGACCCTTAAATGCACAACGTTATGTGGATATTCTTCAACATCCAATTGAAAATTATTTAGATAATATTAATTTAGTGGACAACAGATCTGTTATTTGGCAGCAGGATGGAGCACCACCACACTCTGCATGGAACGTCACCGAATACCTAAACAGAAAATATCCTATTTGGATAGGAAGGCACGGTGTTATACATTGGCCCGCTAAAAGTCCGGACTTAACACCTATGGATTTTTTCTCTGGGGTACCATAAAACAAGATATATACGAAACTGGGGTTTTTAATAATATGAATGAGTTAAAAGAATGCATACGTGTAAAAATTGAGGAATTAAACCAAAATGGTGATATATTTCAAAGGGTGAGAAGCAATTTTATAAAGCGATGCCAAATGTGTATTCAGAATGGTGGTGGTTACGTGGAAAATATTTAATTACGTTACGTGTAAATAAATAAAATTGTGTTACTCTATTGTGTTACTGTATTAATATTGACTTTTATTTGTTTTTATTAGGCTTATGTTATTTATTGTTATTACTCGTTACTATTGTCACCTATATATTATTTATTTATTATCTCAATAAATGACATTGTTTCCAGAGGTATCTTGATATGTTTTTTGTTTTATAATTGACGTAATGTGATAAGTTTTTAGTAATATCTCACGAACAGGTGGAGTGATTATATAACAATTAGATATTTTTTTATTCAGAAAATTAAGGACATTATTTTGGTATAAAAATATACGGGGTGTTCCATTTAAAAAAATCATGTTTTATTTTCCACCTTGTATATCTTACGAGATTTTTAATATCTGTGCTCAGATTATAAAAACTCATCAAAAACCGCGTCCACTCCTTTTTTGAACGAGTTAAATCGGCAAAGAATAAGTGAGATAAGGGGGGTGTCAATCTTAAGAGACTTACCCTGTACTTTGTACCTTCGAAAAGTTCCGAACTAAATGAACCTTTGGGATGTGTGGGTGTGCAGTAGTCCTACACCAAATTTGTCCAACAAAAAAATCTTGTGGAATATTGAAAGGGGCAAAAACCCCAAAATGTTTGCACTTTTTTCGGTTTTTTTGAAATATTTGGAAAACGGTTAATTTTAGCGGACAACTTCGACTTAGTAAATTGTAGGAGATTAAATTTCCTGCGATTTTTACTGCTAAAACGTATTTTTGACGCCATAGGTACCTACCGAGATACAGAGTTTTGAAAAAGTGCAAATTTCCATTCCATTCCAAATTCCATTTTGCAGCACATTTACTGTAGTTGTGGTATCTACTTCCATTTGCTTACGTTACGTCCTATCAAAGCGTCATACGTCCTATCAAAGCACCAAAGCCGCAGAAATATTTCGCCGGGCTGTACTGCACTTGTCCACCAAATTTGTATTTTCAGCATCAACTATTGCAGTGACAATGGCTCGAGATACGTTCTTATCAAATGACACAGACAAAAGGATCACAATGCTATGATCCTATAACGACTGGCCTACTAACTGATCTTTCTATTTTAAAGTTATTTTAAGATAAAATGTTGTACTCAACACGTCGTAAAAGAGTTATTTGACTCTTGTACTCATAATTTGCAAATATTACATTCTTCCAATAAAATTAGTCCTTTCATAACTGGTTACGTTAATAAATATTTTAATAACACAAAGAATATGGATCCTGCTAGCATTTAAATATTTTAATTTAGATGTACCAAGTACAATACCTATATTATAATTAGTTAGCATAATATAGTAGTTGGAATCTTGAGGATGTCTTAGGGAATGATAGTGTTACTTATTTTGTAGTTTTGATTGATTGATTACTGGTAATATGAATAAATAAATCATATATATTTTTGTATTATTTCCTGTAAACTCGTCTCATCTTATCAAATTATAATTATAATATGTATATATGTTGCAGTTTAGATAATATTTTTTAAGGATGGTCCTTAATTTTATTGGGCTCGGAGACATCACCCCACCTCGCGTGCGACTCGTGATACTATCGATACTACCCAGTAACTCTTGCCTAGTTCTCGCACACTGGCCCACAACAAAGCTTGCATAAATTGGAGCAATTCAAACAACCTACCCAGCTTTCCTACAACCACACGCTCCCATGCAGCCTGTGACGCACTTGCATGAAATTGATTTCAGCAAGGGTGATGGAGCAGCATCCCTCGTCTGCACCGGCTGTAGGCCTCTGCTACTCTTGGGCCATCCCCAATCCAATGGGTTCTTGGGCTTTCCCATCAACGCCATGACTTGGTGATAAGTTCTGAGCGAGTGGTAGTGTGCCGCATTTGACGTGGGAGCTTGGCCAGGTTGAGCCTTGTTGAGCTGCTCAAGAACTTGGAGCAGGGCAGCCATGGATTTATCTTGCTCCCCACCATACAGAGCCACCAGAATCCGTTCTCCTGCCTCTGAAATGCCTGTGGCACTCGCATCTGGATCCATGAATTCCTTAACAATCTCTACTAAAATGGGGTTCCTGTGCAAGAGCATGCAAAATTTATTATTGCCAAACCCGAATCCACTTATCACGTGGAGGAGGAGAACGTTTTCTGGTGAATGGAATTTGTAAGATGTTGAGGAGTAAAACACATCTGGCGAATTTCATGTCCCAGGTTTGCGAAGGTATACGTTGCTGGTCTTAGGTGAAGTACCAATGAGCAGAACGAGCAAGTCAATATCCTCGACCACGATTGAAATGTCCTCATATTCCCATGCTAACGATTTTGCAGTATGTGGGCACGTCTGCATCTTCCTCAGCTTGTTTGTTGGGGATGTATTGTCTTGTGTAGTCTTGTCATAATTGTCACTATTATTTTATTTATTTCCTCAAGAACCACCGATGCCATTTTATGTTAGATCATCGAAAAAAAATGTGTGTTACTTCCTACTTTTTGTAAAAGTAGGAAGTTAAGTCATGACTGGTAGAGTTTCTTGCTTCTATCGACCGAGAAGTGCCAGAGAATAGGTACTCTAGGAATAGGCTCTTTTTCCTCTCCCACATAAGCATATTATGTGTCTCGGAACTCATTGCATGGTTCTCAAGTATTTTCAACCCTACCTTAAAAGAAATTTCCATGCAGCAAAATTGTATGTAAAAATTGCTCATGAAAAGCAAAGCAGTACATACTTTTTTTACATGTAGCTATAAGTAAATATACCTCGTCCATAAGCAGTACTTCGTACGAATGCATTTTAGGGCCAAATGTACATGTTTGATAAAACAGTTGCTACGCATAATTACAACAGTAGTTAGCCCTGATAATTTATTCGTATGCTAGTTATTCAATAATAATTGTTACGAAATATAAGCCAAAATATTATGCAAAATTCTTGCTATTACTGTTAATGTATTATAATTAACAAGCCAGTAGCTCGTTATAACATTAAATATAAACCAAAGATTGTTCGTACATACATTACCATGCAATTGTTTCAATGTATTAAGTCTTTTAGGCGGTTGCTATAGGCTCATAATATTTTTTGCAAATCTTGATAAAATTATCGATTTAATAAGCATAAAGCTTCTTTTAAATGTGTGCTAAGGATTCTTCTAATCTTCTCGTTGTAGGGGAATGACGGTAACTTCTGGCAGTGTGACGATAAGGAAAGATTCTAACAATTTAATTGGAATAAGCATTGGTGGTGGAGCGCCACTATGCCCGTGTTTGTACATTGTCCAAATCTTCGACAACACCGCTGCTAGTCGCGACGGTACTTTGCAGTCCGGAGATGAACTTGTCTCCGTCAACGGGCAACCCGTCAAAGGAAAAACAAAGGTTGAGGTGGCTAAAATGATTCAAGCAGCCAAAGTTAGTAAAAATTATTAAAATTTGTCTAGGTTTCTCAACCAATGCCTTATATAACTTTTTAACTATAGCTTGTCCATGCTGTAGCACTTAGTAATAGGACTAAAATTATTTTGTTTGCATATTAAATTAATTTATTGAAATTGTTTCAGGATGAGGTTGTTATAAACTACAACAAACTGCATGCTGATCCTCAGCAAGGTAAAAGTCTGGATATTGTTCTCAAGAAGATGAAGCATCGGTTAGTTGAAAATATGAGTTCTTCAACAGCAGACGCTTTAGGTTTGTCGAGGGCCATTTTATGTAATGACACATTGGTGAAAAAGATGCAGGAGCTACAAGACACGGAAGTAATGTATAGAGGACTGGTTGATCACTGCAAAAGGGTTTTACAGGTAAAAAATTTTATTCCCGCCACATGCCTATTTTATTATCTAGAGTTGGAAAATATCCTCTATTACTTATGGAATTTCGTCTGCCTTATAATTGCAACCAAAGTTTCCAGGCGCTAATTTATAACAAAGAAAAAACATGAATGTCCCTTATTAAAGGACATTCAAGGAAAGGATTAATGTTCCACCAGAGAACATAATATATCTGATTAACAATTGCCGACAAATATTGTCGCTAAAGTTGAAATTGGAGTGAATTTATCACGTTCCGGTGTCGATGCAAATATTTATACATGTTATAGGACAATATCTTTCAATTTTACATACAATTAGTAATAGCATTAGAAATAGTATAATTATACGAGCCTTGACTATATAAAATATGTTATATCAGAGATGAATTAATTCTACGGTTATGGTATTATATGTTATTTACTAAGGTAGTAAGGCATAAGATACATAAACAAAATTTAAGGCTCACATGGAACTACAACAGGCCATAAAAGCAATGGGTGATGTATTTGCTGGTTTAGCAGTAAGAGAACCTCAACCTAGAGCGAGCGAAGCGTTTAGACTATTTGGTGAACAACATAGGAACATGGAAAAGAATGGAAATGATATGGTGAAGAAGGTTAAGCCAGTAAGTAATCTTACTTTCATTTATGTTACCTACATGTAAGTATAATATGGAGCAAATTTACGAAGCTGCAAATATTTTATTTATTTATGGTGTACAGAAATTTTCTAATTGTTTTATTCCTGAACCCTTTTTCTTTAAATTTGACCTTGATATATTTTTTGAAATTTCCTAATTATCTCAGTAAAGTGATTCTACAGGTTCTGTCTGATATGGGTACCTATTTATACAAAGCTATTCCAGACACAAGGTTAACAGTAAAGAAATATGCGGATGCCAAATTCGAATATCTAGCTTACTGTTTAAAAGTCAAGGAAATGGATGATGAGGAGTGCAGTTATGCCGCTTTGCAAGAACCCTTGTATAGAGTAGAAACCGGAAATTATGAATACAGGTGAGTTGATGTCCAGTACATGTTCAGTAATAGGTATATAAACCGACCTGTAAACTCATGTGACTAGTCGGAAATTGACGATGAAGAACAAATTAATATTTGTTATTATTATAATCTTATATCCTACCCATCGGGTGTTAAGCTTTTAACTCTTTTTTAGATTTGTCATTTTACTTTCAGATTCTTAGAGCTTCATTTCAAATATTTAAGTTTATTTGTAGGTGTAGGTTTGTTTATTTGTAGGTGCTTTTTTTGCATATAATTATTATCAAGTCATCAACGAAGACACTCTCTAAGATTTCCACCGGTTGCATGTTCCTTTACCCTACCTGAATCTTATTTGTTAATACTGCATTTTCGTTAGGGCATCATCAAGTATTATATTAAAAAGTATCGGGCTGAGTACCCCTTGTCTTAATCTCCCCTTGGTTTGAAGCTCATCTCACCTTATGTTTTCCTGTATACTCACGTACTTTATAATTTTCTGGTGTGTGCTTGTTCTAGCTTTTCTTAATTTTTCGTTCACTCATTTTTTCTAAGGTTATTCCATACTTCAGTTCCCGGTATACTGTCGAAAGCGAATCCATATCTATATAAACGCTACTTACCTATATATTTTTGTTATTCCAATTCCTTTTCTAAATCCGCTCCATTGTTCTTCTAGTTATTGGGCAGTTGTTACTTTTGGCCTTTTTCCAGAATTTTTTCGTATGTCTTTAACATAATGATGTTCTAGGTTATTACCCTATAGTTCTTAATTCTTTGTTATCTCCTTTTTTGTATATGGATATGGATAGTAGTATTCCCACCTCCCAATCCTTTGGTATTTTTTGTTCTTTCCAGATCTTATTAAATCATTTTCATAAAAATTCTAACCTGTTTCTATTCTAACCTGTTTCTTTTTTTCAGGATTCTTTCATATATCCTTAACATAATGCTGTTCAAGGTTATTACCCTATGGTTCTTAGACGCTCTGTTATCTCCCTTTTCGTATATGGATAGTAGTATTCCCACCTCCCAATGCTTTGGTATTTTTTGTTCATTCCGTATAACCCATTTTCATTCATGTTTTTTATCATTTTCGCTGTTGTACCATCATGTCCTGCCGTAAAATGTGGAAACGAAGCGAGCACGTTTCGACATCTCAATAGTTACTCTTTCGTGATCTCTTCATTTCTACCTTCTCAGGATTTTCTGTCGCTTTACCAATTTCTGCTGTCGTGATAAGTTGTTTTGTATTAATTAAACAATTCTTTGAAATATTCCTATTCCGTCCTATTCTCTTTATGATATCTTCCTCTTCTTCTAAGATTCTCGTTTTTTGACTTTTGCAGTTGGTCCGAACTTTCCTAATTTTATATATTTGATTTTTTCCTGGCTGTTTTCACTTTTACTACTTTCCAAAATACATTTATAGACACTCAGATGTACATTAAACCTACGACCTTCGTAGTACGATAAAGCCTTCGACCATTAATAGAATAAACACTGATATTAATTTGTGCTAAATCTCTGCTGGAAAAGTGAGATTAATTCTCGTTGTCATTACCTGTTCCACATAGTTGTCTTGTTACTTGTATTTAATTTGAGACCTGGCATTGTTGCGTATGTTTTAAAGTAGCTCTGTCGGTATATTTGCGTGGCGTCTTTTTGCTATTAAAAACTGTAGTTATTTGTGAGTAGTGTTCGACTTTAGTTGTTTAATATCCCTTGATAATAATGGTGAAAAAGTGCGAGGCTTTTTGTTTCGGCGAGGCAGCGTTCGTTTCGGCGTAATCGACGTAATTTGTGTTCCATCTTATTACCACTCTAATATCCTTTTCTAGATGCGTGGACCAAGCATTCACGTGCATTTGAATAGGCCATTATTACTCTATCTTTTTTATGTTCGAAGATTAAAACTCGTATTTTTTTACGTTTGAAGAAAAAACATTTTATCATACACTTTCATGTAAACGGAGTCACTAGTGAGCTAAATTATACTTTAGATCACTAAGAAGGTTATAAAAATATATAAAAACACATTTTATTTTAATAAACACATTTGTAATATATAATTTCTTTTTAATAAATTTGTAATATATAGTTTCTTTTATTTGAAAAAGATATGGAAATCCAAAACTTTTTCTTGTGAACGTCGGTATTTTTGTATAAATGGATTGTTCATTGAAATTCTGAAGTGCCAGGAAAACGCGTGACCTTGAAAATTTTCTGAATAGTGTTGCTCGGACATCCCCCCAAAATGATATCCTGACTAAGCCACTGTTATGTGAACATCAATAGGAACTATGAGACCAACACATCCCGTTCATGCCAAAGCCGATTTCTCTAGTGTATCCGCCACTGGATACTATTAATTGTTCAAAACAGTTCATTAATGAACATATAACCTAATAAGAGTAGATAAATTATTTTGTTCATATTCCATTTCCTCTTCTAAAAAAATAGTCTCTTTCCTATCTCAGTCAAATCTAGGTAAATATTTCGTCCCGGCTTGACGTAGTTATCATGTTAAACAAAACCGTGCGTTTGTTAGTTCTGATCAATTATTAAGGCTTTCAATTATTTATTCGCTAGAAAGACAATTTATATTTACATTTATGAATACGTATGTGGAACTATTGTTTAATTATTTGCTTACTACGCAGTGTGTTTATGATACATAAATCAGTAAAGGCATGCATGCGTGTATAATATTATAGTTACTTCCATACTCACGCTACTCCACATCATTACCGAACCGCCTCCATAACTTACTCTAGGCGAAAAATGGTTTTGGACGAAACGCTCACCAGTTAGTTCTACGGTAAATTCTTTCACGTCCATTCGGTGATCTGAGACAAAAGAGTATTGTGACCTACCAACCTGCACCAAGGTAACTAACGGCTCTCGCAGAGTCGGTTGCAGAAAGATCCATATATTTAAACTAAGCGTGTTTTTTAAACTAATAATAAACGCGCTCAAATGTGACAAATTATAAACTAACGGTTGTCAGTTTAGTTCTGACAGAAACAATTGTCTGTCATAGCTAGCTGTGCAAAAAATCAGTCCTTCAACTTTGTTGTTACCATAGAAATAAATGTAAAAAGTAACGTTTATCTAAAACACTTGTATCTTTAACAAAAAAAAAGTTATTGTAACAAATAAAAAAAGGAAATGTAAGGAATAGGTGTAGCTTGATAACAAAATAAGAAATTATAAGGTGTAAAAGGTTGGCCACTCCATATATTGTTTTAAAGTTAGAGTAAAAAGACACTTTTTGTGTCACCCTGTATAATATAGACATTTGCCTAGTTTTTTTATTTAATTCTCCTCTATGAGATTTTTATAAATTTAGCTACTAGATGAAAAAAAATTAATGAAATTGGACTTAAATTAACAGAGTTATTGATAAGTTATCACAGTTAAGTTACTGGATAGGGCTGGAACCTTTGATGTACCTATAACACTCGAAGTAGTTTCCACACACACCAAAACACTTTCACTTCGCTCGACGCGCGTTTCGCCAACCAATCGTCTCCGGATGATGCCAACTTGGTTGGCGAAACGCGCGTCCAGCGAAGTGAAAGTGTTTTGGTGTTTGTGGAAACTACTCCGAGAGTTACAGTTAAGTGATTGATTTATATTAAATAATATGATCCTACTTGATTTTCCAGGTTAATTTTACGTTGCCGGCAGCTGGCGAGGGGTAGATTTGCTAAACTCCGTGCGGACGTTCTGGTGAAAATGGAATTGCTAGACAATAAACACGTTCAATCGCTTGGAGGGCATTTAGTGAAAATTATCAAAGGTCTATCGCAATTGCACACAAATACGATAGAATTATTTTCCGGTGCAGCGCTATTTCCGGTAGAAGTGGATCTCTCGAACAGCGCTTTCCAGTACAAGTCTACAACTCCAGTAGTGCAGGTAATTTCAGTGAGAATGTTTCGCTGACCTACAATATCAAGTTTAAAAAAACTCGTAGTAATAAACTATTTCAGAAATTTTATGCGAGGAATTTATTTTGTGGAACTGTCAAAAATTACATCGCGAATTGTTAAGGATAGCATTTTTTTTATTTTTTTTGCTATTAAAAAAATATTTTATTTTCGAAAAATGTTATTTCAACATTATCGGCATAAAAAGTTGTTTAAATTTTTTTTTAAATAAACTATTTGATGGCAAATTCAATCCTCTACAAAAAGTTTCATAAAAAGTATATCGAAATTTTGCTTGGTTTGCGAGATATATTGAAAATACTGAAATGGGTGCATTTCTCCAACTTCCACCCTCTAATTTAATAGCACTCCGCGGTTTTTTCCTCTTAAATGACCCATTGACTGATTCCTGTAATAAAAACCCGTGAACGTCTTAGTTCCTTATTGCCCTGCGTTTTAGAACATAATCAATAACCTAAGAGTAGACATTCAATTAAAAAATCATTTCGAATGATGTAGCTAATCTATAAAAAATGTCTCTAGGAAACCAGAGTAACTGAAGTTCAAACATACAATGTTTGCAATTATCATACCTTATTAGAACTTTGTCTGTTTTCTTAAAATTTTCTCGCAAGAAATCGTTAAAATAGTATCATACCAATTGGACGCCGTTATGCAAAAAGGAACCAACGCCAAAAACTAAGTTTTGAGAAACGAAGGTTAAAAGTGTACAAACTATAATTAAATCGGCATGAAATTATAGATGCAGATTTGTGCTTTATCTTGCGTTAAAACTCTGTTAGATTTGCTGCTGAAAAAATGTAATTAAGAGAAACAATAAAAATTGGAAATCAAATATTTATTATCTTCAAGTAATAAACTAAATAAGAAAATAATAATTATTATTTAAATATTAATATATAGTATTGTATAGTATGTTTATTATATTTGTTGAGGTTCAAAGTCAGGGACACCTCCAAATCCATCTATATCATCTTCAATATGGTCATCTGCAAAAAGTAATGAATAGAAAGTCCTACAATCTTTGGGAATTAGGTGCCATATTGATTTTATATCCGTGAGTTTTTTGTTCGAAATACATTTTCCTTCAGGCCAGAGTATGTTAAGGTCTGTTTTATATAAACTACTTTTAGGACGACTCTTATCTCTTCTCCATTTATTCCCTTCTTTAAGTTTTATAATTTAAATTGAAATTCTCGTAAAATATTTTTTTGTATGTTGAGAAACTAACCACATTTACCTTATTTCGTCCGTCTACGTAGAATTCGTACATTTTCGTGAGAGTCATATCTACTGGTAAAAATGAAGATTCTGTTTCTGTTAAACTCATTTCAGCATTGTTCTTCGGATATTTTTGTTGTGCAAGTACACTGGCAATCAAAAGGTACAAACTCCTTAGAAGCAATTCGTTGCTTCTTATAACTCGCCCATTCCTTACGCTTATATATGTTAGTTTTTCTTTCTTCCCTCGACATACCGTTAGATTTTCTTTTTCTGCCCTTTTTTGGTCTTCCTCTATATTTTTTTGTTTGACATTACTTGAATCGTATCCTATAGAAGTTTCCAAGGGTACTGGTATTAGTGCTGCATATGTTTTTTGTTCAGCATCATCGTACAAAATTTCGTCCTTTGAATCATCCTAGGAAAAATAAAGGAAAATTAGAGAAAGACAAGTGCGAGCAAATATATCAAGACACCTTTCGCCTTATAGGAGAAGAAACATCGCTATCTATAATAAAATCCGAATATTTGACCGAATCATCCGATGGATTCTCTAGCAACTTCGCAATCTCAGGATTCAAGGTTGGTGATTCTGAAGAGATATTTGAAATATCTCCTGTTGTTTCTCTCAGATTTTCTAAAAAATAGATATTAATAAATTATTCATGTTTAATAGTCAAATTTAGTTTCATACCTTTGTTTTCTGTAATAACTGTAGTATTACACATATTCAGTAGTTGTTTATTACGCCATGAAATCAATTTACACCACTTTTATAAACGAAAACAAACAAGAAGTTCACACTTTCATCCCGTAGAAGGCACTGATATACTGATATTGTAAGCGTCTATGCACTTGGTTCCCTTTTGAAAAATAGTTTAAGATGCTTTCGAGTGTACAAAGGGTACTTTTGGCGTATTTCCTAAGGTTATACTGTAATTTTCACATGGATCTTTTCTGCAAAATATAGTTTACCTACTTCTGCAACTTTCAATGCCTTAATATTAATTTCGTAATTTTGTCGCATGGTTCCTTTTTGCATAACCGCGTCCAATTATTCTGTAAAATTTTAAATAATATTTGTAAGGAGGCTTGGTTACAGCGATAGCGAAATATCGATAACAAAATGATGAATGTTATATTATTGTGTTATATTTCTGTAACTAGGACAATGAAGATGACCATGAAATCGAAGATTGTGAGGAGCTCAATGAGAACGAGGATGAAAATTTGATTTGTAATTTAAGGGAATCTACCGCTGAAAATGGAGATCTAGAAGAGTCTGATCTTTTACTTCCAAATATTCAAGCTGCAAACCAACTAGAACCAAATTACGATGAAATGGATAATTTAACTTTACTTTCATCACTTTGCTTGCAAGGCACTCCTCAGAACGGCTCTTTATTACCAGATTTAGATTAATTATATTAGTGACATTTTAAATATCTATTTTATTTAATAAATATTATTCATATTATATTTTACTGGGTTTCGTTTCATAGTACTTGATGATGTCAACTCATCAACCAATTAACAAATTTTGAATCAGTTGAAAATTAAAAGAACATTATCCCCATCACCTAATATACACTAATCTATCTGTCATAACTGAGCATTGTCATAATGCAAAAAACTTATCGATAATTTTTGTTTACCGAAATGTATCGATATAATTTATCGACGTTTATATACTGGGTCATTTAAATTCGAGGTTCACCACGAATGGGGCTTTTGAAAACTATAAGAGAAAGATGGGTACTTAGTTTACATTTAGCGAAGTTGCGCATTTTCGAGCTTTGATTCTCTTATTTTTCTTAATAATAATATACAAACTGTAAAGTAATAAAGTAAAGATCAGAGGGTGAAACCCATTTTGCTATAGCTTAACTATTTTTCGAGATATTTAAGACCTAAATTTAAAAATTACCGCATTTTAGTTGTTTTGTATTTTTTGTGGAAACCAAACTAAAGATCGACTGTGAAAAAAAAATAAAACCATTTGGTAATTTAGAATCTTGATATTTATTTAAAAAAAATTTTGAAACTCAAAGGGGGATAACCCTAAACTTTACAGTCTCGCTTTACTTGCATTCTAAAAAGTTGCCTAAAACATGGATTTTGGGAAATGTAGTAGAAGGCTTCATTTTATAAAAATAAATTTCGACAAATGACCAGAACATGACATTATTCCAGGAAATTAAGGTTAAACACAGTAAAGGTAAAACACTTGTCCAGAGGATACTCCTATAAAAATCACTGGCGCGATCTGCAGTGCACATTTTTTTAATATAAATGCACAGCAATCGGGATGAGCCGAATATATAGGCTGACGCGAGGGCTAACCGATGTCGCAACAGGAATACTAAACTAATTGTTTCTTTCTGTTTTTCTTTCAGTTTCTTTCTACGTAAATTTAGCGGGATTCGAAATAAATGTTTAGGTGGTGGGAGACAACAGGGCCTAATATTAATGTTTTTATACATTGGCTTAACGTACTTAGTCATCAAGTTATGGTTTGTTGTATTATTTAATAAGTTTGGGTATTATATTAATGCTAGGGGTACATTAATTCATGTTGCTATAGGCATTATTGTAATGGTTTTAGATTTGGTGACTTTATAACTTTTAGAGAATTAATCTATAAGCCTTGATATTATTTCTCAGCAATTATTAACTTATATCCTCTAGGTGATTGGTTTAATGTAAATAATCTTCGTATTCTGGAATCTGGAATCTGGAATATGTCCGGAGTGCGGATCGAGATCCGCTGCACTTAGGCCCCATTGGGCCCCTTGTGCTTCCTCCGTGAGAGAAATGTCTCCCTAGGTCATCGACCAGCCCAATGTTGTACAAAAGGTGATGATGTTGCCCAGGGGCATTTCCCTCAAATTGGCCATAGAAGACCAACGTTCCCCCAATATGGATTCTCTGGTCGATGACACGGCGGGACATTCGCAAAGTACATGCTCGATCGTTTCATCTTCTTGTTCACATCCTCTGCAGATGGGTGTGACTTTGTCTCATGTTATAGAGGTGTTTCCTTACCCGGCAGTGTCCGGTTAGGATTCCTGTAACAAATCGCAGTTTACCCCTGGACATTGCCAGATAGTTCCTCGCCGTCTCATCGCTGGGATATCTCAAGAGATTTCTGGCCAGCTGACAGCTACTTGTTTCATCCCATAACGTCTTAAATTTTATGTAGGTGTTTTCCTTTATTAATTGAAGTTTCGCTGCAACTGGTAGCGTACTTGAAGGACCAGGCCCAATACAGGGTTAATTGAAGTCTCTCAGAATACTAGGTTTTGCGAGTTATGCAGATTTGGTGCAACTTTGATGCAACCCTGTATATTGAAACTTTGCCTGGAGTCGATTATCTTTATCGTGCTTTATTAACTGCAGTTTTAGCTTCAACATGAGGCCTGGATTTTGAGAGTCGGTTCACGAGTAAAAAAGTTATCAATGCAAGGCCAAAAATGGATGTTATTGCGGTCACTGTGTAAATAAGGCAAATCAACGAAAATCGCAAAAACCGTTTCGAGATATGAGGTTCTAATTTATGACATTCATGTTGAAATCCAGAAAAAAAAATTTTTGTTGAAATGGGACGATGTCGAATTTTCAGAAATTTAGCACTGTTTTATTATCCGCCCTGTAGAAACTTTATATGAAACATATATCCTTGGTACAAACAAGGACCGGCAGACAAAACATTGTACTAGCTAACACTTCAAACAGAAACTAAATAGGCGGCGCGGCGGCAATCCAGATTTATTCTGTTCCAAAATCAGAGCAAATTTGGCAGTGTAACGTTTATTTTGTTGATCAGTTTAGATGCATAAAATGCTATACTGCTATTGATTGACCATATCTGCTAAATAAAAAACGATATTAGCACGTTATTACAAAGTAGTTATTTAATATCTAATATCCCGAAGGTCAAGGCAATTATAAACTTTTAAGTACAGTTACACCGGTTAAAATGACGCGATTATTATTTAATTAAATT